>OX422220.1:191329746-191934496 GCA_949130495.1 Sambucus nigra
GAGAACAGGGAGTTGATTGCATTCCTCAAAAGAAATCTGGACGTTTTTGCTTGGGAACCATACAATTTGCTAGGGATTAATCCTAATGTAGCCTGCCACCACCTTCACGTTGATCTGACCTTCAAGCTGATCACTCAAAAAGCTCGTCGAACAGCCCCCGAGAAGGCTAAAGCGGTCAGTTTCCCAAATGGTTGTCCAACCCAGTAGTAGTGCGAAAAAGCAACGACAATGGGAGGGTTTGTATCGACTTCACAGACCTCAACAAGACTTGCCCCAAGGACAGCTTCTCACTACCCAAAATATATCAGTTGGTTGAGTCTACAGCAACACATGAAAGGATGAGCTTCTTAGACACCTATTCAGGTTATCACCAAATCCCTCTATACGGACCCGACAAGGATACAACCTCCTTTATAACCCCCATCGGCGTGTATTGTTACAAGGTCATGCTGTTCGGCTTGAAAAACGCAGGGGCAACTTATCAAAAGTTGGTCACTAAGATGTTCAACAAACAGATTGTAGACACGATGGAGGTCTACATTGATGATATGCTAGTTAAAAGCAAGAACAAAAGCGACCACCTCACGGACTTAACCAAGACATTTGAGATCCTCAGGAAATACCGGATGAACCTTAACGCAAGTATGTGTTCATTCGGCGTCCAGTTAGGAAAATTCTTGGGCTATCTAGTTAGTAAAAGGGGAATCGAGGCCAATCCGGATCAAATCGACGCTATTACAAGAATCCAGCCTCCTCAGACGTTAAGAGATGTTCAGAAGCTTATCGGCATGCTCGCGGCACTTAATCGCTTCATCTCCAAGTCTTCGGAACGCTGTCGACCATTCTTCCAACTGCTAAAGAAGGACAAGGGCCTCACATGGAATGACGACTGCTCGCAAACTCTGGAAGAAATTAAATCCTACCTTAGCAAGCCACCCCTTTTAGTAATTTCAAATAATGGAGAACCATTCTTCCTTTACCTCGCGGTATCCAACCACGCAGTAAGCTCCGCCCTGTTATGCTAGAAACAAGGAAGTCAACATCCAGTTTACTACGCTAGCAAGACACTCCTGGATGCTGAACAACGATACTTGCCTCTGGAGAAGCTCGCTTATGTGCTGGTAGTTGCCTCGAGGAAGCTGAAGCATTACTTTGAGTAGAGGCAGATTATTTCACCAAATGAGTAGAGGCAGAACTAGTGGCAAACATTTGAGACTCTGACATGACCAGGTTCATCTGGAGGAACATTATAACACGCTTTGGGGTACCAAGGATTATCGTCATTGACAACGGTACGCAATTTGAAAGTAGTTTCTTTCGAGGCTTTTGTGATGAACATGGTATCAGGCATCACTTCAGTTCTGTGGTATATCCCCATAGCAATGAACAGACATAAGCTTCCAACAAAACCATGCTCGATGGACTGAGAAAACGATTAAAAAGAGCCAATGGTGCTTGGGTGGACGAGCTCCCTCATGTTCTATGGGCTTATCGTACCACCCCCAGGAGACCAACTGGGGAAACACCCTTTGCGCTCGCCTATGGAATAGAAGCCGTCATCCCTCTGGAAGCAGGTCTCCCTACCATGAGAATCACCTTGGTCGACCAAGGCCTAAACGAGACCTAGCAGATGAATGAAGAGAGCTAGCCATGATCAAGTTGGCCTCCTACCAACAGCAACTGACCAAGCAATACAACAAGAGGGTCAATCCGAGGAAGTTTTTGATAGGGGACTATGTCCTAAGGAAAGTTCTCGGTAGTGCCGTGAAACCATCAGATGACAAACTGGGGCCAAATTAGGAAGGACCCTTCAGGGTAATCAGATACGACCTTCAAG
Source organism: Sambucus nigra (assembly GCA_949130495.1). Lineage (NCBI taxonomy): Eukaryota > Viridiplantae > Streptophyta > Magnoliopsida > Dipsacales > Adoxaceae > Sambucus > Sambucus nigra. The sequence continues at coordinate 191,331,584 of OX422220.1, forward strand.
GAGCATATCACTTGGAAACGTTGGAGGGCAGGGAGATACCAAGAGCATGGAATGCAACCAATCTCAAGAAATATTACTTTTGGTCTTCTTTCTCTTTTACTAGCACATTTAGTTTAAGCAAATTCTGATTTTCAAACTTATGTTGCTTATCAGACAATATTTAATGAATAAAGGCCGGATCGGTCCCTTCACTTTCATATTTTGCATTGACTGCTTAACTCTTCTGGTAACATCTCATTAATACCCACCTTTTCCAAACGATATCTCCTTCGTGCATGGCTAAACTACTGAGATTACGACAGGTTGTTCAACTTATTTTCAAATCATAAAACTTAACATGATGAACAGGGAATTGCTACATCCATCAGGTCCTTGTTACAAACACAAGGGACCTCATGGGTTGCCCTGGCAACCGCAAAAGCCCTACAGGGGATCCTTACGCAACAAAGCCAACTTAGGTTAGTCGCCAACTTTGTTGGTCGTAAAAAAACCCTGCTCGGGCGGATGGCCCAGCTGCCAGGTACATTCTCGCTTTCATCCTACTTAGGCCTAAGGAAGTGTGACGGCACAACCTAAAAGGTAAAGTAGATAGAACGACACTACTAAGGCATGTTGGACTGTGAGAATGTTCAAACATAAAACAACATATAGCTAACACCGTCTTTTAATACCATTTAGTTGGCTGAGAAGCTCAAAATGGTAAAATCTGAAACAAAGAGTTGATCAATAAAGTGTTACGCAGTGAACCAATAATAATGTTAGCATCGGCTCAAAACATCAGAGATTAGTAAATAACACCTTTTTATTAACTTAAATGGAAGGTTACATTTACATCAAAAGCAGAATATACAAAAGATCTACGATGGCCCAGGATGGCTAGCAAGCTTACAACGCGTGCTTTCCGACCATTATCTGGGTGAGGCACAAATTCTTCTTATGTATCTCCTAAGTAATGTTCCAGAAGCTGAGCAGGAATAACATCTATTGGGATCCACCGGTCATCCCTCGAAAAGGGATTGTGGCGATAAGCCGGGCAATCGATCTGATATTTATACCATATGTTAGACTCCTTAAGTGTTTTCAATTCCCTAAGAGCATTGAGCCACCCCCGGGCAAAGGCAAGGTCCTCTGCCTCCTTCAGCCTTGTTGGGGCATCAGTCCAACCTTGGTCATAACCATCTGCCCAGACTTATCGGGGACCTCTTCGGAATAAGTGCCTCAGCCTTGTCACATCTCTGTGAAGTCCAGCAACAATTACATAGGCCCGCCGAACATCTCTTTTGAGTTCAGCGACCTCCCTCTGCAAAGCTTGGGTCTCAGCTCGAACTATCCTCACGGACGACGAAGAGGATCCTCGTAGTACTAGAGAAGACCCTGATGGGGTGTTCTCCTTCAGTCGAGCAACCTCTTTTTTCAAGTCGTCATTTTCCTTCTGGATCAGCTTGCTTACTTGATTCACCTCGCTGGCATCCAGAAGTTTGGCCTTCAAATCATTTACTTCCTCTTGTATTGGAGGCCCCAACCTCCTCTATCTCTTGGATACTGTCTTTCAACCTAGCGACCAATTCGAATTGGTCGTTGTACTGCTGATTTCTTGCCCTCAAGGATTTGCAGATCTTTACAAAGGCTTTGCGAACCTTCAAGTTGATATTTGGCCCAAGGATCTCTCTCAGTTGGGAGTTCGTAGGTATATACTCATCTAAATCAATGGGCTACAATCAATAAAACAAGCAATAGCTTTGACAAACATCAGTAGCAAGACAAGGCTAAGAAGAAAGGAAAAAATTATTTTCATTGAACATAATTGGGGCTTACGCCAGTACAAGTTCGAGAATTACAAACATAACAGCAACAAAAGAGCAAAAAACAGAAACCCTAGACCAACTGCAAAAGGTCTGCACCTGCTCAAAAGATGTCGGCCCCTTTCCGTTGTCGGCAGCTGGGGCAGCGTAATTGCCAGCAACCACGATCACACTAAGGCCACCCGCAACTTGGTCAGCAGGATGGTCTCCATCAGCAAGATCAACAGGTTCTATCTCGGCTTGAATAGAAAGTTGGTCGGCCAAAGGCTCCTCAGCATCCATCGGATTTGGGCCTGGCACGTGCTGGGAGAACAGGAGGGAGTCAGCAGGAACCTCAGTTGCGACCGAAGCTTGTTTCCAGCCCTTCTTGAAACCCACCTGTTGAACATAGGCCATCTGGTGTTCACCATCGTCATATGCTGCCTCCCAGCCTTCATTGTACCCACCATCTCGGATGGTCGCAGCCTCTCCTTCCAGCTTCTCAACTTTGGCTGTCAGTTCCTTATTGGCCTCAGCCACCTTCAACTTGTCAGCAATCACTTGGCTATAAGCTGCCTGGAGGTCGGCCAGCTCCTTCCACAACTGTTCCTTAAGGGCGTCTATGGCCTTCAGCTTCTCCTTATCAAAAGCGGCCTTAGCATTGGCCAGAGCCTTCTCAGAGTTCTTCAAGGCCTTCTCTAGCTCGACATTTCTCTTTGACTGGTCGAGCCGACCACGCAGCAACGTGGTGAAATCAGAAACAAACAGCAAGATGAAGAGAAACACAAATCAGTTTACAGGAATGTGGGAAAAGAATTAGAGAAGTGTAGAGAGAAGGGGATGTACCAATGCAAGCCCTTGTGTGGACTTAAGGGCCAACTGGTCGGACCCCATCTTCGTCGACCGCTCGCGATTAGCAGCGAGCACGACCTTCTCTGACAGTTCGGGGGCAAGCTGGGGAGTCTCAGCAACACTTCTTCCCTCAGCAACAATAACGGGAGAAGGCATCCGCCCTTCCTTTTAAGGGATTTCATTCGATCGGGCAACAAATCGTCATCATCATGTTGGATGATCAAACACCTTTTTGGTGGCGCCATTTCTTCTTCTTCTTCTTCTTCTTCTGGTTCCCTCCTCGCTACCTTCCTCACTGTCTTCCTCTGACCCCTCCTCTTCACGTTCGTCTTCCTCTCTTTCCTCTTCCTCGCTTTCTTCTTCCCCTTCTTCTTCTAGCTGAATTGGCTCAGAAGGGCCACCAACTTCTTCCTCTGGAACCTCCAAATTGGAAATGGTATCAACTGGCCTAGTGGTGAAACTGGAGGTAATGTTCTTATACTCTGGCAGATAAGCAGCCGAACGGGGATGGTCGCAGTCAGCAAGAGTATACCTAACCCTCCAAGCTTTTAGAAGACCAGTGACTCTAAGCTCATGGGGATCAGGTTCTTGGTTCTTTGCCTTAGCTACAAAAACAACTAGAGAAAATATTAGAAAAAGCACGAAGAGGAACAAGCGAGTAAAGAATGAAGAAAAAGACAGTGTTAGCAACCTATATACTCCTCCCCAAAGGTTGGGCTCTGAGGTCCCCTGTACCTTACGCTCTCTGATTGGGGAGGATATTGCCAATTGCTAGCAATAAAGCCTTCAGTCCAGTAATCTTTGTGAGAATCAGGAAAATTCACAACTAGGATCCTGTCACCACTCCTAGCCTTCAAATATAAAAGCCCACCTTTTGTGCGCGAAAAGACATAGCAATAACAAATTTCTGCAAGTCCTAAGTTGGTCTCTTACAACTCATTTATCCTATATACTCCATTCACAATTTTCCAAACGTTTGGAGTGCACTGAGCAGAAATGATGTCAAAATATTTGAAGAATCTAAAAAACAGGGGATTGGGGGCAAATGTCAAACCCCCTCGAGAAAATAACAAAGTATGGATCTAATGACCATCATCTATTGTGCGCGAACATTGCGAGGAATTAGGGCACATTCAATGTCCACCTAGTCAGGAATATTGTAACACTTTCTAAACTCAGAAATGGATTTATTGTCAAGCATCACCGTTATCAACAAAACCCTAGCTACAGCTACTAGACACTTCGCAGAAGAGAAGAACCAGAAAAGAGTTAGAACTGAAACTTACAAGTATTGATGAAGCCTTGAAGAATCACTGAAGAGGAAAGCTCTGATTTTGAAGCAGAGAACGAGAGAGGAAGCTTAGAGATGAAGTACGAGCAAAAATGATCGAAAGCAGTTAACTGACGGTTAAGTTACATGCAAACAGTTTTCAAATATCTCAAATCACGAGTCGCGCTTCCCTAAGAAGATCTCAACGCTTCAATTTCTCCTCAGGACAAGCGTACGCCCACCAGCTTTCACAAATAACAAATATGCCATACCGATTTTTGGATGCTGTTTCAGGGCTTAGCCTTTGACTCGAGTAAAATCTATTGGCCCAAAATTGTTATCCCAAAGATTTTAGGGGCAATTGTGGGAGCCCATTTAGTACAAGTCTGTGAAAGTAGCCGACCAGTCCAGATGGATTAACACGCTGCCTGATCCAAATCATGGCTTAATCTCCACACGAGTATTTTAATTATATGAGAACACTTACGGATATGGTCAAATCAGATACCAACAATCTCGGAGGAGATATTCAGGTACCTCTTGGGGTTTAGGGTTTAGGGTTTAGGGTTTAAGGTCACGTGATATCTTGAGTTCCTTAAACAACTCAAACTCTATGATGACTATAAGTTGTACATCTGACCCAGAGCAAATGGATTGTAACTCGAGACTTTGAGAGACACATAATATAAATAATAACCTCTCCGTGGACGTAGGCAAGTTGCCAAACCACATATATTTTGTGTTGTGATCTTTACTTTCTGCTTTCTTGATTATTTTCGTGGATTTCTCTATTGTGATATTTTCTGTACTCACAGGAGGGTAACACTCTCTCTTTAAATATTCTCAAGTTCCCTCTTTAGTCTTACTAGGGTTATCTTGCCTAGCAAGACATCTTAGCTTAATTAATGCATTTGGCCAACCATTCTAATCACTTTATGAGATGAATGAATAAAAGAAAATCGTATTAATTTTTCTCGTGTTTACATCAAATTGTTATCGGCAGTGGCGGATCTAGGAATTACATATGGGTGGGGCACCTCAAAGAAAAAGACGGGTGTTCGTGGGCGGTAGCCCCCGATTTTTTTTTGAGGGCTATTCAAATATCTAGAAGGTTCCTCTTCGACAACTTTGGTTGGAATTGGAAGCGGTGTGACATTGTCGGTTGGAGAGACTTCTACACGGGCTCTTTTGAAGAAATATTTATCAACAGACTAGCGATCAATAAAAAAATTAATAGTAGGAAATTAGACTAGCAATCAAAAAAATAATTGAAACCCATCTTCAAAAAAATAATTGAAACCCATCTTCAAAAACTTAATTTCCATGTTTTAAAAATATTATTAGGAACCCATCTTCAAAAAAATCAAACCCACTGTTGATACCAAAATTAATATGCTGATGTGGACGAATAGTATGAAGACACGTGTCGATCTACGTGGCACAATAACAGCGAGGAAGATCATTTACTGAACAACCATGGTTGGTACCGAGCAACGAGAATACACCGAGGAGCTCTATCATGCCGAGGAACTCCATCCGAGGAACTCCATCATCCCGAGATACTCTAAGCACTCCGAGGAACTCTTGATCAACGAGCAACTAAGGCGGTCCGAACTGCACCTCGGCCGTGTCATCAATTATCAGACGGACAACTGTTCAACTATTCATTAGATTCTTGACGCACACGCTGCATTAAATGTATTACCCATTCATATGTATATCATTTAATGTATTGGACCTTTCATGTACAGCCTTGAGGCTATAAATACCTTGTATCAATCCCATTCAAAGGGACCGGAATTTCTTGAGAGAACTTGTAATCAAGAATTCCACAAACACTCAGCAATAACATAACAGTGGACGTAGGCTTTATTCCTAGCCGAACCACTTTAAAAATCTTTGTCTTATTTATTTATCTGTGATTGAAGAATTAGAGTGATCTAGTTTTTTACATCAACAGATTGGCGCCGTCTGTGGGAAACGACTGTTGTTATCGTTTTTCATAAAAATCATTTATCACCAATGGCAGATAATCCAGAATCCAGTAATCGAAATGCTGGAAATATTGGAAATCTTCCAAATCCATCTGCATCTCCAGATCTGGCCGGAATTATGACGAATCTGGCTCAAGGACAAACCGCCATGCAAGAATCTATGAGGCAACTCCTTCAAACTCTTCAAGGCGGTGTACCTACTCATTCAGGGCAAAGGATTGATCATGGGCAATCACGATCCAGACGTATTGGGTCATATCGCAATGGGGAATCCAATGATTCTTCTTATCAACCTGGGCGAACTTCATCAATACGGGCTACGGATACAGATCAACATATCTCTCTTTCTCCGGAGAGAACTAGCGCTTTAGAAAGATTAAGCAGGGTGTCTCCTTTCAGTCGGTTAGGACCAAGGAGGAACATGAGTCCACCTGGGGTTCCATCAGGAAGTTTTCGACCACCACCAGGTTTGAGAGAAGGATCTGCACAATCACGACCAATTACTCGTCGAGATAAATCTCAGGAAGCTACGTCAGAGCAATCAGTTGCTCGGACTAAGCGGCCCGAGGAAGGGAATGAAGCATGGAAAGGTTCCATTCAACGATTGGAGGATAGACTGGGAGAAATGGCTAAGGCGAGGAACCCCTTACAGAGAACTTTTGTTCAAGGGACACCTTTTGTGCAAGCCATTGTGGATTTCCCTACACCGTCGAAATTCAAAGCACCTGTAGTGACCCCCAAGTACGATGGAAAGACGGATCCCGTACTTCATATAGAACAATACCAAGCTGCTGCAGATATCTACGCTGTCCCCGACGAGATGAGGTGTAGAGCATTCTCGGGAACTCTTACCGGATCTGCACAGATATGGTACAATAATCTTCCTCGGGGTAAGATTTCAACTTTTGTTCAGTTAGCCGAGCTGTTTATTGGCAATTTTTGTTTTGGAGCAAAGCCAGTAAAGCGAGTAGCGCACTTACTAAGTGTTAGACAAAAATCAGGAGAAAGTACTAGAGATTACATAACTCGTTTCAATAACGAGAAGTTGAAGTATGATAATTATACTCCGTTGAAAATGGGTATTAATCATGTTTTAGAAGAGATCAGGAATAATGAGGAAATCAAATGGCCAGAGAAACTGAAAACAGATCCTGACATGAGGAATAAGGCCAAATATTGCGAGTTTCACAAAGATCATGGCCATATGACCAAAAATTGTATAGCCCTTCAGAACGAGATTGAAACACTTATTCGAAGAGGAAAATTATCAAAGTATGTAGATCGCAGAGGTGAGAGGACAAATGAGGACAGAATTAGAAAGAGATCTAGATCTCCTCGTCGTGCAGAGGAGAAAAAGAGGAGGGACCATGAAGAGGATCCAGATGATGACCCCGATCTTCCCAAGAAGCCAAGAAAACCTGAACGAGAGGTATTTTCCATACGTTTTGGATCATTTCATTGTAACGTTATTACAGGGGGAGATGCAGGAGGAGGAGACCTTACTGCAGAAAGAAAAGCTTATCTCGGAGAGGCTCAAGCTTGCTCATATATTCAGCGAATAAACCTGGCCGAGGATGATCGTCCGAGGAAGGTAAACAAAGAGAAGCTAGTAATTGGTTTTTCAAAAAACGACCTGGCAGGTGTTCTTTACCCTCATGATGATCCTTTGGTGATCAAAATGAGAATGAAGGACGTGATCATTTCAAGGGTGTTGGTAGACAATGGTAGTTCGGCAGACATCATGTACTATTCATGCTTTGATAGCCTGAATTTGAAATTATCTCAATTGGAACCTTATCACAGACCCCTTCTGGGTTTTGCTGGCGAGAAAGTTTTTCCACTTGGGACGATCAAGTTGGATATATTCATTGGAACCTGGCCTGTTTGTCGAACAGAAAGAATACGATTCTTTGTGATGGATAAGAATGTGCAATCGGCCTACAATATCATCATGGGAAGAGTTGGATTGAAGAAGTTCGAAGCCGTTCCTTCTACAGTACATCAATGTTTGAAATTCCCAACAAATTTTGGAGTTGGAGTGGTGAAAGGTGATCAAAAAGTAGCTCGGGAATGCTATTATTCGTCGGCCGAGCAAGAAGAACTAGAAGGATCGATGAAAAAGACTACTACTTACCAGGTGGACGAAGGTACAGAAATTGAAACTCTTGATCCCAGGGATGAATCTCAACTTGTAAAAGGACAGGTGATGGAATCTACAGAAAATGTTATTCTGGACGACGAGCATCCTGAACGAATAACCCAGATAGGTTCGTCGTTGGATATGTCAATAAAAGAGGAGTTGATAACTTTCTTGAAGAATAGGAAAAATACTTTTGCTTGGAGTCATGAAGACATGCCAGGAATAGATCCAAACTTCTTATGTCATGAACTCAATGTGAATAAGGAGATTAAACCTGTAAAGCAGAGAAGAAGGGTGTTTAGTCCCGAGAAGAATCAAGCCATACAAGAGGAAGTCGAGAAACTCCAGAAAGCCCAATTCATTGAAGATGTAAAATATCCAGATTGGTTGGCTAATGTGGTGATGGTAAAGAAGAAAAACAACAAATGGAGAATGTGTGTCGATTTCACCGATCTCAATAAGGCATGCCCCAAGGATCATTTTCCATTGCCCAGAATTGATCAACTGGTGGATGCTACCTCGGGACACGAGCTACTCAGCTTCATGGATGCTTACTCTGGCTACAACCAGATCAAAATGAAACCTGAAGACAGGGAAAGTACTTCTTTTATTACCCCTAGGGGAACTTATTGTTATAATGTTATGCCTTTTGGTTTAAAAAATGCAGGTGCAACATATCAGCGGTTGATGAACAAGGTTTTTACCGAACAAATCAGCCGCAACATGGAGGTCTATGTCGATGACATGCTCACTAAAAGCAAGAAAGCTGCTGATCATTTGGTTGACTTGAGTCAAACTTTTGATCAATTGGATAAATACCAAATGAAGCTTAACCCGACGAAGTGCATCTTTGGAGTACGAGAAGGAATGTTCCTCGGATACATCGTCAATCAGCGAGGTATTGAGGCAAATCCAGATAAGATCAAAGCTCTTCTAGGGCTGCGATCTCCGACGACGAAGAAAGAAGTGCAGAGTCTTACCGGACGAGTTGCAGCGCTCAACAGATTTGTATCTCGAGCAACTGATAAATGCATACCATTCTTCAAAACACTTCGAAAAACCTTTGAATGGAATGAGGAATGTGAAAAAGCTTTTCAAGACTTGAAGAAATACTTGGGAACACCTCCACTGTTGTCCAGACCAATAACAGGAGAAAAGTTGTATTTGTATTTGGCAGTATCAGAGAACGCAGTCAGTTCAGCGTTGATCAGATTGGAGAATGGAGTCCAGAAGCCAATTTATTACACAAGTAAGGCTTTCCGAAGTGCAGAAATCAGGTACCCAAAGCTAGAAAAATTGGCATTGGCACTAATTGAAGCAAGTAGAAGGATGAGGCCATATTTCCAAGCCCATACCATCATCGTTTATACTGATATGCCATTGAGACAAGCCCTCCATAAGCCAGAAAAATCAGGGAGACTGATGTACTGGGCAGTAGAACTTGGTGAATATGATATTGTGTATGAGCCCAGATCATCATTCAAGGGGCAAGCTGTAGCAGATTTTATAGCAGAGTTCACATACCCTGATACCCCCGAGGAGCAAAAGGTGCCTGCTGATCTACCTGTGGACGATACAGGATCAACAGAAACATCTGCTGATCTACCTGTGGACGATACAGGATCAACAGAAACATTTGCTGACCTACCTGTGGACGATACAGCATCAGCAGAAATAGGTCCAAACCAGCCAAGGTTGGTAAAAGGACTTGTGGATGTAGAGAAATCATTATATTCAAACTCAGACCAACCACGGTTGGTAAAAGGGTACGAGCAGATGACTGACGAGGAGCGAAAGATACCGGGGGATTATGGAAGAAAACAGCAGATATTTTATCGAGGAACTCTGACAGATAAGAAATTTGAAGACGAAATACCTACATGGAGATTATATGTAGACGGATCATCTTGCACAGCTGGTTGTGGAGCAGGAATTGTTTTGATCACTTCAGACGAGATTGATATGGAATATGCTTTGCGATTCCAATTCAAAGCCTCTAATAATGAAGCGGAGTATGAGGCCATGATAGCAGGTCTTAGCCTAGCAAAAACTATGGAAGCACAACAAGTGATGGTATTCAGTGATTCTCAATTAATTGTGAATCAGATGATGGGAATATATGCGGTTAAAGGAGACTTAATGATCAAATATCATGCAAAGGTGATGAAATTGTTGACAGAATTTGATGCCATTCAATTGGTGAGAATACCGAGGATGGAGAATATACAAGCAGACGCACTGGCCCGACTAGCATCAGCTACTCGTACCGAGATGCGAAGAACCATACCGATTGAAGTATTAGAAGGTCGGAGCATAGATGAAGATCTGACAACGAATGTGATTACCCTTGATTTAGGACCATCTTGGATGGATCCAATCAGGAAATATGTTGAAGAGGGCGAATTGCCGGAGGACAAACTCGCTGCCAAGAAATTGAAGTATAAAGCTGCTCGGTATGTATTAACTAATGGTATTTTGTATAGACGAGGAATTATGGCAGGTTTGCAGAGATGTGTACATCCCACCGAGGTGAAAGAATTGATTGAAGAAATCCATGAAGGATCTTGTGGAGCTCATGTAGCAGGTCGAACACTTTTACAAAGAGTGATGACACAGGGATATTACTGGCCGACAATGAGGGCTGATTGTATAGCCTATGCCAAGAAATGTGACAAGTGCCAACGTTTTTCCTCCATCCGACGAACTCCACAAGCATTGCTAACACCAATAACTTCCCCTTGGCCATTTGCCATGTGGGGAATTGATTTGGTTGGACCACTGCCGACCACCCGAGGAAGATTCAAGTATCTCGTAGTTGCAGTGGACTATTTTACTAAGTGGGTGGAAGCTGAGCCTCTTATCAATATGACGTACGAGAAGGTATACCAGTTTGTATGGAAGAATATCATTTGTCGATATGGTCTCCCTCATGCTTTCATCACAGATCATGGAACACAATTTGATAATGAAGAATTTGCTGCCTATTGTCATCAGTCGAACGTTTTAAAGTTTCATTCAGCACCAGGCCATCCCCAAAGCAATGGACAGACTGAAGTGACGAACAGAACATTACTAAACGGGTTAAAAAAGAGGCTAAGTGAAGCTAAAGCAAATTGGATTAATGAGCTCCAATCAGTATTATGGGCCTACCGAACAACTCCCCGAGCAGCAACTGGAGAATCACCATATATGTTAGCATTTGGAAGTGAGGCTGTGATACCGGCCGAGTTGGGTCTCCCAACGCATAGAGTGCTGAATTTCAACTCTCCGATCAGTGACTTGATGAGAAGAATGGATTTGGATATGCTCGAAGAAGTAAGAGAAGAGGCAGCCATTAGGAATGCTGCTTATCAACAACGAACAGCTCTGTTCTACAACAAAAGGGTGAAGAAATGCGATTTGAAGGAGGGTGATTATGTGCTGAAGAAAGTCATTCAGAAACAGAATAAACTGGAAGCAAACTGGCATGGACCTTACCGAGTTACAGAGGTTGTTCGACCTGGAACCTACAGAATAGCAACTCTAGAAGGAGAGGAATTCAAGAATGCATGGAATGCTGAACACCTGCGCAAGTATTATCAGTGATGTAAAATGTAAAGTATTTCTGTCATTTTGAATAAAATGATGAATAAAATGAGGATGGTTCACCATTTTCTTTCTGTTGAAAGTTTTTCGGGGAATACTAGTGTTGAACACTACACTGCTTGATAACAAGAAGAAGACTGCTCTACGGAGCCATGCTCTACGGAGCCAAGCTCTACGGAGCAAAAGTGCTATAAGTAGCCAACCTCCTTTGGTTAGGAGGACAAGCTCTACGGAGCGCTCTACGGAGCAAAAGTGCTATAAGTAGCCAACCTCCTTTGGTTAGGAGGATAAGCTCTACGGAGCGCTCTACGGAGCAAAAGTGCTATAAGTAGCCAACCTCCTTTGGTTAGGAGGATAAGCTCTACGGAGCGCTCTACGGAGCAAAAGTGCTATAAGTAGCCAACCTCCTTTGGTTAGGAGGACATGCTCCAAGGAGCCAAAAAGTTCGAAAGAACCCTACTACTCCTTTGATTAGGAGGTGTAGACCAGCATGATCAACTACGGTTGGTAAGACTTTATATACTCTCGCATTACAGCTTATGTTGGTCGGGAGGTAACATTATTACAAAAAGTTCTTTGAAGAACAAAATATTCCAAACTGTACCAAGTATGGTTGGTCGGGGATAAAAACCCACTAACTGTAGTTGGTCGACGAGAACAAAAGTGTTGACCTTAGTTGGTCGGACGCATGTTTATATTCCAAACTGTACCAAGTATGGCTGGTCGGGGATAGAAACCCATCAACTGTGGTTGGTCGACAAACATTATTTATCCACCTTGGTTGGTTGGAAACAATTTTCAACAATTTATGCTTATTATAAATTCTAAGTTGGTTGATGAACCATATAATTTGCAAACAGAAAAATAGCTATTGGCAAAACAGAAAATGAAATTCTTTCATTAAGATAAAAATGTATTACATGTTACATGTATGTGCTAACTATTACATTAAAGATTCCTACTCTATTGGTTTCTTTCCTTTATCCTTTGAGACAGGTTCCTCGCCGGCAGGAGGATCCTCTAGACAAAGAGGAGAATTAATAAAGTTCATGTCCTTCAACATTCTGACATTCATTATTGTAGGAGTGTCCAACAGGTGCTCAGGACGAGATACTTCAACTTGAGAATGAAGGTTATAATCACCAAGATATTTAGAGATCAAACTCCGAGGAATGGAACGAGCAGGAATCCATGCCATATCCAATTTATAGGGAGGAACAGGCAAGTCTAGCAATCCAGGAGCATGATAATCCCATAAATAATGACCTTGTTCCAATTTTAATACACCCAGGGCGTTCAACCATCCCTGCTTATAACCTTCGTTGTTAGCATTTTCAAGGCGATCATCCAAATGGTAAAGAGCTTCATTATAGCCTGCATTCCAGAACTCCCGAGGCTGTTTATGGAATTGGAAAGTTAATCTATCTACTTGCTCGAGAAAGTTCTTGATAAGAGCATCTTTATTATTCAGAGCAGACTTCATCGCAGCCAATTGATCCTCTAAAGATAAGTTTTTCTTAGACAAATCAGACAGAGCACGATCCTTAACATTCAGTTGGAATGCTTGAGTTTCCAGAGTAGATTGGGTACGAGATTCTTCAACACTGCGGCTAAGAACTCTTGATCGGCTCCGAGAAGCAACTGGAGAATTTTGCTCCTCGACGATTCTTCCTCGTCCCCGAGAACTCCTTCCTCGTCCCCGAGCAGTCACAGGAATAATAGACTTTTTCAAGTCATCCAACTCTTGCCTTAGTTTGGCGTTTTCAACCTCTAGAAACGAAAAACCTTCATCAGTAACTGGTACTAATGCAGTGGAAGAGGAGGCAACGGATTCATATTGAGTCAATCTTTTCTGCAGACTATTATTTTCTTGTTCCAGGATCTCGGCAATTTGTCGGCAGGCTTCAACTTCACCTTTTAGGGTCCTTTCCCTAATGTCATATGCAGCAATGATCTTTTTATGACCTGTATCAGAGGAAAGTTGTTGATATCTATTTTCATATTCCTCGTGTAATGAAGCCATCGATTCATTGTGCTGGCCTTGGAGATCCTTTAAGGAACAATGCAGCTCTTCAATCAAGTCATAATAAGCGACATTGTTAGCTACAGCTCGGTCGAGTAAATCTTTCAAGTACCGATAAGCCTCAGTCGCCTGTTCTGAAGCATCGTGACCAAGAATGTCAGCAATTTCAGAAGAACTAAGGTCTGTATGACCAGCCCTATAGTATTGGTGACATTGCTGCATCAGCTCGGTATCATGAGAAGAGATTAGTTCCATTCTAGCAACAAACTAAAGACAAGAAAAAGACAACAATCAACAAAGAATCATCAATAACAGCGATGAGTAAAGAAGTATTTTATTAGATCATAAAAGGATTACATTGTTCGATTACAAATGATAAAAGATAGAAATGATACCGAACAACTTCACACCTTTTCCTTGTCTCCCAAGACTTTCTCGGGAGGCTGGGACGAGGAGCTCGGTTGCTCGGTGATAACAACAGCTTGATCGGCAGAAATCTTCTCGGCAGGAGGAGGCATAGAAGAAATATCCTCAATGACAGAGGGTTGAGAAGCAGAGATTGGGACATCCACAGCCATGGAAGATTCATCTGAAGCAGGTTCATCTTCTTCTTCTTCCACAATTGGTGGAGGAGGACCAGGGAGATGCCTTTGGAATAGCTCAGAATCGTCTTGGATTTTTAGCTCTTGTAGAGCAGCTACCCAACCATCATAGAAGTATTTCAACTCCCCATATTTGACTTGAGATGTCATAGCTGCAATCCCTTTATCCCATCCTTTCTCCCAACCAGCACTGAAATGTTTCTTGACTACAGCTTTTCTTTTCAACTTCTCCGAGGAGAGTTTGACATCCAATTGTTCTTTCTGGATTTTGATGTCTCGCAAGATAGATAGTTCTTTTTCTGCATTCTTCAGTTGGTCATCGCATTTTTGCTGATTGACCTCTAAGCTTTTCACCTTCTCCTCCAAATTCTTGGAGGTTTCAGCCATCTTCATCTTATCAGCCTCAGCTGCAGCCAATTTTTTCTCCCAGGCAGCTTTCTCCTCGACGTACTGCTGGCGAGATTCTTTCACAGATTGGGCTAAACCCAAGAGGGCATCGTCAACATCGGACGAGGAACTAGAAGCTTTAATAGCTTGATCTTTCTTCACGATGGTATTGAAACAGTTCACCAGCTGAAAGATAAGAAAAACAATAGAGTCAACACAAATACAAGAGTTCAGGAAAAAGAAAAGAAAGACCAAAGGTATGAGAAATTTACTGAAGAAAGATGGCGAGCAGCTAGGGATGTCAGTGTATCCCTAGGAATCTTTTCATCAACCCCGAGAACCTCGGGTATAACTGAGCTCGTTGAAGAGCTCGGAAGAATGATTTTTGAAATACTACTACCACCAGCGGGTAGAGAAGATGCAGTTCCAGCAAGATTAACCGAGGATGATTTCCTCAATCTCTTCAAAGGAGGGTCAGCAGCATCAACCAAGGAAGAAGTCTTGGTCGGAGAGATTGTAATTACATCAGCACTAGCATTTTTCTTGCTCAGGGCCACTGGGGGCTTCTCGGCAAATTTGGAGGAACTGGCATCTACTTTTTTAGTCCCCTCTGGGACATCAATTTTGCCTTTCTTTGCTCCAACAGCAGAAGAAATTTCACCAAATAGAGCAGGAGGAGCTCTTTTCTTGCCCATTCTCTGAGATAGGGGAATATGAGAATCTGAAGATGAACTTTCTGGTGTTGAGGCTGGTTCAACAGGGCGAGCAGTATAAGAGGTTGTGTAGCTCTTATACTGCAGCAAATATGATGCAGACCTAATATGCTCGTCTGCAATCGTCTTATGCAAATTCCAGATAAGTTTTAAATGCTTGATATTCACTTCCGACTCTTTTGGAGTTTTTCTTTTACTATCAACTGCAAATAAATACATAAATTTCAGTTATACATTTTGTCAAACATGATGAAAACGCAATTTCATAAGTAAAATAAAATGAAAAATAAACCTATCCCATTGCCGTATGGGGGGCATCTGGGACCGTTGTATACTTCATTCCCAGATAAAGGCGCGTGTTGCCAATTTTTTATGACCAACCCATGCTCAAAATAATCTCTATTTGAATCAGGGAGGTTAACTACAAGGGCTCTATTTAAAAACCTAGTTTTTAAATAATAAACATTATCCAAAGTGGCCCATTTATAGCAGTACATGATTTCTGGGATTCCTATACGAGTCCCATGAGTTAGATTTAACTTGTGCACCCCGTTAATTATTCTCCATGAATTGGGGGCTATTTTTGCAGGAACAAGATCAAAATATTGACAAAACTCAAGACATAATGGGTTTGGGGGAAAAGAAAAACCACATTCAGCAATGAAAAGACTGGGGAACCAATGTCCCTCAGCCAATTGAAAGTAATCTAAAGGCTCAGAAAGAACCTCTAGAGTTACCCAAGAAGGAATGGAAAAGTCAGAACGAAATTTCTCAGCAGATTCAACAATATAAACCATATTGAATAAAAGAGATGCAGAAGAAAGGAAGAAGATCTTACAGAAAGAAAGGAGATATGTTGACAACGAACGGAAACAATGATGAACACACAAGAGAGATGAAGAGAATAGAAAACTTGAATGCAGAAAAATGGAAAGTGTAGACGACGGTATGGTTACCAAAGGAGTTTAAATACTTTACATTGGGAAGCGGCGAAAGAAATGATTACTAAAAAGAAACTACTGAACTTCCGGCGGCTAAAAAGACAAAAGTTGCACGAAGATCGAAGCGCTTGTAAAAAAGGCGGAAACTGCGAAATGAGAAGGAAATTTGAATACAATGCTCCTAAAACCCAGGAAGGTCATTTAATATTACCATATACCGAGAAAGAATGTCCCATACTCCTCAAAGTTCGAAATATGAAACATTGGGGGCTTCTGTTGATACCAAAATTAATATGCTGATGTGGACGAATAGTATGAAGACATGTGTCGATCTACGTGGCACAATAACAGCGAGGAAGATCATTTACTGAACAACCATGGTTGGTACCGAGCAACGAGAATACACCGAGGAGCTCTATCATGCCGAAGAACTCCATCCGAGGAACTCCATCATCCCGAGATACTCTAAGCACTCCGAGGAACTCTTGATCAACGAGCAACTAAGGCGGTCCGAACTGCACCTCGGCCGTGTCATCAATTATCAGACGGACAACTGTTCAACTATTCATTAGATTCTTGACGCACACGCTGCATTAAATGTATTACCCATTCATATGTATATCATTTAATGTATTGGACCTTTCATGTACAGCCTTGAGGCTATAAATACCTTGTATCAATCCCATTCAAAGGGACCGGAATTTCTTGAGAGAACTTGTAATCAAGAATTCCACAAACACTCAGCAATAACATAACAGTGGACGTAGGCTTTATTCCTAGCCGAACCACTTTAAAAATCTTTGTCTTATTTATTTATCTGTGATTGAAGAATTAGAGTGATCTAGTTTTTTACATCAACACCCACCTTCATCACATCACAAGCAGGGGACGGAAATCACACAAAAATTAAAAATACCTTCATCTCACACTCTACATGCACAACTACTTCAAATAAATTAATGAAACAACAACTTCAACAACACAAGAATTGAAGAAATCAGAAATAACACAAGATACCTGCATCTCACAGTAAGCAGGGGACGGAAACCAGAACAGGGGAGGCCAGAGAAGGCAGGTGGAACCGTGGAGCAAACAGGTGGATGGAAGTTGGTGGATGGAGGCCGGAACAGGCGGAGCCGTTTAGCTGCTGGCCGTTTAGCTGCTTGGGTGTTTTGGGTTTTGTTGCATCGTCGTTTTGTCCGTTTTGTTATTTAACTTTTTTTTTAAGTCATAGAGGGGCACGTGCACCCCCCAGTAACATACTATGTCTACCCGTGGTTATCAGAGTTGTGTTCACTTATGATATGGTCGCTGACATCGTTATTGTAAGAGGCATGGCTTAAGAGGAACTGACGAACCACTCCTCCAAACCATACGAAAGAAATGATATTATCGCGGATACAAGACATGAAAAAAATTAACCAAATTTGCCCAATGTAGAGGCAATCAAGAAAGCTGCATAAGTGAATATATAACTTACGGAAAAGTGGGCTAACCCAACCAATCGTGCTTGCACAATAGAAAGGGGCACCGATTCATCTTTCCAACGAATCAAATTCACAAATTCACGCTAATCATAGTTAAGCGACACAACTTCATGTTAGCCTCTTACTTTGTAAATTCAACCCCCATTCCTGCTGTTCAAGCACGCTGACACACAATCATCTCACCACCTTTCGGGAACCTTCCCACACCTATTCTGCCCCCTTAAACCACTTGGTTAAACCACCCCAAAACACCGGCTCAAAAATCCTCACCCCCTCACTGACCTTGGATAACTTTTGCCGATGTTTGAGGGGGCTAACAAAGCTTTCCCAGTTCAATGACTGGCCTATCCCTTGTGACCCGCGGCCCCAAAAGCTTTGTTGTAACCCCATCTTCTCTAGTCTAAAACACTTACAATCCCAAAAAAAAACCTAGATCTGAAATCCATATTGCGGCGTCAAGCTCTTCTTACCCTTTGCCGACCTTCGACGAACCATGCCGATGTTGATTGAAGGTGAATGATTCTCTAGTGACCCCAGAAAGGCCTCCCGATGCTCGAACACCACCTGGAGCCTCAAGCTATCATCCTTGCAGCCAAATCGGGTCAAAAGCCCCGGGTCCATGAACCCATGTCATCGGCTAGCAACCTTGCCTGGGGTGCCACCCTCAATGCATCATTGTTGATATGTCGCGAACCCTGCCACATCTCTTATAAGGTCTATCGGAGTGCAATCAACCTCCGTTTGCGTCAAGCAACTTGAATCGTGTATGGCAAAAGGGTGATGACCTTTGGCTTTAAGTCTAAAGGTATTTCTGATGTGTATGGTGATCCGTAGAGACACGTGGCGAGTGGTTATACTCTAGGAAGAAGACTATCTTTTTTTTTTCTATTTTAGTTTAGGGTAATACTGTCATTTTCTTTTATTTTTAGTCTTGAATTAGTCTCCAAGCATGTTTGGGGCTAATTAGTCATTTTTAGTTATTACTTTCCCTTTTTAGTCTTTTTGGGTCTTAGCTTGGTTAGCAAGCTAACCTCTCCCATAAATAGGCCCTTGGCCATCATTTGTAAACACACTTGAATATTGAAAAACAGAATATATATAGAGAGAAACTCTTTTTCTTAGTTTAGTGTTATTTGGTGTAGTGTAGTTAGTAGTTGGTGTGTAGTGTAACAATAACGCTTTCACATTCTTGATTCACATCAAATTGGTATCAGAGCTGCGTTTGTTCTTGGTGTTCGTCGTGGTGCGTGAAGTGGGTATCGAGTTATGATTCCAACTCGGGCAACCCTTCAATCGGTAGATTGATAAATGTCCAATTGAGAATCGGGTGGATGGAATCCCTAAATTCCATCACCGCTAAAAGGGGGGATACCAACCCTTTTAGCATCCTCCATCCTCCACCATCACCTCCACCTCCACCTCCACCTCCTACCACCACCTCGTCAAATGAAACACCGTCTCATACCTTCCTCCAAACCCTAAGCCCCCCCCAAAAAACCAAGAACCATCCAAAACTCCCTCCGACCAAAACCCTAGCCCCCCCAATCCCTATTTTGGCTACCCTTCCTCTTTTTAGACCTAATCTGCCCCATCCCTATTTCTTACCCTATTTAGACCCATTGCCACTCATTTATGCCCAACCACAATCAAACCCCCCAAAAATGGATTTTCCTCCTTCGATCCAATCCCCCACCCCCTATTTGACCTTAAATCCGATCAAAATTGGTCCTAGGGTCTCTTTGTGACACAACATATGACTTCCATGAAAAATGCGTCACACTTGAGACCCATTTTCGACTATTTGCCATTTTGGGTCCGACTTTCCGGAATGTCGCCGTCTTCAGTCCGCTTGTTTCGCCATCGTACTTGCAAAGGTGCGGTCGTCGGAGTTCCCATCTGGTCAGATTCAAGGGTCCACCACTCCAAGTTGCAACCATGTACTTGTGGTGTCGAGAAGGTGGATATGGTCGTCAGTTTTTGATTGCTCGGATTTCGTAGAGGGATATGCCGGGATTTGGGTTTATTAGACCCATTATTGATGAGGTTCATACACATGTGACTAATTCCAGTTGGGATGCCCACTTTTGATTGAGTTTGATTGAGGTCTGAAGCTTTTCTTGGTTCATATCATGTGGTATTGATGATTCATTTCCAAGCTCGAGGACGAGCTTTTTCGAAGACGGGGAGAATGATGTGTATGATGATATGTAGAGACACGTGGCGTGTGATTGTGCTCTAGGAAGAAGACTATCTATTTTTTCTATTTTAGTTTAGGGTAATATTGTCATTTTCTTTTATTTTTAGTCTTGAATTAGTATCCAAGCATGTTTGGGGCCTAATTAATCATTTATAGTTATTAGTTGCCCTTTTTAGTCTTTTTGTGTCTTAGGTTGGTTAGCAAGCTAACCTCTCCTATAAATAAGCTCTTGGCCATCATTTGTAAACACACTTGAATATTGAAAAACAAAATTTATAAAGAGAGAGAAACTCTTTTTCTTAGTGTAGTTTCATTTGGTGTAGTGTAGTTAGTAGTTGGTGTGTAGTGTAACAATAACGCTTCTGCATTCTTGATTCACATTTTTTTGTCCAACACTAATTCATTTTATTTTGAGCCCTATTCTACTCCTACATTTGAATTTTAAATATTTACAAAACCCTTAAGAGGCTTTTAACCCACGACCCTATTTTGAAAATTACAAATAGACCCCATAAACTTTTAGAATACGACACGAACGCCTCTCCACTTATGAAAATTACATTTCAACCCCTTAATTTTATGAAATTGCCAAATTAGCCACTTCGTCATTAATTTCTTTGGCTCCTGCCTGTTTGATTTTGATTTGGAGGCGGAATAGAAACAAAATCTATTAAATGCCAATTACAAGATGGAGGTGTGGAAAAATGATCGAGCCTTTTTGGTATAATAAGGGTATGTGGATCCGATATGGGTGCATATTGCCCGATTGATACGAGGAGTACTGCTTGAGAATGAATAGGGTGCATTTGTGCGAGCTATGTGCATCTACCCATGCCATCGCCAACTGTTGCCTTTTGGTGAGTCATTTTCTTGTTGCTTTTGCCGACCTCCTTTCGTACTACTACTTTGATCGACATTTTAGGCTTGTTGAGAACTACGTCGAGCACTTGGGAGATTTCTTCAATATATTTGTCGAGGGTTGTTGTCTCAGGTTTCGAGATGCAGAGATTATCAGAGAGATGCAACTGAGAGATGTCCAAATGCAAAATGGGCAAATACTTGTGATCTAACTTTTGAGGGAATTTAGTTTTCTCTAGGTTTGGATAGATTTTTATTCTTGATAAGATAAGAATAGATGTTCTTAAATGTGAGACAAGAGGCTTGGTCAGAGTGACATCGAATCATTGCTCCATTGTCCTTGCTACCGCCCATGTGAGATGGACATAAACCATGCAAATCCAATAATATGTGGTTAAAGCATAAGGATGTAAGAAATGTTACAAGGGTGGTGGAGAGATGTGAGGCTCTTCGATGGAAAAGTTATAGATTCATAAAAAATTATGAGTTAAACAATAAGTTGTGAGTGTGGAATAAGGAGGTATTTGGTGACTTAAGCACAAGGAGAAAAAGGAAGGGTTGATAGAGGAATTGAGAAGGGCAATAATAAGCCTTAACAATAGGCTTGAAGAGGTCCTTCTCATAGTGTAAATCTCATGGAATCAAAAGCTAAGGGTGTGGGGAATAAGGGAATATTATAATGATATTAAATTGTTTCATATAGTAACAAGTGGGAGAATGGGAGAGGGGTTATGTTAGAGAGTGAAAATGATGTCGGGGTGAAGTTGTGTGAAAACCTATGCGCAAAGGATGATTTTGTAAGCTTGGAAATTGAAATACTGAATTGGAGTCCATAAAATTAGGCAAAAGTAGGTTGATTGAGGGACCATTTGAGGAAGGGGGGGAAGTAAGGGCAACAATGTTTGCATGTGAAGGGGACGAAACTTCGGGAGCATATGGCTTCAGAATGCCTTTTTTTCAAGAAAACGGGGTTGTGTGAAAGAAGATATCATGGAAGTCTTTGAGTAGTTTTATAAGGACGCGATTGTTAATGCAAAAACTAACGAGACATATTGTTTGATCCCTAAGAAAGCTGGGACTTTGAGGTTGAGGGATTATCGCGTGATTAGTCGTGTGTTATGTTTGTATAAGTTGATGTTGAAGCTTTTGTCTTTAAGTTTATGTGAAGTTTTGAGTGAAACAATATGTGAGGCACAAGGGGAGTATTCTTATATTTAGTTCTTATTGCTAATGAAGTTGTTGGGGAGATGAGGATGGGAAACAGAGAAGGGTGTAATACCTCGCATTTTTGACATATTATTTTAATTATTGATTTTGGATTAATTAAATAAAACGGAGAAAAATTTATTTCAAATTAATCCGGATTTAATTGTAATAATTACTAGCGTGGCGAGAGTTAGTATTTACCGATGATAATTATGTTGAATATTACTTAGAGAGTGAAGTAATATATGATTAAGAAATATTATTATGGCTGGGAGTGAAAAATACGGCAGTTGTAATACACTTAGTTGGGACGTGCGTGTGAGTCGTGTCGGTATTACTTTATTGGGTTAATAAGATGATTTATTTTTAAGTAACTCAGATGGCCGTTTTGAGTGCGCCAGTGTGTCCGGAAGGGTCGAAATAGTCAGAAAACACTACTCGGGTGTTTTATTTGGATTCTAGGGCATTTTAGTCCAAAACGACACCCCGGAGGGGTATTTTAGCCTTTTGAGGTTTTTGGGAAAAATTATGGACGAAAATTAGGAATTAAATTAGGGATGTACGTGGGTTAGAGGGGAGTTGTCACTTTCCAACCTACGTGAGAGAGAGGGAGAGGACCAAGAAGAAGAAGGAGAACACACAAGTGCTTTGGGTTAAGAATTCGAGTTTTCCACCGGAAATCACATCAACGCGTAGATCGCGAGGAGAGGATCATCCCCATACCAATTTCGTTCAACGATTCAGAGGTTCACGAAAAGGCAAGTGTTTATCTTGCTGTATTATTGAGCATATATGATTCATGTTAACATTAGTTGATGAGATATCTAGGATGCTATGAATTTGAGACTGGATTGGACATAAATCTTTAAATTGAGAGTGTAGGGTTGCATGTAGTCGAATAACCATGTTCTGGGTATATTAAATCTGAGTTTTATATGTGATTTCACGAAATTAAACCTGGGATTATGTTATTGTCAATGGAGTTTATGTTAAATTAGGGCTCATTGAAGATTTGAATAAATTATTGAAATTCATGTTAAAATCTTAAGGATTTGATGTTAAAAACAGATGGGAAAGTGTTCTAATACTAGGGGATATGGATTAGAGTTGTTAAATGTGAATTAGGATGAGTCTTGAGTAATTTTGTGTTGAACATATTGGAAAAACGAAACTTTTGGAAGACAGGGACGAACCCTGAATTCTCGTTCGAAGACCTGCCCAGGTCGTTCGAACGGCCTCATTCGAACGAGAATTCCAACGAGATTACCAACGAAATTTTAGAGTTTGTTCGAAGTGAGAAACTCGTTCGAACGACCTCGTTCGAACGAGAATCCCCAGATTCTAACGAGATTTCAGAAGCCCCAATTCTTACCCAAATGAGTTAAGAACCCTTCTAGGTTCCTTTAAGTGGAAATAGGACCTACACTATCCTAGAGTAGCTTCTTTTCATAATTTAGAAGTGAGAGAAATTGTGTAACTACCAAGGGAATGGGTTGGAATGAGAGAACCGTAGAGGGCATGTACGATAGAGGGGTAAATCGTACGGTTAAAGTATAGCGGGTAGTAGGGACGAATATACTACATATAAATTCGGGGACTTAGGTTGTGTGAATACCTAATGAATAAAATAAGTTGTGTGTATACCTATTGATTGAACTATTATGTGTATAGCATACCTACGCTGCTTGCTATCGAGCGGAGGTTTCGCGTTGTGGACAATCATGCCTTGAGGAGCCTTCGGGTGGGATATTGATTTGTACCACTAGAGCATAGAACCTAGGTACGGACTATTTGTGAGAACGGTAGTGATGACGGTTGTAGGGGTGCGTAGGTATGTGCGTAGCGCATCGGCTTGGAACCATGTTCGCCTCCAATATATGGGTTTTGTTTTGATGGTTCGCGAGAGACTGAACCTTTAGTCCTTTATGCAATGAGCGATGCAACGGGACATGATAGCAGAGTATGCAGGCACCGCAGCTGTGTCTCGGGGTGCAGTATTGTATATATATAAGATAGAGGGTATATATATGTATATATATACTTGTGATGATATCTACTGTGTGAATTAAGTAGGTAGAATTAATAATAAAATCTGAAATGAATTAAGTAGCGAATTAAGTAGCGGACACTTAATTGTATTAAACGGAAAGTGCCTTTTTATGCTAAAGAGAGATCGATTATATATATTATATTGTGAGGGAAATACATGGGAACGATATTGGGCTAGAAGTAGATATTAGTCAGGAAGGAGTAGATTGTATGGGAATAGGAACTAGTAGGATTGGAAAGTACGCTAGGTGTGCACATTAGAGGACAGGTGAGCATCTCAAGTGAGTACGATAACCTAACATGAATAATATATGTGCTAATAAATCATTTTAAGCACTTGCTGATTTTAAACTGTTTTCAACTCGGTCTTTGACCCGTTCTCTGCAAATCTCTTTTTCTTGTCAAATTCTTTTAGGTGCCCAGTCACAGGGACACCAGGTTTAGGAGTTTCATTCATTCGACGAGCTGTAGCTGCTGCGGAGGTTACAGGACTTTGGTAGTAGATGCCTCTATGTCTATTATTCCTTACTTTTGAGCTATTTTCATCAGTTGGGCATGTAGCCTTTTTCTATTAAGATGTTTAGAGATTGTGGATTTAGTTACTTACTCTTTGCAGTTCTTGGATTTATTCAGTTGGACTATTGTATTTGACTTTTGACTGGAACTGTTTACTTCGGTTCCTTTTCATTATGTCAGTTATTTCATTTCTTATGAGATTGGATTGAATGGTGATTGTTTAGTTATTTCCTTAAATGGTTTTGTATTAATTGAAAAGATAAAATTTTGACATCAACCTTTTTAAATATTAGGTGGTTAGTTTTTAAATAATAAAATTTTCGACAGTGATGCATAATCTGAACCAACTGGATATTCTGATTTAATTAATAAAGGACTGATCACCCGATATTTAATTAGGCGGAGTGTCACAAAGGGATAGTCTTTAAAACTGACTTTGAAAAGGCCTACGGAATTTCTTAGATTTTAGCCTTGCTGAAAAAGGACTTTCGGGCAAAATGGAGGAGTTTGATTATGGGGTGCTTGAAATCACTTGAATTTTCCAGTGATGGTTAGTGGGAGGTCTCAGGAGGCATTTATGGCCTCAAGAGGCCGTAGACAAGGAGATCCCATATCTCCCTTGCTTGTTCATTTCTTTTAGTTGATGGGTTAGAAATATGTAAGGATGGATAAAATTATCATGTAACACTTACAATTTGCCAATTAACTATATTTTTAACGATTATGAATTTGTTAAATGTGGGTGATCTTTTTGTGAGGTTATTGGGGTTGAGAGTCAACATGTCATTGAGGGCTTTCCTTTGTCTTTGAGGGTTGGAGATAAGAGGGTTTGTGGTGGAGAATATATACTAGGGGATTTTTCTTGCAAGTTTATTTCCATATTTTGGAGAATTCCCATCCTTTCCCATCTTTTGGTCCTTTTAAAATCATTTATAGGCTGAACCTTCAAAAATGCAATTGTTGGCACACGGTTACTCGCGTTAGGGAGGATTAATACTTGTGATTTCTTTCAAAGTAAGACCTCTCATCTTTCTCTGCCCTTATTGATGCAGCCTTTTGTAAAGAAAATCGAGAAAGCACGGATCACATTCTTCATTCTTGTAAAGAAAATCCACAAAAATATTATTAAAAAATCCCAAAAATCATAAAAATAATGTAACATAATAATCATCACAATAAAGATCCATATTTAATATCATTAACACTAAAAAAAAGGTATATAATCAGCTTTACCAAGAGGAAATAGTGAATCATCATCTACAAATTAATAATTTAGTATATGTTGATTAATAATTGTGTGCCAAATAAATTTTGAATATATAATTAGTTAATTAATATGAATATATAGTCAATATATATATATATGTAGTATAAACATATATGGACCTTTATATTAATCTATCTATCTATCTATCTATCTATCTATCTATCTATCTATCTATCTATCTATCTATCGGTTTGTCTATCTGAAATTGAAATGGATGAAGGTAGTAAAAGAAGACATGGGAGCTTGTGACTTAGCAGAAGATGCTCCCTAAATAGAGTACGATGGGGAAACACGGTTGTGTAGCTGACCTGTACCCCAAGTAATTGGTGCAAGACTTCTTTTGTAACATAAATATATAAATTAATGCCTTGTTTGGAAAATGGTTGTGAGGATTCCTTTCAAACGAGAATCCATATGGTGATCAACAATGAGGAGCGAATATGGATTGTGGAATAATAGATGGGACTCCAAGGGGTAGAAAATGATCTTTCAGAAACCCGTGGAAATTTATCTCTTCTGGCCTTGAGTCATTCTTGCGATTTATCTTGCTTGAATAAAAGATATGGGCTGTGAATAAAAAATAAGATTAGATTTCAAGGGGTAGCAAATGATCTTCTAGAATTCGTCGTAAAATTATCTCTTCTGTCTTGAGTCATTCGTGAGATGTGCCTCGCTTGAGGTAGGGAGTGGATAGAAATATAATTCATTTTTGGGAGGATATTTAGAGGGTGAGTGTTCTTTTGTATCCGAGTTCTTTCATATGTGTAGATTGAATTCTTTACGTTCATCATTTTGGAATATTTCTATAAAAAGGAATTATATGCTCGTGATTTTGCAGAATTCATGTCCTTGTTGAAAGATTGATAGGGTTCAGTTATATCCCAGGGTTGAGGGACAAAAGAAAATGGTATTTGGACGGGGTTTTCTCATGAGTTGTTGCTTGATTCATCTACCAAAACTAAATTTTCACCTTTAAAGTTGATTTGGGCAGATTCCATAAAATGTGTATATGCTTTTGTGGCTTCTGTTGTAGGATGAGGTAAATGCTTGCGTTTTAGTTGTTCTTGTCCTTTGATGTCTTGTACTGTAATTTCTGATTTGTAGAATATATATCCCTGTTTCCTAGGAAAAAGTTCTTTGCTTGACTATGTTGTTTTTGCTTTCACTTCCAAAATGGATTTTCTATGTTTCATGTTTGAATATTAGTCATGCATCGAGGAAAAGCCTTTTCTTCCCAGTGAATGGTATGTAATGTAGTTCAGTAAATTAGATAGTGCCCCATATTGCATGTCAATATGAGAAATCCGGATACATGTGTCGTTTTTTTTTTTACGAGCTCATTCAAGTTTTATGTTGTTTATCTTGTTAATGTTTTTTTGTTTAACTAGAATTTAATTTTTTTTTGAAATCACAGGTTCATCTAGAACAAATCAATGAAGAAACAGGTTCAAGAGTCGGTGGGTCTCTCTCTCTCTCTCTCTCTCTCTCTCTCTCTCTCTCTCTCTCTCTCGTGATAATCGTATTAGACTCTGATTTTAAGACCAATGACTATCCAGCTGATATACTGACATAATGAATTCAAAAAATCTATTCACTTGTTTCTAATTCAATAATGGCCCTTTGCATTATAAGTTCACATAATAATATGCACTTTTTATATAATTTTATGATGTAATATATCTAGGTTTCTGATGTGAATGGAGGTTAATGTTTTGTTAATTTTATAATTATCTATAAGATTATCATAGGTTATTAGATGTATTCTAAATTCCTTAATTAAAATACTTACTTATCTAGGATAATCTCTTAACTAGGTGGTAGGATTAGGACTCTAGCTTTTTATTTTTTATTTTTATATAAATAAGGCCCTTGCTCCCTCATTGTATTCATATTAATGAGAGTTTAGTAGAGATTTCGTGCCGGAAAATTATGATGCCAATGGGGTGACTGTGTGCAATGTTTTAAAAGGCGAATTGAGGCGAGGCGGAAGAAAAAAGCATCGAGGCTTACACCTCATGGGTACTCAACCAAGGCTTCCACCTCTTAGGGGTGAGGCTTACGCCTCAGGGCGGTATGGCTCGAAGCGGTTGAGGCGTGCGCCTCACTTACTTAGGGTCAAAGCCGGTCAAACATGTAAAAAAACGAAAGTAATAAAAAATTTATACTTACGCACCCAGCCAACCCCCAAAACCTCAGTTTTTTTTGAAACCCTAAGCCCTAACTGGAAGTCTGAACCTCTTCATCATCGCACAAACCTCAGTTCATCATCGCACAAAGGTATGTTAATCTTTCTTCATCATTGCACAAACTTCAGTTCTCGATCTCTTTTTTTTTGAAGCAGTCGTTTTTTGTGTTGAAGCTGTTTTCTCAGTATTTTTTTTCACTCGTTTCTCAATTGTTTTGAAGATGCTGTTTTCTCACTCGTTTTTTAATGTCTGTTTTTTTCTTCCTGAAGCTGTTTTTTTTCTTTTCTGAAGCTGTATTTTTTTTCTTTTGCTATAGACCTATATTCTGTCCTTTTAGCATGTAAAATCGTAGTGAATGTTGTTAACACATAAACTTTGTGAATGTTATTCTGAATAATTTTTTATGCTATATTCTGAATATTTTTTTATGTTGTTAACACAAAATTTGTGTTATTTTAGTGAATTGTCGCTATGGTAAATGGGAGGGATCCGGCTTGGAAATACGGCAAGGAGATGGAAATGCCGGATAAGGGTTACAAATATATTGGACGTGACTTTATTATTAAAAAAGTTGATGCATATGCCTCGCCTCACCAAGACAAAACACCTCAACCCTGGCTTGCGCTTTTTGAAACATTGACCGTGTGGAGGTGGCACTTCACTCATTTGACGAATTAGATTCAAGCTTTGGTTGCCACCCTCACGCTATTGTCTTCGTCCCCTTTGGCAACTAGTTCTAGGAGCCCCACCACCGCCAACAGCCCCACCACCGCCAACAGTTGCCACCACAGCTACCTAGCCGCTGGCCAGCAATTTAATATGCACACACCTTGCAGTCCCCGCCTGTTCCGTATCCTCCGGCCGTGTACTCTAGAGAACCGCCACCGAACCGGATTTACCATTTCTTGCCGCCCGCCGCCTTCGCCTCCCCCAATATGGGCTAAAGCCCCACCCCTTTCATTTCTTCGGCCTACAACTGTAATACCCCGTATTTTTATGGCTTTTAATTATGAGATTAATTAAATGAAATTGCTTTTAATTGCTTTTAATTGTGAGATCAATTAAATTAATTTGGGACAATTAATTGAAAATTAATTCGGATTTAAATAACTAGCGAGACGAGAGTTAGTATTTAAATATGATGATAATGTTGAATATTACTGAGTGATTATGGTAATATGTGATTATTGAATTTATTAAAATTGTTGTGAGTTGAAAATACGGCAGTTTCGGTAATTTAGTTGGGACGCGCGTGTTAGTCGTGTCATGACCCAATTTAATGGATTTAAAAATATTTTTATTTTTATGTCATCCGTATGAGCATTTTGAGTGCGCCAACGTATCCGGAAGGGTTGAGATAGTCAGAAAACACTAGCCGGGGGTTTAGTTTGGGTCTCGGGGCATTTTTAGGCCTAACCAACAACCCGAGGGGGTATATTAGTCATTTTTATTTTTGGTGAATAGTGACCCACGAAATTTAGAAAGCTTTATCAGCCAATAGGTTAGAGCCTTAGGGTTTCCATCACCAAGATTCACAGACGACCATTAGAGATGAAGTGGAGGAAGTTACCAAAGGAGAACCACCATCTTTGGACTTTTTGCACCACCGTCACCACCATCGGATAGATCGGAAAGAGATAAGCATTTCTATACCATCTACTTCAAAGGATCAGAATCTTCATTACCAGGCAAGTGATTTAACTTGCAATAAATTAGTGCATATATCATCCATGTTAGGTTAGAATTGAAGAATAACCTTAAATAATGATAATTGAATGGATTTGAAGAATTGAAATCGTAATCTGGGTAGGTTTTGCATGTAGATTAACTTCTGAGATTTTAGCAGCCACGAAATCATGATCCATGTGTAGAGAATTATGAATTTGTAATGAATTTATAGTGTTCTTGAAGATAGGGTTTTTATATGAAAATTATGTGAATTGATCCAAGAATTTAATGGCCCATTGTGATTTGATGATTCTAAAACGTTGGCAATTATGCAAACATGTTGGTAGGATTATTAGTATACTTGGTTGGGAGTTTGGGACGTTGAAATGAAGAATTAGAGGTGTAAAAAGAGGAAACCCGTAACTGTTTAAGGAAATCCTGGGCAACTATCTGCTTGATCGATCGATCGACTCAAGAATGTCGATTGATCGACCCCTTTTCTTCGATTGATCGACCTCATCTGATTTTTGGTAATTGTTTCCCTTTAAGGTTTAACGAAAATCCCAAAGCCGATAATGATTCTTAGGGTGATTAATATGATATTGTGAGACTTAGTTAAGGTCAGTAGGGTCTTAGTTGAAGCCCGAAAAAAAAATAGATTACCTTAGGGAATTGAATACTATTGCTTACGAGGGACTACCGAGTGAGGTACGGTTAGAAATCGTTCGAATTGAAACTATAATGGGAATAAATGCTGAGGTAAGGATAAGAACAGTAACGGAGGGGCTTTAAGTTACTGAGATAACATTAGAATCTAATAGGAGACCTAGTAACCTTTTGGGATAGGTTTAGGTACTGAAATTGATACGACGAGAGAATTATCAAGTTAAATATTTATTTACGTATGATGTTCGGGATAAACTTACTACGTACGAGACTAAATTGATAGAATGTGTATATCTATATTGAAATATGATTACTTATGTTGTGTGAATGCCTAGTGTATGGATTTCTTATGTGTATGACATACCAACCATACTTGCTATCACGGGAGGTCGGTTTTCGGGAAAAGGCCATCTTATCTTTGTGTGCCTTCGGGGGGATTTAGATTGGTACCTTAAGGACATAGGACTGTGAATGACTTATTTGTGAGTTGATAAGTCATCTGACCATGGGAGCGTAGGTATGTGCGTGACCCATGGGTATGTGAACTATGTTCGCCTCCAATATGTGTGATTTGTATTCTTACGGTTCCTGAGTGATTCGGAACACGTGATCCTTACGTACGTGATGTACATGGATTTGATAGCAGAGTATGTGTGCAATGCAGCTTAGCCTAGGGGTGCCTTATATGTATATATACTGAGAGTGATTTATATATGTACTTGTGACTAGTTCACTGCTGCTTAGTAGATGTGAATAACTAAGATATTGTAATGGACTGTGAGAATGTAATTAACACTCGAGATAAGTAATTTAATGAATGTGAATATGGGTTATGAATATAACTTGGTTGGGTGTTACGAGTAGATACCCTATGTTAGAGTGCGAAAGCAGGAGTGGTACAGACTAGTTAGTTAGCGGCATAACTAGGATGGGTTAAGGGAATTAGTTAGGCGTGCACATTAGTTGAGAGGTGAGAAACTCATGTGAGAGTATGCAACTAACATGTTTATAATGTGTTGTTTAATTATAATTTAAACACTTGCTAAACTTTTAAACTGTTTTCACCTCGGGCTCTGACCCGTTTTCTTCCAAATCTATTTTGTTTTGTAAAAACATTTTAGATGCCAAGCCACAGGGACGCCAAGCATAGGAGTTCCATTACATTGACGTGCTGTAGCTACTGTGGAAGTAACAGGATCTCGGTATTAGACGCCTTCATATTCTGTACTCGACTCTACTCAGGATTACTCATTTGTTAGGGCATGTCGCCCATCTCCATTTAGAGATAGCATCCTCAGACTTTTAGTTTTATTTCAGATGTTGGTATATTTATTCAGACTCATGTATCGGGACTTTATTTTACTCAGGTTTTATTGTTGGAGTGTTTACTCCAGACTCAGCTTATTTCATTTCGTTGATTATTCATTTGGGATTGTTTATGCGATTAATGGTTGTTGACTTAATTACTTGGTTTATGTTAGCTTAATTAATAAAATTTGGCATCTCTCTTTTTAAATATTAGGTGGCTAGTAATAAACTAATTATTTTCGACAGTGATGCTAAGACTGAACCAACTTGATATTCTGTATTAATTTAATAAAGGAGTAGCTACCCGGTATTTTATTAGACGGGGTGTTACAACAACCAAACCAACAATGCATATTTATGTTCGTTCGGCCACTCGCCAGCCCGACCCAACCTTTGCTGACCCTCCCTCCTACATGCTGTCGTGCCCTTATTATTCCCACCTCTACCCCCCATCTGCCACGGCACATCTCTGGGGTTCCGACTTAGCGTTGGGCGTCAAACCCTTCACCCTCCACCTCCAACCGGATTGCTACCCCTACTTGGCCCTTGTTGGTAATTCACTTCAACTCCCAAATCCAACCGACCCACCCTATTCACAGTGACCCAATATTCTACAATCGGATCCAATCGACCCCATCCTCAGGCATCCTCCGCCAACAACTGGTGAGGTTCGTCGGAAACCCCCCCCAATAGGGCTGGAGCTTTCAACTAGATACCCCGAAAATGCACGTCCCACCTCGACTAACTTCACACCATCAACGTTGATGTCCGGCGACTCCCATCGGTGTCGTGCAACGGCTACCGGATGTCGGCAAGCTCATCCAAGCCCATACAGCAGCCGTCAAAGACCCTCCTCTATCCCTGTTTTCGTTCTCTCTAATATCCAAAATTATAATTCAGCCCCTACTCTTTGAAAGTCCTGACCCTTTTAACTTTCCTCACTTGTTCGGACCAACCCACCACCTACCGTGCATCTGAGGCGGGATTGGGCCATTTTGTATAGGTGATTAGGAGTACGGACACGAACACGGACACGGGTGTCGTGTTCGACATGACGCAAACACGCCGACACGGAATTTTTTTAAAAAATGGACTCGACATGTTGGGGACACGAATGCACATAAATATTTTTTCAATAATATTTTGTGTATACTTCGATCTATTTACATTAAAAAAAATAGTAGTCAAACTCGTTATCTAAAATAACATGGTCAAATGTATTATAAAAACATTTAAACCATAAGTCAATAGTTATATATCCACATAAAGTCTTGTATCACTACTAACTCCATTGCTAGCAAAGTAACAAGTAACACTCAATATACAAAAAGAACCCATTTAAAAAAAAAATATATAATTTTAATGGGCTAAGTAAGTGCTTTGATGCTTCTCATTTATCACCATCTCCGGTTGGACCAAAAACTTCATCATCACTCCCATAAGTATCCTAGAAGTGTGTGGAATGTCACAGAAGTGTCTGCCTTTTTTTCAAATGCTAAATTAGTTCGACATGCCACGTGACCTGTCGTAGGAGGAACAATACGGGTGTCGTGTCCGACATGGGTATGTCACCTCCGACGAAGTGTCCGTGCTTCATAGATAAGTGAGGCGAGTCGTAAGTCTTGAGGCGGATTAAGGCATAACTAAATAAAAAAAGTCAAAAAATATTATGACAAACATTGATAAAATCACAAAATAATGTATCTTGGCTATATGTTCATACTCAATGTCACCAATGCACAATAAATGTTACATCATAACCTCATTACAAAAAAGGTCCATAATCAATGTCACCACCATAATAAATATTGTAGCATCATCACGAAAGTAATCCATAGTAAAAACCACAAACACTAAATAGTGCGTCATCTTCAAATCGTTACAAAAAAGGTGTATTATTATAACAAACTAAATAAACAAAAACAAAACATAATAAACAAAATTTAAAATACTCTCTCTATCTCACTCTCTCACACACACACACATACCCATAGACACCAAACCCCACCACCCACCATTAACAACCTCTACCCCTAATCATCGATGACCCTAACCCCCCTCCCTCTCTCTCTCTCACACACACACACCGAAAAAAGTCACCACTGCCACTAAAAACCCCTACTCCTAATCGTCGATGACCCCCCCCCCCCCCCCAAAACATAAAATGACATTATAATAGATGATATAAACTAACACAATAAAACGGTCCCAATAATATGTGAATTGAAAACAAATTATATGTCGTAATAAATTAAAGTAGAACATTACAATTCGAACATAATAATAATATAACAAATGATATATATTAACCTAACATATTATAACATCACGAGGACATTACAACGTAATAATAACATTGTAATTGATTATATTTATAAATAAAAAATAGTAAAACGGAGCCTGAATGAGGCTTAAGCCTCAACTGCCTGAAGCTTGCCTTTGAGGCAAAATGCTCCAAGGTGCCCACCTTTGAGGCAAAATTCTTTAAGGCGCCCACCTCGAGCAATTGAGGCATAAGCCTCAATTCTGTCTCATGAGGCGTAAGCCTCGAGGATATAATCCCCACCTGGTGTCAAGGTGTGCCTCATAAAGATATGTAAAACATTGGTTCGAGGCATACTATTGAGAGGCTCTACGAGAAATTGGGGGCAAAGTTAAACAATGGAAAAGCGATCACTCTCGTTGGTATGTCGAGGCGATGAGGTACCGACATGGACTAATCCCACCGTCCCGATATGAGGAGTGCCACGAGGAGGTTCTTTATTGGAAATCTGAGTATGACTGTATCGAAATTAAGCGTAGGATGCATGCTGCTTTTGACAAACCTGCCTCTCTGTTGCTCCAACTGCCACCTCTTTGTCGAGTCGATGAAGATTTCCCTGAGTACTTTATTATTAGGGATTTCTTAGACATCTTTGTCGCTTGTTGTTTGACTCTTACTTTCCATCCCGATATATTTTAATGCAAAAATTTGAAAGCGAATCTCCTTTACAGTATGGGGCAGTGCCATTTGAGGAAAAAACATGTGAAACCTGTCGATTTTCCACTGTCAAAAGGATCATTCCTATAAATGATGTTTGGAATTTGATAATTGAATATAGCTTTTAATGATATTGAAAAACAGTTCGATTGTTTTGATTTAAGTGACTTTGGATTATATCTCGGGAATGAGCCATTTTTCTCAATATATTGATCATATCTGTTGACCTGCTCTCTTTCTCTCTCTCTCATCCTCTCACACACATGCACATATAATGGATGTATACACAAAATTGCACTGATTCTTTTATCGAATTGATCAGTATCTGTAAAACTAAACACAAGATGAATTCCTTAAGTTAATAGCCTAAGAAGCACCGACCCTCCCAAGGTGTTGTGTCTGTATTGGACACCAATACTCTCTTGGCACTTTCGAACAGGGTCTGACACACCGAGGAAAATATCCATAATATGATAATAGAATCCTTAATTTTGAAAGATAGCTAATACTTTTTGGATATTGGCCAACATTGACAAGTAGATCTTTGTTGTTGAGTATGATATTCTTCAAACTACGAAAATAGTAGAAATTTTTCTTAAGGTGTGTTTGACAAGCATTTGAAAATATGGATCTTTGGCATGTTCCAATTTTTGGCAGTGTTTGATACACAGTTTTCCACGGGAAACGTATTCTAGACTGGTGAATGTACAACTAGGTAAAGCTTTACCTTTTTAAATCTTTCAACTTTATTTCCCCCCCCCCCCCCCCCCCCCCCCAATAGGAAAATATTTTCCAGGCAATGTGGGAGAAGTTTAGCCTGTATAAATACCCTCTTTTCAATCATTATAATCAAACACAAAAGATGAAATTTTAGCTTGGAAACCTTTTTTTGTTAATTTTTTCCAGAGAGAAAAAAAATCTTTTCAACCCAAAACCTTTACGAAATCTTATCAAAAGTTTATTTAATATTTACATATGCTTGGGCACACATTTATGTAGAGTAGTTGTGCCTTTATTTACTTGACAGGGGTAAGTAATTCATAGTATGATTCATAATCTAATGCTTTATGTTAAATTTGCAATCACTAGGATCACGTAGTGCAAATTAATTTTTTTGGTATACACCATAATTTTCCATGTAAGAAATACAGATGGATTAGGTTATAAGCTGAAGTTACACTCTGTGTATTTGCAGCACTGAATCCAGATAAATGGATTGAATTCAGGCTGGATGACAAGGCAAAAGTCAGCCATAATACTCAGTTATTCAGGTAACTTCTTGTCTCATTTGTTTGTCAAAGATTACAAAAAACTATGATATTAAAAATTTACTTAGGCATGTAACTATTAAGTCTTTTGACAGTTTAGAACAAAAGGGTGAAGTTATGCCTGCCTCAATGAGGAATAGACTCCCTATTTTGACTTTGTGAAAGATGGATATTTTGGATATGCATTTCTGTATGATGTAGCTGAAATGATAAACACTACTTAAAAGGGTTTGAGATGGTAAATGATTTCAAAAATTACACTGGGAAGAGGAGAGTGTATAAACTTAGATGAGCAAAGTGTGTCGACGGAATGAATTTCCATTTGGAAGTAAGAGTTCTATTGTGCTAAAAAGTTGGTGGTAGTGGTAGGCCCCTTTTCGTTTCGCAATTGTTGATGAGGGCTTTTGATGGATTTTACTGATGAATAATTACTAGGTTGGTATTTGTTGTATCCCATCCCAAAATATGCGAAACCAGTTTGTTTCTAGCAAATTTCATCTCATAACCCATGCACACTCGTAGAATTCATTTGGTAATAATATTTCCTCGTTCTCCAAATGGCAGGTTTTCCTTTGATCCCAGTGCCAAATTGGGTCTTGATGTTGCCTCGTGCATCATTACAAGGTATGTACCCTTGATTGATATAAGTATCATCCATAAGAAAGGTGGCTGCTAAGTGCACCCCAAAAGTTAAGTGGGAATCCATGTTTGCGATGCTTAAAGCATGATGTACAAGTTTTTTGATGCATGTCGTAGGAGGGGATGCCATAAGAGGCCTCACAAAATGTATAATGAATAGGGTCTAGAGTTAAATTGCATATACCCACCATGCTCATAATCATGACATGTTCTTTTCTAACTACAGGGCACCATTAGGACAAGATGCAGAAGGGAAAACAAAATATGTCATTCGTCCGTAAGTAATTCTTTAAATTATTGTTGATTTATTTGATTGGTTATCTTCCAAAAAAAAGTTGTGTTTCCGTAATTCTTTAAATTATTGTTCATTTACTTGATTGGTTATCTTCCGAGAAAAGAAGTTTTGTGTTTCCCTCATTCATTAATACATGTTAAATCTAATTTCCATTTTGAAGACTTCGCCTTTTGTTGTTGCTCAATTATTGTACCTTAATGTCTTTTACAGATTCATAACTTATTTTTCTTTTCTTATAGTGTATTAGAATTCTCATTTTCTACTACTTGAAGGAAAAATTGCCAAGCCTAGCAATGATAAGAGTTAGATGCGTTCCCTACTTTCGAAATGTTCTCATATTGTAATTATCAAATCATTAAAGTTAGCAAAATCTTTGGAAAATCAAGTCATAAATTATATATTTCGCACTCTGTTCTTAGATAACGTCGTTTCCATCTCTCTGATATTATTTTTGATTATAAATCACAGTATTATTAGATGTAAGCGATTATGCATCATTCAGAAAGCCATACAAAACGGTGATATTATTTGCCCTCGTTTTGGTACTCCATTAATTGAACAATTTTAAGGAGACATTTTCATTCAAGATAGTCCATTGGTGTTCATTCGACAAATATGATATCACAAATAAGTAGAACTAAAACAAAATATGTGGAGTGCAATTATTGTAATAATAGGAGCACAAACAGGGGTGTGGTGAAACTTGATGTTAAAAAAAATACGTATAATTTATTATTTTCACAATTATCCAAAATGATGGAGATATTAGTGATGATGTTCTCACCATATTAAAGTAGGTTGGGTCAATTGGAGAAGTTGAAGGAAAAACTTAATAGGACGACCATTAAACCTGTCATATTATATGGGACAACACAATCAAAGAACAAAATGTGTAGAAAATAAGCTTGTTGGAGATGGGGATGTTAAGATGGATCTGTGGTAAGACTCAAAATAATAAAATTAGATATGAACGAATTCGTTAAACGGTAAAAGTAGCTCTTACAAAAGATGAATTGAGAGAAAATCGACTTAGATGGTTTGGACACGTCAAACGTAGACCAATAGATCCCCCCTCGTAAGGAAGAGTGATTTAGTTAATATTTTAGGCAACACTAGGGGTAGTGACGTGTGTGGGAGTTGCCCACGTGGGGTCCCTTTAATTTTTCAGCATGTTTATTTTTATTTTTAGTATCTTATTACGAGTCGATAATTATCTAGTTAGTGTTTCCTATTTTATCCAGTTTTTTTTTGTTAGTGGGTAGTTTCCTAATTTAACTGGGAGACTTGCTCCTCAAGTCTTAGAATTAGTATAAATAAGACCTTTGGCCAATTCTTGTAATCAACTTATTATTATTGTATTATTGATTTATGAGATTTGAGAGATGATATGGTTTGATTTTATTGTCATTCGTGTGTGTAAATTTCGATGTTCCACTTCAAAGTGGTATCAGAGCCAAGAACGCTCTTGGTTTTGTGTATGTTTTTCGTGTAAATATGCCATATGGAGTTTGCGTTGGAGGATGAGCTTGCTGAGGTGTTTGGGCTGGAGTTCGCTACCATAGATGGCAAAATTCAGCGGTGGAGTGACGCATTTAATGATTTGTTTGACGAGGGGTAGGGGTATGCCAATGGCCTCATCACGTTCCACCGCCACGAGGACCTTCGACGACAAGATGCGAGAGGTCTTGTCGCTCTCGAAGACCTAAAGGCTAAAAGAGAGGCTGTGGCAGACGATTTCCAGTAGTGTTTGGCGAGGTTTTGGCTGATCACTGCTGCCATGGGACACGTTGAGCCCTTCGAGTATGATTCCAAGTATGACTCAATATTGGAGTCGTGTGAAGATGACTGTTGCCATGAGACACGTTGAGCCCTTCGAGTATGATTCCAAGGATGACTCAATATTGGAGTCGTGTGAAGATGACTGCGAGGGCGAGATTGATGAAGAATTTGACTTGGCGGCCCAGTTGAAAGAATTAAATGAAAAGATAGAGGTTTTGAAGGTAGAGCGGCGGCGAGAAGCCATCCGGTGAGTGTAACGGTTCAAGGATGTGGGATTTTGCTACCCATGAGGCAGTTAAGGCTTGAAAAATCATCCAAGACTAAACAGTCCGCCCGACCGTCACATCATCCACCAACCAACAAAAAAATTCAATATTTTCCCTTGCCGGAACTCATCCCCGAACCCTCTCTGACCATTTTCACATCCCCTACCCCTTTTGATTCAGTTTCCGGTCGGATTCATCACCAAAACCCCTTGTCCGGCGTTTGCGAGTCTTTTCGACAACTCCAATCGACATTCCAACTTGATAATGAGGTCATCGATCCAGATCCGACGTCCTTAGGTGTGGCTGACTTGTGTAATCGCTCATTCCGCCTGT
The DNA here is from genome assembly GCA_949130495.1 of Sambucus nigra. NCBI lineage: Eukaryota > Viridiplantae > Streptophyta > Magnoliopsida > Dipsacales > Adoxaceae > Sambucus > Sambucus nigra. Next base: position 191,370,840 of record OX422220.1, read on the forward strand.
CGTCCGATGTTTTCGGCCTTCGGTGATGATTTCCAGCCGTTGTTGGAGTTCGACCAACCTCCGGTAGCTTCTATGGCAGATGAGTTGGAAAAAGTGACTGCTACGGTTTATGAAGAAAAAGAGGGAGCTAGGGTTTGTTTTGATGAGTTGGGCTTTTAACTGAAAGGTTGGGCCATAAGGCTTTTGAAGAGTATGGGTTAGCCATGTGGTCTTTGTTCGACTTTAGTGCATTTTTAAGAGACAAACCACGTGGGTTGGAGGTTAATGGTTCAAAAATTGATTTTTTTGATGTGGAACAATTTGGGTAGCCCCCAATTTTTAAAATGTGGCAAAATATTTTATTTGGCCCCCAAAATTTTCAGAAAAATTCCTTTTCACCCCAAGAAAAGATAAATAATGTCCAAAATATTCAAAGTACTTGTAGATGTGGCATAGCCTCTTACAAATATCCCCTACAGATCGTGGTAGAGCTTTTCAAAGAAGGGGAGAGCACTACTTGCCTGGCATCTTCAACGTTCAAGGCTTTAGCATTCGGGGTGAGGTTTTCGAAGAAGGGGAGAGTGACGTGCGCGTGGGAGTTGCCCACATGGGGTCCCTTTTATTTTTCATCATGTTTATTTTTATTTTTAGTATTTTATTATGAGTAGATACTTATTTAGTTATTGTTTCCTATTTTATCCAAGTTTCCTTGCTAGTGGGTAGTTTCCTAGTTAACTCGGAGCAAAGTCTTAGAATTAGTATAAATAAGGCCTTTGGCCGTCTCTTGTAATCAACTTATTATTAATATTATTGATTTATAAGATTTGAGAGAAAATATGGTTTGATTATTATTGTTATTCGTGTGTGTGTAAATTTCGCTGCGTTTAGAGGTAGGCCTAAATTGACTTGGTGGAATATTGTATAAAAGGACATGATATCATGAATTTAACCTATTATACATAATGGAAAAATAGGATTTACGTAATTAATCCCAAATAATTGGGAAAAGGCTTTGCTGAGTTGAGTTGAGTATTTTTTTTTAGTGCAAACTACTGTTTCCAATGAATTTGTTACCCAATGTTGTGATCGATTTGGAATATTAGAACATATAGTAGTAGATAGAATTTTCAGTCTTTTTGGCAAACTGATTTCATTGAGAACATCGACAAGCAATGTTCTAAAAAAACGCGTCTAGGCGTCGCTTAGGCGCGAGGCTTTTTACAAATGCCAAGTTTTGGCCCAAGGCGTGGTCAACGTGTTTTGGGGTAAGACGTGAAAAAACGCGCGTTTTTTTTTAGTACTTTAAAAAAAGAATATTTTAATTTGCAAATATTCAGACATATTTTAAAGGTATGTAACATTTTAGTATTTTAATAGCCCTGTTATAGTTAAAAAATATTAAAATATATTTAAAAAGGCCTAACGCCTTTTTACGTCTAAGGCCAGCCTAGGCTTCTAAAGCTTAAGGCTTGGCCTCCACGCCTTGGTCACGCCCCGCATTTTTAAGAACCTTGTCGACCAGCATGTTAGTTGCATGCCTGTGAAATCGCTATTTATCCGAGTTAGATCAGGTTCTGTTCAAATAGATGAAACAATGTTGGTAATTTGACTTGGTGCTTCTCGTGATATTTATAGGCCTTAATTGTTAAATTATATGTCATTAGAAGTGTACATCAAATTATCATCATATATCGTAGTTTCTTGGAAACAATATGTGAGCTACCAAATTAATATATATTTGTGAGGTCTAAAGTAAGAAAATGTTGTCATGATCAATGTTACCTGGATTGTGAGTCGCTCTTGAGTCGCTCTGGTACGTGGTACGGGTATGGAGTACATTGCTTTAGCATGTACGGTGGGGTTATGCTTAGTTGGTTCGTTACTTCAAATCATAAGAGGACTTAATAGGTTCTTTTAGTATTCTAATCTTAGATTTTATCAAGATTCATGTCTCCACCAATATAGAAAGTTCCCTAAGATCATGTCTCCACCAATATATTACTAAGGTATATAATGAGTTATGTATATATATTGGTTGAGAAGTTTTTTTTCTTCCCATTTTTTATATTATCGAAGTCAAAGGCTTACTTATAACTAATAAGAAGTAAAGCAGTAAATGTTAAATTTGTGAACACCAAATTTTTATAGTACTAGTTTGTGGTTTTATTTACTATTTTCTTTACATTAACTTTTTTCCTTTTTTGCTTATAAAAATTAAATGCATGAATAGCCGCGAAAACATTGCTATTTATGAAACGTGACACCAGAACTAGAACACAATTTATAACATTGCTTGCCTCCCCGCGATCAACACAATTGATAATTTAATTTAAGTTATGAAATATTGTTAGGTTATGTTTTTTGTGATTAATTTTTATTTATGGAGTATAAAAAAATTGTATATGCCTAGATCTCTCTCTATAATCTATATTCACTTCAATTGTGATTACAAAGTTCAAAAGCTTTCTTGTGGGGTTCCAAAAAAATTGAATTTTAACTTTCTTTTCCTATCCCTCGCAGCAAATTATCAGTCCAACTTTGGATGCTCAACTTCTTTAATTGCATATTGATGACATAAAAAGCTGTTATGCAACTTCTGTGTGTCAAAGATTACTGAGATTTTATCATTTTAACACCATTGCAAATTTGAGCATGATTTTTTATGAAATAATTATGCAGAATGGGAATGGGAAGGCACTACATTTTCCAATGTAGAATTGATGATTTAATTTTATGCTCTACACTCTTCCACATAGTTATTTAATATTATTTTATAAATAGTTAACATGTGGAAATGCTGATGAAGTGTGTTTTGGGACTTTTATCTTTAGTTATACCCCTATATCAGATCCAGAGTCCAAGGGATACTTTGATTTGTTAATTAAGGTATGATTTCACTATCTACTTATTTTCTTCGTTTTATTGCTCAGCGTACTCTAATATGGAGACACCCTTGGCTAACAGATGTACTGTTCATCTGAATTGTTAATATACCTTTTCCAATTTATTGCAGGTTTATCCAGAAGGGAAAATGAGTCAGCACTTTGCAAGCTTAAAACCAGGCGATGTAGTAGAAGTAAAAGGGTATGCCTTTCACAAGGACAAACATTAGCCATTCATTTAATTTGTATCTGCCTGGCAGTTAAACCAATTTTTTTTATTCCCCTTTCAGGCCCATTGAAAAGCTCAGATACATTCCCAATATGAAGAAACACATTGGAATGGTAAGTGCAGATCATCTTTAAATTGCTTCCAGTCATTAACATTACAGAAGTCAAAGGCATAAAGTAAATGAAGAAAATGTATGATAATTGTCTCTTAATTGTGAATTTAGTAAAAAATGTGTAAGAATGGTGGTGTTCCGCTTATTATCCGTTGGATGTTGAGCATAAAAATCCCACATCTGGAATTCAAAACCTTCCAAAGCAATATATATAAGCACCTGGATCGGTACACCTATTGCCAATTGGTTATGGGTTTGACGTCCCGACTTTAACATAGTATTAGAGAAAGACATGGCTCAACAATCCTAAAGCTCTACATCACCCAAAATAATTTGTCCACGTGTTAGGTTGAAGAACCTTACAAATCATGATGTGAATCTAGGAGTCCGTATTCATCATTGTTACATTTCTTTTGTCCTTGGATGTCATTTTCCCTTTTGTTGCTTTTATTAGTGGCTATTAGTATTAGCATGGGCTATTTTATGTATTTTGTATATTTGAATATGCTAGACAATATCATTGAGGGGACCATCCTTAGTGATGTCACCCTTGACATCACATAAATGCTAGCTTATATCTCTGTTCTAAAAGGCCCGCCTAGGCTCCGCCTAGGCCCGCCTAGGCTTGAGTCTTGAGAGAAACGCATCGCCTACGCCTTATTACGCCTTATTCTTGGTAAAAGGCTTAAGGCACACTTTTTTTTTAAAACAAAGGATTAGTTGACAAATATTAGTTATGGAGCATGAATATGAGAAAGATGGCTACCAAACATATGGATATATTTTCAAAATTCAAGGTATGTACTATTTTAGTATATTACTAGCCTTGGAATAATTAAAATAATAAAAAAAGGAAAAACGCCTTTTTACACCTAGGCTCCTAAGGCTTGAGGCTTGACCTCTACGCCTCGACCACGCCTCGCGCCTTTTAGAACCTTGGCTTATATATAGTGTAAACTTTTAGGGCAAATCATCCAATTATTAGATAATTTGAGAGAGTGTCTTGTGTTGGCTGTGCTTTCTTTGAGTGCCATTGACCACATTTACGTCAATTAATATTAAAACCTAATTGCTCCACCCGTTGTTGTGTTGAAAAATTGTAAACAAAGCAACAATGGCGTTGGAGAAGAACACCCAATCTGGAATCAAGCGTCAAACTGCCTGTCTTGAGGAATCTCTTGAACAATTGGTATATATATACATCATTTGAACACAGTGAAACAATTTTGTTATAATTCTACTAAATTACATACTCTTTTTTTTAAGGATAAATGATTCGTATTTTTTTCTTTTCAAATTCACTGTTTTTTATAAAGGTTAACTTCTTCATTTTTTAAAATTGCACCTAACTTAAAAAATTGTTGTTTTAATATACTAACTCTTATTCTTTTTTCCTTTTTTTTTGGGTTTTAAAATTGCACTTAACTTACTATTTACTATTTTAAGTTGAAAAGAATTTTTTAAAAAAATAATCAGTATGTCATATTATAAAATAACCAATATCTGAGTGAAACTAAAAAAAAATTATTTTGTCAATTTTATTTTGCATTGATTAATTATTGTCATATTATAAAATAACCAATATGTTAATGAAACTAAAAAAATTTATTTTTTAAATTTGATTTTGCATTTATTAATTATTGTCATATTATAAAATTAACAATATGTAAATGAAAAAAACTTTGATTTTGCATTGATTAATTTATTGTTATATTGTAAAATAACCAATATGTTAAAATTGATCTTATCAAATTATAAAAAAAAAAATCCATCTCGGGGGAACGAAAAAATGTTAAACTATGTGAGAAACTCCTCAAAGATGTTTTTTTTTGCATTTTTGTTTTATATTTCTTTTTTACTTTCTTTTTTATGGTTTTATTAGTATTTTTTAAATATTATTTTGCTCTTTTTTTTAGGTGAGGCTTACGCCTCAATACGCCTCGAAGCTTATGCCTCGCCTCGCCGGAGCTAAAACACCTCTCCTCGCCTCGTGCCTTTTTAAACATTGCACAAGGCAGCTGCCACCTCTCACTTTTACACGAGGGGTTAAAAGTACACCACCCCCACCCCCACCACCATCGTGATGGAAAACAGGTCGTGACAGAATGAGAGGAAACCCTAACCCTTTGCGAACCCATTATACCCCCTAGCCGACCTAACCCCCAACTTGAATCCGCAGTAGTTTGACCAAACCCTAACTTTGCAAACCCTTCCCCTGCACTTGCCCGCCAAATCTGACACTCCTACCTGGGTCGCAACTCACCCCTATTCCATCCGAGCAACGCATAGCTGCAAATCACCCCCAGAGTGGGCGCCATGGATTTAATAGGATAATATTGTCTCTTATGTCCTTTTTAATGTTTAGTTGTATTTTTTTTAAGCTCTAGAAAAAAAGTTTAGTTGTATTTTTATTTTAGTGGTATATTGTTCTTACTTGGTTGTAATTTTGACCTTAATAACCTCTCTCTGTTTTATTTCTCATTTAAGCCTAGCCCTAGATTTTGGGAAGATGATCACATCGTTTGGTATCAGACATGAAATTGAATATTAAGATAATTTCATCACTGGCTGATTTTACTGTGAGAATTGCAGAGAATTTCCATTTCGAGTTGGATACCATTACGTTCTCATCTGACAGCATTTCTGGCCACTTTTGACATTGACGAAGGACGATGATCACTGTGCGACCTCGGAGACGCAATATCTGGCCACTTTGTTCCGACCAATCGTTGGATGCACAAACATGAGCCAGATCTGAGATTTATTAAAACTCAGACCTACATTTACTCAAGCTTTGTACCGGCGCATGGACACCCTTTTTGGAATCGCCTATCCATCACGATCCTTCCGCGAACATCTCTAGCCATCTTTGTCGGCGCGTGGATTTCATGCGCTTCACCGTCATTGCATATAGCGGCTAAAACAGTTCACCTCTGGAGTGCCCTGACTTGGATTGTGCATGATTCCTATTTTGGATCAGCTAGTCTTTCGTAATTGTTGTGATTGAAGTTTAAAGCAAGGTAGCGAGTCATTGTTGGAGTTCAATTCATTCCCGGGTCAGTTACATTGCATGATGCAATTGTTGCAATTTCACATCCAACCTAAGTTGAAGTTCGCTTACTTATTGACAAGTTGGTTGAGAACTCGAGTTTAATAGGAGAATTTTTCCCAAGGTTCTAAAAGGCGCGAGGCGTGGTCGAGGAGTGGAGGTCGAGCCTCAAGCCTTAGGAGCCTAGGCGTAAAAAGGTGTTTCCCCTCTTTTAAATATTTTTTTAATTATACTAAGGCTAGTACTCAACTCAACAAAGCCTTTTCCCATATTTTTTGAGTTGAGCAAGGCTAGTAAAATAATAAAATAATACATACCTTGAAATTTGAAAATATATCCGTATGTTTGGTAGCGCTTTTTCCCTTATGCATGCTCCATAAGTCCATATCACCCTTGTTGGGGTTTGGTTTTGATGAAAAGAAAGTTTGATCGGGGGGATTTGGTTTGGGGGTTTTCAAGTGGGTTTTGATAAAAGAAAAAGAATTCCTTAATGACGCTGTTCCCTTAAATGAAAAAAAAGCGCGCCGTTTACACGCCTTATACGCGCCTTTTACATGCCTCTTACGCGCCTTTTGCACGCCTCTTACATGCCTTGTGTGCCTTTTACATGCCTTGTGCGCTTGGGCCATTGACGGCCTTACACATGCGTTGACCACTTCTTTTAGAATTCCACAATCTATACAGCAGATTTGGGCTCGTGATTTGATTCGTATTGTCTTTGTAAATTGTCTCGACTTTTTTTCCCAGTACTCGTAAAGTTTGATTCAAGTGTACGTGCAATTGCCGAATTCTGTGGCAATCGACATTGTTGCACACCAAGTGTTTGATAAACTTTCAACGCCTCAGTATGCACCAATAAAAATAGTTTTTTTTTTTACCAGAATACATCACTAATTTTTCGTTTTTCGACTTTAATAAAAATTAATCAGTTTATTAGTCTTTAGTACATTTTTCGTCGCTAAATGTCACCACAAATCACTTTTAGTGACTAAATTTTCACTTTTAGAGAAGATAAATATACTTAAGTCTAAGAAACTGATTAATTTGTATCGAAGTCTAAAATCGAAAATAAATAATGCATTGAAGTAAAAAAAAACTAAAAATAAACAAGCAACGTAGAGATGCAACATACTCCATTGATCAAAACGCTCCAAGTCAGTGTGGTAGGATGTGTGTAAATGTTGCGCCAAATCATAAAAGTAATTCTAATCAAAGTCCATCAACTCAGGATCCAAATTCAAGCTTTGACGGAACAAGTCCAACATCTTAAACCTTCTCTAAAGTATCATAGAATGCCCCATATTCAACTCCAGTCCTGCAGATTATGATGCCTTGAGCACCTTCTGACGTAACGTAATGAGACAATGCCAAAAGAAATATCGCAAGGCTAAATCTATACTTTCTCAATTATATGTTGCCTTTAAATGAGGAGAATACATGATATTTATAGCCTAGATATGTGTGCCCCAAGGTAGCACTTAAAAAGGGTAAAGGACTAGAAAGGACAAAAGTAAACATAACTATACCCTTTATAGTATTAAGGTTTACATCACTTAACTATAAGACACTAAAAGACAATAATGACCCTACAACTCTAATAGCACCAATAAAACGAGATAAATCCAAAAAATAACAATTAAAAGGACAAAATTTCCCCTAGGGCTTAGACCAAATCCATCATTGTCTTTTAGTGTAGGCCATCTTTTAGTGTAGGGACAAAATTTCCCCCAACTACGAAAGAGCTCGACCGCGAGCTCAAAAGGGTAGGCCATCTTCATCTGGACGGTGTGCATGGCTAGCGCCTCACGAGGAATGTCCTCGGGAGCCTCTAACATGCACTCCTCTCCCATCTCAGTAGCTAAAATGGTGCATCTCTTTTTCTTGGGACCATTCACCGCTTTGTGAGCCGATTGTGCACACTTATAGCATTTGAACGTCCGGTGCCTTGGGAGGTTCTCCTGCTAGTGACTAAAGGTTCCAAAACAACCTTACGGTACTCCTCCAATCGTTGTGCGTACTCGATTGCTTTTTCTATCGTAGGGATATTTCTCTATGGCAAATCTTGTCTGAAATGGGGCTGGAGAATGCAATACATGAACAAAGCAATTGGAATTGCTCCGTATAATCAAAGACTGAAAGGGTTGAGTGAATAAGTCACAACGGTAGGTCACAGGTTCGAGTCCCATCATTTAGTAGGTTCGAGTAGTAGCGGGGAGGGTGAGGCTTTAAGGGGGATATGGGAATAAAGTTGCACCTTTACTAATAGCTATAAATGTGTTTTTTTCTTTGCTTTATGGAAAATCGAATATGGACAATCGGAAAACCACGATTTGAGCAATGCTTGGAATAAACTAGATTTGGCTCATTTCTAAAATTAAAAAAAGAATGAAAATTCAGTTTTAGAATTTCAAGAATCATTCGAGAATAATACGTTTTCTCTCTTGATGAAGAGTTGTTCGAGTTTGAAGAAATTGGGGAAGAAGTTGAACCAACTTCGGAAATCCATCAAGATGGATTTTCAAAGTTGGTTCAACTTATCAGTCATTTTAAACATATAATGAATCTGACGTTGATGATGATTGTGCTGTGGAACTTCCATTGAAGCTCAACCCAAATTTGATGAAGTTGGACTTCCGTTTGAGGATGACAAAAATAAGGTTAAAATTGTGTGATCAAATTAGTTCAAGGATAGAGCAACATGTGTTTGATAAAATATATAGTCCTAAGTTTTAGTTTTAGGATGAGACTAAGTTGGACAATATTCACAAAGAGGATGCAATTGAATTTTGCAATGTTCAAGTTTCCCTTAAACTAATGGCTAACATAAATGGAGGGGTTGTAGGTAAGTGTGCAAAATAATCATGTTTCAAATGGTAAATTAGGATTGAATGTGTACACTACAAAGGCTAATGATGTTGTACATGAAACATTTGAAGTTCTTTGGGTTATTCGATGACAAAAGAAGTCCAATTAATAGTAGTTTGTGATTTATGTGGTGCCTTGAAGATGTTTGATGAAATGAAGACAAAAATAGAGATAAAGGAAAAAAGTTGAAGAAGAAGAGGAAAAAGAAGTATTTTTTCAAAGTTAGTAGGAGTAAACCTCATACTTAGTAGGAATAACCCTTTTAAAATTATAGTTGTTTAGTTGTCTTTGTTTTTGTAGTATTTTGTTCTTGGTTTTATCAATCCATAAACCTATGTGGTGCCTTGAAGAAGTTAGTAGTTTGTGATTTTTGTGGTGCCTTGAAGATGTTTGATGAAATGAAGACAACAATAGAGATAAAGGAAAATAAGTTGAAGAAGAAGAGGAAAAGGAAGTATTTTTTCAAAGTTAGTAGGAGTAACCCTCATACTTAGTAGGAATAACCCTTTTTAAATTATAGTTGTTTAGTTGTCTTTTGTTTTAGTAGTATTTTGTTCTTGGTTTTATCAAGCCATAGACCACTCCCGGAACGGGTGCCATCCTCCTATGTCCATTTGGTTGAAGGTAAGGGCCCTGTTAAGTTCCCTAAGTTCCTTTTTTGATATCCAATCAGTCGCTACAACCTCAATTAACCCCTTAACTGTGGGTATAAATTACAAACAACCGCTCACTTTTTAGCCCGTGATTTAATTTAGGTGATTCATAAAGGGGGGGGGGGGATTTGCCGTCGACACACATGTTATTGTGCAAGGTTGGCTGCCGATCAATTTTTGACAAGTGAAGTTTGGATTTGTCTTCATTCGAGGGCTTCAACCCATAGGTAACTCCATTTGTCTTTGTTGAGATGTGCAATTTTTACATTTTTTATGAGAAATGTCACCAAATGGATGAGTGCCTCTTGAGGCTGAATAAGAGGTTGATATAGAGGCAACAACTTTTCGACCCCTTTCCTACCATCATAGGTAGGAGATGACCTCTGATTAGTGATGAGGTTGAGGACCAGTGGATGGGAGGTGATCACTCCCGCTAGGAGCCTCCATTTGATTATTTGTGTTGATATATCGATGTCTGACGGTTACCTCAAGCCCGATGAGTTCATTGTTTGGCTTGACTCGATGGCGAAGGTATTCGAATACATGCATATCTATGGTCGCAAATGTGTTTAGCTTGCCGCCATTAAGTTTTAAGTTTCACCATTGTTTTGTGGAATAATACGGTTTACGAATAAGTGTTAAGCGAACAAACCTCGATCACGTCATGGCCACAGATGTAGGCTGAGATGCGAGCGTTCTTCATCCCTCCAATGAGAGGGATCACTTTGCTCAAGTTTAGGGCCTCGCCAGTGAGCCTCTTCAGTGAGACAACCTACACGACCTGTGCTCGCTTTGGAGAGAGCGAGGATCAACCGGTATATTCATGGTATATTCGTCAAGATTTTAGTCTTTGGGAGATCTCGATCTTCGTTATGGCCGTTGAGTAAGCACGTCCGTAGTTCAACCGCCTCCCGTGCACCACCCACTGCTCGCCTGCCGAGGCGGCCGGTGCTCCCTTTCAACCACAAAATGTTTCACATGTGGTGTGTTTGGGCACCGTGAATTGGAGTTCCCCTAAGGAAAGAAGAAGGCTGTTCCTGTAATGATGGCATGGATCCCATTGAAGAAGAGGTGCAACACAAGGCTTTGATTGTGCACGTCATTTCACTTGATCCTAACACCGATTGTAATACCCTGTGTGATTTAATACTTAGGTTGATCAAGTCCAAACATTAAATCATTACAGAATACTAGAATACAATACTATATCATTCTTAGCATGAGGAGATTAAGGAGGAAAGGACATAAAGAGAAACGATGTGACAATCCTCAACATAAATGGAAGTGTTCAAGGTTCAAAACTAAGAGAATAAGTGTTTCTACTGCACACATACATGCTTTTCACCAGAAGTCTAAATCAATACATGCCAACTAAGTCTTAATAAAACACTAGCCATGCCAAAAAGTCTAGACTAAAAAGGGTAAAGGATAACATGAAGAGATAGAGGTCTACAATGTCTCTGGAGCCGAAGGTCCTGAGATGGTGTATATCCTGCGCTAACTAGATGACAAGGCAATCTAAGTCTGGGTTCCTGCCCTAGCACCTGGTTTCCACAAAAAGGGGTTAAAACCCTAGCAAGTAATTTAGCTACGCAACTAAATTAGTAATATATATCAATGAATAAAGTCACAAATTCAATTTAATGAAACGGGCCATCCCATGATCGAGATCTCACAATGAGGTTGAATAATTCTCACTTCAGTATATAATTAAACAGTTCATCAAGTATACCAATCACAATATAGCATAATAAATCTCAATTGCTTTCATTAATTAATTGAAATCATAAATTAGATACTACGTAACCAACATGTGCCCTTTTGTCTCGGCCGTCTTCCACACATGTGGTACGCCAAACTTACATATTTCATCTCTCAACCCGACGCCACCTGTCATTCGCATTGCTGATATATATATATATATATATATATATATATATATCACAATAGATCACAAATATCATATCTCATGTTTCTGGCGCCACCTGATATTCCCATGGCCAAGAGATTATTTCACAATATAAAGTGATCCTCCGGGGTGTCCACCCATTTATTTCCATATAATATGTTCAATTATTATTGACATTCTTACGCATAATTATTCACTCCGTAAAAACCACTCAAACCCCAATTAACCCATATACTCCATCCCAGTTGCATCATAACGACTTTATTTCACATTATGCATAATCTCATAAAAGGCAAAGGGAATATAGTACATAAGCAAGTAATCTCAAGTGAGAGGTATGAATTTGAAAGCGTATAAGTTTTCTTAGAGATTTAGATCGTCACTCTTACCCGTATCCAAATTCCGTGCGTGGGATGTCTCACCAAAGTGAAATCCAAACAAGGAACCCCCCGATACACTCACGTATGGATAAGGTTGTAATTCGGAGAAAATTATTTAGCGTATTATATAGAAAGGTGTGTTTAGGGGTTTACGTTACCGATGTTATTACCTTAACGAGTCTAATCTAAGCATCCCAAAAAATAATTTAAACCATCAACAAACAAGGGTAAATTATCTAACAATATCGCAGGTCAGGATTTTGCATGAGTTCTCATAAAAAATCGCACATAACGGATATGCGAACGAAATTGTTCAAATAAAGTACATTCACGAGTGTTAAATATTCAATATTATTTCTCCGCGTTATTTCATAATTTGTGTGGCTAATAATCAATTTTCTTCACGGTTATTTACAAGAGAAACATGCGTAGCGAGGGTACTACTAATAAAAGACAGGGTACTACCCTACTAAGGGGTCCAACGTTACTTGAGATTTATTTAACGAAATCTTCTAATGGTATAATTGCTAACATTTCTTTGTCATGGAGTTGTGTTCATACAAAAATTATATTGGGCCTACTAATATATTCAAGTTTTCATTTAGTCTTGGCCGAGTTAAAATAAGGACTTTTAAATTAATTATTTCCATAGATTTAATTGAGGTGAAATAAACATTAACACATATTAAAGGAGAGGAGTAGAAAACTACTTTCCTCCTAACGTGACCCGGAATTCCTTTTCTAATTTATGGCGAAAATCCCTCTCGAAGCCTCCTCGAAATTTGTCGACTTCTTAAAACTGGCAAATTCTAATAAATAACAATATTGGGGTGGATTGAATTTATTAATTGTCCAAAATCTTACGAGTGTATTAAATAAAAAAAAAATAATAATAGTTATACCAACCATTAAATGATGATAAAAATAATAATAATTATTCCAAAAATTGTATCTGTTATGACGCTGAAAAGGAAAAAGGAATGCCGAGATAAAGATTGGGCATTACTTCCAAAACCAGCTCAGCACTTACGAGACCAAGTGGATAAGGCCCACTGTCGCCGTCATTTTCTACCAAATCAACAAAGGGGAGGGTTGTTTCTACTGCTGGTTTGACCGGCTGTATAAAACAAATGAGGAACTGTTGAAGGTTGCAATGACCTTTAAAGAATTAAGTTGTCCCAATGAGACACGAGGCTTCCGTCAATAGATTAGGGACAAAAGAGTGTATGGGCAAACTCCGAAGCAGGTAGGAAAAACAAAAGGAGTCAAGTGGTCAATATTTCGGCGCTGGCAGCAGCAAAATGAGGGGTTATTATTGCACCGAAAACAAGGGAGGAAAATGAGGGAATAAATGGTTTTGGATAAAGGATGAAAGTCAGGGGTGACACACCGCCTAATTAAATACCGGGTGATTAGTCCTTTATAAAATTAAATCAGAATATCTGCTAGGTTCAAATTATGCATCACTGCCGAAAGTTTTATTATTTAAAACTAACCACCTAATATTTAAAAAGGTTGATGTCAAAATTTTATCTTATTAAAAGTAATCGCAATAAAAGAAAAATAATTAAACATCACCATTCAACACAAAAACGTAAGGAAAGAACTAACTGAAATAATATGACGGCCTGGAGTAAACACATCCAGATAAAATCCCATACAGAAATCTAATAATACGAAATTTAAAGTCTAATAATAGAATAAAACAACTCTAAATCTCTTAATGTAAAATAGGAGGGACGACATGTCCAACAGTAGTAAATGACTGATAAATGAGGAGAAATAGACTCAGAAGCGTCTACTAGCAACATTTTGTAGCTTCCACAGCAGCTGCAGCTCGACAAATGAATGGAATTTCCTAAGTCTGGTGTCCTTGTGGCGGAACACCTAATATAATATAACAAGAAAAGAGATTTGCAGAAAAACGGGTCAGAGCCCGAGTAGAAAACATTTTAAATATAGCAAGTACTTAAATTGGTTAATTAACACAAATATTATTCATGATAGCTTAGCGTACTCACTTGGGATACTCACCTCTCATCTAATGTGTACACTTAGCGAACTTAACTACCCATATGAGTCTCGATACTCTGCCTGACTGAATGTAGTATAACCACTATGCCGGATAGAATATCTAAATAACCCGAAGCCAATATATTTCTATTATTTAGGAATCGGTTTAAAGATGCCTTAACTCATTCTCATAGCATCCTTAATTCTCAACTGGTGACCCAATACGTATATACTTTAATAAAGTAGCCAACATGAAACACAGAATAGGAACTCCGTATACATTTATAAATTCTCACTATGTATACATACAAATATATATATAAATACTGCACCCATGGTTAAGAAACCCCTGGTGCATACATACTCGGCTATCTAGTCCCATTGCAACGCTCACGCATAAAGGGCAACAGGTTCAATCTCTCAAGAACCAATAAAATATATACACATATTGGAGGCGAACATAGTTCCAAGCCGATGCTCTACGCACATACCTACGCACCCATACGACCGTCATCACTATCGTTCTCACAGATAGCCCGTACCAAGGTTCCATGCTTTAGTGGTACGACTCAAATTCCTCCGAAGGCACACAAGATATGGTCGTCCACAACGTGTTAACCTCCGTTCGATAGCCAGTAGCTACGTATGTCATACACATAATATTCCTAGTAATAAGCATGCACACAACTTATATAACTTAATAGGCGTTCACGCAACCCAATTCCCATAGTACGCAGGTCCCCACTATATCCATTTATATATAATCTTTCCAGGACTCACCTCGAGGATCATTACACCCTTAATTACCTAAAACTTTGGAATTTAAGTCACCTGTTACTCGCGTAGGTTAATACACTCGCTTGTAAAACCTAGGATGGATTTTAACTAAATCGGACCCAAAAATCAAATTCTGGAATCTCGTTCGAAGTTCCCAGGATTCTCGTTCGAACGAGGTCGTTCGAACGAAGTTTCTACTTCGAACGAACTTTAACATCTCGTTAGAAGGGTCGTTGGATTTCTCGTTAGAAGGCTCGTTCGAACGAGGTCGTTCGAACGACTGTGCTGGTCTTCAAACGAAAAATCCGAGCAGGGCCCAGTCTTCCCCAAATTCGATTTTTCCTACATATCAAACCTCAAACTCAACCCAAATTTCATCCAACATTCAATTAGATAGTTCTAAACTATTCCTAATCATTATGAGGCACTTTCTAACACAATTTAGGGTTCCAATCTATATATTTTTAAAGGGGACGATCACTTAATTCTCTAAAAATTCGCATAAAAAGAACCCACCAATTTAAGTACTCAAAACTCCTATTATATTTATTTCGTGATTAAGACATAAAATCTCCAAGTTTAATAGTCTAACAAAGGGAAAAACCTTTACATGCATACCCATTTCAAATTCATAAGATTTCTTTACAACTCAGTCTAATTAAACCTAAGATTTCATTGCACTAAGTTTATGTCATCTAATCTAGATCAACAGGAACAATATATGCTAAAAGAGGAGCAAGATGAACATTGGAATGGAATCTGATTCTCGGGTTGAAATTGATATGTGGTTGATCCTCTCGTTGTGATCTACACTTTGGCGCAACTTTTGGTGGGAATCCTTGAGTTCTTGCCGTTGTTCTCCAATGGAGTCTTCTTCCTCCTTGGTTCTCTCTCTCTCTCTTTCACGTAGGTTGAAACTGACAGTAACCTCTAACCCACGTAGCTTTTATTTTAATCCTAATTTTCGTCCATTTATTTACTCAAAAATCCCAAAAGACTAAAATACCCCTCCAGGGTGTCGTTTTGGGCTAAAATGCCCTGAACTCCGAATAAAACACCCGAGTAGTATTTTCTGACTATTTTGACCCTTTCGGACACACCGGCGCACTCAAAATAGTCATTCGAGTTATATAAAAATAATCTACCTTTTTAACCCCCGAATATGTAATAGTGACGCGACTCATACGCGCGTCCCAAATAATTATATTTTAACTGCCGTGTATCTCGTCCCCGGCCATATTCTTATTTCCGAAACCATCTATTACGTTACTCACTATGTAATGCTCAACATAGTTATTACTTAACATGATTTCAACATAATTATTTTCGATAACTACTAACTCTCGTCACGCTAGTAATTATTACCATAAAGTCGGATTAATTATAAAATAAATTCTCTTAAATTAATTAATCCCAATTTCCATAATTTCCTAATAAAATAAATTTGCGTAAAAATACGGGGTATTACATACTTCCTCCCTCATAACAGAATATCGTCCCGAAATTCGGAAATGAAAATATACCTGGCAAGAATAACTCTGGATAACGTTCACGCATGTCATCCTCGCGATCCTAGGTAGATTCCTCAACATTATGGTGCTGCCACTGAACACGGACTAGTGGTACTATCTTCGACCGCAACTTCCTCTCACTACGGTCTAGGATAGCAATCAGCCCCTCCTCGTAGGAGCTATCAGGCTGTAAGTCGATCTCCTCCAACACAATGTGAGTGTGGGACAAATCATCTCGAAGAAATCTCCTTAGCGAAGAGATATGCAACACGGCATGGACCCTATGCAAGTGCTCCGGTAACCCAAGTCTATAAGCAACTGGCCCAATCCTCTCGATAATAGGGAATGGCCCTACATACCTAGGCGCCAACTTTCCCTTCTTCTCGAAATGCATGACTCCCTTCATAGGAGAGACCCAAAGTAACACCTGGTCCCAAATATTGAACTCTCAGAAATACCGCTTGGCATCGGCGTAGCTCTTCTGTCGATCCTGAGCAACCCGAATACAATTCCGTATCAACTCTATCCTCGTCGAAGTATCCTGAATCACTTCCAGGCCAAGTAATTTGTTGTCCCCCACCTCTAACCAACATGCTGGGGAACGACAAGGTCTGTCGTATAGTGCCTCGAATGGAGCCATACCGATAGTAAACTGGTAGGAGTTGTTGTAGGCAAACTCCACCAGCGGAAGATATTGCTCCCAGCCTCCGCCAAAATCAATGATGCACATACGTTACATGTCTTCCAACATCTGATATGTCCGCTCAGTCTGTCCATCCGTCTGCGGGTGATAGGCTGTACTCGGTCGCAACTCCGTACCCATTGCCTCCTGAAAACTCTCCCTAAATCGAGACACAAACACCTTATCTCTGTCAGATACAATGTTGAGAGGCACCCCGTTGAAGTCTCACTATCTCTGCTATGAATATTTGGGCGTACTGCCCCGTGTTGTAATCCGTTCGGACTGGCAAAAATTGAGCTACCTTAGTCAGCTGGTCCACTATCACCCATATCGAATCGTGACCCCTCTGCGAGGTGGGTAATCCCGTGAAGTCTATGGAAATGCTCTCCCATTTCCACATAGGAACCTCTAATGGCTGTAGAAGACCCGCCGGTCTCTGATGGTCCGCCTTTACCAACTGACAAGTGGCACATTTCGAGACGAACTCGGCAATATCCTTCTTCATCCCGCTCCACCAATATTGTCTCCGCATATCCTGGTACATCTTATCCCCATCGGGATGTACCTCAACCATGCGATTCTGTCATCACCTCGTGCCGCAAGTCTTCTCCCTCAGGAACAACCAACCTTCCATTGAAACGTAGACCCCCATCTGAACCCACGGTATAAGACTCGGCCCCTCTGCTAGAAGCTGCACTATCTGACTCTGGCAAAAAGGATGAGCTGCCTGAGCCTGTACTACTCTCGTAATAATCTGGGGAGTAACTGTCATCACAGACATGAACGATCTAGCCACCGCATCCTGGTGTCCTAACTCCTTCCATTTCGCTTTCCACACTTCGGCCACCTCCCCTACCGGCGTACGGCTCAACGCATCTGCTACCACGTTAGCCTTCCCCGGGTGGTATTGGATATCAAAATGATAATACTTCACAAACTCAAGGCACCGGTGCTGACGCATGTTCAACTCCTGTGTGAAGAGATATTGTAATGACTTGTGATCTGTGAACAATCGAAATTTCTCCCCCAGGAGGTAATTTCTCCAAATCCGAAGTGCAAACACGACCGCCGCCAACTCTAAATCGTGGGTGGGGTAATTCCTCTCGTGAGGCTTAAGCTTACGGGAGGCATACACTATAGCCTGATCCTCCTGCTGAAGTACACCCCCAAGTCATAATAAGGACACGCATCAATGTAGACTAGATACTCCACTCCCGGCCTGGGCAATGCTAACACTGGTGCTAAGGTTAACTTGTCTTTCAACTCATCAAAGGCCAACTGACAGGCGTCACTCCAAGCGTCACTCCAGATAAACGACACCCCTTTGCGAGTCAGGTGTGTCAACGGACCCGCTATCTTCGAAAACCCTCGAATGAACCTCCTGTAGTATCCGGCGAGGCCCAAGAAACTCCGTATCTCGGTCGGTGTCGTGGGCTGTTCCCACTCCCTCACCACTGACACCTTCCCCGGATCCACGGATATCCCTCTGTCAGAGATGATATGTCCCAAAAACTGGACCTCCTTCAGCCAAAATCCACATTTCTCGTATTTTGCGTACAACTCATGCTGACGTAGTGTTTGTAAAACCTGCCTCAAGTGCTCGGCATGTTCTTCCTCGGTTTGCGAGTAAACTAGAATGTCATCTATGAAGACGATGACGAACTGGTCCAGGAACTCTCTGAACACCCTCTTCATCAAGTCCATAAACACGGCTGGGGCGTTGGTTAACCCGAAAGGCATAACCCTGAACTCATAGGAACCATATCTTATCAGGAAGGCCGTCTTCGGTACATCTGACTCCCTAATACGCAACTGGTGGTATCCCGATCTCAAGTCAATCTTCGAGAAGAAGGCAACTCCTCTCAACTGGTCGAATAAGTCATCGACTCGAGGCAACGGATATTTGTTCCGTATCGTTACTTTATTCAATTCTCGGTAATCAACACATAACCTCAACGATCCATCCCTCTTCTTAACGAACAGTACGGGAGCACCCCATGACGAAGTACTCCTACGGATAAACCTCTGTCCCAATAACTGCTCAATCTGGTCACGTAACTCCCTCATCTCTGCTGGAGCCATACGATAAGGTGCGCGGGCTATCGGCCGAGTGCCCGACGCTAAATCAATGACGAAGTCTATCTCTCTACTCGGTGGTAAGCCTGGAATCTCCTGAAACACATCGACAAACTCTCGAACAACAGGAATCGAGTCAAGCGGTACCACTACCTCCGTAGAGGTCTCCTCCTCTATATAATATAAATGTGTGGACGATCCTCCCTCGGAGCGAGGCATCGCCACCAGGAACATCTCCTGACCGGGTATGGCAAAAACTACTACCGAAACAATCAATCATGGCCCTATACCTGACAAGCCAATCCATACCTATAATCGCGTCATACTCGGACATATCCAATACGAGCATGTCAGCGGGTAAAACAAACCTCCCAATCTCTATACCCACTCCCCGACAAATAAAAGAAATAACGGAACCTCAACTCAACGACGAATCCACACAAGTAACCATACTCTCTGCTGTATCAAATAATCCCGTATTACGTGCAAACCCCGTGGCCATAAAACAGTGTGTGGCCCCCGTGTCAAATAAAATGCGCCCCAAAGCCCCCTGGATAGAAAACATATCCTCAATCGCGGGTGGGTCCTGCGGGACTACGGCCTGGTGAAGATTGTAGACTCGTCCGTACTGAAGTTGCCCCCGCTGAACTGGGACGGATGGAATGGGTGGCAGTGCTGGCATCTGTGGGGGTGCTGGGAGAGCTGTGGGAAATAACGGTCTCTGGGGCTACTGACGAGCACCCTGCTGCTGCTGGCCTCTACCCTTTCGAGGGCAGTCCTGACGCTTGTGACCAGTGTTGTCACAAGTGAAACACCTCCCTGGGAAGGGTCCTCCCCTTTGTCCCTGCTGTCCCCGGCCCTGATGGCCGTTACCACCCCTCCCTTGGCCATGCTGGCCTTGCTGAACCTGCTGATGGCCGTGTGCTGACCCTGCTGGCCATGTCTACAACGTCCCTTCCCATGTCTAAAACCTCCTGACTTGAACCTCTTAGGATGCTGGGAACCTCTTAAGATCATCGTGTCTCTGCTGACCCTGCCTATGCCCCACTGGCACCATTTCCTCCTGTCCTGCCATGTTGGCTAAACTCTCCTACTCGCTTAACCTCCTTAACTCTCCTACTCGCTTAACCTCTGTCAGATGAAAACGGTGGTCCTGGCAGTGGAGTAGTGCTGCATTAACCACGTCCGAATAGGTGGCCAAATAGAGATTGCCTATCAAGTGTTGGCGGATTCTCCATGTCAACCCATCCATAAAACGCTGAATCTTTTTCTCCTCAGTCGGGATTTCATCCGGTACAATGTTCAGAAGGTTGATAAACTCTGCCTCATATTCCGCCACGGTCTTTCCCTCCTGCTTTAAGTTCACCAATTTCCGTCTCATCTCTGTCTGGACAGCCGAGGGGAAATATTTGCGGTTGAACCGCACCCAAAAGTCTCGAATCGTGAGTGTGTCTCTCTCCTCAGCGGTGGTAATAGACTCCCACCACTGCAATGCTGCTCCCATTAACTTGAACGTGGACAGTATCTGATTCTGCACCTCCGTGCACTCATGCATCCTCAAATGCCTCTGGATGTCCTTCCATTGGCTCGTTACCACCACATCGGAGCTCCCTGTAAACTTCGGAGGATGCGCCTTCTGGAAGGCGTCAACGCGTTCCCAAGCAGACGGGAAGGCCTGGGCCTGAACTGGAGCCACCACCGGTGCCTGAGGTTGTGCTTGCTGCACAACTGCCAATGCCGCATTTACCGCCCGAGCTACAATGGCGACAACTTCAGTGGCATTCATCACACCCTAAGCCGGTACAGGTTGAGGCTCGGGCTGGGCATCTCTGGGAACTCTCTGTGCACGTCGAGGAGACATCTGAAAGGAGAGAGAAGTTTCATAAGTCTACAGTTATTATCTCAAAGTAGCTGAAGAACGTAAAATGCATAAAGAGTACAATAATTCTAAAATATAGGGCTCTATATCAAAAGACGCTACGCGGAAACATAATAAGCCGTACAGATCCTAAGGACACTAGAACCTGATGCTCTGATACCACCTGTGACACCCCGCCTAATTAAATACCGGGTGATCAGATAAAATTAAATCAGAATATCCGGTTGGTTCAGATTATGCATCACTGTCGAAAGTTTTATTATTTAAAACTAACCACCTAATATTTAAAAAGGTTGATGTCAAAATTCTATCTTATTAACCGTAATCGCCATAAAAGGAAAATGATTAAACATCACCATTCAACACAAAAACGTAAGGAAAGAACTAAATGAAATAATATGAAGGTCTGGAGTAAACACATCCAGATAAAATCCCATACAGAAATCCAATAATACGAAATATAAAGTCTAATAATAAAATAAAATAACTCTAAATCTCTGAATGTAAAATAGGAGGGACGACATGTCCAACATTAGTAAATGACTGATAGATGAGGAGAAATAGACTCAGAAGCGTCTACTAGCAACATTTTGGAGATTCCACAGCAGTTACAGCTCGGCAAATGAATGGAATCTCTTAAGTCTGGTGTCCCTGCGGCGGAGCACCTAATATAATATAACAAGAAAAGAGATTTGCAGAAAAACGGGTCGGAGCCCGAGTAGAAAACATTTTAAATATAGCAAGTGCTTAAATTGGTTAATTAGCATAAATATTATTCATGTTAACTTAGCGTATTCACTTGGGATGCTCACCTCTCATCTAATGTGCACACCTAGCGAGCCTAACTACCCATATTAGTCTCGATACTCTGCCTGACTATATGTAGTATAACCACTATGCCGGATATAATATCTAAATAACCCGAAGCCAATATATTTCTATTATTTAGTAATAGGTTTAACTCATTCTCACAACATTCTTAATTCTCAACTGGTGACCCAATACGTATATACTTTAATAAAGTAGCCAACATGAAACACATAATAGGAACTCCGTATACATTTATAAATTCTCACTATGTATAAATACAAATATATATATCAATACTGCACCCATGGTTAAGAAACCCCTGGTGCTAGGCATACTCGGCTATCTAGTCCCATTGCAACACTCACGCATAAAGGACAACATGTTCAATCTCTCAAGAACCAATAAAACATATACACACATATTGGAGGCGAACATTGTTCCAAGCCGATGGGCTACGCACATACCTACGCACCCATACGACCGTCATCACTATCGTTCTCATAGATAGCCCGTACCTAGATTCCATGCTCTAGTGGTACGACTCAAAATCCCCGAAGGCACACAAGATATGGTCGTCCACAACGCGTTAACCTCCGTTCGATAGCCAGTAGCTAGGTATGTCATACACATATTCCAAGTAATAAGCATGCACACAACTTATATAACTTAATAGGCGTTCACACAACCCAATTCCCATAGTTCGTAGGTAATATTAACATTTCTACTCCCCACTATATCCATTTATATATAATCTTTTGAGGACTCATATTCTCTCCAAAATTTCCATACAAGTTCAATCCCTCGAGGATCATTACACCCTTAATTCCCTAAAACTTTGGAATTTAAGCCACCCGTTACTCGCGTAGGTTAATACACTCGCTTGGATAAACCTAGGATGGATTTTAACTAAATCGGACCCAAAAATCAAGTTCTGGAATCTCGTTCGAAGTTCCAGGATTCTCGTTCGAACGAGTTCGTTCGAACAAAGTTTCTACTTCGAACGAACTTCAACATCTCGTTAGAAGGGTCATTGGCTTTCTCGTTAGAAGGCTCGTTCGAACGACCTGGGCTGGTCTTTAAACGAAAAATCCGAACAGGCCCAGTTCTTCCCCAAATTCGGTTTTTCCTACATATCAAACCTTAAACTCAACCCAAATTTCATCCAACATTCAATTAGATAGTTCTAAACTATTCCTAATCATTATGGGGCACTTTCTAACACAATTTAGGGTTCCAATCTATATATTTTCAAAGGGGAAACCCAACAATCACTTAATTCTCTAAAAATTCGCATAAAAAGAACCCAACAATTTAAGTACTCAAAACTCTTATTATATTTATTTCGTGATTTAAGACATAAAATCTCCAAGTTTAATAGTCTAACAAAGGGCAAAACCTCTACATGCATACCCATTTCAAATTCATAAGATTTCTTTACAACTCAGTCTTAAATCAACAGGAACAATATATGTTAAAAGAGGAGTAAGATAAACACTTGCCTTGGAATGGATTTCTGATTCTCGGGTTGAAATTGATATGTGGTTGATCCTCTCGTTGCGATCTACACTTTGGCGCAACTTTTGGTGGGAATCCAGTTCTTGCCCTTGTTCTCCAATGGAGTCTTCTTCCTCCTTGGTTCTCTCTCTCTCTCTTTCACGTAGGTTGAAACTGACAGTAACATCTAACTCACGTAGCTTTTATTTTAATCCTAATTTTCATCCATTTACTTACACAAAAATCTCGAAAGGCTAAAATACCCCTCCGGGGTGTGATTTTGGGCTAAAATGCCCCGAACTCCGAATAAAACACCCGCCTAGTGTTTTCTGACTATTTCGACCCTTCCGGACACACTGGCACACTCAAAATAGTCATTCGAGTTATATAAAAATAATCTACCTTTTTAACCCGCGAATATGTAATAGTGACGCGACTCATACGCGCGTCCCAAATAATTATATTTTAACTGCCGTGTATCTCGTCCCCGGCCATATTCTTATTTCCGAAACCATCTATTACGTTACTCACTACGTAATGCTCAACATAGTTATTACTCAACATGATTTCAACATAATTATTTACGATAACTACTAACTCTCGTCACGCTAGTAATTATTACCATAAAGTCGGATTAATTATAAAATAAATTTTCTCTCTTAAATTAATTAATCCCAATTTCCATAATTCCCTAATAAAATAAATATGCGTAAAAATACGGGGTATTAGATCAGGTCTCATAAATCCTTAGCGCCGAAAATAGTCACCCTATAAACCCTACCAATCTTTACAAGGGTGGGTAAATCTCAGCCGTATAAACATGTTTTAAGAGAGATTGGACCATGGCCCTTTTGCCCAAAGCCTTTTAACGTTTTATTAAATGTTCAAACCTTATTACTTAAATAATAGTTTTACTTTATTATCTTTACAACATAGATTAGGCTGCCACAAATTAATTTATTTATTTACTAGCTTTCTATCCCTTTAATAATTGCTCGAACCTTATTAATAAAATAATTTATGACTTTAATTCATAATATAATTTATACGTAGATTATTTAAATCTTTAAATTTTTAATTCGAGCATTTTTATTTAGTTAAAAATTTCGGGGTATTACATTCTCCCCTCCTAACAAAAAGAATTTCGTCCTCGGAATTCATATCAAATAATACATACCTGTAACAAATAGATGCCGATATTGTTGTCTCATAGTGCATCCTCTTGCTCCCAAGTGGACTCATCCCCAATATGTTGACCCCACTGAACACGAACTAAAGGGATCTCCTTGGTCCTCAGAATCTGGACCCTACGGTCTAAGATACGAGTCGGCTCCTCAGTGTACGAGACATTGACATATAACTGGATGTCGTCTAAATCTATATGCTGATATGCGGCCTTACCCCGTAAGAATCTACGAAGCATCGATACATGGAATACATTATGCACTCGAGCTAGATGGTCGGGTAGGGCTAAACGATAAGCGAGCGAACCCATGCTATTTGTGATCATGAATGCCCAACGTACCTCGAGGCTAACTTTCCCTTTTTCCTAAAACGCATTACCCCTTTCATAGGTGACACCTTGAGGAGAACCTGGTCACCCACCTGAAACTCCGCATCATCCCTCGTCAAGTCTACGTAGCTCTTTTACCTACTCTGTGCTGTCTTGATCCGATCACGAATCATCCTGATCTTTTCTGAAGTCTCCTGAACAAATTCGGGCCCCAACAAACTGCCCTCACCAGCGTCCAACCAACACACCAGTGACCTACACGGTCATCCATACAACGCCTCATATGGTGCTATCCCAATGGATTTCTGGTAGCTATTGTTGTAGGCGAACGCGACCAACGGTAGGTTAGCCTCCCAACTCCCTTTGAAGTCTAAAACGCATGCACGAAGCATATCCTCTAAGGTCTGATTCACTCGTTTTGTCTGTCCATCTGTCTGGGATGGTAAGACGTGCTTTAGTGCAACTCGGCCCCCATAACTCTTTGGAAGCTATCCCAAAAATGTGACACAAAAGTCGGTTCCTTGTCTGAAACGATGGATAGTGGCACCCCATGCAATCGTACGATCTCTGCCACATACAACTGTGCATACTGTTCGGCCGTGAAATCCGTGCACTATAATCCAAATAGAATCATGTTCTCTGTATGTCAAGGTTAATCCGACAATGAAGTCCATCGAGATGCTGCCCCACTTTCACTCGAGAATAGGTAAAGGCAATAGCTTCCCTGACGGTCGCTGAAGACTCGCCTTCACCATTTGACAAGTGTTGCATTGGTACACAAATGTTGCAATATCGCGCTTCATCCCAGACTACCAGTAATGTCTCCTCATATCCTGATACATCTTATCCCCGCTGGGATGTATCAAAAACTGCGATCCATGGACCTCCTGCATGACGGCCCTACGCAGCTCATCGTCTGACGAGACCACCAGTCTCCCCTTGTACCGCAAACCACCATTAGACCCAATAGTGTAACAAGGCCCTCTTGTGGCTACTAGCTTGGCCACTTTCTCCTTACAAAACACGTCCTCTAATTGTGCGCGTATCACCCTCACGAGAATGTCGGGAGTCACGATGAGCATCCCCATAAACGCATCGGCTAGATCGCCAACTACCTGAACTGAGCCTGCCCACGTCGACTAATTGGAGAGATGACAAACTACCACTAGGCCGCCGACTCAAGGCATCCGCCACCACATTGGCCTTACCTGGGTGATACTGGATAGTAAACTGGTAATTACCCCGTTTTGAGTTTGGTACCTATCACTAATTTTATTTTGACTTACATACATTTTCCGTTGCTAAATATCACCACAAATTACTTTTTGTGGCGAAATTTTAATATTTAGCGACGAAAAATGTACCAAAGTAAAAAAAAATTAGTTAAAAGTGCTAAACTCAAAATAGGTTGATGCTGTGACACCCCACTTATTTAAATAGCGGGTGACCAACCCTCTACTAAAATAAGACAAGAATTTCAAACTGGCTCATTCTTAGCATCATTGTCGAAAACCGAATTAATTACTAATAACCTATTATGTCCGGTGCCAAATTTTAAAAACTTATTAACCTACTTTAAGAAAACTTTCCATCGCACAACAAATCAATCCAAATAATTTAAATACACATTCACTACACAAATGAAATAACTGCTGAGAGATAACATAAATAGATTAATAAAAAAACTCTCGGTAAATCCCAATATAATAATCCGCCTGAAACTGAATTGAAATAGGGTTTGCATAAAGTAAAGACTGTCTAATAATGGGTGACATGCCCTAAATAAACAACTGAATGAAATGCTATCTAGAAAGCAAAGATAGATGCGTCTAGTCGAGCCCTGCAGTCATCCACAGCTCTTGCAGCATCGTTTAACTCCTGGCGTCCCTCTGACTGGGCACCTAAAAGGTTTTTGAAAAGATTTTTGGTACGGGTTAGAGCCCAAAACCATTTCAAAATATTTTGCAAGTATTTAAATTGCAAGGACACAAATATAGTATAATCGTTCATATTTAAACTGGTATCGCATCACATGAGAGAATTCTCAGCCCTCATCTATATTGCGCACCTAAAGTTTATCTTTTGACACCCTAGTTATGCTACCTTGCCTAATTAGTACCCTTACGTTCTTTAACCCCTCAAGCTAAACTTCTAGCCAAACTGTGCTACACGTATTTTACTGCTTTTATTCTCAATGAGCTACTATATCATTATAATTCTCAATTATAATCTTATCATTAACCGATTCACATAACGTTACACTAGTTTTAGTTTCAATGTTCACACATTCGTTTAATTTACACGTATATATTTAACACACTTATATACGTAAATACATATCACATCTCATACACACACACATATATATATATATATCTCACTCACTATATACGTATAACCACATCCCTAGAGTTGAGGCTCGCGGATGCATTTCCTAACATGCTATCAGGTTCAAAGTACATCACGTACCACTCCTGGGCCATCGAGCCGGAATCTCACCACCGAACCCAAATCGTAAACACATGACTGGAGGCGGTCATAGACATACATCCGTGGGTCATAATCATACCACATTACCCCACTAGAATCTAAGTTCACGTACAGTGGTTACGCAACAGTCCTATGACCTGGGGAATCGACCCAACACCTACTGGTCCACGCCAGGGTGTACCGCACACTACGCGCAACCTCCAACGATAGCATCCATAGA
This sequence comes from Sambucus nigra, assembly GCA_949130495.1. Classification (NCBI taxonomy): domain Eukaryota; kingdom Viridiplantae; phylum Streptophyta; class Magnoliopsida; order Dipsacales; family Adoxaceae; genus Sambucus; species Sambucus nigra. The sequence continues at coordinate 191,398,363 of OX422220.1, forward strand.
GTAGGTATGTTTACATATATCAATCACACAGATATATCCATATATATTTACTCTCTCTCTCAGTACACACACACACACACACACACACACACATATATATATATATACACAATCGGCTAAACGTGCATAAATCACTCATAACACTAGCCCATAATTCTCAAGTCTACCCTCGACTCGCAAATATTCAAGGTTTCACTTATAATACATTGATAAATATCAAAATTTCGACCACCAAGGTATTCTACTCCAGCCTGTTGCCTAACTCTCTCCGAAATCCCAAACCGATTTTATTAATAATAACTAGAGTGTTATTCACTTTAAAACACCCGTGAGTTCGTTCCTGACTAACCCAAGGTAAATATAATCTCCCCCATATATTTTCAGGAGTCCTAAGTCAACGATTGAACTCTCTAAATCAATCCGAACCCTAAACGGTCCATGGAAAAACCCAAGCAAACAAAGTAGGCCAAACAGCAGGGCCGAACCGGTTCGCCTGCCGAATTTGGTTTGGGCGAACCTGGTTCGTTTTTGATGGAATTCCACAATTTCTTATACACCATATGAAAACCATTCTTCATCTAAATCCAAAATAACCTCTTTCGATCAATTCTAAACGTAATGATACACGTTTTTACGTCCGAATTCATCCGATAACAAATAAATAATGGGATTCAACATAAATTAACAAGAATTATTTACTTTCTTGATTCAATTTCAAGATTCCTTCAATTCCCATAAGAACCATTCAAGATCACATCTTTTTACATGAATTAATCTTAAATTTATCATGGGATTACAATCAAGTTATTTTTCTATAATTTTGTTCTTAAAAATCCCATTTTTACATGTGAATCCCACCCCAAAATCCCATTTTGCTCCAATTCTCTCACCGGAATGATTTTCTTCACTTTCTCTTGAGTTCTCTCCCTTCTCTTTTCTCTTCTCTCTCAACTCTAGGTCTTTTGAAATGGTAGAATGGCGGCCACTTCATCCACCTTTCTTAGATATAACCAAAATCCCGAAATTAGGCTAAGTGCTAAGTGTAAAATGACCAAACGCCCTTATACAGGCCCCAATTAGTCTAAAACGCCCCCGGAACCCGATAACGACCCCTGGGTACCTAATTTTTACTATCTCAACCCATTCCGGATCATCGGTGCGCTCGAAATCACCATCCGAGTCTCCTAATATGATTTTTCCATCTCATTTCTAATACGATCCCACACGCGTATCCCGAATGAGATACCGTCAAACCCGTCGATTTTTACTCACGACGTAATATCATTTGACATAATTTTATTTACTTAACACACTAGTAAATATATTTTCACATAAATATTAATCTTTTTCTCGCTACACAATGTTTTGTTAAATTCTCATTATTTCTCATTTTTAATTAAATCACGTGCACCCGTGTAATTTAAAAATGCTAAAAAATACGGGGTGTTACATACTTCCCCTTGCAACGGAATTTCATCCCCCCGAAATTCGGGCATACCTGACATAAAGAGCTCCGAATATTTCTCTCGCATATCATTCTCCCGCTCACATGCTGACTCATCCGCATTATGATGTCCCCACTGAACACGAACCTAGGGCACCACCTTTGACCGCAGTTTATGCTCACTACGATTCAGAATTGGAATCGGCCTCTCCTCATATGAGATGTCTGGTTGCAAATCAATCTCCTCCCAAGGAATGTGCCAATACCCCGTCTCACTCATCTGGTACTTCTTCAACGACGATACATGAAACACGTCGTGAATCCGCTGCAGATGTTCTGGCAGGGCGAGCCTATACGCAACTGGCCGTATCTTCTCATAATCGGGAAAGGCCCCACATATCTCGGTGCTAGCTTCCCCTTTTTTCAAAATCGCATAACTCCTTTCATAGGAGACACCCACAACAATACCTGGTCACCCACCTCAAGCTCTACGTGCCTCCTATCTCCATCTGCGTAACTCTTCTGCTTAGTCCTGAGCTAACTGTATACGATCTCGAATTAACTCGATCTTGGCAAGAAGTATCTTGGATCATCTCCGGATCAAGAAGCTTGTTGTCCCCTACCTCTAACAAACAAGTGGGCGAATGACAAGGTCGGCCATACAATGCCTCAAAAAGGCGCCATGCCTATAGTGAACTGGTAAGAGTTATTATAGGATAACTCTAGCAGTGGAAGGTACTGCTCCCAACCTCTCCTGAAATTCAGTATACACATCATGAGCATGTCCTTCAGCATCTGATTACCCTTTCAGTCTGGTTACCCTTTCAGTCTGCCCATTGGTCTGCGGATGATAAGCGGTACTCAACCGCAACTCAGTCCCATCGCCTCCTGAAAACTCGGCCAAAAATGGGATGCGAAGATCTTGTTCCGGTTGGACACAATATTAATTGGTACCCCATGTAACCTCACTATCTCGGCAATAAAAAGCTGGGCGTACTGTCTCGTCATATAATCCGTCCGAATTGGTAAAAAGTGGGCCACCTTGGTTAAACGATCCACAATGACCCATATAGAATCGTGACCCCTCTGTGATGTCGGTAGCCTGGTAATGAAGTCCATCGATATACTCTCCCATTTTCAAGCCGGAATCTCCAATGGCTGCAATATCTCGGTTGGCAAGTGGTGCACTTCGAGACAAACTCAGCAATGTCCCGCTTCATCCCAACCCACAAATACTGTCTCCTCATATCCTGGTACATCTTATTCGCGTCGGGATGTACCGAAAATCGCGACCCGTGAGACTATCATCAATGTATGCGTAGGTCCCCATCCTCTGGGACTATAAGTCTCCCATTAAAGCGTAAGCCTCCCTATCGAGTAAAACTCCGCCCCCTCTGTCAATAACTGACGTACCCTATCCTGACATAACTGATCCTCTGCCTGCGCCTTTACAACCCTCATAATGATCTCGGGTGTGATAGTCAGCACTTCCATACGCACTCTGATCACTGCGTCATCCTGCTGAAGTTCACTCCACTTCGCTTTCCAGACTGCTGTTAATTTTCTCGTAGGCCGTCGACTCAACATGTCTGCCACCACGTTAGCCTTCCTCAGATGGTACTGGATGTCGAACTGATCGTCTTTCACTAACTCTAGCTATTTACGCTGTCTCATGTTGAGATCCTTTTGTGTGAATAGATGCTATAGTGACTTATGATCCGTGAACAGACTGAATTTCTCCCCCAGGAGATAGTGCCTCCATATCTTCGAGGCAAAACTACCACTGCAAGCTCCACTACCACTGCAAGCTCCAGATCGTGCGTGGGGTAATTCCTCTCGCGGGGCTTAAGCTTGCGAGAAGCATAAGCTATAGCCTAGTCCTCTTGCTGTAGTACACCCCCAAGGGGCATATGTGAATACAAAGTACTCCACTCTTCCCCTAAGTAGTGCGAGTACTGGTGTCGAAGTCAATTTGTCCTTTAGTTCATCGAAAGCTAACTGACAGTAATCATCCCACACAGTGGCACCCTCTTGTGAGTCATATTCGTCAACGGACCCGCAATCTTCGAAAACCCCTTAATAAAACCGCGATAGTACCTTGCCAATCCCAAGAAGCTACGGATCTCTGTTGGTGTTGTGGGTTGACCCCACTCCCTCACCGCTGTTACCTTACTCGAGTCTACTGAAATGCCTCTGTTAGACACAATATGGCCCAAGAATTGCACCTCTCGCAACCTGAACCCACACTTCTCAAACTTGGCGTACAACTGATGGTCTGGTAGCATCTGTAGAACCATACGCAAATGCGTTGCGTGCTCGCCCTCAGTTCGAGAATATACTAGAATGTCGTCTATGAAAACAATAAGGAATTGATCTGGGAAGTCTCTGAACACCCTATTCATGAGATCCATGAATACTGCTAGTGTATTGGTTAGCCCGAACGTTATAATCCTGAACTCATATGTTCCATACCTCGTCAGGAATACGGTCTTATGGACATCCTGCTCCCTAATACGTAACTGGTGATAACCCGACCTCAAGTCAATCTTCGAGAAGTAGGCTGCTCCTCTTAATTGGTCGAACAGGTCATCGATGCGGGGAAATGGGTATTTATTTCGAATCGTGACCTTGTTCAACTCTCTTTAGTCAACACATTACCTCAGCGATCCATCCCGTTTCTTCACAAACAGTACTCCACCCCATGGCGATGTACTCCGGCGAAAGCCCAGACCTAAGAGCTGCTGAAGATGGTTCCTCAACTCCCGCATATCTAAGGGAGCCATGCGATAGTGCGTACGTGCTATCGGCCTAGTCCTCTACGCCAAATTAATAGCAAACTCAATCTCTCAGCTCGGTGGTAAACCCGTTATCTCCTGAAAAACATCCGCAAACTCTCTAACCACTGGGATCGAATCTAATGATATAACCACCTTCTGCGTGGTCTCCTCCTCGATACAATAAAGGTGCGTGCTCGACCCTCCCTCGGGAAGAGGCATCGCCACAAAAAATATCTCTTACCCCGGAATGGCGAACACAACGATCCTACTGAAACAGTCCATCATCGCTCGATACCCTACCAACCGGTCCATGCCGAGAATGACATCATAACCCATCATATCTAGCACCAGTAAGTCGGCTGCTAAGCATAACCTCTCGACATCTATCCCCACTCCCCTACAAATGGAATGGATAAGGGCCCCACTGCCAACGGTGAATCGACACATAATAATATTGTCGGTTGTCTCTAATAAATCGGCCGCTCGTGCAAATCTAGTAGCAATAAAGGAATGTGATGCCCTCGTGTCAAACAAAACCCGACCCATATGCCCATGGATAGAAAACATACCCTCTAGAGCTGGTGACGCTTGCGGCGCCTGTTGAATCATCGCATTCTGGACGTTGTAGACACGCTCATATTGTAACTGTCCCTGCGGAGATGGGACTGCTGGAGCTGGTGGTGCTGCATGTAGTAACGGCGCCAGTGGCCCCTGCTGGGCACCTTGCTGCTGACCCCTGACCCGTTGCGGACAAGCTCTTTGCATATGGCCCAACTCCTCACAGATAAAGCATCGGTTCGTGAAATCCCCCTGCCTCTAGCCTTGCTGGCTATGTCGGGGCTGCCCTGGTGGCCTCAGCCCTGATGGCCACCCCCATTGTTCCCTTGGCTTTGTTGGCCCTGAGGAACTCGCTGCTGCTGGCCCTGTCTCAACCCACCGTCGCCTGATCTGAATCCCCCTGACTGGAACTTCTTAGCTAGATCCCTCTGCTGGGTATTCTGCTCATGCTGTCTACCTAACTGCTGTTGTCGTGCCTCACTAGTACCATTACCTGCCGTCTTGCCCTGTTGGCTCGAATCTCCTACTTTATTGGCTCATTTCACGTGGAAGCGATGATCTTGACACGGAAGAAGTGTGGCATTGACGACCTCAGTGTAAGTCTTCAATACCGGATTATCCAACAAGTGTTGCCGGATCCACCAGTTGAGCTCATCCATAAACTTTAACTTCTTTTTCTCTTTAGTGTTCACCTCGTTAGGCGTAAAGTTCACCAGATTGGTGAACTCGTAATTGGTCTTCCATTGGCCCTCTTGGCAACCCGATCTGGTCGTCCTCTCTTTGATGGCATCTCAAATCAGATCGAATTTGTATGGGATCACAAGTAGCCAAGGTTCTAAAAGGCGCGAGGCGTGGTCGAGGCGTAGAGGTCAAGCCTCAAGCCTCAAGCCTTAGGAGCCTAGGCGCGCCTAGGCGGAGCCTAGGCGCGCCTAGGCGGAGCCTAGGCGTAAAAAGGCGTTTTTCCTTTTTTTATTATTTTAATTATTCTAAGGCTAGTAATATAATAAAATAATACATACCTTGAATTTTGAAAATATATTTATATGTTTGGTAGCCATCTTTCTCATATTCATGCTCCATAACCAATATTTGTTAACTAATCCTTCGTTTTTTTTAAAAAAAGTGTGCCTTAAGCCTTTTACCAAGAATAAGGCGTAATAAGGCGTGGGCGATGCGTTTCTCCCAAGCCTCAAGCCTAGGCGGGCCTAGGCGGAGCCTAGGCGGGCCTTTTAGAACACTGCAAGTAGCCATCATAATAGCAAAAGAGCGTAAATGCGTAAATATGACTGCAACAGTTCTCATAATAAAGCTTTATATCAAAGAACGCTACGCTGGAAACGTAGTAAGTCGCACAGATCCTAATGACAGTAGAATCTGATGCCATCTGTGACACCCCGCTTATTTAAATAATGAGTGGCCAACCCTCTACTAAAAATAAAACAGGAATCTTCAAACTGGCTCATTCTTAGCATCACTGTCGAAAACCGAATTAATTACTAATAACCTATTAAACCCGGTGCCAAATTTTAAAAGCTTATCAACTTGCTTTTAATAAAACTTTCCATCGCACAACAAACCAATTCAAATAATTTAAATACACATTCACCACACAAATGAAATAACTGCTGAGAGATTACATAAATCATTAACCGAAAAACTCTCGGTAAATCCCAATACAATAATCCGACCGAAGTTGAAATGAAATAAGGCCTTGATAAAGTAAAGACCGTCCAATAATGGGCGACATGCCCTGAATAAACAACTGAATGAAATTCTATCTAGAAAGCAAAGATATATGCGTCTAGTCGAGGCCTGCAGTCATCCACAACTGTTGTAGCATCGCCTGACTGGAAAGATAATTACGCTTGGCGTCCCTATGGTTGGGCACCTAAAAGGTTTTTGAAAAGATTTTTGGTACGAGTCAGAGCCCAAAACCATTTGAAAATATTTTGCAAGTATTTAAAATGCAAGGATATAAATGCAGTATAGTTGTTCATATATAAACTGGTATCGCGCTCAGATGAGATAATTCTTATCCCTCATTTATAGTGCGCACCTAACGCATATCTTTTGACTCCCTAGTTATGCTACCCTGCCTAATTAGTACCCTTCGGTTTTTAACCCCGCACGCTAAACTTCTAGCCAAACTGTGCTACACGTATTTTACTACTTTTATTCTCAATGAGCTACTATATCATTATAATTCTCAATTATACTCTTATCATTAACCGATTCACATAACATTACACTGGTTGTAGTTTCAATGTTCACACGTTTGTTTAATTTACACGTATATTTTTAACACACTTATATACGTAAACACATCACAATTTAAATCTGACATATTTTACACATTTAACGAGATTAAAACTGACATATTTAATGATTTTGCATGAGATGTCAACCTAGCATGGACCAACCCCAATTTAAATCAAAGTAGCAATCAATTATAAACAAGTTACATATAAAACGTAGTAAAGCAAGTTATTCCTTGCCTGAAATCGGGAGATTGAATCCTTGATTAACTTCCTCTTGGTCTCCCAAAATCTGCACCTCTGCCCTGCCAGGGTTTTGTCTTGTGTTTTAGATATATTCTATTAATGAGGGGTTAAGTCTCTATTTAACTTCTTAATCCCGTAGGTCTTGGATGGGCCTAATTTAAGGCCTCTAAATTAGCCCAAAACACTTCATTTACTCCCAAAATTTAGCCCAAAGGGGTATCCACCCTGGAGCCAAATCCAACGTACTAATAAAAATATAAAAATAAATCAGTGTTATTATTAAATTACAAGTTGTTACAAATGATATAAATTTTCGATTTCAATTCAATTATAACACGAAATTAATATTTCAATAATATACACAACCATAGATATGAGCCAATTTATAATATAGTCATTTATTTAATTAATTAAAATACGGGGTATTACACCTCTTATGCCCTATATAAGTATACACCCCATTTGGGACAAATAATTCCATGAATAGATATTATGAGAGTTTGACTCTTGTGTTGAGTGTGTTTTCTTTGAGTGCCATCGACACCGTTTATGTCAAATCAATATATAAAATCTTGGGCCTCTATGTAAAATATTTGACTTTAACAGTATCAACTACTTAAATTGTTTATTATTCTTCAAATGTGAGCAAAGGCTTTGAGTTTTATAGCATAGAAATCCAAATTTTTTAGAAATAGGGAAGTATCTTTAACATCGCTGAAAGAATTTAATGCATGTTTCTCTTCCAAATATTATTTTGAAAGTTCAGAATTTAATTGAAAAAATAAACAAGACATTAGGGGTTTATCTTTATATATGAAAATTGTAGGCTAGCGTTGTGTACGCATGCATTATAACCATGGAAGAAGTCCTTGATGCTATAGAGGAAAACTTTATCCAACTTCTCACAAAAAAAAGTTGAAGATGGAGTTAAAATTAAATTTTTAATTTTCTATTTACATCGTACCACTACATTTTGGCACGTTCTCCAAGCTTCCAAAGTGATACTGCTGGCTCTGTGGTGAACAGATCCACACCTCTACTCTTCAACTTTACATAAATCAATTGATTATTGAAGTATAATTCTAATAAGGTCGATTGATATTTTTAAGGGGTGGTGATGGTGATGAGGTAAATGATTTATATATCGATTATACGTATTATCTTTGTTATTGCTATTATTTCTTCTCAATACATACTATTTTTGGCATAAAATAATATTAAATAAAGACTACTTTTTAGTTTTTATCAATGCATATCGACTTATCAGCAGTGTATGTAATTATGTCAGATATGTTTGATGAAAATGTACACATTCACTTCTATCGTAAGTGTAAAATAATCTTTTCATCCAGATTGCAGGTGGCACAGGTATAACACCAATGCTGCAGGTCATTGAGGCCATTCTCAAGAATCCTGATGACAATACCAAGGTAGGCCTATTATGTCAATATTTTTTTTAAATCATATAAATTAGCTGAACTTATGTGATTGTTTGAGCACATTGAATCAAATCAACCAAATATAACAAAGCATGGTCCCAACAACTTGGATTCAGATGCATGAATTTGCTCTTCGGAACATAGTTGTTGGGATTACTACATCCCCTACATACCGCGATCTGGGGTCGCACAATCCAAAACATGATGGGTTTGCAATCCGGATCTCGAAAACTGTCATTTTCAATTTTAACATTTACTATTATAGCTATTTAATATAGATATAAAGTGCTGGCTTTTTTTGGAGAACTTGACACGTGGTACCATTCAATACATGTAGAGTCATTAAATAGTTTTCTCTTTCTTATCCCTGCTCTTATATATCTCAATCATTCTTTCATGTGTAAACATTTTAATAGACCAACACGTATGAATAAAAAACATATCTTTGTATCCTTATCATTAGTTTGTCTTCTCTATCTCTATGCATTAATCTTATTTTGAGAATGCCCCTAACAGTGTGTGCCTAGGCAAAGATGGTATTGCAAACAAAAGTCCAATTTTTATATTTTTCAAATTTTAAAGATTGAAACTTTAAACCAAATTAACTTAATTACACTTAGCACCAATTTAAAACCTTTCTCGTGGAAAACCGATTTACCAAATTTTATCTTTTTACCCTAAAGCATGCATTTAAGGTGATAGCAGGTAAAATAAATCAATCAATCCACAAGATGCCAATGTACGAGGAAAACCACGAAGGGAAAAACCTCGGACGGCCCAGCCAAACAATTCACTATCATGCGGAATTACAAAAGACGACAGTAGACTTACAAAGCGACTCGATCCCCCACAAGCTTTGACGCTCTTCAATCTATGACCACTCCTCCACAGTGCAATGTATGAGTCTATCTACGCAAGTTGCCACAACGCACGAGTCCACGAACATCTCGTCATCCACCGATAAGACTCAACAACCGTCAAACACCTCAAACGGTACGCGCGGAGTCCATCGCACGAAACAAGTTCTTTCAAGATGAAAGAATAAATAATTTCAAGGTCTCAAAGCATGAGAATTGTGAATCTTGGATCTTTAAACGTATAGGGTGAAACAAAGGGTTTGGAACTTTGGTAAATAGGTAGAAAATCGTTTTTCACCAAAAGTTCTTACAAAATCTGAGTCCAACACATCTTAAGTACTGAAAGCACGAATTTCAAGGCGGTGAACTCGTTCGAACGAGAACTAAGGTCGTTCGAAGGAGATTAGCACTTTCGTTTTAACGAAACTCAATGTCGTTCAAACGAAGCTGCTATTCTCGTTCAAATGAGCTTCCCACGTGTATCAAACGAGGCGTGAAAATCGTGACAGAGAATTCTCGTTTGAAGGACGTTAGTAAGTCGTTCTAACGAAAACGTATTTTCGTTCTAAAGATCTTCAATTTTGTTCTAACGAGATCAAAATCAAAAATTATTTTTCTATAAAAAATATTTTAAAAATAATTCGAAACGTTTTAAGTATAAAGACAAATACCAATAAATTTTCATGTACTCATAATCAATATGCATTCGTACCTGCGAGATCCTCGGTAATGTGAAGACGAACTTGGCACTAAACACGACACGATATATCGAATCTTTGAAGGTTTGCCACAATGTCTTGAACAAACACGTCATAGGCTCATGGGATCAACAACACAAAGTCTATCATATGACTCGAATGTTTTGTATGGAGTTGAGCCAATTACATGGAAATTGACTCGATTGGAAATTTGTCCTTACAAATCTCCCCCTTTGGCTATTCCTAGACAAAAACAAAAAATCCTATGGGTCGTCAAGCTCTCTTAAAGGACTCATTCCCCTAACCCCCAAAAGGAAAAAGAGTACAAATGCTCGACAGACACAAACTTAAGTAGCTTTGCTTTGCTTGAAAACTTTACCACATAAATGTAAACCTGTAATCCTGTACACTTATATACACCTTCAAATGCAAAGAGAATATAACCAAGTATAAATCCGTAAAGGAATAAACATCGAACAAACAATGTCTAAAACAATCTCAACCTAGGTAAGGCGCCTCCCCCTAAGGTAAAGATATCCTAATCATGCAAAAGAAAGATACCTTTTCTCCCCCTTTTTGTTCCGGATTAGACAAAGCAAGATAGCATAAAACAATTACTCCCCCCAAAACCAAATTTCCTTCTAAATACGTGATCGTAAGTTACCAATTTGATTCCACAAATTTAAACATAGGGAGAAGAGAATAAAGCATGCAACAGTGTAAAGTATAGCAAACACACAACATGGCAACTCAAGCAGAAACAATCCAAACTATGATCAAATAATCTCAGTATCGATGCAAAAGGATATCAATATGAATAAACAATAATGTATGATACCAAGTTTGAAATTACCATTTTGAGAAACAACACCAAAAAGGAATTTCAATGCACATAATGAGAGATATCAATATGACCATATAGCATGCCAAATAAAATCCAACGATAAATCATATGACAGATCATATGTAAACCGCAAGGACTCAAAACACGATACCATATATAATATATGCAAAATATACGAATGAAAAACCAACACATATATATAGGAATGAATAACCACAAAACTCGACACAAAACACATAAGCTTTACACACTAGCATAGTATCGATATGTTTATATATGTGGGATGGAATGAATGGGCGTGAACTAGATACAAATAAATTATGACCCAAACACTCAAATATGTTCAAGAAGTTCTAATTGATTGCAAAACTTTATCAAATTAAGATTTAGCCTCAAGTGACAAGATAAGGTTTAACTTAATGAACAAACACGCACAATGCACACAAGCCTAGAGTATTGATGATTCTACAAATCAATAGCGTCATGACAAAGTAAGTATAACTAGGATTCATTGTGCAAACCCGTTGATCTTCAACTAAACACCCTCAAAAGATAAACATATATCATATTTTTCTTTTCTTTTCTCAATTCTTTTGAAGCTATTGCTTTTGAAAGATCAAACAAACTAAACAATGTTGGCCTTTGGCATTTTTTCTATTTTTATTGCATTTAATGTTTTCACTAAGCTCTTGCCAACGGTGGCTTTCCCGCAAAGGAGATTTGCTCATTTCGTAGCCCTTTCCCTTGCACCCGCACATTTTTCAATACAATTCAAACATTCTCATGGGCAACGTTTCTTACATGCACAAATCCCCAATAGTCACAAAACGTGTAGATGACAAGATTGATGGGAGAACATCTCACAAAGCTCAAATATACATGTGAAGGTAACATTCAAAAAGCTCGTGCATGTGTTTGCGAAGGCATGTACAAGTCGAATCCATTAAGCAAATCAAGTTCGAAACTACTCCATGCCAGCATGGTTAAGAACAATCTAAGTTTCTACAACCATAACCAAATGTCTTAGCCACATGGAAAGAGCATAACGAATTGGATTCAAACACACCAATATGCCACACAAAACGTGTAAAACTAAAATACACAACAACCGAAAATCTTCGAGTTTTTCTAAAATTTTTCAAAGTAAAATACCAATTTTCAATTTTTCAAAACAAACTCTAACTCAAAAGACAAATAAAATCTTTTTGTATTTTTTAATATGACTCCAAAAAATGAAAAATCAAAATACAAAAGATTCATATGTCATAATGCTAGCAAACATGTATCATGAAACACAAACTAGAATATGACAAACAAGCTAACACAATCAGTCATTAGACATAGCAAGGGATGTATCATGTGTAAGCAAACGAGAATCAACAAGTCTAATATGTAAAGCCTCCAAATCCGATTTCTTAACCCAAGTAGATGTAACATGACGCTTAGGGGCTGTAGGAACCACGGTGACTCTATCCTTAGACTTTCTGTGACCGTTCTTAAGATCATAATAAAAACGCCAAAGGTGACCTTTCCTATCGCAATGAGTGCAAGTGTAAACACGGCGAGGGATGTTACCTAAGGGTTGACTTTTCCTAACGTTTATAGTCGACTCTCTCAAACGTATGGTCTTGGCTTTAGTAGCGGAAGCATTTCCACACTTGTCATCTTTGATTTGGACGGTGCCTAATATTTTATCCAACTTTTCCGACCTAGACTCCAAATCAAATTTGAGCCTATTTGAATCTCTCAATCTCTTCTCAAGCTTAACCATCCTCGACTTGAGTAAACGCCTAGACTCCTCAAACTTTAGATAGAGCTTCCATCAAACCACGAAGACTATCTCTCTCACCCTCAACGTACTTTAGCATCTCTCGAAGAGTCCTCTCACATGCCCTAAGATCCTTGATCAAAACACTATCATTATTCACTACGACACGTTCCTTCAACCTAGCTTCCAACTTCAAGTTAGCCTTCTTTACCTTCAATGTTTTCGCATATAGTTCTCGGAAGGCAACTTGGAGTTCACTCTCCTCCTCTTCCTCTTCTTCATCCTCACTCTCATCTCTACTCTCGCTACCATCACTCACTTGGGATCCATAAATTATGGCCTCAGAAGTGTCATGCAAAGAAATATCTTCATGGGAAGATTTCTCATCAAAGCTCACATGACTAGCCATGAACGCGGTAAAGTTGCCCTCAATGGGGGAATCGTTTCCCTCTTCCAGATCACTATCATTAAGGGTGGCATTAAATGCTATCGGTTTTTTGCCCTACTTAGTTTTGTGGGGCATTTGGCTACCTTATGGCCATAACCCTCACAACCATAACATCTCTTCGACTCATCCCTCTTAAGTTCTCAATGCGGTTCTTAGGGAAGTGATTGGGCTTGTTGTTCTTATTTTTCTCAAACCTTTTTGCATCTTTCGATTGCTTTTGGAATTTGAGAAATTTCATAAATTTCTTTGCTAACATGGCCGTATCCTCAGAATCGATGTCAGACTCATTCGAAACAGGCGTTTCCTCCTTATGGGCTTTCAAAGCAATCCCCTTTTCTTTCTTCGTCACATTTTGAGAGGTAAACATGTCAATCTCATAAGTTTGTAAGTCACCTACAAGCTCTTTAAGTTTTGTAGAGGCAAGAGTACCCAAAAGAATTCAACATGGCCACTTTAGGATTAAATCTTTCAGGCAACGACCTTAAGATTTTCTTGATTACTCGATTGTCGGATATTGTCTATCATAAGTTAAAAGACGAGTTAACTACGTCGGACAATCTAGCGTAAAACTCATCAAAGGTCTCACTCTCCAACATCTTAATCGTTTCAAACCGAGTGGTGAGGTTTTGGAGTTTGGAAGCTTTAACAGCACTAGTTCCTTAGATGTCTCACAAGTCATAATACGGAGGAACTCCTCCGGGGTGACAGAACAAAACTGAGCATTTAAACATGTAGAATTAAACTTCGCTAACCTATGCTCGACCTCAATCCATCTCTAGTGGTAGGTGGAGACCAACCTTTAACAGCAGCTACCACACCCGCTCATCTATAGCCTTAAGTGCCGATTTCATACGCATTTCCAGTATGCGTAGTTCAACCCATCAAACATTGGGGTTCTAATACCATCAAGTCCACCAAAATTCATGCCTAACGACACATTATCAGTACACACAAAACTGAGTGTTCTAGCTCTGATACCAATTTGAGAATGCGTAGTCTCTAACAGTGTGTGCTTAGGGGGCAAAGATGGTATTGCAAACTGTAAGAGGGTACTTTAGATTATATATGTGGAGGCGTAACCCCTATTGAGTATGGTAACCACGGGTTAAATTAGCCAACACCCTAGACTAATTATAGGAAACACACACACAAAACTCAATGAAGATGGACTCAGTTTAAACTCGCAAAGCCTCTCGTGTATGACTCAGGGAATAATAATGAACTTTAGAAGTGACTTAGCTAGAGGGAGAGGGAAAATAAGCACCCTAGGTACACCCTGGTAGGCAGGTAGTAACACACCAAACTCCCTCAAGAATCTCTGTCAAATATTAAAAGCTTCGCAATAAATGACAATGGTGAGTTAGTGAACTCTTTAGTTTGCAATGACTCTTTTTCTTAATTCTCCAAAAAGATCATGCTCTCCTCAAAGGTGGTTGGGGTCCTTAAATAGCCCCCCACACCACCCCCGAGGCAACTCAGTCATTAAAGAGTATGAAAGACATCCCTCATACTTTATGTCACAACATTAAATGCCTGATGCACTAGTTGTCTCCACGTCATAAACATTAAATGCCAAGACATGCCTTTTGCCTATCCACTGTGTGTCAGGGGTTTGTTGTCGCAGAGGTGGTTCACCAACTACCTGACAGCCCCAAATACCACAGCGGTTTACTCAAGTGTATGTCTGACAAACGTTTAGATGGCTAGTGACATCACCCATAGTAGATGTGACATTAAGTACAGGGTTGTTTGGTCCATAACTTAATGCCCGATAGAACTCCAAGCTGCTCCGCTTGAGGTTCCACGGTCAGGGTCCTTCGGTGTTTTACCAGGTGTATCTAAGATGGTCAGGACAAGCCCCAACGGTGCCTTACTTCTCAATCCTCCAAACCAGGTCCCTCTAAAGTTCCCACAGTGAGGTCATTCGATAGAGCATGAAAGCTCTCCCAGGCCCTGCCAAGCCTGGTCTCTCGCGAGTACCGTTTGACCTCATACAAACCCTTCCATTATTATCGTTACGTCATTACAATCGTTAAAGCTTACAGAAATCAATAATGAAAGTACGATGTGATTAAAACCACAAGCTATAATATGAGTTGCCACGCTGAGCTGCCTCACCAAGGTGTCACGCTTGAGTTGCCATGCTGAGCTGCAAGCCCCCTCTACATTTGCCCCCTCGTGGAGAGATTTATTGGGACAAGAAATGTCTGCACGAAATGGCTCATCTTGATGGATTTTTCTTTGTGTAACCGTTGGAACATCTTCTTCGTTGTGGCTCCGTTGGGTAAGTCTGTCAAGGAGATTGGCGCCAAAACTCAAACTTGCTGAGCAAGGCAACGCTTCCTGTTCTCTATGCATCATTTCATTAGTGACGTGCGCTGTCTTTTCAACTGTCACAGCACTTCCCGAAGTGCCACGTGTTCTTGTGAAATGATTACAGGCGGCCGTGCACGTGCGAGGGTGGGAAAATCTAAACGCCAAACTCGAAAGTCTCAACAGCCATTTTTCCAAAATACTTTGAACCTTAACCACGTGGGCCTAAAGGGTCTGCTTCTACTTCTTCTTTCCTACTTCATTGTTACCTTCTTTCCTCAGACTATCGCTTCTGTTCTTATAAAGAGAGAGAGAGAGGTAGATACGCCATTGTTGCAGAGAGTTATAATCACTACTTGTGATCGTTCGTCTCCAGTGTTGCCTTCAATCCCTTTTTTCTCAAAACCTTCTTTGTTACGGCTTCAAGCACCATTTCTGCCATGGCGTCTTCAAGCGACCCCACCATTTCTGCCACCAGTGTTCCGTCTGCCACCACCACTGCTGCCTCCGCCCGGGGTGCTGCTCGCCAAGAGCAGCTGAGATTTTACCGTCGCTCTCCCGTTTTTGGGGAGGGTGATGGCTTTGCTGTTGCCTGTAAGGCTGTTTGCTTTTCCTCCAAGTTTGACGCCCTGTTGCTGGGTGATGAAGACGAAGAGGTGTCTAAGTGGGGATTTTTGCCCCCAGAAGGAACTCTGAGATTTCGCTTAGAACGAGGGGACTTTCCATGGTCCCACATTGATTTCGAAGCACCCGGGGGATCCCCCGCCCACTTTGCTGCCTGGAACTCGCACATGCAGAGTTCCTATGCTGATATTCTTACCAAGATTGGACTGCAACGGGCTAAATGGTTTGGTGAGTTCACCATTTCAAAGAACAATGCTGCCCTTCCTGTCTTGATCTCTCGATGGAACGTGGATACTCATACGTTCATTGCTGCCTGGGGTGAGTTTACCATAACTCTGGAGGATGTGTGTGAGCTCTTGGGCCTCGATGCAACAGGCCATGAGCCCTACACCGATGAAGCTCTTGATGCTCAAGAGACTGCGGATCGTTCTGAGTTGGATCGCATATGCCGAAGCTGCATCGGCTCTTCCAACAAAGCTACTTTTTCTCCCCTGATCAGCTATTTCTTCCAGAGTTCCAGCGAAGGCAGCTCTTCATCAACTGCCCCTGGTCAAGGTACTTCGTTGGAGCTTGCCGCTTACATTCTTGTGATTTTGTCCCGTTTCTTTTTGACGGGCAAGCCTAATGATCAGCCCCGAAGAGACCTCATCAACCTGTCCCTTCGCCTAGCTCGAGGCATAAAGCTTCCCCTGGCTGCAATTGCCCTGGGATCCTTGTACACCTGGTTAGACAGGACTTTATTCGACATGGAACGCTCTATTGGTCGTTATAACTTAGCCAATTTCGCCAATAGCGTGCTTCTGACTAGCTTTCTTTACTTCCGCTTTCCTGCCGTAGCGGCCAAGTCCAACCGACCTCCTTCGGCTGAATCAATTCTGCCTCCTCGGTCCTTTATTTACCATAAGAGGCAAAGCCGAAAGGAGTTGATTTCAGTGATTGACCGTTTTGAGAGCTTCGTTATGAGGCCTTATCAAGAAGAGGCCTTTTTTCACACTTGTAAGTTTTTTCATCCTGATGCCCGAATGATACGGGATCCCTCTCCTGACATCGAGGACCCCTCGCTGGCCGTAGTTCTTCTTCTTTCTCCTGGATATCTGCCCTCATACACCGAGTGGGGATACTCGAGCGAGCATTACAACCCCAACCGATGCAGCCGTCAGTTTGGGTTTGACCAGGGGGTGCCACGTCCAGTTTTCCAATCGTCAAACCCCAAAGTCTCCTTTGCCGAGGCATGTTCGTTGTTTTCTTCAACTGCTGCGTGGGGGATATCCTCAGCAATGGCTGGGCGTGTCACCATTCCTAGTATTACTAGGCGTGGGGATGTGACCCCTCTTTTTGCCACCGAATATTGGCCAAGACAACTAGCTGAAATTGCTAAGTTCATCGAGCAAGAGCCAGTGTACCCTCCTGTTTGCTCATTTTCTGCCCTAGAGTTGGGGCTAAAGGGCAACTCTGTGCTTGGGATAGAGTTCCCTCTAAGTTCAACCCACAAAGCACCTCCCAAGGAGCTTCCCCCACTTTGTGCCATGGTCCCAGTTGCCACGCCTAAGTCAAAAACTGCTGCTGCAAAGAAGGCTGCCCCCTCTGCTGCAGCTACTACCGATGAGGGGGCTTCTCGACCTCTTGCTAAGAAAGCAAGAACGGCCAAGAGTGGGACATCAAAATCAAAGTCGAAGTCCCAGAAGCCCCAAACTCCCGTGGCAGCTCTTCCTATAGCATCCGTTCCTCCTCCCATGCCTGCTGAGATGGCTGAGCGTGTGAGGAAGGAGGCCCAGGCAGAACTGGACCGAATACATGCTGAGTATCAACGGCATGCGGTCGTTGCCCCTTCCCCCGCTGCTTTCCCCACGGTGGTGGTGGATCCTTCAGAGCCAACGGCCAAAAAGAGGAAGAGTTCCCGGGTTCCTCAAGGCGTCAGCATTAGTGCAGCTAGCTCGAGAAAGAAGACTCTGGGCACCAAGTCCCAGAAGAAACGGACTCCTGAAGTACGCCTGACCCCTGAGGTGCAATCAACCTCTGCCCCCTCAATTGCTGCCACTCCTCCCACTTCGCCCGTGGTTGTGCCCTCTCGTTCTCCTTCTGAATCGGAGGTATGCATTGCTGACTTAATTATTATCCCCTTTTTGCTTGAGGATGACTGTCTTTGCTTGTGTGTATGCTTATCCCTCGCCCCCTTTCTTTGACAACTGTTTTGCAGGGGGTTGAAATAGAAAAACCAGACTCGTCCAGTCCTCCCGTGAGCCCTTTTGTGGGGGGACGCTTCGGTGTATCTCATACCGATGTGACTCCTCCCCGTTCCCCCATGACAGGGCTTACGTATTCTCGTCGTTTAGTCAGCCAACGTGCGAGGGATGTCATTGCGGGAGGTGATGCCGTTGACCCTGCGAGTGCTTCCTCGCCTGAAGCGATGACCCTGCCCGAAGTGGCATCTCCCGAGATAACACCTTTGGTCCCTTCAGATTTACAGGCCTCATCCGAGGTTCCTCTGCCCCTTGTACTTACTGAGGAGAGTGAACCCGAGGTATGATGTGATCTGTAATTTGTTTGTTGTAGTTCTTTCAGTCATATTCTTTCCTTATTTGGCTTACTGAATTGTGATATGTTTTGGTTACCCCAGGTTGAAGTGTCTTCGTTGTTGGAAAGTATTCTTCTTCGAACGATGTTGATGAGACCCCCGACTGTCATTCCTTTGTTTAGCACCATAACTGAGGTAAGCAACACGTCGAGCTATTTCTTCATATTTTCTGTGCCCATTCTTCTTTTCTAACACTTGGCTTTGTGCACAGTTTTCTCCCGATCTTGCATCAACTCCTGTAGTGAGGGCCCAGGTTGGTGTGTTTACACCCCTTCCTGATGTGGCTTTGTTTGAGGGCTCCGTGTCCTCTCGTGATGAACCCCATATGCTTGCCCTTGTGCCCTACACGGGTGATCAAGTTTGGACAAGCGTGGAGGCTTCTGCGTCCAGGGATCCCGTTATGGCATCTGGGTTAATAATTGCTCCCCCAACGGTTCCTGTCCCTGAGGCTGCCTTGAATGCTCCCATTGTGACTGAGGTATATCTTTCCTCCTATCTTTTGTTAAGATTTTCATAATCTCCATCCTATAATGTTGACTTAACAACGAAAGCGCTTGTTAAGATTTTTCACAAAACTCCACCTTATAACGGTGACTTAACAACGAAAACACTTGTTAAGATTTTTTTCCATAAAACTCCACCTTATAACGGTGACTTAACAATGAAAACACTTGTTAAGATTTTTTTCGCAAACTCCACCTTATAACGGTGACTTAACAACGAAAACACTTGTTAAGATTTTTCATAAACTCCACCTTATAACGGTGACTTAACAACGAAAACGCTTGTTAAGATTTTTCATAAACTCCACCTTATAACGGTGACTTAACAACGAAAACGCTTGTTAAGATTTTTCATAAACATCACCTTATAACGGTGACTTAACAACGAAAACGCTTGTTAAGATTTTTTTTCGCAAACTCCACCTTATAACGGTGACTTAACAACGAAAATACTTGTTAAGCTTTTTCATAAACTCCACCTTATAACGGTGACTTAACAACGAAAACGCTTGTTAAGATTTTTCATAAACTCCACCTTATAACGGTGACTTAACAACGAAAACGCTTGTTAAGTTTTTTTTCAATAAACTCCACCTTATTTGGGCTTTTCTTTTCAGGTTGCTCGGGGAGATTCGCCCCCAGTCCTCTCACCTGTAGGCTCGCCCTTCCGAGAACCTGATGCTTCGGAAAATTCTATTCATGATGATCAAGGTTCTACGACTGGTGCTGCAGTTGAGAGCGAATCTGGGTGTGAGGTCCCTCTTCCCGACCTAGCTCCTCACTCGTTCTGTCTCATGGTGCTTCGGCAATCTCCTCAAATGCCCGTCAACCATCGGCTGGTGATTGAACAATTGGTGGATCACCATCCTGAGACCTTCACACCGGATTGCCTGCGCTCAAATATTCATGTGATGAGTCACAGGCTGCAAGGCATGGCGATCGTTGTTGCTGAAATTGCTAGTACCCCCACTGCCAGTGTTACCAGATCCCTTCTCAACCAATTTCTAGGTTTTCTGAAGGAGTTGGGGCGTGATGGTTTCCGTTTTGACTGGCTTATCACGCATCTGAAGACTTTGAAGAACCAGCAACTGATCGGCCAGAGGGAAGTGTTGATAAGGTACCAGGAGGACCAACGGGCTGAGGAGGTTAAGTTAGCCGAGCTGGCACCTCTTTTGGAATCGGCCGATGAAGAACTAACGAAAGCCGAAGAAGCTCTGCGTTTGGCTAAGCTAAAACGGGAAAAGCTCCTTATTGAACGCGCCCAGGTGCAAACCAGGCTAGAGGTTGCTGTCAACGCTCAAAATTCGTTTGCATCAGCTTCTTCGAGCCTCCCCGGGGATTTTTTCTCTTCCCCGGATCTGTGGTTTCTCCTAGCATAGTAAAACTCCTGTACATATTTTCTTTCTTTCATTCATGTAATTCCTGGGCAGTAGTTCCCTATTTTGCTTGTAATGCTCTCTTCTTTAATGAATGGAAGAATGTACGTTGTTTAATTTATCTCTGAGTTATGCTTGCTTTCATATTAATGTCTATATTTCATATCATCAGTAAAACTTGTATATTCATAATAAGAAGACCCAATACATCGATGGTACAAACAAACTGTCTACACATGATATACTTTCAGCCATTTATTGTTAATTTTGAATGGCCTATCTTCCTCCAACTTAGAAATTAGGCAATAACCTGAATCATGAGCTTCGTTCACGATGAAAGGCCCCTCCCAATTGGCTGCGAACTTTGGCAGAGGAAGTCCCCTAATGTGTTTTACTGCTGCCTTCAAAACGAGATCTCCCTCCACGAACCTCCTTGGTCTTACCATGTTGTCATATGCCCTAGAGAGCTGCCTTGTATACATTTGAAAATGTTGCATCGCGTTGTCTCTGTGTTCATCCAATGCCTCCAACTGCACATGCCTGTTCTGAGGGAGCATGCTGCTTCGCAAGGCGTATCGAGCCGAGGGAACTTCCAACTCTACTGGAAGAATTGCCTCAGCCCCATAGACAAGGGAGAACGGAGTGTACCCTGTGGGCTTCCTCTTCGTCGTTCGATAGGCCCACAACACTGTTGGTATCTTGTCGTCCCACGATCCTGGAAAGTCCTCCATCGTTTTAGCCAAGATATTAACCAGAGTTTTGTTAGTTGCTTCAGCCTGACCATTCCCCTTCGGGTATGCTACCGTTGAAGTGTGATGAACAATGGAGTACTTGTCTGTGAGCATCGTTACTTCTGAGTTGACGAAGGGAGTCCCATTATCTGAGAGAATAACCTTTGGGATCCCAAAACGGCAAATGATATACTCTCTGATGAAGCTACTCACTACTCCAGCCGTGGCCCTTCTAAGTGGTATTGCTTCAGCCCATTTTGTAAAACACTCCGTTGCTACCAGTATCCATATCTTACCCCTCGACGAAGGATGTATCGCCCCCACGAGGTCGAACGCCCAAGTGTGGAAAGGATAAGGCGTTGCCAGAGAGTGTAAGTCCACCGATGGGGCATGGATCATATTTCCATGAAGCTGGCAAGCCTTGCATTTTCGGACAAATTCGGCGGAGTCTTTCTCCATCGTTGGCCAATAATACCCCAACGTCATCAGCTGATCATATAACTTGGCCCCTCCCATGTGAGCTGGGTCATGGGCTTGTTTGAGGACCTCAGTTGCCTCTTCTTTTGTAATGCAACGCAACGGCCTGTTGAAGTACCCCCTTCGATAAAGCTGCCCCTCTTGGATATAGAACCTCGGGGCCCTTCGCCTTAGCCCCATCGCATCCAATTTCTCCGTTGGGACAATTCCATCCTGAATAAAGTCGATATAGGGCCGCCTCCAGTCTGTTTGGGCTTCAATGAAATGGCACTCAGCTGCTTCGAAAAATAGCTGACACTTATCACAATTCCGTTGTAGTTCTGCCGCATCCTGTTTCATTTTAGGCCAAAAATATCCCTCTCTTTGAATTCTCCTATAAAGAGGTATCTCAGTTGTTTCGCAGTGCTCCTCATGTGTTTTCTTCAACCTCCGCTCTGCTTCCTCTGGCCCAATGCATCTCGATAACCATCCCCCTGCATTTCTGAAGTAAAGATTTCCCTGGTTTGTAAAGTATTGGGCCAACTCTCTGAGTCCCATAGCTCCTTCGCCAGACTCCAGTTGCTTCCTGACCTCTCGTCTCCAACCCGCGTCTCCCTCCGTCGGTAGTATTGACTGTATCACCGAAGGAGCTGTTCTTCGTTGGATCGTAACAATAGTCGTATCGCTCCTCATGACCATCTTTTGAGCAATAGTGGCATAAGCGTCTGGATGTCGGTTCATTGTTCTGGGATGTCTTCTGATTTTGGCCCGATGGAACTGGCTGAGGAGCCTTTGAATGATCGTTCTGTATGGTGCCAAATTCATGTGTTTCAACGCATATTCTCCATTAACTTGCTGAATTACTAAGTTCGAATCACCCTTGATGCAGAGTGAACGAATTCCCCTTCGAAGAGCCTCCAGCAACCCTAGCACCAACGCTTCGTATTCTGCTTCGTTATTGGAGCAAGGGAAATCTAGTTTGTAGGAAAGGCAAATTTCCTCCGTTCCTTTTGAAAGGATGACCCCTGCCCCTCCTTTTTTTTCAGCCGAAGACCCGTCGAACTGCATCGTCCATTCCTCATCGGTTGTGTCCAGATAGTTGGCTTGTAAGTCGTCTCCCGGAATGTCTTCTTTAGGTGGTTCAAACGTTCCTGATGGAAAGATTGCCAACAGATCAGCATACGCCTGGCTCTTGATAGCACGAGGAACCACACACTTTAAATCATATTCGGAGAGAATAAGGAACCACCTAGCTGCCCTGCCAATCAAGATAGTTCTAGCCAACAAGTACTTAATAGGATCACATCTAGTTACAATATGAATTGTAAAAGACAGCATATAATGTCTAAGTTTTTGTGCTACAAAGACTAAGGCCAAACAATGCCTTTCTAGGCTGCTATATCTAATCTCCGGCCCCTGTATGATTCTACTGAGGTAATACACTGGCCGTTCTTGCCCGTCGATCTCCTGTGCCAGCAAAGCTCCAACGGACCTTGTAGTGGAGGTGAGGTATAGCTGCAACGGTGCTCCTGCCTGTGGAGGAACCATGATTTGTGGTGACACGAGCAGTTTCTTCAACTCATCGAGGGACTCCTGGTGATCCTTTTCCCACCTGAACTTTGTGTTCTTTCGCAGCAGTTGCATCAACGGGTGTGTTACCTCGGCCAATCCTGGTACAAATCTTCTAAGGTAGGAGACTTTACCGAGGAAACTTTTCAGCTCCTTCGCCGTTCTTGGGTACGGCATTTCTAAGATCGCGCGTTGTTTATCCTGGTCCATCTGCACCCCTTGTCGATCAACCACAAAGCCTAGAAACTTCCCACATGTTACTCCGAAGACGCACTTCAATGGGTTCATCCTTAGTTTATACTTCCTACATCGAGTAAACACCTTCTTTAAGTCATTTAGGTGGGACTCCTCCTTCTTCGATTTGATGACCAAATCATCCACATAGAATTCTACAAATTTGTGGAGGAAATCGTGAAAAATGGCCATCATTGTTCTTTGATAAGTGGCTCCCGCGTTCTTAAGTCCAAACGGCATTACTTTGTACATGAAATTGCCCAACGGGGTTCTGAATGCCGTTTTCTCTGCGTCCACGGGGTCCATCTTGATCTGATTGTACCCAACGTACCCATCCATGAAGCTATACATCTCATGTCCAGCCGTGGCATCTATCAAGCTATCGATGGAAGGTAGAGGGAACTCATCTTTGGGGCAAGCCCTGTTCAAATCTCTAAAATCCACACAGATCCTTATTTGATTCTTGTCCTTCTTCCCTACTGGCACAATGCTAGATAGCCACAGGGGATGTTGTATTGGTTTGATGAATCCTGCTGCCAATAAACGCTGAACCTCTTCCTTGATCTTCAAATCCAACTCAGGTTTATAGGTTCTTGTTGCCTGTTTTACCGGGATGGCTGAAGGTGTCACGTTTAACTTGTGGCAGCTCACTTCCTCATCTAGCCCTTCCATTTCGGTATACTTCCACGCAAAGACATCTATGAACTCCCGGATTAGCCCAACCAGGGCTTCTTGCTTCGCCTTACCGAGATCCTTCGCGATGAAGATGGGCCTTGGGTCTTCCCCTTCTTCTGCCAGGTTCAACCGCTCCAACACTTGTGCCTGGGGCTTCGGTTGATTTGCCATGTAGTCTGGTTCTTCGGCGACCTCCTCCACGAACTCCTGTATGTTGGAGTTGTCTATCACCATACACTGTCCCTGTTGATCTATCAAGAAACACTCATATAACGGGTCAGCCCCATCCTCGGTCTCTTCGGCCGCCCGCTCACATCGTTATAAACGGTATACCACCTTCCCCTCCTCAGTGATCACCTTCTTGCATTGCCTGTTGGTAGCTGTTGCCAAGGCCTTCCTCTTCCTTTCTCTCGAAGCCTCAGCGATTATTCCTCCTGAGAAGCGACTCAGCACGCTTTGCCGTTGGACCTCATGCTCCACAGGATCCATTCTAAGCTTTACTTTGTTTTTGAGCTGCTTCGTAGTACCTTGGGGTCGAGGGATCACCTGATGGGTTTCTTCGGCCCCCACCCCTTCATTATTCGCGGCTTCTTTGCCTTGCTCGTTCAGAGGCCCCATTCTATCTCTGATCGAGGGAACCCATGCCCCCTCCATTCTTCTTGTTAGGACTCGAGCATCTTCCTCCAACTCCGTATAAAAGGCCGCATCCACAAAGTGAGCTTCCTCGATGGCGAAGGGCCTTTTTGTAGCCCTAATGGTCACTTCTGTTCCTTTAACATTCGCCTTGGCGCATTGATGATATGTTGAAGGAACTAAACCTTGATTGTGCATCCATACTCTTCCTATTAGTAAATGATAGGAAGTTGCACTTTCTATTACATGGAACTTGATGTGGGAACTCAGATTTCCCATTACAATTCCCACATTCACATACCCAATGGATTTGGAAGATTGGTTGTCATACCCTGAGATTACCAGAGGCATGGGGACCAACCTTTCTTCTGGGATATCAGCTGCGTGGAAGGAGTTGATCGGCATAATGTTGATGGAAGCACCCCCATCCATAAGCGTTCTTGCAAAACTAACCCCGTTGATACTGGCCGTCACATACAAGGGCCTGTTATGAGGGAACCTTACAGCTCTATCTGCATCGCTGAAGGTCACCTCTGATAGGAACTTTTTTACCAGCCTCGCCATGGGTCCTCTCCATTTCAGCGAGGGAACCGCGTCCTTCTTCGCGATGTCAAGGATCGCCCGAGTTATCTCCAGTCTGCTCTCCTTTGGTATCCCCACTTGATCGAAGAACCAAGCGAACTTTGGGGATTTTGAAACTGCGCTGTATTCTATGATTGGACCTGTTTCCTCGCCCTCAACGCTATAGGCGTCTTCTGCGTCCCTAGCACTTGCTTCATCATACGCCAGAACTACGTTGGCCATTCCTCTAGTGCAATACTCAAGTGCTTTATCGAACTCCCTCGTTGCCCCTCTCCCCTCTCGCTCTACCTCTTCATCATAGGCCGTCACAACATTGGCCCCGTGCGCCGGGAGCGGGTTATTGTTAACGTTTTGTGGGGGAATTTGCAGCGTTCCCGCCTTCACGTACTTGTCTATGATTCTTCGCAGCGTGAAGCAGCTTTCTGTTGGATGCTGGACCTTTCGATGCACCTGACAATATTTGGGATTGGCCCTAGTTGCCACGTCGGGCTCCTCTATCGGGACACCTTTTGGCTCGTAAACCGTTCCGCCTTGGACCATTGCGTTATAGCAACTCATAGCCTCCTCCACCGTACAAGGCAACGGTGGCGGGTCTTCCCTATCCCTTCCGAACTTTCTTTTGTTGTCCTTCCTCTGAGCCTTGCCCCCATCTTCTCTCTCGACATATCCTACCCGTGGGGCCTGTGTCCTTCCCCCGAGGGGTTGTAATGTCTGTCTGAACATCATGGGGGCTACTACCGGGCTAGGTCGCACCACCAACGATATATTTCTTGCAGATTTTAAGAAAGCTGAAAAAGTTCCCTCGCGTGTCTCATTGATCAAGTGACAGATATACTCAGGAAGTAATCCCTCAGCACAAATTTGTAGTAACCTGGCCTCCTTAGCTTCTTCCCTCACGTCGAGGGACCTTTCTCTAAATCTTCGGATATAGGCCACTACCTCCTCTCCTGGCCTTTGCCTCTCCCTGCCAAGTTGGGTTAGGGTGAACTCATCTTCTGCCAAGAAGAACTTTCGGACAAACGACACGTGCATCTCCTCCCACGTGGAGACACTATTGGGAGGCAGGTGAGAGTACCAAGTGTAGGCCTTATCAGTCAAGGATTTGGAAAACTCCCTCAGCCTAAGCTTTTTGTCATTGCAATGCGCCCCCAGGTGTTCGACGAAACGCTTGATGTGCTCCTTCGGGTTCCCCCCCTTCCCTGAATATTTTTCAAAGGTAGGGGGAATATAGTCCTTCGGGTAGGGTTCGTCATTGTACTCCTGGGGGTAAGGTGTCCGGAAGTCGTCGTAGACTGCTGCCACCTCGCCCACAGCCTGCGAGGAAGACTGCATGAACTTCAGCATCTCCTTCTGCATCTCTTTTCTCATCTCTTCCAAGGGCGAGGCCACTGGGGCCACCTGCAACGGAGCAGATGGTTGAGCGCTTGTTGCAACTGGAGCGAACGTTATCGGTTGCGCCATTGAAACGCCTGAACCGCCCATAGTGGGATTCACAACAGAGGGTACACTTGCTGGTACCGCTCCCGTAACGCCTGCCCCTGGGGCCACTCCTGGTGTCACGAAGGCACTAGTCTCCAATCCTCCCAGCATAGTGGAAGCTACTGGGGTTTGCAAAAACTCGTAAAATTTGCTCATGAGGAGCGCCATCTGGGTAGGTCCCAGCCCTACGCTCGTGGAGGGTTGTGCAGCCCCTGGGACGCCTATCGTTATTGGAGCCAGCGGTATCTCTCCCCGAGGAGCCCCATCTCTTAAGGCCTCCTGTTCCCTTGCAGCTTGTTCTTCATTATGCTGTATGTCATCAAAATTGAGTCTTCTAGTAGCGTTATCCTGCGCCATACTCCTTCTCTAGGAGGATGCCTCCCCAGCAGAGTCGCCAAATGTAAGAGGGTACTTTAGATTATATATGTGGAGGCGTAACCCCTATTGAGTATGGTAACCACGGGTTAAATTAGCCAACACCCTAGACTAATTATAGGAAACACACACACAAAACTCAATGAAGATGGACTCAGTTTAAACTCGCAAAGCCTCTCGTGTATGACTCAGGGAATAATAATGAACTTTAGAAGTGACTTAGCTAGAGGGAGAGGGAAAATAAGCACCCTAGGTACACCCTGGTAGGCAGGTAGTAACACACCAAACTCCCTCAAGAATCTCTGTCAAATATTAAAAGCTTCGCAATAAATGACAATGGTGAGTTAGTGAACTCTTTAGTTTGCAATGACTCTTTTTCTTAATTCTCCAAAAAGATCATGCTCTCCTCAAAGGTGGTTGGGGTCCTTAAATAGCCCCCCACACCACCCCCGAGGCAACTCAGTCATTAAAGAGTATGAAAGACATCCCTCATACTTTATGTCACAACATTAAATGCCTGATGCACTAGTTGTCTCCACGTCATAAACATTAAATGCCAAGACATGCCTTTTGCCTATCCACTGTGTGTCAGGGGTTTGTTGTCGCAGAGGTGGTTCACCAACTACCTGACAGCCCCAAATACCACAGCGGTTTACTCAAGTGTATGTCTGACAAACGTTTAGATGGCTAGTGACATCACCCATAGTAGATGTGACATTAAGTACAGGGTTGTTTGGTCCATAACTTAATGCCCGATAGAACTCCAAGCTGCTCCGCTTGAGGTTCCACGGTCAGGGTCCTTCGGTGTTTTACCAGGTGTATCTAAGATGGTCAGGACAAGCCCCAACGGTGCCTTACTTCTCAATCCTCCAAACCAGGTCCCTCTAAAGTTCCCACAGTGAGGTCATTCGATAGAGCATGAAAGCTCTCCCAGGCCCTGCCAAGCCTGGTCTCTCGCGAGTACCGTTTGACCTCATACAAACCCTTCCATTATTATCGTTACGTCATTACAATCGTTAAAGCTTACAGAAATCAATAATGAAAGTACGATGTGATTAAAACCACAAGCTATAATATGAGTTGCCACGCTGAGCTGCCTCACCAAGGTGTCACGCTTGAGTTGCCACGCTGAGCTGCAAACAAAAGTCCAATTTTTATATTTTTCAAAATTTAAAGATTGAAACTTTAAACTTAATTAACCCAATTACACTTAGCACCGATTTTAAACCTTTCTTTTGGAAAGCCGATTTACCAAAATTTATCCTTTTACCCTAAAGCGCATAAGGTGATAGGAGATAAAATAAATAAATCAATCCACAAGACGCCGCATATACGAGAAAAACCACAAAGGGAAAAACCACAAGACGCCGCATAGCCAAACAGATGACAGTAGACTTACACGATGACTCGATCCCCCACAATCCTTGACGCTCTTCAATCTTTGACTGCTCCTCCACAGTGCAACGTAGGAGTACACCTACGCAATCCGCCACAATGCACGAGTCCACGCACGTCTTAGTATTCACCGATAAGGCTCAGCGACCGTCAAACACCGCAAACGGTACGCACGGAGTCCACCGCACGAAACAAGTTCTCTCAAGATGAAATAATCTTTGGTATACAGGTAGGAAATCGTTTTTCATCAAAAGTTCCTACAAAATCTGAGTCCAACGTGCCTTAAATACTGAAAACACGAATTTCGAGGCGACAAACTCGTTCGAATGAAAACTAAGGTCGTTTGAATGAAGCTGTTCTTGTTCAAACGAGCTTCCCACGTGCTTTAAACGAGGCGTGGCAACCTTGACAGAGAATTCTCATTTGAAGGACGTTAGTAAGTCGTTCTAATGAGAGATCCTGATGTCTTTCGAACGAGACTTGCAGTCGTTCTAACGAAAATGTATTTTCGTTCTAACGAGCTTAAATCTCGTTCTAACTAGTTCAAAATCAAAAATTATTTTTCTATAAAAAATATTTTAAAAATAGTTCCAAATGTTTTAAGTATTAAAACAAACACCCTTAAATTTCCAAGGCTTTATAATTAATATGCATTCGTACATATGAGATCCTCGGTAAACGTGAAGGCGAACTTGGCACTAAACACGACACGATGTATCCAATCTTTGAAGCTTTGTCGCTACGTCTTGAACAAACACGTCATAGGCTCATGGGATCAACAACACAAAGTCTATCCTATGACTCAAACATACAAATTGACTCGATTGAAAATTTGTCCTTACACATTTTCCACCGGTTCATGATATCTAATATGTACAATGATAACATGTAAACAAAAATGATACACATAAAAATTTCACTCGACATCATAATTGATAAAAGTGAGTCCAATCTATAAGTGGTTACAATTTAATTTGGTCAATCAAATCATTGCCTCATGAATTTATGAATTAATTTTTTGTGAAATCTGTGTTGTATTTGGATATCGAATAACAAAGGATGTCATCACATATTTATTTATGTACTTAACTAATGTTCAAAATTTAACTTTTTAATTGCTAATCAATTGAGATATATCTTCTTATTTATCAATAATTAAAATTATAAAGCGCTAGCACATCGTGCAGGTTGCCAACTTGTAATTAATTATACAACAATTCTGTTGACTTCAATAACTTAATAAATGGGAATATTATAGAATATAAAGATTATACACTTAGCATTACTTAATAAAGGCCATTATATATTGGTGGAGTACATTATTTTTGACAAAATACATGATTATAATACTAAAAAAACCACAAAAGGATTTCAAGGTGCTCCATAATAAAAAGGATATCTATAAGTCTACCATCATCATATTGCGTACCGGCTAACACAATGTGCATACAAAGCTTTGCTATTTGCATTTAAAACTTGTGGGAAAAAGCAATGAAAATTTTGTGTAACCTTTGCAAAAGGGTGTGAAGAGTTACGACTTGAGCTTTTGGGAGCACCATGTGCTTGGAAGACAAACAATGGTCAGATTTGCCGAATTATGTATATCTTGCCTTGTGGTTGTCAAGGTTCTAAAAAATGCGGGGCGTGACTGAGGCGTGGAGGCCAAGCCTTAAGCCTTAGGCGTAAAAAGGCTTGAAAAGGCGTGTAAGCCTTTTTTAATATATTTTAACCATAATAAGGCTATGAAAAATACTAAAATTGTTTATACCTTAAAAATTTCTGAATATTTGCAAATTAAAATACTATTTTTTTAAAATACTAAAAAAAACGCGGTTTGGGATACTGTTTGTCGTTTGATTGTTTTGGTCGGAAGTCAATCGGCAATGTTAGGCTTTTTTTTGGACGAGAGGCCGAGAGGTTTGAGATACTATTTGTTTTTGATTGTTTTAGACGAGATATTGGTCCGATTTATTAAAAAAGTCTTTAAAAGGCGATATCGTTTCACTAAAGCATTTTTGTTTTTAAAAAAAGTGCGTCTTAAGGCTTTTACCAAGAATAAGGCGTAAAAGGCTTAAGACGGGGCATTTCTCCCAAGTCTAGGCGCGCCTTTTAGAACACTAGTGGTTGTTAATGAGTGGTTTTCTTTTCATGTATCATTTACTTTGCATTTAGATTGATTTTGTTTTAGTTTACCTCTTTGGATTGTCTCGATTGGGTGTTGGGCATGCATGAATCACCCCATTACTTGGGTGAGCATCCACGCAAAATTAACATTAGAGATCTCTAATATTTTTATATTTTCAAATTTTTATTATATATTTTTTGTCTACATAAGTTGAGAAACCTATATGTTCTTCTTATCCTCTGTACCTAACTTCTAAATAAATCTTTAAAGGTTCTAAAGTTGGTATATGCCAACTATCTTCTTTTACCTTTATGTATCAAAACTTTGTATTTCCCACCTTTTGCCAAGTTATACCCATTATACTTTTTCCAATCGTCACGTTGCATACTCTTTCAACTGATCTAATTTTATGTAATTTATACATTGGTGATGATATTTTATCCTTTCAGGTTTCTCTAATCTACGCCAATGTATCCCCGGATGATATACTGCTGAAACAGAAACTCGACGTGCTTGCAGCTACCCACCCAAATTTAAAGGTACCATCTGCTTTTATTTGAAAACTCAGTACACCCAGGAATATGACTTCCTCGCCAATTGGATGCCCAGATATTTTATACTGTGGATAATCCATCAAAGGACTGGAGGGGAGGTACAGGTTACATATCCAAGGATATGGCTGTCAAAGGTTTACCTTGTCCTGGTGATGATACTCTTGTACTGGTTAGTTTTTCTATGCTACTTCTGCATCTCAATTGGCTCATCTTTGAATTATTGAACCAGAATGTCATCCACTCAAATCATGAACAAGAGAGTGTCTGGTTAGCTGTATAATTTTTATACCCCTCTAGGTTACCCGTATTTCTTCGCCTAAAAATGATTTGGGCGTGATTTATCTTGTCCAAAGGTTTTCAAAGCATGTAAACATGTAAGAGCGTGATATTATTTTCGAAACGTATTTTGTGCTTTTCAATTTAAATTAAGGCACGTGATTTAATTAAGTTAAGAAAGAGATAAAGAGAGAAAGGAAACTATGCCAACTCAATGCCTACCACATGTTTGGTATTGTAATGCAGTTAATAATGTTTTGCTCATAAGGAAGGCAAATAGATAATCACTGAAAATGAATAGCTTGTAAAATTATGGGTTCAAGTTTTTCAATAAATTTTTTCTAGTTACTTTTGGTATTGATTGAATCAGAGTTGGTGACTATTTTCTCTTCAACTATCTCAGTTCTGTCACTCTGTTACTTATCCAGGTATGCGGCCCCCCTGGAATGATGAAACATATTTCTGGTGACAAGGCGAAAGACCGCTCACAAGGCGAGGTATGAAAAGCGAAAAGGAAAAATGAAAAAGATTTGAACTATACTTGATTGCGAAAAACTCCCCTGAAGTAATGCAATATGTTGTAAAAGGCTATACACTCCATTGGGAAATTCTCCATTTCCTAGAATGTCCACAGAAAGGGGGCTTTACAAACAAATGCGTGCATTTTGTTGTAAAGACTACACTCCTTGGCAAAAATGATTCATTTCTTGGTCCCTAGAAAGTCCACAGAAAAGGTGGCTTTACAAACAAATGCATATTTAAAGAGGGTTCTTACAAAAAATTGCATAATTCAGGATTTTTGCACATTTTCCCATTTTATATATATATATATAATGTTGATTATCCAAACGTATTTGGTTCCTCCCTCTGATGACATCATTGTTTGCGTTATTGTAGGTCACTGGCATGCTCAAAGAACTTGGATATACAGAGGAGATGGTTTACAAATTTTGATAAGAGGATTGAGTATATTGCTTGCATGATCCTGTATTAGAATAAATGAATTATGAAGAAACACATATACCTTTTTCTTAGAAGACCAAGAATTCAAGAGAGCACAAGATTGATTTCAAGCTGACATTATATACGTTTTGTGATTTTAGCCCTTTCATGACTTTTGAGAAAGTTGTTAAGCACATGGGATTCTGAGCAAGGAAGTCATTGTTAAGAATAATGTTAATGTTAGTGAACTACAACCTTTTATGTCATTTCCAAACGGTGGGCTTGGATAAGGAGAACTACAACCGTTTGGTTATACAAGACCGTATTGTAATCATAAATAAATAAGACATAAATTAGCATGTTATATCAAGGTTTAAAACAGTTTTTAACAAAGTTTTCGGAACGTTTATTTTTCATGCAATTACTAAATCAATATGCTGTATAATTATAATTCAAATATCAATCTTTGTCCATTGCTAGGGTTAGATATAGTGCTTGAATATATCTAAAAACGTGAATTGAATGCTTCAATGTATTGCTCATTGAAACCTTTTGAAAACAATATGGAATTCTCACTTGTATGTGCCTAAAATTTTGAGAAAATATGAAAATGTTAATTTCAAAATTTCTCTTCCACCTTAGATACTCTAGATGGTGCAAGGCAATTTTATATATAGGAGAAAGATGAAAAAAATTTCTAGTCAAAACTGCCCTATTTTTAAGGCTTCACCTTCTATCGAGTGACTTAAAGATAGGAACCAATTGAATCTCTTAATTTTTTGATTTATCACATGCCTAATTAAATATTTAACTTATCAAGACCACATAAATGAAAAATACATAATTTTGGATTTTAATATATTTGAAATTAAAAAATTAATTTTCGACTTAAATTATTAATTTCCAATAGTCTGCCACTTGGTCTTAATAAGCACATCCTTATTATTTAATTAGGTAACATTAGGTGTGCAATAAGTGATAAATATAATTTGTCAAAATCAAATGATTCACGAATGGAGTAATGGCGGTTTCATGTTATTCAAGAGCATGGTTCCTTTCATGTACTACAATACTAATATTTCATTCAACTAGACCTTTAGTATTGGGTGTCATAATAGTTTCGTAACGTCCTTTTGAATAATGACTATAGCTGTCAAACAATACGTCATAATTATATGCATGCATTCATTAAAGACATAAATAATAGAAATCAGAAACACTTTTATTGAATTTAAGTAATAGTGTCAAACAACTGAGCTTAAATAACAATCATAGTCAAACTAATCGAGATCCATCTCTTTGACGTGTTTCTTAAAGGTCTTTAAAGATAGTCCATTTGTAAGAGGCGCTGCTATATTATTACTCGGACTAATGTGATCAATTGACATTCGTTTCTGTATGCTTAGTCGCTTTAGTATACCTATCGTTCTTCGAAAAGAAGACTGCTGCAACATTATCACAACAAATTTTTAGCGGGTTAGATATTGACCCCATGATTCTAAGTCCTGAAAGAAAGTTTCACAACCATAATCCATAATATATAGCTTCGAAGCAAGCTACAAATTCAGCCTCCATAGTAGACGATGCAATGATAGTCTGCTTAGCACTTTTCCATGAGCCGGCTCCTCCAGCAAGGACGAAGACATAACCCTAGGTGCTCTTCCTACTGTCAAGGCATCCTCTAATATCTGAGTCTGAGTAACCAACCACTTGAAGGTGATCAATCTTCCTATATATGAGCATGTAATCCTTGATTCCTTGCAGGACCTCATCACTTTCTTTGCAGCTTTCCAATGATAATTATTCGGATTGCTTTGATATATGCCTAGCATCCCAATGGCCAAACTGATGTCCGATCTAGTGCAGACTTATGCATACAACAATCTCCCTACGAGCAAAGCAGAAGGCACGCCTTTCATTTGCACCCTTTTCAAATAACTTCGTGGGCATTGACTTAAGTTGGACTTATCCCTTTTCTGAAGTGGAACATTAACAGGATTGCAACTTTGTATACTGAATCTTTCTAAAACTTTGTTAATGTAAGCTTTCTGAGACAATTCTAATGTTCCTCGTGATCCATCCCGAGATATTTCTACCCCAATCACGAAGAATGCCTCACCCATATCTTTCATTTCAAAGTTTTCAGAAAGGCACTCCTTAGTTTCACGTAATAAACCAAGATCACTGCTGGCGATAAGCAAGTCATCAACATATAATACTAAAAATACAAACTTACTCCCACTGATCTTTAGGCATATACGCCGATCAATGGTGTTATCCTTAAACCCCAAAGAGGTAATGGTGTTGTCCTTCGAGCGATTCGACTAACTCGCAAATATTGTTGTCATTCATAGAATTTATTTCTTCATTCATGACATTAATCCATTTATCAGAATTATCACTATTAATAGTTTTTTCATAAAAAAACGGATCTTTAATATTCCCTATATTAAATTCGGCCTCTTGAAGGTACACCACATAATCATCCGGACTTGCTGATCTCATTTCTCTTTGAGATCTTCTTAATGGCACTTCCTACGGTGCTTCAACAAGTTCATTGGTTATAGTCGGTCTCATTATGTGGTTGTTTAAGTGGTTGATCATTCACTCGTTCATTGTTATTGATTGGATCAATGACCGATTCAAGGATAATGTTAGGAACAATAGGTACGTTATAAACTCGGGGTATAGGAATTTGTACCCTGACTTCTTGAATGATTACTTCCCATTTTCTTTCACTCCATCGACTTCACCATATTCAACGAATTTAGCGTTTTCAGTTTTTATTATTCTAGTTGTATGATTAGGATAATCGAATTTATATCCCTTTGACTTTTCTTGATACCCAATGAAATGACAAGATAATGTCCTAGGATCCAATTTATTTTCTTGAGGGTTATAAATTCTTGCTTCTATCTTAAATTAGGTTTCCATCCTTTCCACAGTTCAAAAGGAGTTTTTGAAACTAACGTACTAGGAACCCGATTTAAGATGTGCATAACAGTCATAAGAGCATGTATCCACAAAATATAGGCAATTTAGTCCTACTTATTATACTTTTAACCATTTTTATAAGGGTACAATTACGCCTTTCAGCTACACCATTCTACCAAGGAGATCCTGGCACTGTATA
The DNA here is from genome assembly GCA_949130495.1 of Sambucus nigra. NCBI lineage: Eukaryota > Viridiplantae > Streptophyta > Magnoliopsida > Dipsacales > Adoxaceae > Sambucus > Sambucus nigra. Next base: position 191,434,247 of record OX422220.1, read on the forward strand.
TTGGGTGCAAATACCTATTTTTTCTAGGAGTTTAGTAAAAGGGTCAGGGTGTTGCCTTGACTCGTAATATCTTCCATAAAATTTACCACCTCTAGTAGACCTAATAATTTTCACCTTTTCGTCTAGTTGTCTTTCAACATCATTTATGTCTAACGGCATTCACAGATTGAGATTTATTGCGCAACAAGTATACCATGCAATAACGTGAAAAATCATTGATAAAGGTAATAAAATATTTTTATCCACCAATAGATGGAACATCAAAAGGTCCACATAAACATGTATGTATTATTTCAAGTAGTTGGGTGCTTTTTGTGGCTCTTTTCTTTGTATGTTTGGTTTGTTTGCCTTTAATACAGTCCACTCATACATCATAATCGGCCCAATCCAGGTTATGGAGAATTTCATCTTTAATAAGTCTTTCAATTCTTGGCCTAGATATGTGCCCTAATTGTTTATGCCACAAATAAGTAAAGTTTTCATTAATTAGTGTACGTTTCATACCAACATTAGGATGCAGGGTTACTAGGGATTCAAAAAAATTCTTTAAACCATCCATTAAAAGTCCAAAACCAACATTAACAGAATTTTTAATCAATCCAAAGCAATTATTCTTAAATTCAACTGAAAAACCGTTTAGAGCAAGTTTGGAGAGTGAAACTAAATTCCGAAAAATAGAGGGAACATAAAGAGTTTCTTGCAAATCTAATTAAAAACCATAGCTTAAAATTAAGCGAAAGACTCCAACAACTTCTACAATTTGGCCTTTGATCGACTAGCTATGTAAAGAAAATGATCATTTTGATTTGTTTTGTGGATCGTAATGAAGTCCTGTATCATATTATAAACATGACACATAGAATCAGAGTCAATCCACCAAGTGTTAGAAGGAACATTAATAAAGTTTGATTCGAAACGTACAAAATTAAAAGGGTTATACCAGGCCTTGCGTGTATGACAATCTTTCTAGAGATGGCCATTCTTTTTACAGAAGTGACACTTGTCATTCCTTTCCTTCTTCACAGTGGATCATGAAGGTTCAACTTGATGAGCCCATGACCTTTCTTAATGCCCTTTCCAGTCTTCTTCTTAAAACCATCTCCTTTGACCATTAAATTAGCCACTTGCACTTTTGATATACATGACCATATTGTTGCTTAAGTCTGTCTTCCTCCTATACCAACATGTTTTAAAAATCATTTACGTTTTACTTGTCTTTAATAGTGTTGTAATTGATTTGAAAAGGCTTATACTCAAGAGGTTGGTAGTTTAGGATGAATTGAGCGAGAAAATACTCGTCCACGGTCATGCCAAAAACTCAAAGTTTAGTAGCCAGATTAGTCATTTCAATAATGTGTTCATTCATGGTTTTAGTGCCACCGAACTCTCATGATGGTTCAGTCAGCCATTAATTTCCGGGTTAAGGATTTATCAGCAGTGCGAAAGTGTAATTTATATTGTTCAAATACTGTTTAGATTTTTTCGTTTCAGGTAGAGAGGTCTTTATATTAGCAGCTACGCACATTCGTATGAACATAAGGGCCATCCTATTAGATCTAGACCATACTTTATGGACCTCGCTACTGTTTTCAGTTATAGTAGTGGGTTCATCACACATAATTTCCATGGCCAGGTCCAGAACCCCTAGACTGAACTTAATTTGCTCATTCCATTCAAAAAAGTTTGTTCCATCAAATTTGGAATATGATTGAGCATGAGAATAAAGGTTGAGGGGAACTACAGTATAATAACAATATTCACTTATTAAAATTTTTTACACACAACAATAATTTGCAAGGGTTGAATATTAAAGTGTTGACTTAATATAATTTGGTAGACTGTTAAAATAATCCCAATATTATGGAATCTATATTAGTCATCACATAATATTGAGATCACAAAGTTATATTATCCTTTAATTTCATTAATCACGGTCCCATAATTTTGACATCTGTGTTTGTTGCCTTAAGATTTCATACCATGATTATTGGACTTATTGTCAACTATCCAATATTCACAAAACAGGTCTAACATTATTTAATCTAGATATTAGCATATGTTTTGCCTCAATCCAATTTTATAATGATCTTTATAATTAAGTAGATGACTATAAATGTAATATTCGCACAAATAGTCTCAGCCCGTTTAGCTTTTGACTCAACTTAAATTAATATTTACTTATAAGTCTCAACAAAATACATTTAATATTCATTAATATTAATTATATTATGTGTTTACAATAAACATAATCATGCACGGACATTAAATGACTCTAACAGAATAAAATAACCCATATGATGAAAACAAGTACTTAATATACAAGAATTCTTGATTTTTGCCAAAAATGACATATATTAGTTTTCACCATAGAATCGAGGTAAATCATGCTAGAAAAATCAATTTTTTTGCAGAACGTTAAAATCATTTTTTTGTTAAAAGTTATATGCCCTTACATTATTACCAAAAATGACAAAACGGGGTTTTGAGGACCTTAACAGCCTCGGATCGCCAAAAACACATTACATCACGACCAAAGGTCGTGAAATTTGATTGTTGGCATGTTTCCAGTCAACCCCCCAAGTTTGAAGTCAATCAGATACAAATTTTTTGAAAAACACTATTCACTGCAAAAAAAAATCTACACCAAAATTATTTTGCCCTAAATCTCAGTTTTCACCCAATTAGTCTTAAAACAGATTTATTTCCATATCATAATCATTATAAGGATTTTTTAGAATGCTTTAGAGACATGGAACATATGAATCATTAATGGGACAAATTAGGGTTGCAATAATCAAAAGGGCCTACAATTAAGGGATTATTAGCACATAAACATGGATTGTTTTGCATACAATTACTGGACTGATTTTCACACAGATATAAGGACTAAAATTTTAAAGCACTAATGACATATTAGTTTCATAACGTCCTAAAAATAATCCTATACAAGTTCATAAAATGCTGTCAATCATGAGTTTCAAATTCTGCAAATTTCATGAGTTCTAATAAGTAATTCCAGAATTTTAGAATTTAAGATTTTGAGCATATATTAATGCATACTATTTAAGCAAATTCGTATATGAATAGCATGAGATTATAAATTGTAAGCTCTGATATCACATGTTATACAAGACTGCTTTGTAATCATAAATAAGACATAAACCAACATGTTATATCAAAGTTTAAAATAGTTTTTGACATGATTTCCGGATGTTTATTCTTCATGCAATTACTAAATTAATATGCTATATAACTATAATTCAAATGCCAACCTTTGTCCATTACTATGGTTAAATATGGTGCTGGAATATATCTAAAAACATGACTTGAATGCTCCAATATATTGCTCCATGAAACCTAAATAGCCCAGAATTCTCACTTGTATGTGCCCATAATTTTGAGAAAATATGAAAAAGTGAATTTCGGATTATTTCTTCCACCTTAGATATATTTGTGTGTTATGAGATGACCCTAGGTTGTGCAAGGCAACTCTATGTATAAGGGGAAGATAGTCGAAATTTCTAGTCAAAACTGCCCTATTTTCAATTAGAGTTGATAGTTTTTGACACTATAATCCGTTTATGGTAATAATCCGAATTGACCTGAACATGACACGATTAGCTTGTGCAGATTTAAGAGTACTAAAAAATTATACTAAAATCAAAATTAACGCGATTCGAAAAAGACACGGCCACCCCTATTTTCAATGCTCCACCATCCATCAAGTGGCTTAAAGATAAGAACGAACCCAATCTCTTAATTTTTGGCATTTATCACATGCCTAATTAAATATCTGACTTATCAGGACCACATAAATGAGAAATATATAATTTTAAATTTTAATATAGTTGAAATTAAAAAATTAATTTCCAACTTAAATATTAATTTGCAACACTTTTATGTTGGATAACTTTCTCAACAACCAAGCAGGATGGCATTTCGGCATGTGCTAGAGCTACATAGTATTTTCTGGTTGTTGGCAATACAAAACTCTAAAGCACTGAATGCTAGGGGTGGTCATAGGCCCGAGGCCCGCCAAGCCCGCCCAACCCGCCCAATAAAAAAATAGGGCTTGGGTAAGGTGAATAGGCCCGCAAAGCGGGCTTGGCAAAATTTATAGGCCCGATTTTTTTTCGGGCGGGCTTGGGCATGAGTTCTTAAGCCCGATGAGTCCCGGCCCGGCCCGAGGCCCGAAATATATATATATAATATTAGTGTATATATATATATATATATATGTGGGGGGGGGGGGGGGGGGAACTTTTATAAATATAAAAACGTATACCAAGTCTTTTCATGTAGAGTGGGAAACTTTATATATGGACTTTGTAATATATGGAGTTTAAAACAGATTTTAAATTAAAAAATTGGTCTTCAAATAAAAAAATAGGTATTTAAATTTTTAAAAAATCTTTTAATTAACATAATAAGGCCCGATTGGACGGGCCTGGGTAAAGAGCTTTGAAATCTGGGCGGGCTTGGGATTACATAATAAGGCCCGATCTGAGCCCGAGCGGGCTTGGGATAGCTGTTAATTTTTCAAGCCCGGTCCGAGCCCGACCGGGCCTACCCAGGCCCGGCCCACGGCCACCCCTACTGAATGCTAATACTAACTCCTAGTGTTTGGCGCCAAAGTTTTAGCCTCAACAAAATTGCAAACGGGCTGGACTCTTAAGCTTTGGTGCATATATGGTCTGGTTGAAATGTTTATCACGTGTTATTCTGCCAAAAAATACAAGGAAAAACCTTGGACCAACAATACAATTTGGGAGTGGATTGAGTTTGTTCCCGGTTCGATTCTCGGCATTCTTACGTCTGGAGTGAATTAATGTCATCACATTTTTGTATGCATTAACCTAATGTTTAAATTTAACTTTTTACTTGTCAATTAACTGAGATATATAACCTCATTTATCAACAATTAAAGGAAAAATGCAAGTTTAATCACGAAATTTGGTGTGCTTTTTATTTTGGACACAATGTTTCCATAGTTGCAATGTTAATTTTGAATTTGAATAAATGATTCAATTAAATCAACCGTTAAGTAACCGTTAGAAAATCTAACGGAGGTGTTCACTAGGCACACTAATAATTTTTTAAATTTATTTAGCTAACCAATCAAATATTGACACGTGGTTTAGAATACAATTAATTAAAAATAGACTAAAAAACTGTCACGTATACAAAAAAAATAAATTTAAAATAATGTAAGAATAAAATTTAAATGAAAAAGATATCCATTTAAACTAAAATAAAAAAATACCCACACATCCACTTACACGTCAACCACCTAAATGCATAAACACGCATACATACACATCAACAACAAGTTCGGATTTATATGTCCACACGCGCGTGCGCGCGCACAGACTCCAGTACATACCAAGTATACATACCAGTTTTTAAAAAATAGTAAAACAAATTATTTTTCGGTTGTTTTAAACGCTGCAAAAGTTTGACGGATTTTATAAAATAGCAAAAAAAATTATTTTGAGTTGATTTTTTTATATGGGTCCCTTGAAATGTTTAAATCCCATAAAAAAATCAACTTAAAAATGATTTTTTTTTTATGTTTTAAAAATAATGGTTTAGGCGAGCTGTATATATATATATATATATATACACAATTAGTTAGTTAGTTAGTCTGTCTCTCTAACATACCTTCTAGCAACATACTTATTTTTTTAAAATCGTAAAAAAATATATTTTTCAGTCAAATTTTGTATACATGATCTCCATAATGAAATCATCTACAAAAATAATCATAATAAAATTCAACCTGAAAATTGGTGAAATGATAAGTGGGTATATATGAGCATTTTTTACTGTTCAAAATTTTGCTATCATCTCACCCAATTCCAGGTTGAATTTTTTGATGATTTTTTTTGTAGATGACCTCCTTACTATGCAAATCATATATACCGAGTTTTGTTAAAAAAACTCAATTTTTTACTATTTAAAAAAAGGTGTGTTCATTGGTATGTTAAGTGATGTATAATGGAGAGCCTGACTGTATATATATAGGCAGAGTTTCATGCACATCAAGTTTGCACACAGATTTTTTTTACCTTTTTTTTTTAAATATTTAAAAAATAAGTTTGAGTTGAATTTTCTTATATAATATTTAAACATTTCAATGGATCCATATAAAAAAAATCAGCTCAAAATAACCTTTTTTTGTTATTTTTAAAAAACTGGTGAAACTTTCATAACTTTTAGTCTTTAGAAGGTGCAAAAGTTTGAGCGATTTTTTGAAAATAGCAAAAAACGTTATTTTGAGCTGATTTTTTTAGTTGGGCCACTTGAAATGTTTAAATGCCATATAAAAAAATTCAACTCAATTTTTTTTACTATTTTAAGAAATCAGCGTGCAAACTTGGTGTGTATGAAATCTTGCCCCCCCCCTCTCTCTCTCTCTATATATATATATATATATATATATATATGCACAATCAGACTATCCAACATACCTCCTAACAACATATCTATGAATATACCTATTTTTTTAAAAATAGTAAAAAAATTTACATTTTAACCAAACTCGGTATATACGATCTATATAGTGAGGAGATTATCTACAAAAATAATCGTAAAAAATTCAACTCAGAAATGGGTGACCGTTCAAATTTTTTCCGTCATCTCATCGACTTTCAAATTGAATTCTTTGATAATTTTTTTTGTAGATGATCTCCTTCTTATATAGATTATATATATCGAGCTTGGTTAAAAAATATATTTTTTTACTATTTAAAAAAAAATGGGTATGTTCATAGGTACGTTAAATGAGGTATGTTGGAGACCCTGACACTATATATATGTGTGTGTGTGTGTGTGTGTGTGTGTGACACCCCGCCTAATTAAATACCGGGTGATCAGTCCTTTATTAAATTAATTCAAAGTGTCCGGTTGGTTCATTCTTAGCATCATTGTCATAAAATAATTTTTTTTATTAATCATCAAATAAATAATTAAGCTAAGTGTTAAAACATTTAATTTAATGTAAGTCCGATTGTTATTATTTACTAAGAAACCATTTCTCATGAATACAAACGATACTATTAAAACCAAACCATCTGACTGAAATGACTAATCTATATAAATCAATCCAAATAATTAATCCCAATCGCAGGACAAAGTAATAAGTAAAACAATCCCAACAATAGTTGAATACTGAAATAATAAAGAGTACAAATCTCTCTCTCAACTCAAAGAAATATGAAAATGGGCAACACATGCCCTAACTAGAGATGACTAAATAGGAGAATGAGAAGACAAGGATGAAGTCATCTACTGCAAGGACCTGCAACTTCCACACTGGCTGCAGCACGTCAATGGTCCAAAGATCTAGGCCTGACGCCCCTTTGGGCGGGCACCTGTAATATATATATATATATATATATATATATATATATATATATATATATATATATATATATATATATATATATATATATACACAAGAGAAAGAAGAGATAATAGGAAAGGGGACAGAGCCCGAGTGTAAAATAGCTTTTAAAATTATTTAGCAAGTACATAAAATGCTTACCAGTTGATATTACATACATGTTTGTACTTCGACACTGATTTGAGAATTCTTTCCTCTCAACTAATGTGCACGCCTATCGTACTACTGAGTTTCATTAGGTGAAGCCAACCCAATTCACTAGTTTAACCCAATCTCCCCTTAACACTCCTAATTCATCTGACCGCGTAACTAGGATTTATATAAGCCGACCTTACTTATGAATTTACCATGTTGGCTATGTACATCATAATATAGCTTTAAGTTCCCAAACACTTAATTTATTTAATATCAATTATTCCATTTTATTTACTTACAAGCACAGTAGACGAATCACAGGTATATATATATATATATATATATATATATATATATATATATATATATATATATATATATATATATATATATATATATATATATATATAATGGGTACCCTACATAAAATCTATGGTGCTGGCAAACTCTGCTATCAAGTCCCCGTATCTCTCGTACAAAAAGGGAAATACTAGCTCGGAATCACTCTTGAACTGTATTAACACAAAATGAGGCGAAGCATAGTTTCAATTCACTAAGAGGCCAGCACATACCCTTAAGTCTCTTAGGACTGTATGACTATCATTCTCTGATAGCCTGTACCAAGGAATCCTATGTTCTAGGGTACGAGTCAATATTCCCCATAAAGATCCCATCGAGATAAAATGACCTGACACGGCAACCTACGTGATAGCAAGTAGCGCGGGTATGATTACACACCGATATTCACATACTATATATATATATATATATATATATATTCACATTATTTAGCTAGGTACACCCACGACCCATAATATATTCTAACCATGTGTGGCACATAACGCCCAAGTTCTACGTATAATTAAATCATTCGTTTTATTTTCACAATTACCGCAAATCCTAAAGTGCTTCTCGACTCTCGAAGTGTATCGTCATGATAAACATAAAATCAGTAGGTGTACCCTCACTACCCTACTGGTCTAAGTCTTTCTTAATTCTCACAAAACCTCTTATAACATACTCTCAATTTCCCACTCAATTTATATTCCCTAAATCCCACGCGTAATTCTCATATAAACTCGTTTTACCCGGACCCTACTTATACCCTACTGGTCCTTCTCATGTCCCATTAAGATATTTAAATTATGCCCAAAGGTCCTTACACATCGGGATTGGATTAACATTTAAAAGGAGGAAAGTTTCCATTTTTCAAGAGGATACGATCGACCGATGAAGGGAGTCGATCGATCTATCCAGTCGATCGATCAAGCAGTTATTGCCCAGATTTCTGCAAATCACCTACGAGTTTCCTCAACATAAATCCTCAAAACCTCTATTAATTTGTCCTAAACTTCCAAGACATTAAACCAACAATTATATCATCCTATATACATGATTTCTAATGTAAAACATATACGAATTCATCAAAGACCATCAAATAAAATTGTTAATTCAAATTAATACATCAAGAATCCTATTTTAATCATCAGGATCAATATCTTCCTAATTCTTTCAGAATTTAACCTCTACTTGACATAAATTTCATGGTTAATCATCTACATATAACAATAGGGTTGTCCTAACATGATTTCTATTCAGAATTTCAATATGAATATCCCAAATATCTTTTATCTTATGAAAACATGAACTTATCATCTCCTACACTAGCATGGATGTGTTATCAACTTAAAGAAAAAAAAATTAGATACTTGCCTAGAAATCGATGGTCTGATCCTATGAATTAGAATGGTATAGGAATGATTCCCTTCTTCCGATCTACATATTGGTGGTGGAATTCGTGAGAGTGATGTAGGGATGCTGGCTTTCCTCCTTAGAAGCCTTCTCTCTTCTACCTTCCTTAGACTCTCTGCAACTCCAAGGTTTCTAACCCTTGAGGACTCTAACTCTCATCCGATCTAACCTCTCAATTTTCGTCCATAATTAAGGCCTACAATTGAAAATTACCAAAATGCCCTCCCGGGTTACCGGTTAGGCCTAAAAACGTTCCGAGATCCAAACTAAACCCTCGGGTACACTTTTCTGACTATCTCGACCCTTTCGGTCACATTGGCGTGCTCAAAATGACCATACGTGTGATTTATAATTAATTCACTTTTATTCCATTAATTTAATCCTGACACGACACATGCGCGTCCTGACTTAATTTCTATAATTATTGTATTATTCACTCGCGATAATTTCTAATAAATTCAATCTCATATATTACTTTACTCATCTAGTAATATTTAGCATAATTCTTATCAATAATTATTAACTCTCGTCACGCTAGTAAATATTTAATTTAAAATCTGGATTAATATTAAATTAATTTATTCCCATTAAATTTAATTAATCTCTCATAATTAAGGGCTATAAAAATATGGGGTATTACATACTTCCCCCTTAATAACGGAATTTTGTCCCGAAATTAGGAAAATAAGGCATACCTGGTAAAATAATTCTGAATACTTTATCAGTACGCAAAACTAACTTTCGAGTAAGGCGCTTAATCACTATAGCCCCCGCCTCACATCAAGCTTGTTTAACACTCTCAACACTTTATCAGTTATAGGGTCACACCTCAATAATGACACTTCACATTGCGCTCTTACTGGACGATATTCGGATAAGACGAGCCTATACATCATTGGCCCCCATTATCTCAATATTACTGGGAGGCCTTACCTCACTACGTGTCAACTACTTGTATTCATCTAAACAAAAAACTCTCATCCTGATAGATAACATATGAACATCTGATCACTCTTTTCGGTTATTTGAATCTTGATTTCCAGCGACATAACTCTTACAGCAGTTAAAAGCCACCTAAGACAATCTGTGGTAATTCCACTAAAATCATCGGACTCTAACTCGACCAATCCGAAATTCTGATTATCTGCTTACCTCTAAACAATCAGAGGGAGAATAGTTAAGGTTTTTCCACAAAAATTCTCAATAAGCACTTTGTCCATAATAAATAGGTATGAGTGCTTACACACAACTCTACCATTAGGTAATATCTTCCCCCAATTATCGTAATATTCTTCATTTACTAGCTATATCCGTTGTGGAAATGAAATGATCACAATGAGTTCAAAATTACTTTCATACAACCCCACTAGTCGTTAATCACCTTTCGCCTACTCCTCGAGCTATAGGTGATACAACCTGCTCAAAACGAAACGTCATCCCCACTGCTTACATAAATCTCGTATTGAAGGTGGGGTTCAAGGATCTCATCCTAGTGCAGAATAATAGCGGGCAGGACCATGTACCAGCGCGATCCTTCTTTTCAAAGAAAGACTGGGGCACACTATCTAATGGTGTAAATCACCCCAACAGAATAACAATTACCTTCTTTTTGGTTAACTTGTTCCACACATTCGAAGGAACTCATGATCTTAACTCGAAGTTGGCAACCCATTAAAGAAATTTACCATATTGACTTCCATCTTCCATTATGGGAATCATCGACTTGCTACAAAATTCTCTGGCTGATCCTCTTGCTCCAACCGATTTCTATATATGAGTGGTGCATGCGGAGACTACTCGCTATGTCCCTCTCAACATCGACTTCTATTTGTAATGTCTCACATTAAGTGACACTTAATTCTCGCCTTCCTCGGTGTATATCGAAAGTTTCGACCCATGCACTTTTTGCTAAGATGTGCACTTCTGGATTTTTTATACCTTACTAACATCATCATTCTATCTACGTGCAAGTCTCTCTCAACATTTGACTAGGTAAAACCTCGCTCCAAGTGTTTTCCCATAATAGTTAAATTTTACTCTTCTCAAGGAATACTCCTTCTTAAATGGCTTCCCACAACATTTCAACCAAATTTGGGTGTGCTATACTGATTGCACACGTATATATGGATTATCGTCCTTCTTACACGATGCTTAATTTACTTTACCATTTCTATTTCATTATATAAGTCCCTTCGGCATATATTTCACACATATATTCCCACGTCCCTTCAACTCGGACGATTCTAACATCAGCTAACCAGGATGTCCACACACCCTATAAACCGTGCACACTGACATAAACATCACATAAATTTCACCCAATTCTTTATTGCCCCTGTACTCACAACGTGGCTACAACACTTGGGCACTCTCAATTACCCTAGAAATTAAAATTTCAAATCCTCCTTAACATCGTTCCACCCTTCAACTCACGGTGATAAAATAAAATTTTTAATACTTCCTCACCGCACAACCGGCTCCACTGGCCTTATATCGTAATCCAACCTTTAACTTGTAGTTATAATTACATACTTATATAACGATCTAGGTATCAAAGTCATGCACTAATGACCAAATATCTCCCTACTTCCAACCTTACGCTAAGTTTCATGTGTGGGATGTCTCGCAAAGCGAAATCCAAATAAGGAACCCCCTCGATACACTACTACCCAGCATTGTTGGTTATTGAAATCCGTTAGGCCCTCTGTCCATAACATGTATCCCTATATTCTCGCCTCTTGACATAAAAGATACATCTCCTCCCGCAGTTACACTTAAATAAGGAACTTTTAGCCAATTGCACTATTACTTAGCATTGGTGGTAATCACATTCCATAAACCTCGTACACATATAATCGGGACTCTTGAAATCCTATTCCCCAATATATGATTATAAATCTTAACTCCCATATCTCTAAAGGATAGATATAACAATGCACTCTTCCCATCACCAGGTTATGAGCGTTAAATATGATAATGAGTTAAATCTTTCAGCTCAACAGTAAACCCAATACACACCGAATCATAACAACAACGTCCTTGCACACCCCGGGATTAAACATTTCGATACCACTATACCCTTTGAAGTCTCTATAATATATGATATAAATGCGAGCCCGACCCTCTCATAGGTGAGGCTTCGCCAGAACAAAACATCTTGCATTAGAGAAGTAATCCTTGATAGCCTTGCGATATCCACCCACTATCGGTCTAATCATTACTACAAAACCGTAATCAAGATAATATAATACTCGTACAACACATCATTAAAACGAGTAATCTCAATGAGGTATATATACTACTATCAATACACTTGTTCATCTTCTGCGAATAACACTAAAGATAATCCCGCTACACTAGGGAAAATATTCACATAATAATAACATTATTGATATAAGCATTAAGCTCGTCTCACGTGAGAATCTAGCAATAATCAAAATATAGTGACTCGCTCGTGTCATATAAAACACGCTTCATCCTCTGAGGGTAGAACTCACACTTCTACCTTGCCAATCGCCTTGGATGCTCAAATGGTTTTCGAACATAACACGCCTGTCCGAACCCAAACAAAAACTACTTTAATCATTTCCCCTTACTAGGCACCATACTCTTGTCCTTTTACTTGCTTGAGGAAATTTTACGCATGTGGTTTTACTCTCTAAAAATACCTCTACACATAATCCACTTATCTCCTGTCATACTGACCATATTAGGGTTGTCCTTCTCTCGAACTTTGGTAGGTCTCGATCCCGATGGCTACTCTCATTTTTACCTTAGCTTTATTGGCCCTAAGGAACATGCTGCTGGCTTCAATAGTCCTTACTGAATTCACCATCACTTGGTAAGAATTCAGATATCCGGATCATTTAAATGGATCCCCTGATGGGTCTCCCCCTTATGGTGCTTCACTCCCATCGTTTCATCCAGTCTTATTCTCTGACTAAATTCTTCGATTCTTTTAGCTTCTCACACAAAGAAGCATTAGCATCTCCATCGACAAAGAACGACATTGCCACCCTTTGGAATCGCCGTCCAACAGAATTCCCTTTAAGTGTTATTAACTTTTCTCACGAGCCACTTGAAATCCTCTCCTCCATTTGTATTTACTTTTGTCGATATAAGATTCGCTAAAAGTTTAAATTCATTTTAACAAATGGCCAGCTATCCGACCCTCCTGTGATGAGTTCAGAACAACATTCTCATCTTATCCTGAACATCTGATGAAGGGTCTGGCGGTCAAATTGTACCTAAGATTCTTCCATTGACATAACATTCCACTTATAAAGGTCGTGGCTGACTCCCATCATTATAACTTTGTTTCGACGAGCCAAGAAAGTTTTACCCAAATTTTCACTTTCGGTTCATATGCCCAAGCCTTTGGATATTTTACCTACGTTGGGTAACACACACAATCTCTGCGTTTCTAGGATTTTCACCGACGATTCCATTCAATGTTTCGTCTGACTCTCTCCCAATCCAACCACGTTGGGTGAGTCTAATTTGGCACCACTTTCGATTATAGCAACACTTGGAAATCGTATGCTGCACCCTAGCCATCTTTACAGTCCTGGCCCCTCGTGCCATAATAAGGGTGACCTCGACTACGGTCATTATCCTCGAATATACTCTACAACCTCAACTAAGACCTACCTAATGCTGTCCGTCCAACGGTCCTCACCTGTCATACTTCATTGCTTGAACACGCCCGAACGCAAATGAGATTCATCAATATATATACGTTGTAGTAGGAGAACGAAATCTCACCATAGAAATCAATTCAAAACATAGGGCTCTATATCAAACAAAGCAGCGCTGAAAGCATAATAAGCCGCACAGATCCTAAAGGACTCTAGAACCTGATGCTTTGACACCACTTATGACACCCCGCCTAATTAGATATCGGGTGATAAGTCCTTTATTAAATTAATTCAAAGTGCTCGGTTGGTTCGTTCTTAGCATCATTGTCGTAAAATAATTTTCTTTATTAATCACCTAATAAATAATTAAGCTAAGTGTCAAAAAATTTAATTTAATATAAGTCCGATTGTTATTATTTACTAAGAAACCATTTCTCATGTATGCAAATGATACTATTAAAACCAAACCGTTTGACTGAAATGACTAATCTAGATAAATCAATCCAAATAATTAATCCCAATCGCGGGAAAAAGTAATAAGTAAAACAAATCCAACAATAGTTGAATACTGAAATAATAAAGAGTACAAATCTCTCTCTGAACTTAAAGAAATATGAAAATGGGAAACACATGCCCTAACTAGAGATGACTAAATAGGAGAATGATAAGACAAGGATAAAAACATCTATAGCAAGGACCTGCAACTTCCACACTGGCTGCAGAACGTCAATGGTCGAAAGATCTAGACCTGACGCCCCTATGGCTGGGCACCTATAATATATATATATATATATATATATATATACAAGAGAAAGAAGAGATAACATGAAATGGTTTAAAGACCGAGTGTAAAATAGCTTTTAAAATTGTTTAGCAAGTATATAAAATGATTACCAGTTGATATTACATACATATTAGTACTTCGACACTCATTTGAGAATTCTCACCTCTCAACTAATGTGCACGCCTATCGTACTATTGAATTTCACTAGGTTAAACTAACCCAATTCACCAGTTTAACCCAATCTTTCCTTAACAATCCTAATTCATGTGACCGTGTAACTAGGATTTATAAAAGTTGACCTTACTTATGAATTTACCATGTTGGCTATGTACATCACAATATATCTTTAATTTCCCAAAAACTTAATTTGTTTAATATCAATTATTCCATTTTATCTACTTACAAGCACAGCAGATGAATCATAGGTATATATATATTTAGCACTAATATAATATATATATATATATATAAATAGGGCACCCCACATAAAATCTATGGTGCTGGCATACTCTTCTATCAAGTCCCCGTATCTCTTGTACAAAAAGGGAAATACCAGTTCAGAATCACTCTCGAACTGTATTAACACAAAACACATATATTGGAGGTGAAGCATAGTTCCAAGTCACTAAGAGGTCAGCACATACCCTCACGTCTCTTAGGACCGTATGACTATCATTCTCTGATATCCTGTACCAAGGAATCCTATGTTCTAGGGTACGAGTCAATATCCCCCATAAAGGTCCCATCGAGATAAGACTGTCCCGAAGCGGTAACCTTCGTGATAGCAAGTAGCACGGATATGATTACACACCGATATTCACATACTATATATATATGTACATGCACTCATATATATATATATATGTATATTCACATTATTCAGCTAGGTACACCCATGACCCATAATATATTCTAACCACGTGTGGCACATAATGCCCGAGTGCTACGTATAATTAAATCATTCTTTTTATTTTCACAATTACCGTAAATCCTTAAGTGCTTCTCGACTCTCGAAGTGCATAGTCTTGATAAACATAAAATCAGTAGGTTTACCCTCACTACCCTACTGGTCCAAGTTTTTCTTAATTATCACAAGACCTCCTATAACATACTCGCTATTTCCCACTCAATTTTATATTCCCGAAATCCCACGCTTAATTCTCATATAAACTCGTTTTACCTGGACCCTACTTATACCCCACTGGTCCTTCGCATGTCCCATTAAGATATTTAAATTATGCCCAAAGGTCATTACACATTGGGATTCGATTAACATTTAAAAAGGGGAAAGCTTCCATTTTTCAAGAGGAGTCGATCGATTGATGAAGGGAGTCGATCGATCGATCCAGTCGATCGATGGATCAAGCAGTTATTGCCCAGATTTCTGTAAATCACCTACGGGTTTCCTCAACATAAATCCTCAAAACCTCTATTAATTTGTCCCAAACTCCCAAACAATTAAACCAACAATTGTATCATCATACATACATGATTTCTAAAGTAAAACATATACGAATTTATCAAAGACCATCAAATAAAAGGGTTAATTCAAATTAATATGTCAAGAACGCTATTTTAATCATCAGGATGAATATCTTCCTAATTCTTCCAGAATTTAACCTCTACTGGACATTAATTTGATGGTTAATCATCTACATATAACAATAGGGTTGTCCTAACATGATTTCTATTCAGAATTTTAATATGAATCTCCCAAATATCTTTTATCTTATGAAAACATGAACTTATCATCTCCTACACTAGCATGATGTGTTATCAACTTAAAGAACAACAAGTTAGATACTTGCCTTGAAATCGAAAGTCTGATCCGACGAATTAAACTAGTATAGGAATGATTCCTTTCTTCCGATCTACACGTTGGTGGTGGAATTGGTGAGAGTGATGTAGGGATGGTGGCTCTCCTCCTTGGAAGCCTTCTCTCTTCCTTAGCCTCTCTGCAACTCCAAGGTTTCTAACCTCCGAGGACTCTAACTCTCATCTGATATAACCTCTCAATTTTCGTCCATAATTAAGGCCCAAAATTGGAAATTACAAAAATTCCCTCCCGGGTTACCGGTTAGGCCTAAAAATGTCCCGAGACCCAAACTAAGCCCCCGGGTACACTTTTCTGACTCTCTCGACCCTTTCGGACACATTGGTGCTCTCAAAATGACCATACGGGTGACTTATAATTAATTCACTTTTATTCCATTAATTTAGTCCCGACATGACACATGCGCGTCCCGACTTAATTTATATAATTGTCGTATTATTCACTCGTGACAATTTCTAATAAATTCAATCTCATATATTACTTTACTCATCTAGTAATATTTAACATAATTATTATCAATAATTACTAGCACTCGTCACACTAGCAATTATTCAATTTAAAATCCGGATTAATATTAAATTAGTTTATCCCAATTAAATTTAATTAATCTCTCATAATTAAGGGACATAAAAATACGGGGTATTACAATATATATATATATATATATACAAATCTTATACATTTCCAGTATGATGTCCCAGTATGCAGACCATTTTTTTTAAATAGTAAAAAAATATTTTTGGGTTAATTTTTTTATGGAATTTAAACATTTTAGGGGACTCATAAAAAAGTAACTCAAAATAAATTTAGTGATATTTAAAAAAAATCAATCAAATTTTGTAAGTTTTAAGCTCTTATTGGCATCAAGTATGGGTCATTTTGGCAATAAATATGAATACTTTGGATAAAAATCTTGGTTTATCTTCTTTCCGACAAATACCCCTAATTTTTTTCCAACAACAAAAAATGGTACATATACAAAACTATATACAAATATATCATGTGTATATATGTATGTAGAGATAGAGAAAAAGATGACGACAGTGTAGTGAACAAACGATTGTGGGCAATGGTCGGCAGGGGGAGGTGGGTGGGGTATGATGGAGGTGTGGGGCTTGTAATACCCCGTATTTCTGTGTATTTAGAATTTAATTAATTGGGTAATTAAATAGAAAATACGTTTAATTTAAATTACGTGAGTAGATTAATTTAATATGATTTAATAATAATTATGATTATTAGGCTTGCATAATAATTGTAGTTATTATATATTAATCGAGAGATAGATACTGATTAGTATTTCTGATATGATATTTACTAAGTGTGAATAGTAAATAATTGATAATTAAGATTATACGTCATAGTGAGTGATGTGGGTGTATCATATGTTATCTCACCGAGAGTCGTGTGTTAGACTATGTGGAGGTGGAAAATGAGAAATATATTTTGGGTGATTCAAATGATAATTTAGAGGTCACTAATGAGTCCGAAAGGGACGAATTAGTCAAAATAGTATACCCGAGGATGTCAATTGAATCACCGATTAACTTTTGACCAAACCGGCACCTTACGGGGGTAATTTGGTCATTTTAAAAATAGAGGTTAATGGACCTACCAAAATTATAGTCTTGTAGCTGATAATTATAATTGGGGATTAGGGTTGATAACTCAAAAACCTTAGAGAGGCCATTAGAGAGAAGAGAAGAACCTTTTCCAAAAGCTTAAGGAGAATTCTTGCACCCTAAACATCTAAGGAGTGGGGATTTGAAGAGAAGCACATCAAATCATCATCTTCATCACGAAATCATATCACCTCTGTATAAGGCAAGTGGTTTATTGAAATTAAATTCAAAGTTATAATACCCATGTGTAGGGTTACGTGATTTATGAAAATTATATTTAATCTCTTAGAGAAAAAGATTGATTTTGATGCATGTTTGGTGAGGATTGCATATAGTTGATATTAACAACTATAGAGGAATATAAATTAGTGTTTTCATGATCATTTTTATGAAATCTAATCTGGATTAATGTGGATAATTTATGAAGAACATGCATATCTAGGGTTTTTGATGATATTTAGATTTGGGTGGTCCTTGAATGAATTTCGTAAGGATTTGATGATGTGTTTACATTGGAAATAGTCTCTATACATGTAATGGAGGTTTTATTATGTTGATAGAGATTTTCATAAGGTTTAATGTGGCTCTGAAAGATCGAACTTGGTGAAAACCGTAACTGGACATGGATGGTATATGGTCGATCGATCGATCGACCTATGAATGTCGATCGATCGACTGATCGATCGATCGACCAAAACCTTCGATCGATCGACAATATCTGAATTGGGGCTCATTTATGCGTTGATGGTTATTTGATTCCTAATGACCGAGGGGAACCTTTGGGATGATATTATACCTAGTTAGGGACTTAGAAAAGACCAGTATGTATATTGTTAAGTCCGATGGGATCTTTTAGAGTGAGACTTAACGTATGGACCGACGAGGATAAATCGATTGGGATGTGTATCTGAAAATGCATGTCATGAGTTATGGAGACAGAGTAACATTAATCCATGATACATACCAGTAGAGTAAGTTAGGCTTAGCTATTGAAATAAAAGGGGGTTAACTAGGTCCCTTAGAGTGGGGTGAATACTCAAGAAAATGCGATAAAGAGAGAACTCGAATAATGCACGGTACAGTGAGTATTAGAGAGAAATATACTACGTACTAATGAAAATATTTAGGTTGTGTGAATACCTATAAATTTTGTACTTAGAATTGGGTGAATACATATAGTTCCTATATGATATTGGAGTCGAGGATTAGACCGGGCCAATGTAAATGATAGGAGAATTGGAGTCGATGATTAGACGGGGCCAATACTCCTTATAGTATATATTGTGTGTGAAATATATACTATATAGATAATCTACTTGGGTAAAATGGTAGATGATTATATGATGTGCATACATATAAAAGATAAATAATTTGGGATAATTGGACTCGAGGATTAGACCGGGCCAATTATCTTTATAGTCTATATTGTGTGTGAAATATATACTATATGAATAATCTACTAGGATGGAGTAGTAGATAATTAGATGACGAGAATACATCTATATAGTAATTTAAGTGGAGAAAGCTTAATTGGAAAAATATAAAATTAGATAGTGGACATATAATGAGTAAACTTAAATGGTCAGACTTAACTTTAAAAATTAGAAACTAACATATGTGAAATGTTACCTCGAAATTTATTAACAAAATGAAAGTGTTAATGAAACTTAGTACTGTATGGGCGATACGGGAACTTAGGCGTGTGGATAAGATTAGACGAGTACTATAGTCTAAATAGCTTGGGCAGTTGTAGCTAAATTGTCTAAGTATGGAACGTTAGGCATGCACTATAGATGAGAGGTGAGGAAACTTAAGGGAGATGTGTAATCAATAACTTATCTTTACTGCAATAAATTACTTGCTAAATATTTCAAAACATTCTGAGTACTAACTCTTGCTATGTAAAATATTTTAAAAACCTTTTAGGTGTCCAGCCACAGGGACGTCAAGCGTTACTTCATTCTAGGGATATCGGAGCTGCAGCACCGATGGATGTTGCAGGACATTGATTAGACGCCTCTTTTATCATTTCTGATCTAGTGTAGGATTTCAGTTTTCAGTATGGACATGTTGTCCCACTATTTAGAGTTTTGATATTTATTGGATTTTTGGCCGATGGTTTATTCGGCAAGACTTGTTTACCTTAGTTGATTTATTCATATTCTTATGCTGATTTTTGACCTATACATTGTTCCGCATGTTGTTGTATGTTTAATGGAAGTTAAAATTTGGCACTAGTCTAATTTCACCTAGGTGGTTAATAATTAAAAAGTTTTCGACATTGATGCTAAGAATGAACCAACTGAGAAACCTGTTTTAATTTGATTTAGGATTGATCACCCGGGATTTAATTAGGCGTGGTGTCACAGGGCTAAAGAAGGATAACAAAGGGAGAAGAAAGAGAAGAGAAAAGATTGTAGTGTGATGGGTTTTTTGTGTGCTTTTTCGTTATTTTCCTTTATGTATACTTTTAATTTTTTTTTTTGCCTTTTTTATTGTTAAAAGAGGTTATTAAAGGTTCGTAAGGGTGCAATGTGACACACTTTTATTAGATAATATAATTTTTTTTGCCACATAACACATCTAGTCAGCCCCTCCTTTATATTTTCTAACAGTTACTTAACGGTGGGTCTAATTGAATCTTTTTTTTAAATTCAGGGTTATCATTTAAAATATAATTTGTATTATATATTAGTTGGCTAAATTTTGAGATAAAACATTTGAGTTGTTTGAGTCATTCAAGTCACATAGACTTGATACATTTGAGTGAGTCGCGTTCATTTAGCATTAGATGTACTTTTGAATTAGAAGATCATGCAAGCCTCTCATCAAATTATAAGACTGTTCACTTTGCCAGCCGATCATATAAATATGTCACTTCATATGATCTAAAAATTACACAATTGAAAAACCTATCAGATTATATTTTCGTAGCTTAGAGCTATTTTTGCTTATCTTTTATACACAATTCACTGGTCCCTCACAAACTATTTTAAACTTAGATCGATTTCACGATCTTAGTGTTTTATGAGTGATTTTGTTCAAATCATCATTAGTCTATTATAATTCAATAATCTACTTTTGAATTGAAATGATCTCATACTCCTAAATCAAAAAATGGAGGCACTTTAATTCGTTTAAGGAGTTGAAGTGTGACATTGATTCCAAGGAGGAGATATGGAGTTCCTCATTCGCATCGTGGAGCTTGGTATGGATTTCTATTATATATGGAAGCAAGTTTCAAGGTCTATAGGTAACCACATGAGAGAGCTTGTGTGAGAAGTACCTTCTTGTCTTGTGTAAAACATCTTTTTAAGTAGAAATAAAAATTAGAGTGCGTCAAGATTTCTTACCCTTGCTGGGGATTTTCCTCAAAAAATTTATCTTGTGAATTCTTGTGATTGTCTTTTATTCAATTGCACACTTTGGGGATCACACACACCACTTAGATCTCATGTAGATATAGTGTAATGGATTAAATTTAACTTAAGTGTTTTGATTTATTTATTTTATCAACATTTTCCTAATTAACTTATTGTATGAATAATTCAAGACATATTTCACATCACTTAGTTGAAATTTTTGTTAGGTGATTTTTATTTGCAAAAAAATCATTGAATTTCATAAATTGATCATGAGATGCGATCAAAGCTATTTACCCCCAGTTTTATTTTAGGTTAGACATTTGCTTAATAAGCATACATCCTCAAATTCTATTCGAGTTTTTTAGGTGTTAATTGTGTTTTTGGCCATATTCATTACTTGTTGTGAATTGTACTTGTTTTTATAGATGGATTCATATCGTGATTCAAGTTCAACAAATAGACCACCGTAATTTTATGGCTTAAACTATGGCCACTAAAAAGTGAAAATGAGAACACATTTGCGGTCTAAATATGAATGCGTGTGGATGAGTGTTGAAGAAGGATGGATTTATCCAACAATTGAAGAAGATGGTGTTAGGGTTAAGAAACCAAGAGGGATTTGGATGGCTGCAGAGTTCATTGATTGCAATTACAATTCTATTGCATTGAACACCTTGTTTGCTTCCATGAGCATGAAAGAATGTAATCACATTCTTAATTGCGAGCAAGTGAAAAAGGCGTGGGATATCCTTAGAGTAAGACATGAACGTACATCGAGTGTTAAATGTGCAAAGTTGCAACACATTGCAACTAAGTTTGAAACAGTGAGAATGGAGGATAGTGAGTCTTTTAATAACTATTACACAAGGTTGACGAAATATGTCAATGCTTCATTTAATCTTGGTGAGAAGATCCCTGAGAACAAAGTCGTTAAAAAGTTACTTAGAACTCTAGCTTATAGGCTTAGCACGAAGGTTGCAATTTTGAATAAAGTGAAGGATACCGATACTTATATCTTTGAGGAGTTGGTAGGATCATTAAAAATTTTTGATATAAGAAAGTGTGGTTGTTCCTAAAGAAAATAAAGACTTGGCATTTGTTGTTGAATCAAGTGAGAATGTGTCTACGAAAGGTGTTGAGAAACCCAAAGAAAATGTTGAATTAGACATGAATTTATTTGTTCAACATTTTAGAAAATTCTACAAAAATAACAATAAAATTAGAAATATTAGAACGTTTGAATCAAAGCCATACAAGCCTACTAAACATACTTATTTTGGTGAGAAAGGTGATTATAAGAAAAACAAGTCCAAGGATAAAGAATAATGTTTTGGTTTTTGTGGAGTTGGTTATCATATAAATGTGTGCCATACATATTTGAGAAAACTTGAGAAGAATAAAGAAGGTGGCAAGAAAAAGAAGAAGAAGAAGAAAAAGGTATATAAAGCAAGTTCAAGTGACTCAAAAAGTGTGAGTGATAAGAGTTCCTTTAGTGATGAGCGTGGGAGTAAGATGGACTTTATGGTTAGGCTAGAAGAGAATGAGAAAGTGAATTAAGATCTAATGTCATTTTATAGTGTGGTCAGGAAAAATGGAATGAAAGCTTCTAGTTATAGGTTATTTAGTGCCTTGTCTTAGGTCATTAGTAAAAATTCACCCATTTCTATCCAAAATTCATAAGAGGGTAGTGATGACGAAGTTGATGAAATTCAAGAGGCATTTGATGAACTATATCAAAATTCTCTACTAAAATCAAACTTTTAACTATTTTTTTTTTCAAAATGAGCACGAGGAAAAAAAAGAAAAATTGAAAATTTTCAGTTGGAGTGCTTTGAACTCAATAAAGTTGTTGATGTTTTGACTAAGGAATGTGAATCTTTGAAATTATAAGAAGAGAAGGAAGAATTAGAACATAAAAAATCAATTTTGAAACTGAATTTTGAAAAATTGAAGATTGAATTAGAATGTGTCAAGGATTTAAAAATTGATATACTTGATAGTTAAGTGTTCGAGATGGTATTTTGTTGAGTTATGGTAAATTGAAGCCTAATAATCATGGCATTAGTTTCAAAAATTCAACGGAAGCTAAAAAATGAAAATTGAAGCTTGAAAGTTCTACTCTTGAAAGCTAAGGAACAAGCTCCAATATTAAAAATGAAGGAGGTTGAGCCTAAATTCAATTTTGTGAAAAATGGATTTGGATGTTCATTTTATGGTAAGATGAATCATCATCATCATCATCATCATCCTTACCTTAATCCCATCATATGGGGTTAGCCGCATGGATTCTCCTTTTTGATTCTAATATATTATATGAAATATTATCATTTAAGTTTAATTCTTTAAGATCTCTCGTAATAATTTCCTCGCACGATAGATTAAGGCGACCTCTATTTCTTTTAACCTCTATTTCCAATAATATCCTTCTTGTTATAGGGGCATCTACTGGTCTACGTAACACATGTTCGTACCGCCTAAGTCTACTTTCTCTTAATTTATCCCTAATAGGAGATACTCTTAACTTTTTCCTCACGTATTGGTTTTTAATTTTATCCTTTCTAGTGATTCCTATCACCCACCGGAGCATCCTCATCTCACTAACATGGAGACTTTGTTCATGTTTTTTCTTTAACGCCCAACACTATGCGCCATATAGGGTCACTGCCCTATAAATATTTTCTTTTAATTTATTAGTTATCCTCTTATCGCATAACACCCCACTCGCTTGTTTCCATTTCATCTAACCAATTGATATTTTACTCGTAACATCTTCATCAATATCCCCATTACTTTGTAACATTGAACCTAGATAATTTTTTTTATTAGTTTGGTTTATCACTTTTTCTTCAATCTTTCACATTATGTTACTCGACGCCTCATTATTAAATTTACATTTCATAAATTTCGTTTTATTTCTACTGATTTTTAGTCCTTTAAACTCTACAACTTTTCTCCAAGTATCTACTCTCATTGCGAAGCCCTCCTTTGAACTGTCTACTAAAAATATATCATCCGCAAATAACATACACCATGGACATCTTCTTGTTTGTCCTTAGTAATCTCATCCAAACTTACGATAAATAAATAAGTACTTAAGGCCGATCCTTGATGTAAACCCACTTTAATCGTAAAGTCATTAGTTTCTCCACATATAGTCCTTAATCTAGTCTTTATGTTATCATACATATCTTCAATAACTTTAATATAACTCCTTGGGATTGTCTTCATCCTTAAAGACCACCAAATTATATCCCTAATGTGGCCATACCGATTCGGAGCCGGGGTACTACTCGGAGAGGTCTCGCATCCCGCTCGGGGCACTTCGACCGTCGTCGGTGTGGGGTAAATGTGAGGAGATAGAGTCGCCAGTCTATTTTGCTAAAAATAGACAAAAGTACATGTCGCCGCCTCGAGAGGAAGGCATCAAAGACAAACTAATGCATACGAAACAAATAGTTCGGAGGTTTGGGGGCTAACTTACGGAATGGGAAGGTGTTAGGCACCAATCCTTCCCTTTCGGTCTCTCATGGGCTAGTGTTATTGTTTCCTTTTATGTCTCCGTGAAGTGTGTGTGCATGTATCTATAATGGAGATCGAAATCATTCAACTCACACCATGGGAAAGGTAGAGTGAGGTCATCCATAGGAATGTACCCAAAATAGTATATATAGAAAATATGATTTGTGTGTTTATCGCGATATTGATCGTTATTATAAAACGACAATATGTGTTGGATGAAACGCAAACAAACATAATATGTATATTAATGCAAGAATATCATAAAAATGAGGAATCTAAGAAAGTTAAAAAGTTGGACTCGAGTTTCGAATTTTAATCCGAAACGCCTACGTAGCCTATAAAGGCATCAAAGTCCACGTAGTTAGGATGCGACATGGGGTGGGTGATTAGGCATAAATTCTTTCGATTTATCCCTTTAATTTAGAGGCTTTTATCACCTCGTATCATGTAAAATGCGTTGATTTATCTCATATCCTTACTACTGACATATCCTATATAGCGCATCGAGTTTTGTGTATTCTTTGTGCTTTTTACAGGTATTTTATACAAGTGAAGAGAAGAGGAAACTCAAAATTGAGAAACAAAGGAAGAAAGAAAGGAAGAAAAGTCAGATGGCAAAAGAGTAACTTTACATCTGGAATTAGGACGAGGAACTAAAATGAAAGTTGAAGACCTCGAGTCTACAAGCACTTAGGAAGAAATGGTGTCAAAATTTGAGTCTCGGATCAGAAGTTATGAGGCCTCAAAGATGAGAGAAAATCACAACAAGAGCAGAAAGAAAAAGATCTCCGGACCGATCCGATGTGAGCTAAACGCGAACCGATCCGGTGAAGACAAAGTTATTGTCAAGAGCAGACCGATCCAATATCATTGTAAAATGAACTCGTCTGGAATCTTAAAAATTCCTGCATAAGACAGACTACCAGACCTATTCGATTAGAAACAAAAACAAAACAGTCCGGTGTACCGGACTGAACCGATGACCCCTGATCGGACCGGTTCGGGTGACGAATTTCTGATTTTTCTTTTTCAAATTTAGAGTTGTATCTAGCTCAAACTCTTGTAATTTTGTAGGGTATATATTCCAACTAATTACCAGATTTTATGGAGTTCTCTTTTTGATAGTTTTAGAGGACTTTTGCACCTAAGAACCCTAGGTTTTAATTTCTTCAACATTTATTCCAGTTTTCAGCATTAATTCCATAATTTTCTTCATTACAAGTATTGTTTCCTTTCTAATTTCAATTGCTTTTACATTCGTGTAGGATTATTCATAGAAATTAGGTTGGAATTTTTATTTACAAGTTTCTTCCCAATTTTTCACGTAGCTATGAATTCATGCAAAATAGATTTTGTGTTCATGCTTAGTTTAATTATTTCCAACTAAATTTCCAAGGGTTGGGATGCATGAACCCGGCCCGATGTAGTTTACATTCATAGAAAATAGGTTTTGAATTAAATTTTGATCGAATCATGTTGTGTAGAGATCACAACCATCATAGGTCTTTTAACCTCGTTTGCCCTATGTAACCGGGGGTGTTTAAGGATGCGATGTGCGTGTTGGCTATACAACATTGCTTTATTCTTGCCTTTGATTACGTATGATGCAGGGTAGTACCTTCATACATGTAATGCTTAGGATTAATGAAGACTGGGTTTGATCAACTCTCTAATTTAAAAGCTAGTACTCTATCCGATAAATCTACTAGGGTTTGGGGGATTGTATCCTAACCTGCTTTTCCCTCATTTATATTTACTTAATTGCACTAGTTTCATTTCATTGCACGCAGCGTAGTCAGTAATTTAAATTTCATTTGCATTTAGACAGTAGAATTTAGTTCCATAATTAATCATCTTTTAGTTTCTTTTCTCGAATCAATTTAGGGTTAGTCTTATATTCCTTCGTCGTTATGAGCATTCGTCCTAGTTCCCTGCGGATACGATCCTGAATTACAGGTTATTACTTACGTGACATGCTTGCACTTGAGCCTATATAAGCACGCACGTTAAACACTTTTGTGGTTGCGTTAAGTTTTTGTCCCCGTTGCCTGGGAACTTAGGTAGACTTTTAGGTTAGTAGATTTAATCCCAATTTTGATTTCAAAATTTAAAAATAAAAAACAAATAAATAAAAAAAATCAAATATCCAATAAAAAATCAGAAAAATAAAAAGACAAAAAGATATCATCTCTCAAAAGCCCTTTTATGCAAAATCCAGAACAAACTCTTCAAAATACTCCAAGAAGAATTCATAAAAATCTCATAGTTGAGTACGACCCTGATAGCCCACACACTCCTCGTGTCCCACAATTCTGGGTTCCACCTCCTACACCTCCGAACTCCATCACAAGTCAAACTCTGTGTCATACTTATAGAACAATGAGTGAGGCTTCTGAGTTAATTGGAGAGAGAGCAATGTCAAATAGTTGCAGTTTCGGTACGAGTGAGGGGAATTTACCATATCGTCCCATGAAAGAACTCTTATTTCCCGAGTGAACTGTCACCCCTGGATGCATTCTACTTCCAACATTTCACGTAATCGGATTTGGATTTGGATGATACAAATTCTTCCAACATTTCACGATATGGATTTAGAGAAACCATACCTCCATATCCGCGAGTTCGAAGAGGCGTTCGAAACCTTTAGTGATCAAGCTTGCACGCAAGATGTCTTTCACCTAAAGCTTTTTCCTTAATATTGTGGAAGCATGTGCCAAGACGACGCTAGTGAGCCCGAAGTTGTTGTGACCATCGCTGCTTCGTTCCCTCAACGGTTTGCCCCACCTCAAAAGGGAGCCTCCCGTGCAGAAGTGATAGATGTTCTTAAGCAAGTTAAGCTGAATTTTCCATTTCTTGATGCCATTCACCAAATTCCCACCTATGCCAAAGTCATTAAAGATCTTTTGACGATTAAAAGATGTCTAAAGGTGAAGAAGAATGTCTTCCTAGCACAGAATGTGAGCTCCGTTCTCCTTAATGACCTCCCACCCAAGTTTAAAGATCCGGGCGCACCCACGATTTCATGTGTTATTGGAGAGCGTCGAATTGAGAAAGCCTTGATGGACTTAGGGACGAGCGTTAATAACTTTCCCTATTCCATTTATAGGCAGCTTGAGTTGGGTGACCTTAAGCCCACACGAATTACTCTCCACTTAGCGGATCGCACTGTGAAGGTGGCTCGAGGGATTGTTGAGGACGTGATGGTCCAAGTGGATACTTTATACTTCCCGATAGACTTTGTTATTTTGGACATGGAGCCCTCCATCCATTCTAGCAACCATGTTATCATCATTTTAGGCTGCCTATTCTTAGCCACGGCTATTGCTTTAATCAATACACGAAATGGGTAAATGAAACTCACTTTTGGGAACATGACCCTCGAGATGAACATCTTCAATGTTGCTAACCAAGTGGGCGAAGAAAATGAAATCCATACGGTCGAACTCATAGAGGATGTAGCAGAGGAGCACATCGAGAGAACCATGTGTGGGGACACTTTAGAAGCATGCCTAGTGAGAGGTGATAAGAGTGAGATTCCATACATTGAGTTTGAGCGAGAGGTTGTGGGGTTGAAAGGGATACTAAATGGGGGAGCGCCGATAGAGGAGTTGAGAGATGTTCATTGGGTTTCTAGATTTGAGGAGCTACCACAGAGGGAGTCAAGCTTGATCCCCTCCAAAGAGAAATTTCCTACCCTCGAGTTGAAGAAATAATGCTCTAATGTGAAATATGCTTTTTTAGGAGAGGATGGGACATTTCCTGTTGTTGTCTCCTCTAGCCTAGATAAAGAGCAAGAAGGTAAGCTACTAAAAATTTTGAGGAAGCACAGCGGTTCTTTTGGTTTGTCTATAGAGGATTTGAAGGGTATAAGTCCCTTGATTTGTACCCACAAAATCCACCTCGAGGAGGACGTGAAGCTCTCGAGGGAAATACAAAGGCGACTAATTCCAACTATGAAAGAAGTAATTAGAGCAGAGATTATAAAGTTATTAGATGCCAGGATTATCTACCCTATCCCGGATAGAAAATGGTAAGCCCAATTCAAGTTGTCCTGAAGAAGTGGGGCATGACTGTGATAAAAAATTCTAAGGGAGAATTAATTCCTCAATGCACCACCACCGGGTGGCGTGTTTTCATTGATTACCGAAAAGTCATTCCCAAAATGAGAAAATACCACTTTCCCTTGCCATTCATCGACCAAATGCTTGAGCGCATAGCGGGTCACCCATATTATTGCTTCTTTGATGGTTATTCCAAATATAACCAAATTGAGGTAGACATACTTGATCAAGAAAATACGACTTTTACATGTCCATTTGGCATATTTGCCTACAAACGCATGCCTTTTGGATTGTGTAATTCACCCACGACCTTTCAATGGTGCATGCTGAGTCTCTTTAGCGACATGGTCGAGAGAGGGCTTGAGATTTTCATGGACGATTTTAGCATTTTTGACCCTTGTTTTGACGAATGTCTAGCGAATCTTGAGAAAGTTTTATCCCGGTGTGTGGAAAAGAACTTACTTCTCAATTGGGAAAAAGGCCACTTCATGGTTACCGTTGGCATAGTTCTTGGCCACATAGTCTCATCTAAAGGCATAGAAGTTGACTGAGTAAAATAGATGTGATAGCCGAGCTTCCCCCGCCTAAATCACTAAAGGATATGCGCTCCTTCTTGGGTCACACAGGATTTTATAGAAGGTTTATCAAGGATTTTTGCTCCATATCTAGACCCTTGAGTAACCTCCTTATGAAGGATAACCCCATTGAGTGGAATGACGCATGCCAAGAGGCTTTCGATAAATTGAAAAACATGTTAATTTTTACCCCATCATGAGAGCTCCGGATTGGTCCCTTCCATTCGAGCTCATGTGTGATGCGTGTGATTACGCGATTGGGGCTATTTTGGGTCAAAGAAAGGATAATAAAGCTCATGTCATCTATTACGCTAGCCGGACATTGATCGGGCCACAACTTAACTACTTCACCACGGAGAAAGAGTTGCTAGCGGTTGTTTTTTATTTGGACAAATTTCGCTCATACCTTGTTGGGTCGCCCATAACATGCTTTACAGACGACGCGGCACTTAAATATCTCCTTATTAAGAAATATACGAAGCCACGCCTCATATGGTATATCCTACTCCTACAAGAGTTCAATCTCTCTATAAAAGATAAGAAAGGGGTAGAAAACATCGTCGCTGACCATTTGTCATGGCTCTCGTCTGCGTGCCTAGTGATCCAATACCCATACACAAGTACCGTCCGAATGACAAACTCTTTATTACTTCTTCCCTACCTTGGTTTGCGGACATTGTTAACTATCTTGTCACGGGAGCTATTCCTCCCGAATGGACACCGCAAGAGAATAAGAAATTCATCACTTGGTCACGCATGTTTTTCTATGACGATCCATTCTTATTCAAATATTATGCGAACCAACTCATCCGAAGATGTGTTTCGAATGAAGAAATTCAAAGTGTAATATGGTTTTGTCATACGGAATCTTATGGAGGCCACTTCTCCAAGAATAAGACTGCCGCTAAAATCCTTCAAAGTGGTACCTATTGTCCCATAATGTTCTGGGATGTGAACGCCTATTGTAAATCTTGCGATAGATGTCATAAGATGGAAGCTATTACCCGCCGTGACATGATGCCACTAACCCCTATACTCGTCATTGAGTTATTTGATTATTGGGGTATTGACTTCATGGGACCATTCACTCCCTCCTTCGACTTCTTATACATCCTCATTGCGGTAGACTACGTCTCCAAATGTGTAGAAGCTATAGCTACCAAGACGAATGACAACTAAGTGGTGATAAAGTTCTTATAAGAACACATACTCCCTCTTTTCGGTCGAAGGCAATCATAAGTGATAATGGCACGCATTTTTGCAATAGGCAATTTGAAAAATTAATGAGAAAGTATGAGGTCGTTCACAAGGTTGGAATGACTTATCACCCCTAAACAAGTGGGCAAGGAGAGTTAGCAAATCGTGAGATCAAGACCATCCTTGAAAAGACCGTCGATCCTACCCGATAAGATTGGTCCCTTCGATTCAACGATGCACTATGGGCTTATCGTACCGCCTACAAGAACCCTCTAGGGATGTCCCCTTTTCGTTTTGTCTATGGTAAGCCTGCCATCTCCCCGTGGATCTAGAGAAAAAAGCCTATTGGGCGATCAAGAGGTTTCACTACAATCTAGATAAAGTCGGTGAAGCTCGCAAGCTTCAATTGAACGAGTTGTAAGAGATGTGCAATGACACATATTAGAGTGCTTAAATTTCAAAGTAACGAATGAAACTCGTGCATGACAAGATAATTCGACACAAAGGGTTTCACCCAGGATAAAAAGTTCTTATCTACAACTCTCGATTACACTTGTTTTCCAACAAGTTGCATTCAAGGTGGACGGGCCCATTTGTGGTAAGAAAAGTATTCCCCCATGGAGCTATAGAGTTGGAAGATTAAAAAGGGGGAAATACTTTCAAAGTTAATGTCCAACACCTTAAACCGTACTTTGAGGCGTGCGTCGAAGAAGCCGACACCATTTGGTTATCGGACCGCATTTATTGGGATTGATTGAGAAGTACGAGAAGGTCGTCGCACCCCCGACAAATATGGGGTGATTATTGTGTATACTAGTTGTGAGTATGTTAGGTTAGTTAGGAGTCATAAGGTATAAGTCATAATAGGATAGGAGCAGGAGCACACACGTTGAGAGAGCGTATAGGGTTTAGAAGTAAGTGTTGGGAGGTCCTAGGTCAATCTTGTGTAGGAATAATTGTTGTAACACCTAGGAAATTGATAGATAGGAGTTCATTCTAAGTTAAGGGAAGCATAAAGTTATAAGGAACCGGATCGGTCTGCCCCCAGGGACCCGGATCTGTTCGATTATGCAGAAAGTCAAAAATAAATAAATAATAAGGACCGGACCGGTCCAGTACTGGGGACCCGAATTGGTCCGGTGTCTGCATTTTTTCCCCTTCCCAAGATGCATCCCCCATTGACCCAATCCCTCATCTTCCCTCCATATCCAAATTTCTCCTCTTCCCCATACATCTTCCCTCTCAAATCCACCCCCTTCCCTCCAAAACCTTTTCCCTAAAAAAGACACCCTTCCTTTCACCCACCACCTATAAATACACCTCCTTCCCCCCTTTTCACCACCACTCCATTCACCCAACTCTCTTATTCTCTCTTCTATATTCTCCCTTAAACCCACTTCATTCTCATATGGTAAATAGGTCCCTCCCAGAAAAATACACATCCGTCGAGATTCTCGACGGTGGAAAAGGGGCGTCCTGGTCACACCAAGAGCAAATATGGCGAGATTGCTTTTTTAATCATTCATTCAAACTCCACATGGAGCGCCAAGTGCGCTGCAATGAGCTTCCCCAGTCCATCACTAACCTCTTCCTTTCGAGGGGGTGGTGTTATTTTCTCAATGAGCCCCATGAGGCGGTGTGGGAGGCCGAGTTGCGTGCCTTTTACGGATCTCTCGTTCGCACCGCTCAGTTCTCATCCAAAGATTATGTTGACGCCACATGTGTCCTCTTCTCCTTAGAAATTTTGACCCAGAAGTTAGCAGCCAAAGGAGTCCAAAGCCTATCCCAATTTTCATACCCCAAAAATCTCGCCCCCTTATGAAACCCACATGCATGTCCCGCATCATGCCCGACGAACATTGGGGTACCGAGACATTTCCTGTGGGAAGGATAAATGACAAGGACTGCATAACCTTCCAAATTGTATGTGCCAATATCCTTCAAACCTCAAATGACTCCGCTATGCACCCCCGTTAAACTACCCTCGCTTATCACCTTTTCGACCCCACTACCCTATCCACCTGGACCGCATTCTCTACAAGGACATTTTATTCGCGGTCTTGGATAAGGGTAAAACCCCTCTCCCATATCCCTGACTCATCACTTTTATTTTACCCGATGCCGACATTGCTCCTCCCCAAGCATTTGCTCGCTTTCCCAATCCTTATGGGCAGGGCACCTGCACTAAAAGTGAGAGGCAAAGGGAAATCATCTGAGCACGGAGGGAGGAAGACGATGGGGATGATGACGAGGATGATGATGAGGAAGATGATGAGGAAGAGGAGAATGTGGTTGCGGATGTTGAAATGGGCGAGGGAGAAGAAGAAGAATATGATGGAGATGAATATTCTGATTTTGAGCCACCGGGAGGAGATTCTGATCAGTGCATCACCGCCATGGAAATGCACTTCGACGGTTTCCTCAATGAATACCGCACTGATCATGAAGAGGATGGTCAGGCCTACCGGTGTGACACTAGCATGATGCATTGTATTCAGGTCGAGCTCTATCGCATGACTATGGGTGCACCACCACCGAGCTACTTTTACGACCCATATGACCCGAATGCTCCCAATGCATTTCACCCGCCCCCTCAGTAGCATGTTTGAGTGGTTATTTTGTGGATCTATTCCATTTTGCCGTTTATACATTCCTGCACCTTGAATATATAATGGAAGATTTTCTTGCCTATCTTTGCGTTTCTTATACTTGCTTGTTTTATTCTTGCATTTTGTACTTTGTTCATTTTCTATGCCTTCTCTCTTAAGTTTAGCTT
Organism: Sambucus nigra; assembly: GCA_949130495.1. NCBI lineage: Eukaryota > Viridiplantae > Streptophyta > Magnoliopsida > Dipsacales > Adoxaceae > Sambucus > Sambucus nigra. The sequence continues at coordinate 191,467,909 of OX422220.1, forward strand.
TTAGTCCTTTTGCATCGGAACTTTGCAAAAGTCTAAGTTGGGGGGGGGGGGGGGGGGGTTACGCATGCGCTTCAAAAATTTCACAAAGTTCAAAATGCCCCCAAATAAAAAAAAATAAATAGAAAATAAAAAAAAACAAAAAAAAATATTGAAAAATTGAGAAAAAAGCCAAAAGTATTTTTCTTCAAAGTAAATAAAAATTGGGATTTAAAATTTTCAAATATATCACCGAAGTTTTGTTTAAAGTTTCAAATTTGTAAACTTCAATTGCACAAAGTCAAAATTGACCAAAGATGGAAATTGAGTGAAAATTGACGACTTAACGAATAAATGTGGAGATTAATCAACCCGGTGAGATTACGAGCCTATCATCTTTTCTGAGTTTTTAAATCAATCCGAGTTTATGATTAACTCAAAAGTTCTTTTCAGCGTTAAAATAAGTCGTTGAGGATCTCAATTCCCTTGGTTTGAATCGGTTATGGGAAATGTATGAGATGTTGTCTTAAAAAACGCGCTAACATATCTCTAAACTAAATTAATCTTGAGACGCATACGGTAATATGATTAGTAATTCGGATAAATGAAGTAAGGCCCTCGTTTGTTACCCAAAAAGATTAGCCATAAAAATTTGTGAATTTTTTTCCCTTTGCAACCCCATTTTAGCCTAATAATTTTTTTCCTTTTCGTTTGGTAACTCAAAAAATCCAAATAGCCCGAAATTGTGAAAATTAGAAATTTCATGAATTAAGTCCAATTTGTGCAATAAAACGGGGTAAGGAAAAAAAGAGAAAAATGCTCAACAAAAATAGAAAGAAAAGAAAAATGTGAAAAATAGAAAAAAAAGAAAAAAAAGAAAAGAAACATGAAAAAATAGAGAAAAATGGAAAAAGAAGAGAAAATGAGCAAAAGCCCGAAAAAGCACTAACGGACATCATAAGGACATTTTTCAATTCCAAACTTTTCGACCATTCCCAATGTACCCAATACACGATAAACCCGATCAAGTCCTAATTGAGTCCGGATTAGGAAATTAATTACCACGTGGAGAGCTAAAACAAGAAAAGATAACAAGAGAGATTGATTGGTGTGTAAAAGAGGCGATGTTTTCGATTTTCCAATGACTGTAATTCGATGAAGAGATCTTTTCACCCATAAATTTTCATCTTTCAATTTTGTATACGTGAATTCGTCTTCCAATGCATTTACTCCTTATATCACGCATACCGAGAGAAATAGCCACAATACGAGTGATTCGTTTGTGAGAGTATTCCGTGAGCATTTGAATCAAAACTAATTTTTGGAAAGTAACGTAATGATCAATCGGTGGAAATATCCGGTTTAATTTTTGGCTTCGCACACACACACGACAAATTGAGACTAGAGCATATAAATTTGTGGTGATATTTTTAGAAAAGTTTAAAATGTACAATTTTTAAGTATTTTGAATTTCGTTTGAGTCAAAGCTGAATTTTGTGGGTATATTCACTGCAAACCCTCATGAGACAAAACTCATCCTACTAGGGTAGCCTAAGGGTTTAAAGGCTTGTTGTATATGCTAAATGCAATCGTTTGCCCGCGAAAGAGGTTTTATATCCTAATAAAATGTTTTTCAAGAGTTGAGCCTTTTTTCGATTATTTTATATTGCCCAGGATGATCAAAGTTCTAAGTTAGTGGGGTTTGATTAGGCATAAATTCTTCTGATTTATCCCCTTAATTTAGAGGCTTTTATCACCTCGTATCATGTAAGATGCGTTGATTATCTAATATCCTTGCTACTAACATTTCCTATATAGTTCATCAAGTTTTGTATATTCTTTATGATTTTTACATGTATTTTATACAAGTGAAGAGAAGAGGAAACTCAAAACCGAGAAATCAAGGAAGAAAGAAAGGTAGAAAGGTAGAAAAGTCAGAGGGCAAAAGAGTAACTTTACATTTGGATTTAGGACGAGGAACCAAAATGAAAGTTGAAGACCTCGAGTCTACAAGAAATTAGGAAGAAATGACATCCAAATCTGAGTTCGGGGTCAGAAGTTATGCCTCAAAGATGAGAGAAAATTCAAACAAGAGTAGAAAGAAAAAGATCTCTGGATCGATTCGGTGTGAGCCAAAAGCGCAAAGTTCCTGTAAAGAGCGGATAAATCCGATATCATCATAAAATGAACCGATCCAAAATCTTAAAAGTTCTTACATAAGACAAACTACGGACCGATCCAATTAGAAACAAAAACAAACAGGTCCGGTGTACCGGATCGAACTGATGACCCATGACGGGACTGGTTCGGGTGACAAATTTCTTATTTTTCTTTTTCAAATTTAGAGTTGTATCTAGTTTAAACTCTTATAATTTTGTTGGGTATATATTCCAACTAATTACCAGATTTTATGGAGTTCTCTTTTTGATAGTTTTAGAGGACTTTTGCACCTAAGAACCCTAGGTTTTAATTTCTTCAACATTTATTCCAGTTTTCAGCATTAATTCCATAATTTTCTTCATTACAAGTATTGTTTCCTTTCTAATTTCAATTGCTTTTACATTCGTGTAGGATTATTCATAGAAATTAGGTTGGAATTTTTATTTACAAGTTTCTTCCCAATTTTTCACGTAGCTATGAATTCATGCAAAATAGATTTTGTGTTCATGCTTAGTTTAATTATGTCCAGCTAAATTTCCAAGGGTTGGGATGCGTGAACCCGACCCGATGTAGTTTACATTGATAGAAAATAGGTTTTGAATTAAATTTTGATCGAATCGTGTTGTGTAGAGATCACAACCATCGTAGGTCTTTTAACCTCATTTGCCCTAGTAATCGGGTGTTTAAGGATGCGATGTGCGTGTTGGCTATGCAACACCGCTTTATTCTGGCCTTTGATTACGTATGATGCAGGCTAGTATCTTTATATATGTAATGCTTAGGATTAATAAAGACTGGGTTTGATCAACTCTCTAATTTAAAAGCTAGTATTCTATTCGGTAAATCTACTAGGGTTTGGGGGATTGTATCCTAACCTGCTTTTCCCTCATTCATATTTACTTAATTGCAGTAGTTTTATTTCAGTGCACGTAGTGTAGTCAGTAATTTAAATTTCATTTGAATTTAGACAGTAGAATTTAGTTCCACAATTAATCATCTTTTAGTTTCTTTTCTCGAATCAATTTAGGGTTAGTCTTCTATTCCTTCGTCGTTACGAGCATTTGTCCTAGTTACCTATGGATACGATCCTGGCTTATCGGGTTATTATTTACGCAACAGGCTTGCACTTGAGCCTATATATGCATGAGCGTTAGATACTTTTGTGGGCGCATCCGTGGGGTTCATCCCATAGATCTGAACGGGATTTTATTATGTGTGTGTGTGTAGAAAAATATGTTTTAGTTTTGAAAAAAAGTGTGGTGGATAATCCCGTTCGGAATTTATGGGTGTAACACTCTTTTTGTTTGTTTTGAGGGTTTTATAGAAAAAAAGTATGTGAAATATACTAATAAAAATGTAGATATAAATGGGTATGAATAAAATTAGGAGCTAGATTATGAATCTAATATGCAAAAACATGGAATTCAAAGAGAGAGGGAAGGGACTGGACCTTCTTTGAAGCTTGATCTTATGTGCACTACCTTGAATGTGAGATGGATGTTTGATGATAGAGAATGTGATTCACTAAATTGGGTATGAAAAGGATGTAATGTAAACTTGAATGGAACTTCACATGGAGGCGCTGATTTCGAGAGAATGTTACTGAGATCAGTGATGCTGATGGATCTGAGCTCTTGGTGTCTGGTAATGAGGTCATGCCATCCTTTTATAGGGTGATATGGTTTCCAATCGGAATAGCCCTTACCCTGCCCATCAGCAGGTGACCCTAGACACACTGCCGATAGGTAGGGATCTAGACCTGCCAATTGGCAGTCTCGTGCAGATTTTCTTAGAAAAATGGTCATAGAACGTAATTCATTAATCTGAATTGTGAATGGGTCATACCATTAGAAAGGTAATTCAGAGACCTTTACGAGTCCTTTGGGACTCTCTCGGGTTTGGGAGTTCACTTTGGGTCAAATATGGCTCGAAAGTGCATATCGATCCTCTGTACGTGAGATCGTCGGACGGGAATGGATTTTTCGTTCATATGGTACGTCAGAATTATGCACGGGGTGGAACATTGGAAAGGTTAGGAGATTTACTTTGACACTTCAAAGAGTTTTGCTCAGTTCGAACAGTTGACCTTGGTCAACCGAGACCCAAAAGCGTTCGGTGACCTGTCGAAGTAAAACAAATTGTTCCTTTGTACCGTAAGTCAGAATCGCACATGGGGTGGAATATTGTAAAGGGTATTGAGTTCCCTTCAGAGATTCATTCAGTATAATTCAAGATAAAGAGTTGAATTAGGTCAAACGGAGCCCGGGAGAGCTTGATTACCTCCGGATCGATTTTTGGGGAAAAATTAATCATTCGTCTGAAAGGTTATGCCGTTTCACGCATGGGGCAGATCATTGGATAGGGTTTTCAGTGCACTTTTAAGATTCAAAGAGCTTTCACTCTGACGATGAAGTTGATTATTGTCAAGTTGGGGACCGAGAGCGCTCGATGGACTTTAGATCGGTACTCGGAGTGCGACCTAGGGTTTGTAGTGAAATGAAGAGGTGCTAGGGAACTAAGGTAAGACTTAGGGGGTCCTAGAATGTGGTGTCAATAGAGCCCCTGGACGGGTGAACTTGGAACAAGTGAAAGCTGTGGAATAGACACCACATGATGTTTTTCTTGAAAGAGGTTGACTCTGCGGACCAAAGGGGATGCTGGGGATGGATGCTTTTGAGGACTTAAGAGACAAGGATGATCGGTTCAGAGGGTTGAGGTCGATTATGAGGACCTAAGGGGATGCTGGGGACGACCTAGTTTGAGGACCTAAGAAGAGGTGATGACTGAGGTCAAAGGTAGGGAGTGACCAATTCTGTGGGCCGAAGCCAATTTTACGAGTTAAGTAGAAGCGACCAATTCTGCGAGTTGAAGCCAATTCTGTGGGCTTAAGTAAGTGACCAATTCTGCAGGTCGAAGCCAATTCTGTGGGCTTAAGTAGAAGCGACCAATTCTGCAGACCAAAGCCAATTCTATGGGCTTAATATAGGGGTGACAATTTCTGCGAGTCGAAGCCTATTTTGTGGGCTTAAGATGGGGTGACCATTTCTACGGGTCAAAGCCAATTTTGAGGGATTAAGTAGAAGAGACCAATTCTACAGGTCGAAGCCAATATTGCGGGCTTACGTAGAAGCGACCAGTTCTGCATATCGAAGCCAATTATATGGGCTTAAGTAGAAGCAACCAATTCTGTGGGTCGAAGCCAATTCTGCGAGCTTAAGATAGGGGTGACCAATTCTGTGGGTCAAAGCCAATTCTGCGAGCTTGAGTAAAAACTATCAATTCTGCGGGCTTAAGTAGAAGCCGTCAATTCTACGAGTCGTAGCCAGTTCTACGATCTTAAGTAGAAGTGACCAATTCTGCGGGTCAAAGCTAATTCGGCGGGCTTAAGATAGGGGTGACCAATTCTGCAAGTCAAATCCAATTCCGAGGGCTTAAGTAGAAGCGACCAATTCTGCGAGTCGAAGCCAATTCTGAGGGCTTAAGTAAAAGTGACCAATTCTGCGAGTCTAAGCCAATTCCGCGGGCTTATGTTTCTTGGGGAAATTCGAAGACTCCACTGGGGATATGTATCTTGTAGTTCTTCTTGGGATTTGGGAAAGTATTTGATCTTAGGTTTCGCTGGGGAAGAGGGAATAATCCGAGGGTTGGATATTTCTCCACTGGGGAGTTTTAGAAATTTTTAGTGTCCTTCAGAGACGTTGCTAGGGAGACATGAAATTAATTTCGGGAATTCCATTGGGGGAGATAAGAGTTCTGCTGAGGAAATGAGTGGGGTAAAAATTATTTTCTTGGTGGACAAGGTTCTCAAATCCATTTGGGAATTTTGGGAATTTTTTAGGGGCTTTTCGAAGTTTTCTGGTGTTTTTTTTGGACTTTTTGTACGAAATTTTAAAGTGGGTGCCGGCCGACATACCTGGAGAGGTGCCAATCGATTGTGGCATGATCTTTTGGGGTATCTCAAGTAGGTGGAGGGATAGTGCTGATCGGTGGGTGGCAGGGAGATGCCGATCGGCATGCCCCTTAGCCTCCTATAAAAAGGGGGCGGGTTCTCCTCATTTTTCACAGCTTTTTAATTTGCCTTCTTCAGCAATTACCTTCTGCAAATTGTTCCAATGTTCCAAAATCAAGAGATGGATGAGTTCTCAAGTAGCGTAACACACATGGCGTGGATTAATGCTGACGACTGGGCCAGATTAGAATGGAGGGCTAGGGTGACTCTCGCACAGGGCAGCGAGAACTCTTTTGACTCATTTGAGCCAGTGGAGGATGATCGAACTCTCTTGTGCGAGCCTTCGCATCATCGCTCTTCTAGGGTGGTGAACCCTGGTGGCTATGCAAGTGTAATTATTGATGACTTTTGGCATTCTCCTCCTTTTTTCTTGGTGAGATTTCCTTATTTATTGAACTTGACAATGGTTTTTGCTTTTTCTTTTCGCTTTTGATAGTCTGATGTTTCTATATCGACCATGCGTGCTAGAGGGACAAAAGGGCTTAATGATGTTTAGGAGAACCTTCCATCTGTGGTGCGTTGGACGGTGTCATCATTCGATTTTGGGAGACTGGCGTCTGCTTTGCATGAGACACTTCATTTTACAGTTGTTCTTTGTGCTCTGGGGGAGAAGTGGTGGGACACCACCCACACCTTTCATTTTGTGTTTGGGGAGATGACGGTGATGCCCATAGACGTGAATTATCTGTTGGGGCTGGGTTGCGAGGGGGTGCATATTGAGGTGGATAGGACTCTGAGGGTGACGCCGGAGGCGGTGACGATGTCATTGGGTGATGTGGAGAGGGTGTGTCTGAGGAATCTCTTCGTTTGTATCTTTAGAAGGAGTTAGTACTCTGGAGGAGGATTGATGAGAGTGACGTGTGGCAGGTGCGACAGATGGCTCGTCTACTCATTTTCCTGGTGTTGGGGGGTTTTCTGGTGGCGACGAGTGGCGACGTCGTCTACTTGTGTTTTTTGCCATTTTTGAGGGTATTTTCGGACATCCGTCTTTATGATAGGGGGAGCCTAACCTTGACAACCCTTTATTATTCTCTTGATGCATTCATCCGGTGCTGCAGGCAAACTTTTACTGGAGCCACGTATCTTCTTGAGGTATTCTTCATTTTTCTTATTTTTCTTTATGCATTCTCATTTTCCTTTATGCGTTTTATTCTTGATTTAATTGCTGACCTTTTGCAGACGTGGTTCTATGAGGTGATTGGGTTTAACACCCAGTTAATATCTTTAAAGGAAGAGTCTGTTGGGGACTTCTTCCAGATGTATAGATGGCAGAAATCCAATCGATAATCGAAGAAGTCCCTTTCTCTGGAGACGGTGTGTCAGGTCTTGAATGGCCTGATGACTGAGTAGGTAAATCCCCCTTTTTTCTTGAGACTGTCTTTCCCTTGATGGTATTTTCTTGATATTAATCTTTGGTTCTTGTTGGGAATTTACAGGTGACCTTCTATCCATGGGGGACGACCATCCAGCATACGGGGGTGACTGGGGGACATGCGCAGATGTGGAGTCCGCTGTCGCATGAGTTTGGATACTCTTGGTACCTCGAGGAGAGAGTAGTTCGAAAGATTGTGGAGGATGAGGTCGTGATGCCACCGATAAAGTCCCCGGTGTATATGAGGTGAGTATGGGAGATGTCGGATGATGCTCGGGTAGCGGCGATGATGGGTGAACCTTACTTGTCATATACCGACACGATGGTGTTGTATGATTATATGGACTTTGTCTCGAGATGGTTGATTCCACCCAACATATATGACATGATTCCTCTTTCCCGCGCAGTCTCGAGTCAGCAGGTGGGGTCTTCCCATGGTGCAGGCGATGCGATGACATCAAGAATGATGATGACTTCAGAGGCTTCCTTTGTACGGCTGTTCTCGCCCGGTTATAACATTCGTAGGGGTGATGGAGGGTCGGTGCATATGCTGGACCATCCTAATGAGATGGGATCGAAGGAATTGGATTTGACAGAGGAGGTCCTTTGACCCGAGGTATACTTTTTATCTCTTTGTCTTTTGATTTCCTGATTTCTTCCTTTGCATCAGACTGACTGATTTGCTCTTTTCTATTTTGTTTTGCAGCACATTCGGGTCTCCAACACTTGGCTGAGGGACATTAGGGATTGGATATCTTCGACGATCGCCCATATTCGGGATGCGATTCCAGTTCCTTCCTATTTGGTTCCATCTGCATTGTATGAGGTAGGGTCGGGCTCGGGGAGTGGTGGCACATCATCCCGTCGTAGAGAAAGAGAGCGCGCCGTAGGAAAGGAGGGTCCTAGAGAGAGAGAAGGTCAAGAAAGAGAAAGAAGAGAGATAGTGATTGTAGGTGAAGAGATTTAGAATATGTGAGTGGGTGAGAGGGAGAGAGAGAGAGAAAATTGGGTTTGGGTTGAGTCCTGTTATATTTCCTTGCTTTTCTTGAAAAACTGATGTAACACAACAAATTTCTATGCAAATGAAATGAAGTTTTTTTTTGTGTGAATTTCTTTTTTTGGTGACTGATGCACATGCTCTTTTTACTTTGTTGCTGAGACCGTAAAAATAATTAAAAATTATTTTACGGAAGATTTTATTTTAAAATAGGATAGGTCAAAACATAAGGATAAGGAAATTAGGAATTCCCTTAAGATAAAAATTATTTTTAATAGGTTTTTTGATTTTGACAAAAGAGGAAAAAGGGGATTTCCCAAAAATAGGAGGTTGCCAATCAGCATGACCCCTATCCTGCCTATCGGCATATCAGTCCAGTCCAATCAACCCAAGGCTTTGATTGCACTTTCTTCAATTGCTTGGTACTTGGTGGGGTAAGTTTTCCTCTGATTTCTACAGGTTTTCTTGTCTTTTCTTGAGAGTTTTCAAGTATAAATAAGGGTGTGGATGGAGCTTTTCTTCACATTTCCACATTCCTTTCCCTTTATATCCTTCTTTTCTCACTTTCTTCTACTTTTATGATATGGCTCTCCTTGTTAGTATTAAGTTTGCGAACTACCTCAAAACTTTGGAAGCAATGTGTTCCTACAACGTTGACTACGACGCTTTCAACATGCGATGAGTCTCTTGTGGCGCAACCGACCCAAGAGTGGAATATGCTGATGGCAATCGTGGAATTCTGGTACCCTGAAGACCATGTCTTTCGATTTGGGTTGGAAGAAGTCTGTTTGACCTATGAAGGGTTCTCCACCATGTTGGGGATAAATCCTAGCGTTACAGTGACTATGCTTGAGTTTTCCCATTCCCCTAGGAAGCTGTTGCCGGGACTGCTCCATATTTCACCTTCGGTAGCTAGGTCGTTGGTCACAGGAGGAATGATTTCTATTCCCGCGGTGATGTATTATGTGCATTTGAGGGATGTCGGTGATGCTGGTCACGCTAGGGGCATCATTCTGGGCCTGGTTTCAAAACTAATGTTGGTAACTGGGGAATTATTGGTGGACCCCAAACTTGTAGATATTGTTTCTTGGATGTCATATCATCGCAATACTGCATCGGTGATACTAGCAGAGACTTTGAATGGTCTGAATGCCTGACGGGAAGTTCGTTCTAACTTTTTGAGGGGTAGCCCTATAATGCTGTTCATGTGGCTATCAGAAAGGATCCTGAGTATCCTTTGTCGTCGGTGCCAAACTTCTTCTCATGCTATTTTATCAGTGTAGGTCTGGACATCGGGAGATGGGAAAATTGGTTCGTTAAGCACGGGGCTTGGGGCTTGCATTGGTTAGTGCCTTGGTGGGGGAGATGTTGCCCATTCTGGAACTCAGAGATTACCAGTATGTTCGGTTAATAGGCCTCCAACAGACCTCTTTCTATTTTCCCTGGAGGATACTGTACCAATTTGGTTGGAATTAAATTGTACCACCGCGGACACTGAACTTCATTCCTGTAGAGGACGTGAGAGACCATATGCGCATGCGATTTGATTATTTGTGGCAGAATCATCGATCGTCGACCCATCCTTCTCAGTCTGCTAGGCGGGTCTAACACGTCTCAAGGGACTACATGAAGTGGTTGTAGAAAAAGTTAATGGCCAAGATGATGGCTGTTGAGACTGGGCAAAGGTGGTTTGCCATATCTGACACCATGGACGGAGGTGCTGTGGTTTTCCCTAAGCTAGTCCAAGCTTATTGCTCTATGGAATTTTTGCGGCACTCCATTAAGGCAGGGGAAGTTTGGGGACCCCAGGATGTGGGTGATGATGGGGTTGGTTCCTCTGGAAGTTGCGGGTAGGATATGTGAAGCTTTTGTAATGGGTTTAGTTTTGTGTTTGGTAATAATTTGAGAGTTATTTTGGGAGTAGTGGGACTTGATTTTATTTTTGTTTTAGGAAGGTAGGAGTAGGCTTGATAATGGAAGTCGTTTGGCTCCTTATGCCGATGTAAACGTACGAAAATTTTGAATAATGAAATAAAGGAGTTTTGGATCATCTAGTTGTGCCTTTTGATGAGTTTCGTATTTGAATTATCTATACCAATCGCTAAGGCACACATAATCCTTTTATTCATGTATATGTTAAAATGAACCGTCGTTCTCAGGGACAAGAAAAGAATAGCATTTTGTGAAAAAGAAGGTTTTGTGCTCATGTAAAATAGATGAGTCGCCTACATACCTCTGAGGGTTTTGAATTTTTTTTGAAATTCATTTTTTTACAAGCAACAAGATTTTTAGAGGATCAGGCCCCACGTAGTACTAGGTAGAGGTAAATCAAACCTTTTTTTTTAGAATAGAAGGAAGATGAGAAGAGTCGTAGCGTATCGAGATTTTGGACTAGGGGTAGAATTTATTGAGATGGTTCAGGGTGACTGGACGCGCCATTTCTTCTCCATTAAGGTTTGTGAGCATCGTGACACTTCCTGACCGAATCTTCTTCACGATGTAAGGGCCGCTCCAATTGGTCTTGAATTTCATTTTAGGGTCCCAAATGGTCTTTATTATCTCTTTAAGGGATAAATCCCGTTCTCAGACTCCACGGTCCTAGACTCTCTTGTTGAATGATCGTGCTATACGATGATTGTACCCTTGCATGTGATATAGAGCTTTTAGCCTCCTTTCGTCCAAGAGGGACACCTCATCGAGACGACTCTGATGCCAATATTCCTTACTGACTTTTCTTTCTAGCATGACGCACAATGAAGGGATTTCTAGCTCCACGGGTAGGAATCCTTCCATATCGTAGACTAGAGAGTAAGGGGTAGACCCATTAGAGGTTTGAACTGAAGTGAGGTAGCACCAGAGGGCGTAAGGGATCTTGTCAGCCCAATATCGATAACTCTCAATTATCTAACTAATGATGGCTTTGAGGTTCTTATTGGCTGCTTCGACTGCCCCATTTGTTTAAGGTCAGTATGGAGAAGATGTGTCTGAATCCCATATTCGTCGACCACTTCTGTAACTTTTGCCTCAAAGTGTAACCCGTTGTCGGACACCAGCTCGTGCGGGACCCCATATCGATAGATAATGTTTTTCTAAATAAACTTGGCCATTTTCTTGGCATTCAGGACTGCATATGACTTAGATTCGACCCATTTGGTGAAGTATTCAATGGCGACTAGTATGAACTCATGCCCATTGGATGCTTTGGGTGTAAATTTCCTTATGATATCGATGTCCCATGTGGAGAACGACCATGGAGAAGTCATGTTGTACAATTATCGCGAAGGTAAGTGTTGTAGGTTGGAAAATTGCTGGCATTTGAGGCATCTTCGAACGTAAGCTGTGCAATTCTGTACCATGGTAGTCCAATAGTAACCCTGTTGGACAATCTTCTTGGCAAGAATATGGCTATTCATGTGGGGTTCGTACTCCTCGTTGTGGATTTTCTGCATCATTTCTTCAATGTCAGCCCTTGCGATACAGTGTAAATGGGTTCCATCGGAGTTTCTCTTGAACAGTGCTTTATCACAGATAATATACTGGGCAGCCAGTCTGTGGATGGTTGCTCGGTCTTTCTTGTCAGAACCTTAGGGATACCTACCATGCTTGAGGAGGCGCCAAATATCATAGTACCGGTAGTTGGTTATCTCGAGATCTTCCTCTGTGATGAGATCAATGTGGTAGCTATGGGTTGGTTTATCTTTCTTTTGGATAAGGAAAGGGGCCATGGTTATTCCTTCGGGTATGTCAATTATGGAGGCTGAGATTGCAAGGGCATCGACTAGGTTATTCTTTACTCGGGGTAGGTAGTGGAAAGTGATTTCTTGGAATTGAGAAGCTAGCTCTTCTAAGTGCACATGGAAGGGTAAGAGTTTCTCATCCTTGACTTTCCATATTCTGAGTACTTAACCTATGATGAGGGTTGAATCCCCGTACACATCGAGGTATTGAATTCCTTTCTTAAGGATAACTTTGAGGCCTATCGTGCATGCCTCATATTCAGTCATGTTGGTGCAAGAAAAATCCAGATTGATGGGAATGGGAGTGTGAGAGTCATCAGGGGAAATTAGGAGTATCCCAATGCCATACCCTTTCTTGTTGGTAGTTTCGTCAAAGAACATTTGCCATCAAAGATCTTCTTGGGATGTATAGAGGATATTCTCATCTGGGAATTCAAAAATCCAGACATCAACTTCTTTTATAGGGTAGTCAACAAGGTAATCAGAGATGGATCTTCCTTTAATGGCTTTCTGTGTAACATATATGATATCAAACTCGGCTAAAAGCATCAACCAATGGGCCATTCGGCTAGACAAAGCAGGTTTCTCGATCAAGTACTTGATAGGATCCATTCGGGATATAAGTTTGATGGGAAAGGCGAGCATGTAGTGCCGTAGCTTTTGGGTGACCCAGGCAAGGGCGACACATGCTTTTTCCAAGGCTGTGTAGTTAACTTTGTAATGACCAACTTGTGACTGGCATAGTAGATGGCTCTCTCTTTGCGAGTTTCTTCAAGGTATTGGTCTAGCAAAAGCCCTGACTGCGGTATTTGTTATGGTTAGGTAAATGAGTAGGGGAAGACCATGCTGCGGTGGCATGAGTACCGAAGGTCAGGTTAGGTATTGCTTTATTTGGTCAAAGGCTTGTTGGCAAGCTTCATTCAAGGCTTTGGTCGAATAATTTCGGAGGAGTTTGAATATGGGCTCACAGATGGAAGTAAGCTAACTGATGAACTGGGTGATATACTATAATTTTTTGAGGAATCCCCAGATTTTCTTCTTCATATGGGGTGGTGGCATCTCCAGTTGGCTTTCATCTTGGAAATATCTTCTTCTATCCCTTTTTTACCTAACCATAAATCCCAAGAGTTTTCCTTTGGTAATGCCAAAGACACATTTTTGTGGGTTAAGTCGCATCGGGTATTATCGCAGTCGCTTTAGAAACTTCTAGAGGGTGGGAACATGACCCTCCCTAGTCTTGGAATTGATAATCATATCATCCACATAGACCTTGACTTCCTTGTGTATCAGATCATGCAAAATGGTCATGGCATCCCTCTGGTGGGTAGCCCCTGCATTATTTAGACCAAATGGCATGACGGTGTAGCAAAAGGTTCCCCAATGGGTGATAAATACGATTTTCTCTTGATGATCCAGGTGCATCTTGATCTGATTCTATGCAGTAAACCCATCAACAAATGACTTGAGATCATAACTGGCCGTGTTATCCACAGTCATGTCGATATTGGGTAATGGGTAATCATCCTTTGGAGATGCCTTGTTCTAGTCTCGGTAGTCTACGCACATGCGAACTTTCCCTACTGATTTCGGCATGGGTACGATATTGGCTAGCCACATGGGATTTTCAATCACACGAATGAAACCCACATTCAACTGTTTGACCACTTCTTCTTTAACTTTAAGCGATCGTTCATTACAGAGCTTTCACAATTTCTGTTTGATCGATTTGCACCCGGGGAGAGTTAGAATCTCATGCTTAGTTATCTCAGGGTTGATACCAGGCATGTCGTCGTAGGACCATGCAAAGACATCCATAAATTCCTTTAGTAATTCCCCGAGTTGTATGCGCTCATGCTCATTAAGCCGCCCCTATTCTAATCTTGCACAGTTGGCTACTAGAATCGAGATTAATAACAATAGTTTCATCTTCATTAACTTGAATGCGATTATGTTATTTGTTATTAACCTTATTTATACCAGTTAAGAATTGTTCATTTGAAAAATCATCACCATCAAGAGTTTGATTAGAATCAAGATAATTAATGTAAGGCACAGTAAGATACTCAAAATCTTCGTTAATTTTATTGCTAAAAAAATAGCATTGAGAACCTCATCAAAGGAGGTTTTGATTACATCAGAGTTAGGAGGAACAACCAAAGAAGGGGAAATGGGATAAACATCAGGGTTAGGTTGAATATCAGCAGGTGGCACTGGTACAAGATGCCAGTTAAGGGGAGGTCCCTCAATAAATTTGATCAGGAGGGACAAATCTGATGATGTAGCCCCTGAGTGGATTATAAGTTGAATGAATCTTTAGAGTCACTTCTCTCAGGATCTCCGGTATAAGCTATGGTTTCTTCAGTGAGCGATTGCACATGGTGATGGGAAGTCTCCACCCATGGGTAGTTGTCTTGAAAAAAGATCTCCATTCCCGGTTTCATTCTTTTGTCTGCATGGTCATACCATGGTTCAGGGAAGCCATAGAAAAGGGAAATCTTCTCCCTCTCTGATGAATCTTCCGTTCAAGGAATCTCTCGAGACAGTCTTGGTGCTTTCCATCTTTCTCTTTAGTCAAGGCTGATGGATTATTCTAAGGTCTTCTTCTGACAATTGATAGCCCAAGCCATAGGGAGGAAAATCTTTTTTAAACATAATGGGTTCAAGTATCCCTTAATGTCTTTGTCCCATCCCTAGTCCAGACATGAAGTGCATGTTCTTGAACATATGGATTACATTGATGTTGCCATGCGGCTATATTCTGGGCAAACCCTGTCTTTGAAATCATCCACTGATGAGAGTAGAAGTGGTTCAACTCTAAAACCTAATAGAACCATATCATTTGTCCCGTGCTGTATCTCTAGTACTGGGTTACTAGTGGTTGCATTCTAGATCTTGTCATTGTCACCTAAGATGGTGATGACCTGCCCATTGGCGAAGAACTTCAGTCTCTGATGAAGGGAAGAAGACACCCCTTTGATGTGGACCCATGGTCGTCCGAGCAGTAGATTAAAACAGGATGGGATATCAATGACTTGGAATTCAACAAATGGATTTATAGTGCCATCCCCTATTGTAAGCTTTATGGATCCTATTACCTCTCGGTGGGTATTATCACAAGCACATACTACGGCAGAGGTTGGATAAAGGTTGCTCACTTTCAATCCCAAACAATTGAGGGTTCTCAACGAGAAAAAATTAAGAGCTGATCCATTATCAACAAGAGAGAGTGGGATAGTGTTTCCCATGACTTCGACAGAGATGTTGAGAGTATAATTGTGGTCTGGACCAATCTTGGGGATTTCTTCTTCGGAGAAGGAGAGCATTCTAATAGAGGTCAGGGATTCGACTAGATTCACTGCTTCTTCTGGCGTGGTTGAGGTAGGAACTATGGTTCCTGTGAGTAGCTTGATCAGGGCATTTCGGTATAGCTGGGAAGACATAAAAAGTCCCCATAGAGTGATGTTAGCTTGGGTTTTCTTTAGCTGATCGAGGATCTTTCTTTCCTCAAGGGTTATTTCTGGCATAGGAATATTCTCGACACCCTTTCCTTTGTCGCTTGCTGATGGCTTCAGGCTTGGAGTCCGGTAATGCACCCTGATTTGGTCATATGGTTCACAAAAGAGGAAAAAAATAGAAACCCTGTTTCCTCATCGATCTCAGCTTGTTCATCCACCTTGTTGATCTCTCCTAGTAATTCCTTAAATGATACCATCCCACACATTTTGACTATCAAACTGGTCTTTTTTGAACTCTGCTCTTCGTCTGAATCATCGAATTTGTCCCCCCACTCGGTGGCAACGACATTATCTTTCCATGAAAAGTTGATACATTGCACGACTTCAATGGCCTCTTTATATAAGTCCTCGCATTCGATGGGGAGATGTGAAAGTGAAGGGACTAGACGCCCTTGTAGTTTCAAAACATTGAGTAGCCCGGATATACTACAAATATCACCTATCTGTCGAAATAAATCCACCATGATCTGGACCATATCATCTAAATTGACTTCATAAGTCGGTACCACCCAATTATCTGACTCTCAGGCCCATTTTTGAGCTTCTAATAAATACATACTGAATCTGTGACAGTCGATGGTCATTTGGGGGGAAATTTCAGCCCAAACTCTAGGAGTTGGTTCAACATTTCTGATAATTCCATGTCTTTACCTCCAGAACGGGTGTGGACAATGATGCATGCTCTAGTGAGGAATGATAAGGTCTGATCGACAAAGCTAATAGGGTGTAAGAGAATGTATGAACATGTTTGGAAAGGTTTAGGGGAGTATATGACTGGTGATTTTCTTGGTATGATATGGACAGAAGGGTTAAATTTTGAGTCTTCTTCTAGGAAAATGGCATTTATATGATTCGGGAATGCATTGGGGGTAGTGTTTGGTTTAGGAATGGCTGGTAGGGCGATGACACCCCGGTTAATCAGGACTTAGATCACATTTCGAAGGTGGAAGCATTGGTCAGTGGTATGGCCAACAATTTGGTGAAAGTCACAATGGGCATCTGACTTGAAATTTCTGGGAACTTGGTTTAGTAATGGACGAGGGTCCAAGGGCTTGATAAGATTTTACCTCAAGAGGTCTTGGTAAACTTTGGATAGGGGAGCATGAAGCTCGGTGTATTCCTTTCAGACTGTGTTAGAGAGGCTTTCTAGTGCCCATGAAGTGGAAGATTGAGAGATGTTGTTGATGGTGGAACTGCGGTATTGGTAGTTTTTTCAAACTTTCTGGGAGTGAATTATCTAGATACTTTCTTTGGTCCAACTTCTGTTTTGGAAATGCCTTCTTCAATCTCCACTCCTGCTTCTTAGAGGGCTCAGAAATAAGGTTAGACTACCCTCCTATCCTTGCTCGGACATGGGGTAAGAAGTTTTTCTTTATAATGCTGACTTGCTCTTCTTCGGAAGGCTGATAGGTAATGGTGGTTGGTTTCTCTCTCCACTTTGCTATGAAGTTATTAACTGACTCACCAGGTTCTACTTGAGCAACTCTAAATCACGGCGGGTGACCTTTCACTCCTCGTTGTAATTTTTTTTACATGAACTCGCGAACAACATCTTCCCAACTATGAAGTCTGGACTCTTCAAGAGATAAGAACCAACGGAGAACACTATCCTTCAAGGTCTGTTAGAACATTTAGGGAAATTATTTACTCGGAGGTGTAGAACTATCCTTCAAGAGATAAGAACCAATGGAGACATGTGGGTGTAGTCCATGTGATTCCCAGAGAGTATGACTTGGTCAAATTTCTTGGTCAACATCTTGAGGTCTTCCTTGAATTTGTTAAATTCTTCCTCCTTCGAATCAATGGTCACGGGTAAGTTAGCCCTTGGCTGGGCAAGGTTAGGTATAGGAAGATGGGCTGGTGGCAACCCATTAGCAGAAGGATCACGTAGAGCATGTTAGTAATCCTCGAGAACCCAAATAGGATCGAGTGATGGCGGACCCATAGTGCGAGGGAAAAAGACACCGGGTTCTTCGAGAATAGGGACCCAATTTTATTGCATCTCATGAACTTCAGTTTGAAGGTTGTCCATCTTGGAAGTAAGTTGAGGTAGAACTGTTAACAAATCCGGTGCACATTCAATTCTTGATCTGTGTTCTCCATGGAAAGTGGATGAATTTTGGACTCAAAGTAAGTGAGGGGACTGACGGAGCTTCGTGGTGGTTTGAATGAAGACCGAAGCCAATAGGGAGACAGGACAAGGGTATGCGATCATCTTGAGAAGGAGAAAAATTAGGATTTATTTTTGGAAAGGAAAAAGGGAAAATTGTTATTTTGAAAATGAGGGAAGATGTTTTAGACATTTTGGAAAAGATGAAGGCAAAATGTTTTGGACACAGGGAAGAAAAACATTTTTGGTATGATAAAAAGGGGAAAATATTATTGGTATATTTGATAAAAGAGGAAAAATGTTTTTGGACACTTTTTGGAAAAGGAAAGAAGTAAAAGTGAGAGACCGATCTCAACATGATTATTATTATGTTTACCTAAATGCAAAAAGGGAAATGCCGAAAGGGAAAATCGAGTTTGAAAAATATGTAAAAACTATGGTTGGACTTGTTACTAGGCTCATGGGTAGGGTCCCATTTTAAAAGTTGCATGGAAATTTGGGTGGCATGCCGACCCGACATTTCGACAGAGTTTCGGGTTGAAATCGACAAACTAAATATTCTTACCGAAGGTTTGACACCTATATGCGGGTATGCAGTTATTGGGTTAATTGGAAGGTGTTCCCCCCTTTGGAATGACTTCCACGATATACATCTTGCTTTTGAGGGCAATCGGTACATGTGGACAAGCCATTTGATATACCCGAGTGTACGTGAATTACCTCACTATATACCTCGTGGGGACAGTACGTGTGTGAGGGAATTCGATATACTCGATATACGTGAACGAGTTCCCTACGATATACTTCCTGTCATGACTTCGGTCAAGCGGTATGATGCGAGAATGACCGTTCGATATACGTCGAAGGTACTCTGCCAATAGAAGGTGAGAGTCATATCGCTTAGGCTAACTATGACTTGCCAGACGAGCGCCCATCACGATGTGACTCCCCAGTTATGGGACAAAATTTGGTCAATAGCAATGCTCTTTGGTGATGTAATGTGTAACATGCATGATTCTTAATTAGTGTCTTATGGAGAGAGTATCTTCGATGAGCACCACGCCAAGCAGGGGGAAAATGTAAAAGTAAGTAAATTTACACTAAGCATGGATATGTGAGAGTGAGTGGTGTGTAATTATCTACAAGTGAGTGTGTGGTAGTGAACCTAAGCATGTATCAACTACAAGTGGTGTGTGATAAGTGTAAGTGAGTACGGATATATATAAATGCGATATGTGGAGGGGTGTGTTAGTGACACCTAAGCATGGATTTCTAAGTGGTGTGTGCAACATAGGGATGTAAGTGATCCTAGGTGTACGTGGTGTCAAGTGTATATGTAGAATTTCTAATTGTGTGTGAGTGAGTAGTGATACAAGCATGGGGTATATATGTGCAAGAAATAATAGAGGAGAGAAAAGGTGCATACAGGTAGGTACATACGCACACAAGAAAATAAAACACCCATGCAAACAGAGTCAAGCCCTCTTATGAAAAAGTACTCAGCAGAGTTGCCACTGTGGCCATCCCAATCCGGAGTCAGGGTACGGCTCGGAAAGGTCTCCCATCCCACTCGGGGGTGCTTCGGCCGTCGTCAGTGTGGGGTAAATGTGATGAGATAGAGTCACTAGTCTATTTTGCTCAAAACAGATAAAAGAACATGTCGTCGCCTCGAGAGGACACCATCAAAGACAAACTGATGCATACGAAACCAATAGTTTGGAGGTTCGGGGGATAAGTTACGAAATATGAAGGTGTTAGGAACCCATCCTGCCCCTTTGGTCTCTCATGGGATAGTGTTGTTGTTTCCCTTAATTTCTCCATGAAGTGCGTGTATATAATGGAGATCGAAATTGCTCAACTCACACCATGGGAAAGGTAGGGTGAGGTCATCCATAGGAATGCACCCAAAATATTATATATAGAAAATATGATTTTTGCGTTTATCGCGATATTGATCGTTATTATGAAATGACAATATGCGTTGGATGAAACCCAAACAAACATAATATGTATATTAATGCAAGAATATGATAAAAATGAGGGATTTAGGAAAGTAGGAAAATTGGACTCGAGCCTCGGGTTTTAATTCGAAATGCCTACGTAGCCTATAAGGGCATTAAATTCCACGTAGTTTGGATGCGGCATGGGGGTGGGGTTCATCCCATAGATCCAAACAGGATTTTATTACGTGTGTGTAGATAAATATGTTTTAGTTTTAAAAAAGTGTGATGGATAATCTCATTCGTAATTTATGGGTGTAACCCTCTTTTTGTTTGTTTTGAGTTTTTTTATAGAAAATAAAGTATGTGAAATATACTAATAAAAGTGTAGATATAAATGGTTATGAACAAAAGTAGGGGCTAGATTATGAATCTAATGAAATTTATGCAAAAATAAGGAATTTAAAGAGAGAGGGAGGGGATTGGACCTTCTTTGAAGCTTGATCTTTGATCTTGTGTGAACTCCCTTGAATGTGAGATGGATGTTGGATGAGAGAGAATGTGATTTACTAAATTGGGTATGAAAAGGATGGGAATGTAAACTTGAATGGAACTTCACATAGAGGAACTTTGATGATTTCGAGAGAATGTTACTGACATCAATAATGCTGATGGATCTGAGCCCTTCGTGTTTGGTAGTGAGGTCATGCCATCATTTTATAGGGTCGGGGGGTTACTGATCGGCATAATCCTTGCCCTACCAATCTCCAAGTGACCCTAGACACACTGCCGATAGGCAGGCATCTGGACCTGGCAATTGGTAGCCTCGTGCAAATTATCTTGGAAAAATGATCGTAGAATGTAATCCATTGATCTGAATTGTGTATGGGGAATACTGTTAGAAAGGTAGTTTAGAGACCTTTTAGAGTTCTTTGGTTCGCTCCTGGGTCCGAGAGTTGACTTTGGGTCAAATATGGCTCGAACGCGCACGTCGATCCTTTGGACGGGAGATTATCGGACGCAAACGGATCGTTCTTCCACATGGTACATCAGAAGTGTGCATGGGGACAGACCGTTCAAAAGGTTAGGAGATGTACTTTAACATTACAAAGAGTTTCTCTTGGTTGGGATAGTTGACCTTGGTCAACTGGGGTCCAGAAGCGTTCGGTGACCTGTCCGAGTAAAACGGATCGTTCGTTCATACCGTAAGTCATAATCGCGCAAGGGGTGGACCATTGGAAAGGGTATTCAGTTCCCTTTATAGATTCATTCAATCTTGTTCGAGTTGACTTAGGTCAAATGGAGCCCGAGAGTGCCTGATGGCCTCCGGATTGATTTTTAGGGGAACATTGAACGTTCATCCAAACGGTTATGCCATTTTATGCATGGGTCGGATCGTTGGAAAGGGGTTTCAGTTACCTTCGAAGATTCAATGAGATTTCACTCTAATGATGACATTGATTGACATCAAGTCGGGGCTTGAGAGCGCCCAATGGCGTTTATATCGGTACTCGAAGTGCGACCTAAGGTTTGTAGCGAAATGAAGAGGTGCTAGGGACCTAAGGAGAGACTTAGGGGGTCCTAGAAAGTGGTGTCTACACCTAGGTACTTTATCATAAGCCTTTTCTAAATATATAAAGACCATATATAAATTTTTATTCTTACTTCTACATTTCTCCATTAACTAGTCTTAATAAGTAGTAAATAGCTTTCGTGGTGGATCACCCTCGCATAAATCCAAATTGATTGTCCGAAATAGTTGACTGAATTCTTAATCGTTGTTCTATAACCTTTTTCCATAATTTCATAGTGTGATTCATCAGTTTGATTCTTCTGTAATTATCACAATTTTGTATGTCCCCTTTATTTTTATACAAAGGTATTGTGGTGCTTTTCCTCCACTTATCTGCCATACTTCCTTCTCTTAAAGTTTTATTAAATAAGACTGTTAACCATTCTATTCGTATACTTCCAAGGGTTCTCCACACCTTTATGGCTATCTTTATGTAAAAGAAAAAGGCTTGAAAGAGTTGGTCAAAAAGCTCAACGTGAGAAGAAAGTGATGAGAAGGAATGTGAGAAAATTTAGGAGAAGAAATTTAGTTTTTGTACTTTTGTCGAATACATGGTCACACAAATCAAGCATGTTGGTTCTTCGGGGAAAGAAATCAAAAGTTCATGGGAATTTCAAAGAGATCTTATCAATGAACTAAGAGGTCAAGTTGATAATTTGATGAGAAGGATGATATTTCTAGAGAAAATAAAGGTGAAACTAGGCGTGATTTTCTTAGAACTAGACCTAGACACTACACTAAAATTCCAAGGACTAGTCATAAGAATCCTTGGATTAATAAGATGACCAAGGGTATGTAGTGGAATGTATAGGAATGCATCTAAAAGGATCCTCAAAAGAAATTTGAGATGAATGATGTTGTCTTTGTTCCTTCCATTGACTCGAGAGATGAAACACCCATCGCTATCTAGATAGATAGTTTTCTAGGATTACTAGGTTCTTATAGGTTTCTATTCCTAGTTCATTCTTGATTTGTGGGGGAAATAAATCTTTGTGGATGAGAGTATTCAAATTGGTACCACTTTTCCTATTTTGTGAGGATATCATGTATATGTGCACTGTTCATGCATATTTTTCTATGCTATGTTTCTTTGCTAAACATAATTTTTGTTAATATATGCATCATTCTTATTAAAAAATTCCAATTTTTATTGTGTTTATTTATTTTTGTGATTAAGTCTCTGATTCTTATTGATTTAATGATTGATTTAACTTGAATGATGATTTAAAGTGAATTTTAAGCTATTTGATTGAAAATGTTAATTGATTTAATTATTAGGATAAGATTCATTTGATAAATCTTGATTAAGGAATTCGTATGGCATCACACTACTTAACCACATGCATATCACTTATTGCAAATGATTACAATTATGTGTTTATTACTTTTAGTGCTTAATTTGATAATGATCATATCCCAAGATCTTATTGGTTTTTCAAAAGTTTTTATGGTCCATGTGTGAGATTTTTGTGTGTTTCATAATGTTAAGGGGCTGGAAAAGAAACGTTTTCAAAGCATTTACAAGGGCCACCATTAGAGTGATTATGCCCAATTTGGAAATTCAATTGTTGTTGGGTAGGTGTCATCTAGGTGTGTGAAAAGCCAATCAACAACAAAGGCCAAATATGTTGAAAAGACCCACAAACCAATAGCTTAAACTGGCATACAAACAGGGTAGGACATAGCTTTTTAAAAATAAAAATTACTATTTAGTTGGCATTCAAAAGAATTTGAACAACATATGCTTGAGGGTATAAGATGGTTAGAAAGTAATATTTCTTAGATAAAAGGATATTAATGAAAAGATTGTCTTTTAAGCATAATTTGTAATGATTATATGATTTGATTATGTGTAATCCATGTTGATTTGTTATCCATATTTGTCACCTGAAACATAACTTAATCTATATTACAAAGTTGTTAAATGTTGATTTGATGAGAATTTTATACCTTGTATCTTGAATTGATTGAGATTTAGTTTACTTGTGTTTCTAATTCATAGTTTTAATTAAGATTTAAATGAAATCCTCGTGTCAAATCAAAATTGCCATATGTGCCTAATCATTATCACACTTTGTGTGTTTTGTGTTTACATTTGTATATATGTCTTTGAGAGTTGTTGATTTTATGTTATTCTTTGTATTTATCCAAAATTTGTGATATTCAAGTAAAAAATGAATGATTTCTCATGCTTTGTATTAATTCATACTAATGGAGTTGGGAGTTTTGTGATTCATGTGTTTATCTTATGGTTTTCTAGAAATTATTGGCTTTATTGTCGAAATCCCCTATTTTGTTTGCATGGATGAATATTGAGCCAGTTCGCACGAATATCGTGCACACAGTTAGTTCCAGTAGTTTACACAACTGTCAAAAGCCTAATTTCAAATCCAAACCCTTCCAGACCTCAAACCCTAGCTAAATTCATCCCTTGTAAGATTTTTTCCATCTTGCATGGGGACTTAGAAGGATTTTAAGAGATTATTCGTCTGTGATTGATAATAGCTCTAGTATTTCAAATTTGGTACTTTTGACTTGATTTCACTTTGGTAATCAAAAGTTGTTGGTTCTTGTTTACAGTTGTTTTAGGAAAGCGATATCATTTTATGTGCTAGATTTGGTGTTTTGGAGGTTTATTTGGTGGTTTAGGGTAATACATTTGTTTTTTTTTGTGTCATTTTTTATTTCGACCCTAGTTTGTCATTTTTTTCCTTTTCTTCATCATATTTCTGCATTATGGTAAGAGGGAATACCCAAGCGAGGAAGAAGTTTAGGATACCTAGGGGTCCGGATGAGACTTCTCGACCACAAGAGTCACCATCGTCCCTACGTCCTTCTAGACGTCATAGACAGGCCTCGAGTGCCTCGATTCCCATTCTAGTCACCACAATCGATGCTTCTATGATTCTTTTTACTAAAGATGAATCGGTCTTTTCATGCATTCATGCTTCGAGCTGTCATTACGGAGAAATATGTTAATTTGGAGAACCTCAAGAAGAGTGAGGAGAGATAGTATATTCTGTCATTGATTGGTACCATTCGAGATTCAACTTTGATTTGGCCATACGGTTCGACCAATGCTACTCTAGTTCATAAGTTCTATAAGAACATGATTATGCCTATCGATATCACGCATGCAATGTATTCATTTGTTCGTGGTATTTCGATTGAGCTTATTGCTTATAATCTTGATTCTCATTTAGGACTTAAAACTCGTATCTATAACACTGGTAATGATGCCTATTGTGATGGTGGTGTCACGGCTGATAAGGTTACATCATTTTTAGTGGGTTTTCAGACTACATAGACGCGCTCCTTATTTCTTTTTATTGATATGGGTAGGCGATTATCTTTTCTTCATTTCTTAGTTATTTATACCATTATGTCCCATCATCGTACCCATAAATTTCCATACCACATAGGTCTATTGATGTACACTTTAGCTCATCAACATGTAATAGACTATACCGAGCACATTATTTAGGTTATGAGGAGAGCGTCCACTGATATTGGAGGTAAGGCATTACCATATGGGAGGTTGATCACTAGCTACCTATACCACTTAGCAGAGCCGGTTATTAAGGGAGGCGGAGGAGGCGGCCGCCTCGGGCCCCCGATTTTTGACGAATTTTAGGGGCCCCCGATTATATATATATATATATATATATATATATATATATATATATATATATATATATATATATATATATATATATTAATAGGGACGGTTGAGAAACCCATTCTCTTCAACCAACAGCACTGCCACCAACACTTCATTTTCCCAAGATACCAAACTCTTAAAATTCCACAGAAGTCAAAGCCTCTTTAAAACCCACAATATCCCACACAATAAGCATAGGGACGGTAGATTCTAGAGAAATCCAATAGGCAACATATATAAGCTATTAATATTATATATACCCATAAGCCACATAACATATATCATATATCTGAAACAGATGAGGAAATAACTCAAATAGGGCGGCAGGGTAGAGATTAAAGAAACAAATTGAGGTGAGAAAATTATGAAATAATTTTTTTTCAGTAATTTTATAAATACATTTTACTTTTGTTTTATCCTTTAGAATTTATATTTTTTTTTTATTTCAATTGATTGATATTTTACTATTTGACACAGGTTTATTATGAAATAAATTTTTTGGAAGGAGAAGCTGATTAATTTGGATATTTCGTGCGTGGAATATTATATAATTCGCCAATCAGGTTTTATTGTTCAACTTTATCTATTATCAATTGGGTGTTAATTGTTAGTGTATAGTCATGCCTCCTAGAAAGTACGAGTCTGGAGCCGCAAAAAGAAAGAAAAAACAAGAAATTGAAAAAATTTCTCAATCTAAAAAAGGAGCCCTTTATAAGTTTTTGGCGAAAAAAAGTTCGAATAATGTTGATGATAATGAAGAAGAATTAAATAAAGAACTTGAAGAGATAGTTGATGAAGATATTCAACTTGGGGGTGAGAATGTTAATATGGCTAGTGAAGAGGGTGATAAAAATGACGAATATGGGACAACTAATGAGGGTGTTAAAAAAGAAGAATATGGACCGCAAAATATTTTTGACCCTGCAAATTGGGATAAGATTGATCAAAATTTGATAGACTTTTTGGTAGAAAAAAGGGCTCACATAAAAAAATGCCGAATTAATTTCTCACTTTGCTTCAAAAAATGCTAGAAGAGCTCACATCAAATGATATGTTGTTATGCTTCCTTAATTTGTTTTTCTTTTGGAAAGGAGAGTATAAGAGAGTGATTTGTAGACTTTTATACTTGATAATAATAAAAAGGTAGTTTTGTTTTGAGTAGTAAATATTTTTTTAATTTATAAATTTAAAAATAAATATTTTATTATATATGGGGCGCCATTTCAAGAGTTCGCCTCGAGCCCCTAACATCTCGGGACCAGCCCTGCCACTTAGGTGTATCTCGATTGTTTTCTAATGAGGTCGCTTCCATTATTGGAGGTATTTTGAGTGGTAGTTCTTCGCACTTAGTAAGCGAGACTACCTGTCATCTAGCTAGATAAACCATTGACCCCAATGTACTAGCATCAGCTCCCGCCTTAGTTCCTGCACCTGCACCAATGCCCCGCACACACCAGGGTTAAAGAGAGATAATGGAGACACATTTTTCTTATAAGAAACTTTAGTTCACGCATATTCGAGCAGATATGACTAATTCTTATGCCTACTATACATAGAGATTCGATACCATTGACAGAGCACATGCAAGCTTTTGAACACATGTGGCATCTATTATTGACTATTTTAAGAGATCCGGTATTGATCCAGATGTTGCTTCTCATGTTCCACCGCATGTTTGTACATTGCCGTCTTATGTACCTCCTATTGATGATGTTGATGATAATGAGGCCGAGGAAGAGGATAATGATGTTGAGGAGATCAATGTTGATGATGGTGAGTACAAATCTGATGATGATTAAAGTTTCTATTTCTTTCTTTATTTTCATTTTACCCATTTAATAGTACCGCCATTGGTACTTTGCTATATTTGTTATGTGCTAGCGTATTTTGTATATTTTGTTGCTATTTTTATAAACTAACCACTCTTTGATGATTGTTTGGATATATTTTGTCTGTTGCGTGGATATGTTGTTGATGTTTATTAATTATCTTTTCTTCTATAATATATAACCTTTTCTTATTGTGTAATATTCATGATTGTTATATGATCTCATATCACTATTAGATTTATTGTATATAACGTATTCTGTTTTTACACTTGTTAATAGATATCTTTCATCTTTTAGTTCTTGATTTTGAGATTTACATTTTGATACATGTGTTTATGCTCACTTCGTGTTCCCATGATATAACTTTCGTAGTTTACATGTTTTACTAGTTTGTGATTTTCTAGTTTCTCTTCACATCATGACTTTGATTGCTGCTATGCTATCCCGTTATATCTATGATATTTTTTTTGTCTCTTTGACTTTTTCGTGTCAAGAAGGGGGAGAGATTTTTTATATCCTTTCTTTGCCCATCGGGTAAAAAAGGGGAGTACGTTTGCCTCTCACTTTATTATAAAATGGAGAGATATCTATGATAGGGGGAGTTGACTCGTAGGGGGAGTTATTGATTGTTTTATTATATGTTATGTAATATGGGCTTTGCTACATTGTGTTAACATTGATTTTAGATGAGTGTGCTATATCTCACACGTTCACGTGTTTTATTTCATGTTCACATGCTTTATTTTATCTATATCACATTGATATTATCGGAGGATTCCCAAGGAGGGAGAGTTTCTCTTTGTACATGTTATTGCCTGCATGATGCTCTTTGTTGTTTCATGTGTTTTTAGATATAACTATGTTGATTCTGACCCCGATCCGTTGTTTAATCTTGACTATTGATATGTCATTGGTCTATTGGATTGATTTGTGAATTATTCCCTACTAATTTCATTATATGGTTAATGAGATGTGGGTTTAGTAGGGGTAATGGAGTGTATATTGGGGTTTGGAGGTTTTTCCATGGAATAGCCAAAGGGGAGTTTGAAAATGTAATTTTGTATCATATATTAGTTAGATAAATTCCATGATAAAACATTTGAGTCGTTTGAGTCATTCAAGTCATATAGAATTGATAAGTTTGTGTGAGGCACATTCATTTAGCTTTAGATAGACTTTTGAATTAGAAAATTATGCAAGCTGCTCATCAAATTACAAGACTTCCATTACGCACTTGATTGGAAGACTATATCCTTTTGGCAGTTTTATGAATTGCCTATGGTTAATACCCATGTCTATTTTAAAATTGCACGAACAAGTGTAATTTTTACTCGAAGGTCTGTGAAAATTATTTTGGGAGTTGACCATTTTAACTTGGTGTAGCTAAAGGAATATTGGTAGTGTTTTTTCCTTTAACTATTTGCACGATTTCTACTTGATCCCGTGCATAGGGCTTTGCCACGATTCCCTTACTGTCTGGAATCGTGCGCACGACGGAGCTGAATTTTGAAAATTTTCTATAAATAAATTATTTTCCCTCCCATTTCACATGATCTAAAAATTACACAATGGAAAAACCTCTCAGATCATATTTTCGTAGTTGAGAGCTATTTTTGTTTCTCTTTTACACAAAATTCACTTATTCCTCAAAAACTATTTCAAACTTAGGTCTATGTCTTGATCAGTTTTGTGAGTGAATTGAGAGTGATTTTGTTCAGGTAATCATTACCCTATTACAATTCAAAAATCTACTTCTGAATTGCAATGATCTCATAATCTTATATCTAAAAGTGGAGGCACTTTGATTCATTAGAGGAGCTGAAGTGTGATGTTGATCATAAGGGGCACATTGGAGTTCCCCATTTGCATCGTGGAACTCGGTGTGGGTTTCTATCATCTATGGGGGAAAGTTGCAAGGTCCATAGGTAACTGCATGAGATAGTTTGTTTCAGAGGTATATTTGTAAGGACATTTTTGTCCATTATCAATTTGTATGTCGTTCGTCATTTCATCGTTGAAGAAATTCAAGATCGTATCTTCATCAACGGATCCGAATATCAAAGAAGAAAGGAATCAGATTTTTTGTCAGCCGGACCGGTCCGCCCATTTAAAAAGGAACCGATCTGCCCCAGACTGATTCGCCTCAAGCCGGACCGATCCACCTTGCTCTTGAACTAGTAGACCCCGGATCGAATGCGAACCGAAGAGACCACTTTCAAAAACGAACCGGTCCGACCTCGGACCGATCCACATCCATACCGGACCGGTCCGCCTGGGATAAATTCGTACAGAGCCGTGAGTTTTTATATCTCTTTTTAGTTTCCTTATTTAAAGCCATCTACGGGGGGTTTGTTTCCAAGACTTTTGAGATGATTTTGAGAGTCCTTTTTTCCTCAAGTCTTCATTCTTTTTGAGTTCCCAAACTCATGTTTTGATTCACATATCATTGATATATCTTTATGAATCTTTTTGCAACCCAAGAACACATCCTTGTATTTGTTCAACCCTTGTGAAGAAGCCGTTTCTCTTCTTCATTGCTGACCACCTCGAGTTCCTGCGGGAGATTCCAACTGACACTGTTTCTAGCCGTTGCTTTGAAGGTTTGACGAAGACACCGTGCGTTACACTTGTGGGCGATTATCAGGTTGTATGTAAGTCAATGGTCTTGTAAATTTTTTAAAGTTCTAGAAATAAAAGGTTTTGCCCTTCGGGAATTTTTCCTTGAATTTGTGTGGCATGAATTATTTATTTACGGGTTGACTTTTGCTCTTTAGATGCATGATTAGGGGCTGAAATTAAATAAGTGTGCTAAATTAGAAATTTATAAAGTTAATCAATTATCACACAGTCATATGACGTTATCAATATTCTTGCCTTGTGTAATGCATCTTTTCTAGTATAAAAGGAAATTTGAGTGCATCAAGGTTTTTTACCCCTTGGTGGGGGGATTTTCCTCATAAAATTTATCTTGTGAATGCTTGTGATTGTCTTTTAATAAATTGCACTCTTTGGATCACACACACCACTTAAATCTCACTTAGATATAGTGCAATGGCTCAAAATTTGACTTAGATGTTTTGATCTAGTTATTTCATCTAGATTTGCATAATTCACTTGTTGTGTGAATAATTCAAGACATATTCCATATCATTTAGTTAAAATTTGTGTTTGGTTATTTGAATTTGCATGAAAAATCATTAAATTTAAAAAAATGATCACGAGAGGCGGCCAAACCTATTTACTCCCCTCTCTAGGTTTGTTTTAGGTTAAAACTTGGTTAATAAACACATATCCTCAAACATTGCAACGTTTGAAACATTGGGTTAAAAATTGAAAATCAGTCCAAACTTCAGGGTTAAATTTGCATTTTTCTGTAATTAAAATTATAAAGCGCTCAAACATCGTGTGGGTTACCAACTTGTAATTATTATACAATAACTTTTTAATAAATGGGAATAAAAAAGGCTTCTCGATATACATACACACACACACACATACACATACACATACACACAGTAATGCGTTACATATATTATTAATATATTATAGAATATAAAGATTATACACTCACCATTATATATTGGTGGAGTTATTTTTGGAAAAATACATGATTATAATACTAAAAGAACTCCCCAAAGGGTTTCAAGGTGCTCCATGATATAAAGTTTATTTTTAAGTCTACCACCATCATACCCCGTATCGGGTAAGGAAGCATACATACGAAGCTTTGTTATATGCATATAAAACATGTGGGAGAAACAAATGAAAACTTTGTGTAAGCTTTGCAAAATGGTGGGAAGAGTTATGAGTTGAGATTTTGTGAGCACTGACCAAGCATAAATTCTTCGGAATTTAGCCCTTTAAATTAGTGATTTTGATATCCCGAACAAGGTAATTGAATCATTTTTATTCCATATCATTGCCATTGATTGTTTCTAACAATTTCCCCGAGTTTCGTGTATTTCTGATGGATTTTACAGGAATTTAGTGCAAGAAAAGAGAGAAAGAAACCGGAAGAAAGGAAATGATGAAAGGAAGAAAAGTCAAAGGGCAAAAGAGTAAATTTCTATCCAGAATTCGAATTCGACATCTAAAGGGAAGTTTAAGTGCGTGATTTCACAAGAGCATCGGAAGAAACGACACTCAAATCGGAGCTCGAGATCAAAAGTTATGGCCAGTCAAAGAGGATAGAGAAAAGTCAACAAGGAAGAAAATCGGACCGATCCGGTGGAAACCGGACCGATCCGAAATGATCCAAGTCCAGTAGATCCCGGATGGATGCCGAGCCGATGACAACATAACCGATCCGG
Source organism: Sambucus nigra (assembly GCA_949130495.1). NCBI lineage: Eukaryota > Viridiplantae > Streptophyta > Magnoliopsida > Dipsacales > Adoxaceae > Sambucus > Sambucus nigra. The sequence continues at coordinate 191,499,098 of OX422220.1, forward strand.
TGGGTACCGGACCGATCCGGTAGAATAAAAAAAGAACCGATCCGGTGGCTGAAAGACGGACCGATCCGAGGGCTATCCGGACCGGTCCGGTCATGCGAAATCCTGGCATTTATTGTGAAGATTTTTATGTGCGTAGCTGGAAAAATCTTGCACCACAAGCATCCCTGGTTGTCAAATTCGTAGTACTTGGTGCTATAAAAGCCCATGCCCTACCTCATTCTAAGAGGGTTTTTCTAGAGAGGATTTTAGGTCAATTTTAGAGAGAGAAATTCAGAAGTAGGAAATTTTCATAGGAGTTTTCATAAACCCTAGTTTGTAAGAGTGATTACAATTTCTGGATTCAAGTCTTTCCTGTTGCTGAAATCAAGTATAACAATTTCTTTCTCTTAGTTGGTATTTATGTTAGTCAAATTTCAATTGTTTTGCAAATTATTTTCAATAGTTGTTAGACCTATAATTTTGTGTATGAAGTTGTTCTTTAATCAAATCATGTCTAGCTAAATTCTTAAGGGCTGGGGTACATGAACTCACTCCGAAGAAAATTACATGACTAGAAAATAGAGGGTAAATTAAATTCCGACCAAATCGTGTATGAAAATTACACACATATAGTCAATCTTTTAATCTCTCTTGCCCTAGGTACTTGAGATGTTTAAGAACGCTTTGCGAGTGTAATTGTTCATTCACCGCTTTATATTTCCCTTTGATTTCATATGATGAGGGCTATATCCTTCATATATGTAATACTTATGATTTATAAGGGCTGGATTTAGTCAATAATTTTAATTTTCAATTCTAGTATTCTACACGGTAATTTGTCAAGGTTTGAGGGATTGTACCCTACCCTATTTTCTCTCATTTGTCAATCTAATTTCTTCACAAATTTTAGTTTATTTTTCTTGGAAACATTTTTTATTTCACTAGAAATTTCCCAATCATTAATCATCTTTTCTTATTCTTTTGAGGAATCATTTCAAGATTTAATAACTTCTCCTATACAAATACCGATTATTGATCCCTGTGGATACGATCCCGATTTATCGGATTATTACTAACGCGACAGGCTTGCACTTGAGCCTAGAGAAAACGCACTTTTGAGACAAATTCTTAGTCGCGTCAAGTTTTTGGCGCCGTTGCTGGGGCTCATCAATTGGTATAATTTAGGAAAGTTAATTTTATCTACAAGTGATTTCAAAAAAAAAAAAAAAAAAATTATTCTTTTTACATCTCATCTCTTTTGCGCTTATATGCAGAATTCATCTTCTACCCAAGTTCACGAAAATCCTATTGCCGAAGCAAATTCTGAAAATTCTCATACCACTGAGTCTCCTCATTTTTGGGTTCCACCTCCTTCGCCTAACAATTCCATTACAAGTCGTTCATTGAGTCAAACACTGAGTGGGAATTCTGAATCTTTCGGTAGCAATATGTCTGTGCAAGGTAGTGTTGGTGTTGGTGCTGGAGAGGATGAGATACCATACCTTCCCATGAAAGATTTGTTATTTCCTGAGAGAACTGTTACCCCTGGTTGCATTTTACTCCCGTATAATGCCGGTCAGTTCCACTTTCGTAATGGGATGATTCAAATTCTTCCTACATTTCATGGGATGGATTCTGAAAAACTATATCTCCACATTAGAGAGTTCGAGGAAGCATGTGAGACGTTTTGTGACCAAGCTATCCCACAAGATGTTATCCGATTAAAGCTTTTCCCTTTTTCCTTAAAGGATAAAGCTAAGACCTGACTATGGTCACTACCCCCAAATTCTGTGTTATCTTGGAGAGATATGCAAACTAAGTTTCTCTCCAAATTTTTTCCCCAACACAAAACTAATTCTGTTAAAGCCCAAATACAATCTTTTCGACAAAATGAAAATGAGGCCTTCGATAAGTGTTGGGAGAGATTTCAGGAGTTAGTTAATGCGTGCCCACATCATGGCTTTGAAAAACATCATTTGATTTCATTTTTCCATCAAGACCTTACTTTAGCATCTAAACAATTTGTTCAAATGATAAGACCTTTTTGGGAGTTAGACTTGAGCAATGCTGAGGCTCATCTGAAATATGTAGCAGAGACTACCCAAGCATGGGATATTTCTGATCCCAATAGTCAAAATAGAAATCGACAAGTGTCCAATGTGCCTGCTGCGTCCGGTATCTATCACTTGGACAAGGACACTTTGTTGGATCGCAAGTTTGACCAATTGGAAAAGAATTTAAGAGACATGTTTGAAGTGCAATTGAGAGAAATAGCTGGACCCGTGCAAGCCGGGAAGGAGAAAGTGTGTGCCATTTGTGCTGCAGGTCATTCTACCAAAGGATTTCCTACCATCCATGCATACAAGGCAATGTACAGTGAATAAGTTGAGGCAATAGGGGGGTTTCATGGAAATTATAATGTACAGCATGGGAATGCATATAATCAATCATGGAGGAATAATCCTGGGTTCAATTATGGACAACCCCAAGGGGGGATGGCTCCTAACCCACATATGACTCTACCACCACCTCCTCAATTTCAGCAAGTCGCTCCTCAGATGCATCCTCCTATGCAGGTACCACCTCCTGGTCCGTATGTCGCTCCACCTAGGCGATCTCTTGAACATAACCTGAATTAATTCATTCAATCTCAAAAAGAGAGCAATGCTAAATATGATCGAATGTTCACTGAAATTCATACTAGCATCTCTAGGCTGCAATCTGCAGTGAATACTCAGGAGAAGGGTAAATTCCCAGCCCAAGGCCAAAGACCTCCTCTTCAAGGACAATCCACGGTTAGCTCCACATCATCGAATTTTCCAGAACAATGTCAAGCTGTTACTACTCTTCGTAGTGGCCGCGTAATTGATCTAGCACCAAAACTTCCAACGGAGAAAGATGAGGGAGTTGAACCTGAAATTCCTAAGGAATCTAAAATTTCTGAGTCTGCTGAGATTCCATTGGATACGGAAGACAAGGATGAGGGAGTTGGATCTGAAATTCAAGTTAAACCACCAACTGCTGCTCCATTTCCTCAACGCTTAGCTCCACCCAAAAAAGGGGCGTCGCGTACAAAAGTGTTGGATGTCTTGAAGCAAGTAAAATTGAACTTGCCATTCCTTGATGCTATTCAACAAATTCTAGCATATGCTAAGGTCATCAAAGATCTTTTGACTGTCAAACGACGGCTCAAGGTAAAGAAGAATATTTTCTTGGCACAAAATGTGAGCTCGGTCCTTCTCAATGATTTACCACCAAAATTCAAGGATCCTGGTGCACCCACAATTTCGTGTGTCATAGGAGAAAAAAGAGTGGAAAAAGCATTGCTTGACTTAGGTGCGAGTGTGAACATCCTTCCATACTCCATCTATAAGCAGCTTGATTTAGGTGATTTAAAACCTATCCGAATCACTCTACAGTTATCTGATCGAACAGTGAAAGTGCCTCGTGGGGTTGTAGAGGATGTGATAGTTCAAGTGGACACGTTCTACTTCCCTGTTGATTTTGTCATTTGGGACACTGAGCCTGCTCCCCATGCGAGAAATCATGTTCCAATAATATTAGGCCGTCCGTTTTTAGCTACTGCTAATGCTTTGATCAATACACGGAATGGCCAAATGCAACTCACTTTTGGAAACATGACTCTCGAGACCAATATTTTCAATGTCACTAACCAAATGGGTGATGAGGATGAAATTCTTGAGGTTGATCTTATTGAAGAAGTGGTGGATGAACACATTGGAAAAATCATAGGAGGAGATGCATTGGAGGTGTGTTTAGTGCAAAGTGGTGAGAAAAAGAGTCGTTATACTGCGTTTGAGCGTGAGGTGGAAGAGTTGGAAACTTGGTTACAAGAAGATGTGAGTTTTGAGAGTTTAAGAGATGTTGACTGGATTTCTAGGTTTGAAGAATTACCTTCGAGGGAGACAACCATGATTCCCTCTGAAAATAGATTTCCTAGTCTTGAGTTGAAGAAACTACCCTCGCATGTCAAATATGCTTTTCTGGGAGATAATGATACATTTCCTGTTGTTGTTTCTTCCAGTTTAGAAAAAGATCAAGAGGGTATGTTGTTAGATGTGTTACGGAAGCATAGGAATGCTTTTGGTTGGACTATAGCAGATTTGAAAGGTATAAGTCCATTGATTTGTACCCATAAAATCCATCTTGAGGAAGAGGTGAAGCCCTCACGTGAGATGCAAAGGCGATTAAACCCAACCATGAAAGATGTTGTAAGAGAAGAAATTATCAAATTACTAGATGCTGGAATTATCTATCCCATTTCTGATAGTAAATGGGTGAGCCCAATTCAGGTCGTTCCAAAAAAATCGGGTATGACCGTGGTTGAAAATGCCAAGGGAGAACTAATACCTCAATGCACCACCACCGGGTGGCGTGTATGCATTGACTACCGAAAGCTCAATGCCGGAACTAGAAAAGACCATTTTCCCTTACCGTTCATCGATCAAGTGATTGAACGAGTGGCGGGCCATCCTTACTACTGTTTCCTAGATGGATATTCTGGATATAATTAGATTGAAGTGGATGTACTTGATCAAGAAAAGATGACTTTTACATGTCCGTTTGGTACGTTTGCCTATAAACGTATGCCATTTGGGTTATGTAATGCACCAGCAACTTTTCAAAGGTGCATGCTAAGTCTCTTTAGCGATATGATTGAAAAAGGTCTTGAGGTGTTCATGGACGATTTCAGCATTTTCGGTCCATCTTTTGACCAATGTTTGGCTAATCTTTAAAAAGTTCTATTCCGGTGTGTGGAAAAAGACTTAGTCCTCAATTGGGAAAAATGACATTTTATGGTTACCGATGGCGTAGTTTTAGGCCACATAATCTCATCTAGGGGGATTGAATTTGATCGAGCAAAAATTGAAGTAATAGCTGAGTTACCCCCGCCAAAATCACTTAAAGATGTGAGGTCCTTTCTAGGCCATGCTGGATTTTATAGAAGATTTATCAAAGACTTTAGCGCCATTGCTAGACCTTTGAGTAATCTTCTCATGAAGGACACTCCATTTGAGTGGAATAAAGCATGTCAAGAAGCTTTTGATAAACTTAAAAGCATGCTAATCTCCGCTCCTCCTGACTGGTCACTCCCCTTTGAGCTAATGTGTGATGCAAGTGATTACGCGATTGGGGCCGTTCTTGGACAAAGAAAGGACAAGAAAGCTCATGTTATTTACTATGCTAGCAGAACATTATCTGGCCCTCAGCTTAATTGCTCTACTACAGAGAAAGAGTTACTAGTAGTCGTTTTTGCTCTAGACAAATTCCGCTCTTACATTGTTGGGTCGCCCATCATTTGTTTCACTGATCACTCGGCCCTCAAATATCTCTTGAGTAAGAAAGATTCCAAACCCCGTCTAATCAGGTGGATCCTACTCTTACAAGAGTTTAACCTCTCGATTCAAGACAAGAAAGGAGTAGAGAACGTCGTGGCTGACCATTTGTCACGCCTATCGTCCGACGTACCTATTGATCCCATTCCCATAGACGAGTATTTTCCGGATGAAAATCTATTTGCTACTTCTTCTCTCCCATGGTTTGCGGATATAGTCAATTACATTGTCACTGGAGTTGTTCCCTCTAATTGGACTCCGCAAGAGAGAAGGAAGTTCATTACATGGTCACGCATGTTCTTTTATGATGATCCATATTTATTTAAGTATTGTGCTGATCAAATCATCCGGAGATGTGTACCTGATGAAGAAATCCAAGGGGTAATTCGATTATGTCATACGGAAGCATGTGGAGGTCATTTTTCCAAAAATAAAACTGCTGTGAAAATCCTTCAAAGCGGTCTCTACTGGCCCACAATCTTCCGGGATGTGAATACTTTTTGTAAATCATGCGATAGATGCCAAAGAATGGGAGCTATTACTCGTCGTGACATGATGCCATTAACCCCAATTCTAGTCTTGGAGTTGTTTGATTGTTGGGGTATTGACTTCATGGGTCCCTTTCCACCTTCTTTTGGTTTTCTATACATCCTCGTCGCTGTAGACTACGTCTCAAAATGGGTAGAGGCCATAGCTACAAGGACGAATGATAATAAAGTGGTGATAAAATTCATTCAAGAAAATATACTTTCTCGTTTTGGAATGCCTAAGGCCATAATTAGTGATAATGGTACCCATTTTTGCAATAGGCCTATGGAGAAGCTCATGCGAAAGTATGGAGTTATCCATAAAGTTGTAACAACTTATCACCCTCAATCGAATGGCCAAGCCGAGCTCGCCAATCGGGAAATCAAAAATATCTTGGAAAAGACAGTCGAACCTAATAGGAAAAACTGGTCTCTCAGATTGAATGATGTGCTCTGGGCATATAGAACTGCATATAAGAATCCCGGTAGAGATCGAACACAAAGCGTATTGGGCAATCAAAAGGGTGAACTTCAACATGGATAAGTCCGGTGAAACACGTAAACTTCAGTTGAATGAGTTGGAAGAAATACGCAATGATGCGTATGAAAGTGCTAAAATATCTAAAGATCAAATGCAACGAGCTCATGACAAATCATTCGTAGGAAAGAGTTTCATTCTGGACAAAAAGTCCTTCTCTACAACTCGAGGTTGCACTTGTTTCCCGGAAAATTGCGGTCAAGATGGTCGGGTCCATTCATTGTGAAAGAGGTATTTCCCCATGGAGTTGTTGAACTCAAAGATGAAAAAGGGGGAAACACATTTAAGGTCAACGGACATCGTATCAAGCCGTATGTGGAAGCAATCGTCAAGGAAGCCGACACAATCTGGCTGTCGGACCCCATTTATGGGGATTTACTGAAAAAGAGAGGTGAGGTTGTCGCACCCCGACATGTATGGGGTGATTGTTGTAAATAAGAGTCTTAGGAGTTAGGAGTCGTAAGTCTGTGTTAGGCCGGGGTAGGGAATCCAATGATTTTAGGGGCGTTAAGGTTTTGATGAGCATTGCAGAAATTTTGAAGTGAGAGAAGTTATAAAGGAAGCATTGGAATGGAGAAAAGGAGCATTAGCAGTAAGAACAATAGAGAAAAGGAATTTCTGAGATTCAGCAGGCCGGACCGGTCCGGTCCTGAATTAAAAGAACCGATCCGATTAAGTCGGATCGGTCCGGTATTATAACCGGATCGGTCCGATGATCTGCAGAATGGTCCTTCCCGAGGTTCACACCTCTTCAATCCAAACCAAATTCATCCCCCCCAATCCCTTCCTTTCCCCCAAAAATTCGTCCCCCCTATTTCCCCCATCCATTCCCTCCTATTTCATTCTCTATCCTATAAATACATCCATCCCCCAGCCCATTTTCCCTCACACCTCCATATCCTCTCTTCTCTCTCATATTCAGTCTACTCCTTCCATACCCATGGCTGCTCCCCAGAAATATACCTCCGTTGAAGTCTTGCCCGACGGCAATGGAGACTACCGTTCTCGCCGTGAAGCAAATTGGTGCCGGCAGTTTTTCAGTCCCACCCGCAAAATCCACATTGAACGTCAAATCCTTTGGGATCAACTGCCTAATTCTGTCACAGCCATGTTCATGACAAGAGGCTGGTGCAGATTTTTCAATGAACCATATGAGGCAGTTTGGGAAAATGAAGTGCGCCAATTTTACGGTTCGCTAGTCCGTACCGCTGAATTCGAATCACAAGCTTTTGTGGATTCCACACCAATACCGTTCTCCCTTGAAATTCTGGCCCAGAAACTCGAGTCTTACGGTGTGGTTACTCCCGATGAATTTGCTTATCCCAGTCCGGACCCTGTTCTGTCCAAAGAAATTTGCATCTCAAGAATCGAGCCCGACGCGGTTTGGACTACCGAAACCTTTCCTGTTGGTCGGCTATCCGACAAGGCTCGGTTCACTTTTCACATTGTTTGTGCCAATATTTTGCAAACCTCCAATGATTCAGCAATGCACCCGCGTCAAGCAACAATGATGTATCATTTGTTTGACCATGCAACAGTTATTAATTTGGCCTGCACATTTTACTCTGATATTCTCTTTGTGGCCTACGATAAAAAGGGTCGCGCCCCTCTTCCTTATGGTCGTCTCATTACATCCTTGCTTAAGGATGCCGGGATTGAAGCACCACAAGACCTTATCAACTTGCCCAAGCCATTAGGGCAAGAATCCCGCACTCGAAGTGAACGACAAATACAGCTAATCCGTGCAAGGCGCGACGATGATTCGAGTGATGAGGATACCGATGAGGAAGAGAACGTTACTGATGAGGATGTTGAGATGGAAGAAGGAGAGGAGGAAGAATATGATGAAACCGCTGATCCAGATTATGTTCCGATTGGTACGGGATTGACTGAGCGCGTCCTTTCTCTTAAAACGCGTTTCGACGGGTTCGTGACGTCCTACGAAAGGGACATGAGTTTGGTCTTGCGTATGCAGGCGGACTTATACCGGCTTCAGTTGGGTCCCGAGGCCCCTCTTCCTCCTTACTATTACAATCCTTATGATCCTGCTGCTCCCGGTCCTTCCCATCCCCCACCCGCCCCTTAGGATGCCCCGCTACCCCTTTATGTTTGTGATGCCTTGTTTACACAGTATGTTGTACTTTACAGTTTTAATATGATCACTGCTTGTTTTATTTATCGCACTCATAATGTTGTCTTCTTTATCTCTCTCGTCCATTTGATTGCAGACAATGCAAATCACTAAGTTAGGGGGGATGACAGGTGCGTATTCATAAAACTTCGCATATATATATATATATATATATATATATATATATATAATCCAAAAATATTTTTCTTCAAAATAAATAAAAATTGGAATTTAAAATTTTCAAAAATATCACCTTTATTCTATTTATAGTCTCAAATTGTTAAATCATAATGCACTAAGCCAAAATTGACCGAAGATGGAAATTGAAAGAAAATTGACGACTTTACGAATAAGTGTGGAGATTGATCAAACCCGGTGAGATTTCGAGCCTTTCAATTTTTTATGAGTTTTTAAATCAATCCGAGTTTATGATTAACTCAAAGTTCTTTTCAGCGTTTTAATAAGTCGTCGATGATCTCAATCCTTTGTTTTGATCGGTTATGGGAAATGTGTGAAATGTTGTCTCGAAATTCGTGCTAAATATATCTCTAAACTTAATAAATCTCGAGATGCATATGGTAATGTGATTAGAAATTTGGACAATGAAGTAGGCCCTCGTTTGTTTAACCAAAAAAAATATTAGCCATAATAAAGTTGTGAAAAATTATCCCTTTGCAACCCACTTTGAGCCTAATAAAATATTTCCTTTCGTTTGATAACCCGAAAAACCCAAGTAGTTCGGAATTGTGAAAATTGAATATTCATCAAATAAAGTCCAAATTGTGCTACAAAAAGGGGAAAGAAAAAAAAAATATAGCTATGCTCAACAAAAAGTAAAAGAAAAAGAAAAATGAGCAAATGCCCGAAAAACCACTAATGGACATCATAAGGACATTTTCCAATTCCAACATTCCCTACCATTTCCATTTTTTCCCTTTTACACCTTAACCCCAAGAAAAGTCCTAACCGAGTCCGAATGGCGAAATTGGTTACCGCGTGGAGAGCTAAGACATAAAAAGATAAAATGAGAGATTAAATGGTGTGAAATAGAGGTGATGTTCCCATTTCCTAATAACTGTATTGACCGGGCGGAAAAAGTGTGCGCGTGTAAAGTGCACAATCGTTGTGTGTTTCGCCGTCGCGATACAAAAGAACCTAAGCTACTACTACACTTGACAAGCAAGTACAACGGTAAGTCGGGTATCGTAAATCCACAGGGAGTGATTGAATTTTAGATGTTAATCGTTTTAATTACTTCAAGAATAAAAATGGTGTAAAAGAAATAAGAAAAGGTGAAGGTTGGTTATGGTGATAAAAGAAAAGAATAAGTTAAAGCTAAATCAAAGGAAAGCGAGGATCGGGATCGCATACACACATTCACGGGCTAAACAACTACTAATTGGAATTTCGATTCGAAAACATTTAATCGATCATTTTCAATTAAGCATAAACATCACGCAAGAAGGAATTTAAGCCAAAGTTGCGAGATTAAACATTTAATAAAAAATGGTCACACGCGGATTAAATTCGGATAATCGCTATAAACACTAACGTTGCATGACAAAGAAAGTTAAACGCTTAATAATCCGACTTTAATACGCGAGGTTTCAATTAAATGCAATTTTACACGAAAACCTAAATTTCGAGGTCCGAACCCGAAAATGGCGGAAATGCAATCCCGACCCTATTTATCTAGGGACTAAGCATGATTAAACTAAATTAAACTAATTAACTAAGAAAGAAATAAATTAAAGCAAGAAAACCTAATTAGAAAGCATGGAAATTATCTAGAAAGCAAGGAAATGAAGAAATACAACTATATTAATGGAGAGGGAAGATGAATAGTCAATCTTACAAACCAATTAGATGTCAAACCAAGAGGGATTGAAGAAGAACCAAGCAAATCCCACAAAACCCTAACTAAACTAAGCTAAAATCGTATCTCTACTGCTATATATTCTTATTACAACAAAATTGGCTTATATAGTAAGTTGGATTAAAAATAAAGAAGAAAGAAAAGAAGGCAAAATATCTGTAGAAAACAGAGCATCGATCGATCGACCCCTTTGGTCGATCGATCGACCAAGGCAAAACTTCGTCAAATCAGAAAGGTCGATCGATCGACCAAAATCGTCGATCGATCGATCAAGCAGGGCAGAATGCAGCAGCCCACTGCATTCTTCTTCTTCTCTTCTTCTTCTCCTCTTTTTCTTTCCTTGTATTTCCTCCGCAAGAAACGCCGTAACTTCTTCGTTATGAATCGGAATCGCGCACCGTTCGCGGCCACGCGAAGCTAGCGAGGAGGGCTACAACTTCCGTGAGATGTCGGGCCAGGTACCCAGCTGTGAAAAGACTAAAATTCCCTCGAACGTGCGGTTGTGTACGGAACTTCACCGGAATGCATCCGAACTTCATACTAAGCATCCAAATACCTACAAAAGCTCAATAAACCCCTGCAAAACATGTTAACATAGAAATTCGAGGTTGTCTGGTTAACGAGTTTATAGGGATTAAGATACTCGAGGGGGCTAATAACGCGTAGGTTAACGGGTGAAATACACAATATTTGCGTCGTATCACACCCCCTAACTTACACATTGCTAGTCCCTAGCAATGAAATATGATGCAACAAGAACTACAAGCAAACCAAAAGCAGGAGAAAGAACAAAAGTATGGTATACAAGCATAAAAAGATAAGGCCACTTTCGCAGGCGAACGATTGCATTTAGCATATGCAATAAGCCGTTAAACCCCTAGGTTACCCTAGTGGACGAGTGTCGTCTCGTGAGGGTTTTCAGGGATGAAACCCACAAACATCATATGGTTTCCTCAAAATATGCCCAACACAACATGCGACAAACTCAACAACAACGAAAAAGATTTCAAACATGTTATTAGCATATTGAACGAATTCAAACAAAAGTCCGTTGTTATTAACAGGTTGAATGCACCTCATAGAATTGAAACTTTAAAAGTGGGAGGGGGAGAGAAAATGCACAATATGAATTGGTAAAAACTTAAATAAACCGGATAAACACAAAGGCATGCATATATTCAATCCTCACGGGCATTACGCTCAACAAATGAATTCACTATGAAAAGGGAGGTAATACACGGGACATGCGGGCATAAAGAGTAAATGTAAATGGAAACTAGGCCGCGCACATGTCACAAAAGAAGAGCGCTATATAGGAAATGAAAAACTTGCAATCTCAATGAAAGGATACCGCACACTAAAAGAGGCGAAATGCATTTTCACAAATTATCAAAACTATTTAAACTTTTGAATTACATCAACCTGAGATCACATAGGACTTGTAATAGGGTTGTAATGTAGGATAGGCTAGGGTACGAAATGAAGGAATTTATGTACGGATTCAAAGTGTTCGGGATGAAAACTCAGGATAATGGAAAAATGCGGGCAATATCAAAAATTGGAAAACAAGTTCCAAAACAGGCATTAGATATATCATCGGGGAGAGTAATCAAAGCTTATTGAACACTATACACAACATTTACAACTTTCTCTTTCTTTTCTTTTCTTCTTTTTCTCATTTTTCTCTTTTGTTTTCTATTGCTTTTTGCTTTCTCTTTTTCTTCACTTTTTTCACATCTCTTTTCTTTTCATCACTCTTATCAAACTCTCATATGCCTAAAATTGCAACCGGCATCATAACAACAACATTCAATCCCAAGTAATATTCCAAACAAAGGTGAGGAAAGTGTATATATAGGTTAAAACTCCAATGCGGAGTTGGTTATGGGAATGGGGATATGAAACGAAAGGCTATATTTAGGCTCAAAGGGGCTAACTAGGGAAACATATAAGGTGAGGTCAAGGTTAATAAGGGTGATATAACAAAGATGGCTTATGATCATTTCACAAAGTTTACGCAATTCTCAAGTCAAAACAATAAATGAAAATCATGATCAAGTAACACATTTCAAGCATGAACTCAATTAATGAACGGTCAAATGAAAGATTAGAGAGATTACCAACGAATTCAACGTTTTCAAAGAGGAAAGAATAGTGTATAACACTCACAAACGACGAAAGGTACAAAGCTTACTCGGTGTAAGTATATACAATGCAACAAAAGATTCCCGAGTTATAAAAATCTTAAACCAAATCAATAAAACAAGGAAAGTGCATATGCTCATGGGATAAAGTTTAATTCATGAAGTTATTCTCAATATCAATGATTTAAGGACTAAAGTCTAATAACTTCTAAAATCGAGAACATGCATCATTGAGTTGTCTATTGGATCGGGCAATTATTGAAATTTATCATCGGAAACAAGGCAAAATGCCCAACAAAGGAGAAAAAAGAAAGAAAATATTTTGAAAATTTTCAAATTTTTCACAAAAAGGCATACTTAGTAACTAAATGTGAGCAAATCCATGGACTACACATGAAATGGATAGAATATCCTACACCCCCTAACTTAAATGTTGCATTGTCCTCAATGCGCATTAAGAACACAACACAAAGAGAGGAAAAGAACGATATTACCCAAAATTGGAGCGATCTCCATAAGCACGAGTCCAATGAAATCTACAAAACAAGTTAGTACCGAGCATAGCAAAAACAAATAACAAAAAGTTTACTAATTACACTAGACTAAATTAAAAGGAAATAAAAATAGGAAAGAAAGAAAATTAAAAAGCTAATTATTTACAACCTACTATTTAGGCTTCACACTAACTATACACTAGAAGTCTAAATATTTGAGGGTCCACCCAAAAAGGGATTTGACTTTGAAAGATCAACGGTGGACCCTCCAAAGCGAACATGCCTCCCGAAAGATATGAATTCCGTTTGAACAACGGAAGGCATGTGGGTGGTGAAAAAAATGAACCATCGCCAATTTGAAATTTTGGGCGGACGATGGGAGATTTGGATATCAAGGGGGAAAGGTACACTAGAGGACCAAGAAAAATAGATTCATCTCCCAAAGGTTTTTCAAATGGAATGGGAGATGGTGCACACATGAGGATAACATCCATCGAAAACAAGTCCGGTAAAGAGTCCTCATCGGCAAAAAGTGTAGAAGTTTTAAAAGTTTCTACCGACTCATAGGAATCAACCGGTAATTCTAATGGTTCGATGACGAAAAACGAATATGGTGATGAAACAAATTCAATCTCAATCGACTCATCGTCGGAAGGAGATTGAATTTAGGGGGAGAAAGATTCACACTCGATGAGAAATTCTTTGAAAAATTGAGGTGAAACACAAGTTTCCACCTCCTCGTTGTTTTGTGCATAAGAATTCATCTCATCGCAAAGTGCACCAAGTCTCATTCCAGCATCATTTAGGCTTTCCAAACCTTGGGAGTAAAGAAGCAAAGTTTCTTCCAAAGTAGGCTTCCTCGGCTCAAGAGCCTCGGACTCCTCATTTGGTTGAAACTCGTCTTCGAAAGTAATGAAATGAAAATCGTCATTGGATTCGAATAATGAATCCAACTCAAGCTCCCAATAACGATTTTCATTTCGATAAATATTTTCAAGTCTTTCATTTTCAAGAAAATCTTGAAAATGGAAAACTTGAAAACTATCCCCAAAGTAAGAATAATTAGAATGACCGTAATAACTATAATAGAAAGACATGGTTACCTCGTTGTTGAAAGATGCAGAATCCAAGAAATAAAGTGAGCAACCGCGAATCAAAGTTTCTTAGCGCTCAAAGTATGCAAATCCTGCAAAAAAGGTTAAAACAAAGAATACAAATACAAAAGGAAAAATACTACGAAATAATAAAACAATTACAATCTAAAACACACTCCCCGGCAACGGCGCCATTTTGTGACCGGGCGGAAAAAGTGTGCGCGTGTAAAGTGCACAATCGTTGTGTGTTTCGCCGCCGCGATACAAAAGAACCTATGCTACTACTACACTTGACAAGCAAGTACAGCGGTAAGTCGGGTATCGTAAATCCACAGGGAGTGATTGAATTTTAGATGTTAATCGTTTTAATTACTTCAACAATAAAAATGGTGTAAAAGAAATAAGAAAAGGTGAAGGTTGGTTATGGTGACAAAAGAAAAGAATAAGTTAAAGCTAAATCAAAGGAAAGCGAGGATCGGGATCGCATACACACATTCACGGGCTAAACAACTACTAATTAGAATTTCGATTCGAAAACATTTAATCGATCATTTTCAATTAAGCATAAACATCACGCAAGAAGGAATTTAACCCAAAGTTGCGAGATTAAACATTTAATCAAAAATGGTCACACGCGGATTAAATTCGGATAATCGCTATAAACACTAACGTTGCATGACAAAGAAAGTTAAACGCTTAATAATCCGACTTTAATACGCGAGGTTTCAATTAAATGCAATTTTACACGAAAACCTAAATTTCGAGGTCCGAACCCGAAAATGGCGAAAATGCAATCCCGACCCTATTTATCTAGGGACTAAGCATGATTAAACTAAATTAAACTAATTAACTAAGAAAGCAATAAATTAAAGCAAGAAAACCTAATTAGAAAGCATGGAAATTATCTAGAAAGCAAGGAAATGAAGAAATACAACTATATTAATGGAGAGGGAAGATGAATAGTCAATCTTACAAACCAATTAGATGTCAAACCAAGAGGGATTGAAGAAGAACCAAGCAAATCCCACAAAACCCTAACTAAACTAAGCTAAAATCGTATCTCTACTGCTATATATTCTTATTACAACAAAATTGGCTTATATAGTAAGTTGGATTAAAAATAAAGAAGAAAGAAAAGAAGGCAAAATATCTGCAGAAAACAGAGCATCGATCGATCGACCCCTTTGGTCGATCGATCGACCAAGGCAAAACTTCGGCAAATCAGAAAGGTCGATCCATTTTGTGATCGGGTGGAAAAAGTGTGCTCGTGTAAAGTGCACAATCGTTGTGTGTTTCGCCGCCGCGATACAAAAGAACCTAAGCTACTACTACACTTGACAAGCAAGCACAGCTGTAAGTCAGGTGTCGTAAGAAATCCACAGGGAGTGATTAAATTTTAGACTTTAATTGTTTTAATTACTTCAGGAATAAAAGTGTAAAAGAAATAAGAAAAGGTGATGGTTGGTTGTCGTGAATAAAAGAAAAGAATAAGTTACGCTAAATAAAAGTAAAGCGAGGATCGGGATCGCACACACGCATTCACGGGCTAAACAACTACTAATTAGAATTTCAATTCGAAAAAATTTAATCGATCATTTTCAATTAAGCATAAACATCACGCAATAAGGAATTTAAGCCAAAGTTGCGAGATTAAACATTTAACGGAAAATGGTCACACGCGGATTAAATTCGGATAATCGCTATAAACACTAACGTTGCGTGACAAAGAAAGTTAAACGCATAATAATCCGACTTTAATACGCGAGGTTTCAATTAAACGCAATTTTACACGAAACCTAGTTTTCGGAGCTCGGGGCCCGAAAATGGCGGAAATGCAATCCCGACCCTATTTATATAAGGGTACATAATGAAATAAACTAAATTAAACTAATTAACTAAGAAAGCAATAAATTAAAGCAAGAAAACCTAATTAGAAAGCATGGAAATTATCTAGAAAGCAAGGAAATGAAGAAATACAACTATATTAATGGAGAGGGAAGATGAATAGTCAATCTTACAAACCAATTAGATGTCAAACCAAGAGGGATTGAAGAAGAACCAAGCAAATCCCACAAAACCCTAACTAAACTAAGCTAAAATCGTATCTCTACTGCTATATATTCTTATTACAACAAAATTGGCTTATATAGTAAGTTGGATTAAAAATAAAGAAGAAAGAAAAGAAGGCAAAATATCTGCAGAAAACAGAGCATCGATCGATCGACCCCTTTGGTCGATCGATCGACCAAGGCAAAACTTTGGCAAATCAGAAAGGTCGATCGATCGACCAAAATCATCGATCGACCAAAATCATCGATCGATCGATCAAGCAGGGCAGAATGCAGCAGCCCACTGCATTCTTCTTCTTCTCTTCTTCTTCTCCTCTTTTGCTTTCCTTGTATTTCCTCCTCAAGAAATGCCGTAACTTCTTCGTTATGAATCGGAATCGCGCACCGTTCACGGCCACGCGAAGCTAGCGGGGAGGGATACAACTTCCGTGAGATGTCGGGCCAGGTACCCAAGCTGTGAAAAGACTAAAATGCCCTCGAACGTGCGGTTGTGTACGGAACTTCACCGGAATGCATCCGAACTTCATACTAAGCATCCAAATACCTACAAAAGCTCAATTAACCCCTGCAAAACATGTTAACATAGAAATCCGAGGTTGTCTGGTTAACGAGCATAAATATAGGGATTAAGATACCCGAGGGGGCTAATAACGCGTAGGTTAACGGGTGAAATACGCAATATTTGCGTCGTATCATGTATTCCGATGATGAGATATTTTCACCATATATTTTCTTTCTTTTCAATTTTGTATGCATGAATTTGTGTCCATTATATTTACTCTTTATATCATGCATACCGAGAGAAAATAGCCACAATTTGAGTGATTCGTTTGTGACTGCATCCGTAAGAATTTGAATCAAAACGAATTTTCGGAAAGTAACGTAATGCTTAATAGGTGGAAATTTGAGGTTGAATTTTTGGCTTTGCACACACACACTATGGTTTAAGACATTTGAATATGAATTTATGGTGATTATTTTTTGAAAAGTTTAAATTATACAATTTTTAAGTATTTTGATATTTATTTGAGTCAATAAAGAATTTTGTGGGTATATTCACTGCAAACCCTCACGAGACAAAACTCGTCCTACTAGGGTAACCTAGAGGTTTAAAGGCTTGTTGCATACGCTAAATGCAATCGCTTGCCCGCGAAAAAGGTATTCTATCCCAATAAAAGAATTTTCAAGAATGGAGCATTAAACTAATTTCTTTTACATTGCCCAGGACGTGCAAAGTCCTAAGTTAGGGGAATTTGACCAAGCATAAATTCTTCGGAATTTAGCCCCTTAAATTAGTGATTTTGATATCCCGAACAAGGTAATTGAATCATTTTTATTCCATATCATTGCCATTGATTGTTTCTAACAATTTCCCCGAGTTTCGTGTATTTTTGATGGATTTTACAGGAATTTAGTGCAAGAAAAGAGAGAAAGAAACCGGAAGAAAGGAAATAATGAAAGGAAGAAAAGTCAAAGGGCAAAAGAGTAAATTTCTATCCAGAATTCGAATTTGACGTCTAAAGGGAAGTTGAAGTGCGTGATTTCACAAGAGCATCGGAAGAAACGACACTCAAATCGGAGCTCGAGATCAAAAGTTATGGCCAGTCAAAGAGGATAGAGAAAAGTCAACAAGGAAGAAAATCGAAACCGACCCGGTGGAAACCGGACCGATCCGAAATGATCCAAGTCCAGTAGATCCCGGATGGATGCTGAGCCGATGACAACATAACCGATCCGGTGGGTACCGGACCGATCCGGTAGAATAAAAAAAGAACCGATCCGATGGCTGAAAGACGGACCGATCCGAGGGCTATCCGGACCGGTCTGGTCATGCGAAATCCTGGCATTTATTGTGAAGATTTTGATGTGCGTAGCTGGAAAAATCTTGCGCCACAAGCATCCCTGGTTGTCAAATTCGTAGTACTTGGTGCTATAAAAGCCCATGCCCTACCTCATTCTAAGAGGGTTTTTCTAGAGAGGATTTTAGGTCAATTTTAGAGAGATAAATTCAGAAGTAGGAAATTTTCATAGGAGTTTTCATAAACCCTAGTTTGTAAGAGTGATTACAATTTCTGGATTCAAGTCTTTACTGTTGCTGAAATCAAGTATAACAATTTCTTTCTCTTAGTTGGTATTTATGTTAGTCAAATTTCAATTGTTTTGCAAATTATTTTCAATAGTTGTTAGACCTATAATTTTGTGTATGAAGTTGTTCTTTAATCAAATCATATCTAGCTAAATTCTTAAGGGCTGGGGTACATGAACTCACTCCGAAGCAAATTACATGACTAGAAAATATAGGGTAAATTAAATTTCGACCAAATCGTGTATGAAAATTACACACATATAGTCAATCTTTTAATCTCTCTTGCCCTAGGTACTTGAGATGTTTAAGAACGCTTTGCGAGTGTAATTGTTCATTCACCGCTTTATATTTCCCTTTGATTTCATATGATGAGGGCTAGATCCTTCATATATGTAATACTTAGGATTTATAAGGGCTGGATTTAGTCAAGAATTTTAATTTTCAATTCTAGTATTCTACACGGTAATTTGGTAAGGTTTGAGGGATTGTACCCTACCTTATTTTCTCTCATTTGTCAATCTAATTTCTTCACAAATTTTAGTTTATTTTTCTTGGAAACATTTTTTATTTCACTAGAAATTTCCCAATCATTAATCATCTTTTCTTATTCTTTTGAGGAATCATTTCAAGATTTAATAACTTCTCCTATACAAATACCGATTATTGATCCCTGTGGATACGATCCCGATTTATCGGATTATTACTAACGCGACAGGCTTGCACTTGAGCCTAGAGAAAATTCACTTTTGAGACAAATACTTAGTCGCGTCAAGCACCATGTGCTTGGAAGACAAACAATGGTCAAATTTGGCATGGTGATTAATTGCACAAATGGTATATGTCTGATTATATTCACACAAATGAACAAGGACCTTTTAAAAACACCATCCTACGAAGGTAGTCATTGTATTATGTCTTTCATTGATGACTCTTATACGAGGACTTAGTTTTATACAATGAAATAAACTAAAAAGCCTTGGAGGTGTAACAAAAGAGGAAGATTATGGTGGAGAATTAAACTGATAGAATGATCAAAGTTCTCAAGTAGAAAAAATAAATAAATTAAACTGAAAGGACAATCAAAGCGCTTAAGTAGGATAACATCAGGGATTACAAGTGTGATCCTTGATGTATAGACAAGATTAGGTATAGTTAAACATCTTACAGTTCGAGATATGCCGCTATAAAATAAAGTGGCGAAGAGGATGAACATTTGAAAATGTGAGGTGTATGTTGTCCATTGTGAGTGAAAAAAATTATTGTTGGCGGAGGATGTCATTGCCAACAAATTGTAGTCTATGACAATTAATTACAAGTCTCGTATAAATATTTTCTTGGATCACATCCCACCTATGATATGCTAGACATATTTGGGTTTATAGCTTACTATCATACCCTTTAGAGTAAGATTGATCTTTAAGTCACATGAGATAATTTACTTGGGTTTGAGTAAAATGAGGAACAAATATAAGTTATGGGGCCTAGAGGATAGGAAAATTTTGGGCATGTGGGATGTGACATTTTATGGGGAATCTAAGTTCGAAAGGCCCATGTAATAATCAAAATATTATGTTGAGAAGGAGAACATAAGGGTATAATGGGAGACTTTAATTGATTATTCTTTTGTAAGAAGTGAAGATTCCAAAAGGGGGCCAATTCTACAACCACCATTTTCGGCTAGCAGAAGATAAGGCCTTATGTAATGCCCAAAAATGATTGACAAAGCTTCCATGTTGGGATGTGAGTGCGTGTGATTAAAACCGAGATGGACGGAAGGTACCCAATTAAAATCTCTTATCAGGGTGTGCCAAGATTTTCTTTTCAAGTTCAAATTAGGGAAATAAATACAAGGCCTAAGGTCCATATGACAAGTTGTTTACCATGTATATTACACCAAATTTTATTTTTAATATTGAGGTGACTTAGTCTATGTGTGAAAAGATCAATGTGCGAAAAGATTAACAATATAACACAACACCAAGGACTACAAGGAAAAATCCACAATAAGAAAAAACCTTAGGCACTATAGTAGATTTTTAAAACTAGAAGATAGAAACTTACACCCTCTCAATGCTATGACTGAATAGACACTCTTCCCGATCATATCCTCCGTAGAGAATGCCAAGATCTGGAGAATGCTCCGCAACCAACATCATCAAGTACTTTGCCAACAAAATCTTCCTTTAGAGTTTGAAGCAAAATTTTTGTTCCAAGTCTTGGAACAAAAATGAGAAGTCTTCAATGAGTGCATTACCACTTTCTAGGTGTGCGAAGAACCTAAGGTGGACGTGTGTAATTGAAAAAAAATGTCTTAGCTGGCAAAATATATTATCGAGATAAATGGAATCTAAAAATAACATACGAAAAAATTAGAAAGAAATTTATTCAAGTTTAAAAATATATTAAAGCAAACAAGTCTACTTCAAAATATTTTTATATATAACTAGTATTTAAACTTTAAATATCTCGAGAATATCTTGAAGAGAAAAATAAGATTTAAAACGTGGAAGAAAGCAAGATTCAACATAAAAAGATGTTTTTATATTTCAAATATTTTTTTCTCCTAAAATTATTCTTGCGGCGAGAAAGATTTAGCAAAAATATTTTGTCCACAAAGAAATCACAAAATCACACTTGATAATCCTACCCAAAATGAAGTCCAAATTACTTACTTATACACACAAACTTGCGATAGAAGCTTGGGGTGGGGGGGGGGGGGGGGGGAGAAATAGGTAATATGTAGACCATGAAGTGTCATAGTGTAAAGATTAGAAAACATAAGGTCATATCTTTAGTTTGCATGAGTACCAAGAAATATGTGCACAATCTAGTGCAAAAAGTAACTTTTTACCTCAGATTGACATATTTCGTTGGAGCATCACTGCAGCGAGGGTCTTCCTCAATAGGGTGAACATTCAACGACAATATAAGAAAAAACTAAAGATAAAACTCTAGAATTCAGCACAACCAGCAAGAACTGTCGTTGCAGTGAGGAAAAGTCTCATCGCAGCGAAGGTCCTGCGATAGACCTACAACAACCAACATAAAATCCAAAAAAAGAGTTTTTCAAAATAGTTTTGTTTTGTATTTCATATTAAATTTCAAATATCTGTATCAACACACAAACACACACATAAAGTATAATCTATAACAAAATTAGTGTGAGTAAAATGTGTGGGAATTTATATGTCCGTTTACCTTTCTAATAGTGGTATAAAAGGATACGAATGAAGATGATGATGTACGTTGAATGATTCTCATGAAGATTTATGAGAATGACCTTAGGGACAAGACTCAAAGTATATTTTGGTCAATATAATAAGACAATCTAGTCCTATTGGTGCACATGAGTATAATGCATACTCTTACTGGAAGACTAATCCCGTGGATCACATAAAGGAATAACTTTACATACCCTCGATCCACCCCCTCCCATGCTCATAGCACCACCTGACCCTTTACCAACATTAGAGGCAATGTTATGATTTTTGAGCTACTAAAACGGTGCTCGATTATTTGTGAAGGTTCTCTATTGAGCCCTTTTGGATCTCAAAAAACACAACTCCCTAGAGCTTTTTATAAAATTACATCATATACGCCTTAATTAAACTATTCGTAATTAGCCCCTACATATTTTTCATTATCCTCCTAAACCCCCTAAAATAGCCCTTGAGCCCCTTTAAGCTGTATGAAATATCAAAATCCCAGATAATAAACCACAACCCCATGACCCTTGACCTTAAATTCCTATACCACAACTAGCCATGAGATGGGACCCTATTTATCCTACCAAACATTCCACCCATAGAGGCCAGTGCCATTTGCAGTCGATGTGAGATATCTCTCACCACCGAGCCCAATGAGTTATCCAGACTCCTAACCATTTAAGAAGCTGCTAAATGCCACCTAAGGATCCATACGATTCCTTATGATGATGCAGACCCTTACAACCAGAAAGCCAACCTAAATTTTTTATACATGCGATACACTTTCAAGGGTCTCCTATGCACGGGTATTATTGATGGAGCCAGCAATAACTTTGTCACCCATTAGATGGTAGATAAACTAGAGTTATATGTTGATCCTCTTGATATATTGCTTTTTGAAGAACGTGTACGCTGATAGTTACTTTTAGCCTAAAATTAATTTAACACAAGTCCTAAAATTTTCCTACCCAATATTTTTAATATTCCCAAATTAGGCCAAACCAAATTAAATATATGACTTGAGTTAAATTAACTTAAGTTGCACCCAATTTAATTTTAGCATAAAAAATAGACAAGTGTGATAATTAAACCAATTTTATCTTGTTAACCTATGTATGCATTCAAAAGTCATTTGAGCAAGATAAAATAAACAATATCACACGACGCACCGATGTACGAGCAAAACCCAAATGGAAGAAACCTCGGACGACCCTAGCCTTAAGTCCACTAAGTATGGAATTTTTACAAGTAAAAGATAAATGACTTACTCAACTCAACTTGACTCCTTCAATCCCCTGACGCGTCTTCTTGTACCGACCTCTGCTTAGTTGACAATCTCGAAACTCCACCGGAACCTTGGAATCCACCAATGAGGTCTTAGGACTACCGTCAACCCGCACCCGGAGCCTTTCTCCGAGTGGGAACGCCGTAGCAAACTTTTCTCCCTTTTTGGAATAGATAAGAACCAAAACAACTCTTTTATGGGATGAGAATTAACCCGATGCCAAATTATCCAAGCAAGATATATATATGTGGTACTTGGAATAAACCAATAAATTTTATGGGTGTAAACACATGTGTATGAGAGAATTTTCTAATTAAATTTGACACATGAAAATAAGGACTTTTGTTTTGAAATATTTTCTCTCAAAAAGCTCTCAAAGATGTTACAAAAGTCTTAGAAAAATTTGTCCCGAAGTTGGTTTAAAAACTGTTAAAAGAGAGTGGGAAAAAAGAGTGGGAAAATGGGATAAAATTGCCAAACAAATTTCCCACCAGAAATCTTGTTCGAATGAGATTTTTATTCGAACGAAGTCACGTTCAAACGACCATCTAACGATGTTCCAGTGGCTAAAATGGAAAAAATCGTTGGCAAACTCGTTCGAACAAAATTCTCGTTCGAATGACATTCTCATTCGAACGAAAATTTTGAACGAAATGACAGAATAGTCAAATTTCATTTTAATCCCCAAAACTTTTTATTCAAAGTTCTAAAGTAACCTTCTGAAAATAAAATTCATTATGGAATACATTGTCATTGACGTAGAAACATGGATCTTGAAACTCGACAATGATGAATCTTTACAAATCTGGTGACTACGTCTTCAAGAAACAGGTCATAGGCTTGGATGGGTACACATGAACTCTATTCTATGACTCAAATGTTTTTGTCCAAAATTGAGACAAAACTACAAAGGACTCAATTGAAAATTTATGTCCTTATATTTTTCGTAGGTTAGTTAGGAGGATGAAGATATTTAGAGAACAATCTTCAGTATTGTGTGCCATTTTCGATTGTTCATGCACCGATCAGGTCTTATATGCAGCCATGTATACTTGGATGATCACCGCAGTAAAACTATTATAGCTTTAGTAATGGATGTGTCAATGCCTACTACTTCAAGAACGTGGGTGAGAAGTTTTAATTGTGATAGATGCATGAGCGTTGTCCACCGCAACCTTTAGCCCTCATTATTTTCCACCATATAAACAACTAAAGTCGAGGAGGATGGCATGGCCTATATGTCCTCCTTCAACCCATATCCACTATCGATTATAACGTCTCAATAGAGGTACAAGGCCTCCTAAAAGAATAGTCAAATTTGCACTCTGCTTAATGTGTTGCCTCCTCCTCGATATTTAGCACATCATAGACTTTTTCCTCTTTCCATTATAGTTGAGCACGAGGCGCTATAGTGGCAAGTTATTCACTTTTATGACCACAGTCTCATTCAAGAGAGAGTGTATCTTTATGTTATTTTTACTCTTCTCTCTAAAAAAAGGATGGGAGTTAATTTATATGTGTTGATAGTTGAGCAATTAATAAGATCATAGTGGAATACCAGTTTCCAATCTGCGTCTAAAGAATATATATGATTAGTTGAACGATGCTTGTGATTTCTCTAAACTCAACTTGAAGAGCGAGTACGTGGCAAGCCGATGAGTGGAAGATAACCTTCTAAACGAAGGATGACTTGTACAAGTGGATGATCATTTTTCCAATGACCCTTATGTGGTATATGATGCGGATTTCTCTGGAAAAAAATCATTTTTCACTCCCATTGGACAACATATTAACATACAATTATTTAAAGGAACACATCTTTAATGTGGCACAGGTTCTAGGTGTCCTCCACTCCGAGCGTTTCCACTTACACTTAAAGAATTTATCATTTATGGTACCATTAGTGACATCCTTGGAATGTGTAGTATCAATTCAGGATGTTTGGGTTGATTTTTCTAGGGTTCAAGTGATTGTTTATTGATCAACATCCACCTTTGTATCACAAGTTTGGTGCTTCCAGGAACTTGCTAGGTTCTATCATCAGTTCATTGATGAGTCCAACATATTTATGTTCCTTATTACAAATTTAATGAGAAAGTCTTGCACAGTTGAGTGATATTATATAGGATTTTTGCCGCATCAAGGTATATGACCTTGGTTCTCTCACTTCCTTATTTTTTTTTGCAGTTATTTGACTTGTCTCCCGATGCCTAGAAGACCAAAATCGAAACCATTTTGTGTCAAAAAGGCAAACCCATCTCACTTTTCAGTCAAAAGGTATGCTTCCCTTAATCTATATCATGGTAAAGGTTGTCAAGTGTTAACAACCTTACCTCCTCCACTATGAGATTTTCAGTGATTTGGACTACAAGGTACTTCAATATTTTCTTGGATAACTAACTTACAATGATAAATTTTCACCTTTAATATAAGCCATGGATGGAGAACTAGGTCACAGATGCCTTGAGAAGTTGGAGTCATGCTCTACTGATCATTCATTTATAGATTTTCATGTTTGTCGAGGTGCAAGACTTATATGCCACTATAGCCTAATTCAGCTCCATCTACTCAACATGCCATCACAACGAATCCTTTAATGAAATTTTATTGCAGGATGGTTTTATGTTTTATGTCACGCCATGCATCACATCTTCATCTATATGGGATAATGTTATATTTCATATCCTTATCGGGAGCCTCGCTGGACACATTGGAGTTGTTCGCACTAATATTCCATGAGAAAACGATTTTTTGTCCCACTTTGAAGTGATATATAATGCCAACATTAGTTGTAATCGATTCTCAAAGATGGACAATTTATCCCATGTACTTGGACATCGAATGCCTCCCATATTTTTTAAGAGATAGTCCGCTTGAATGGCATCCCCCACAACATCACGTCTGAATGAGTTTACAAGTTCAGTGGTTACCATTGGCATCAGTTCTAGTTAACTCTCTAATTCTTTATTGCCTTCTATATATATACCGAAAGTCTAACTAAAGTGGTTAAGTAAAGCGTCGAAGAATTTCTCTGA
Source organism: Sambucus nigra (assembly GCA_949130495.1). Classification (NCBI taxonomy): domain Eukaryota; kingdom Viridiplantae; phylum Streptophyta; class Magnoliopsida; order Dipsacales; family Adoxaceae; genus Sambucus; species Sambucus nigra. The sequence goes on from OX422220.1 coordinate 191,524,919, forward strand.
TGTCTTGGATATTCCCCATAGTTGGGACTATAACACCCCATAATTTTGAGTATGTATATTTTAGCATTTAAATTACACATGTGCGCATAATTTAAATAAATTGAGAAATAATGAGAAATTAAATAAATATTAATTAGCGATAAGTGGATTTATATTTATGTGATAATATATTTATTAGTGTGATAAAGTAAATAAAATTATGTCAAACGGTATTATGTCATACGTGGGTAAAATCGACATGATTTTATGGTATCTCAACCGGGACACATGTGTGGGGTTGCATTAGGTTGAGATGGTATATGATCGTATTGGAAACCATGCGTTCGTGTAAATACGCTAGTAGTTGTTATCGGCTTCCGACCACAATACAAAAAAAACCTAAACTTTAACTACACTCTTGCGGAGTATAGTGGCGAGTCTGGGTATCGAATCCACAGGGAATGTTTGATAGATTTTAATTGATTTATTACTTCAAAAAATAAAGTGTAAAAGATTATGATTGAGTGAGAAAAGGAAAAAAAAAAGAAAAATAAAGAAGTTAACTAAAACTATTTGGAAAATTAAGGTAGAGACACAATCCCCCAACCCTAAAGTATTGATGGTATAAAACTAATCGTAAATTTAAGTGATTAATTAGACCCAGAATTTAGTACTCTCAAGCATTACGTATATGAGGTTCAAGCCCGCATCATACTTAATCTGAGGACGAGTAAATCGGTATTGCGATAGCTACACTCGAATTGTATTCTAAAGCATCCCGGTTACTCGGAAGCAAATGAGATCTAAAGATCTACAATTGTCGTATTTTAACGCAATACGGTCATAATCAAACCATTAAATTTAGAGGATTAATTTTATGTACATACAACTATCACATCAGGTTGGGTTCATGCATCCCAACCTTTAAAAACCTAGCCTAACATGGTGAATAATAATAAAAGTGCTGGAAATAAAAGTTACCAATATTGAAGAACAAGAACATGCAAGAAGAAATCAAATATTGAAGAAAAACCGAAAAAGCTCTTGAATTAATGGTGCAAAGTATGTGAATCTTTATCCTAGATGTTCCTACTTGTTATGGAGCTTTTACATCAATAAAATCTGAATAAAAAGAGTCCAAATGACTAAATATATAGGCTAGAGGTCGTTTAGAAGAGTCCCCAAAACATAAAACTCTTTTGGCTAAAAGATAAGCACAAAATAAAAATCCCGTATCTGCCAATCTGTCACACTTAAAAAGTGTGACTAATTTCGTAACGAATCTGGTGCGTGACAAATGGGCGGACCGGTTCTTTTTCCTCAGCTTCGGTTCGGTTTGGGTCCGATAGCTTTTTTCATGGATTTCTTCTCAACTTCAAATTGGCATAACTTCTTCACCGTAGCTCGGATTGAGGTGTCATTTTTTCTAGTGTTATTGTAATTGAAATCTCTTAAACTTTCCAGTTGGCCCCACCTCCAGAATAAGGCTACAAAATAACAAAAATACCCTTCAACTCCCCGATTCTTGGTTTCTTTCACTATTTTGAGTTTTTTTTTCCATCTTTCTTGCATGAAATACCTGTAAAACACATAAGAGATACACAAAATATGAAATAATTGCCAAAAAGGGTTAGTAGCATAGATATGAGATAAATCCGAGCTATTTACACTGCACGGGACCATAAAAATACCGAGATTAAGGGGATAAATGTGAAGAATTTATGCCTAATCAGTATATTTATGATGGGCGACTCAAATGATGATTTCGAGTGCACAGTTGATTCAAAAAAGGTTGAAACAGTCAAAATTAAATACCGAGGGGTATACATGTCATTTAACATTAGCATTTTAACCTAATTTTGGGATTAGGCTTATAAAATGAAAGGTTTGAAGGTAAAAGACAACTACCTTATTATTCTTAGAGTCTAAGAGAGATAGTAGAGAGAAAACTGAGGGAAAATCAAAGAGATGCAAGTGATATATATAGAGGGTTCGGGTTCGTAATGATATGTTGGGACTTTTGGAAATTTTATGAGTTATTGTATAACCTTGGGTTGATTGGGATATCTTCGGGGCGAGAATTAGGACGTTTGGGATAAACAATACACGGGAAATGGAAATAATGGATTTGGGATGAACATTCGGTTAGAAGGGGACACGGGTTGGTTTATAATGGTTACGTGTCCAAAAGTATTATTATATGGATGAATTAATTAAATAAGTGACTATTTAAATAACTTGGAGTTAGGATTAAACTCAGGAAGTATAGGCTAGTGTTACGAGTGACATGCATGGTTAGCTGAGTTTATATGGATATATTTACGGGTATATATATAGATATATGTGAAACACATCTATTCTAGTGGGGTGCTATCGCTAGTGGTTGCGTGCCGTGGGGGATCTCTCCTGGCGAATTCCAGCAGGTGTAGTATCAGTTCCCAGGGTCATAGGTCTGTGCATGACTACCTTCTGTGAGTTTGGAGTCCAAGTGGAGTAATGTGGAATGGTTATCACCCACTAACTCTAGACTATGGCCATCTCCAGTTATGTCTACGATTTTGGTTCGATGGTGCGATTCTGACCCGATGGCTCAAGATGAGAGGTGTATTCCCTAGAGCTTGATAGCATATTAGGGATTCCCATGCGGTGAGTTATTACTATGAGGGATTGCAGTTATATGTATGTAGCGAGTGATATGTATTCGTACTTGATGTAATATGGAAAAATGAATATAAATGTGAGTAAAAATATATACAAGTTTAAGACACTAAAGTGTGAATATTAAATTACTAACTAGTGAAAGTTATGTGAAATGAATTGATAAATTATAATTAAGAATTATAATTGTTAAGCTTATGTGAAAGAAAATTATATACAATACGCATGACATGGGGTAACATATGAGATCAAGACTTACATTGAGACAAGTTCGACGGGGTAGCATAACTAGGAGGTTAAAATACATACGTTAGGTGTGCTCTATAGTTGAGGGGTGGTGATTATATCATGTGAGCGCGACACCAGTTTAAATATGGAAGAATGAACTCATATTTATTAATGTATTTTAATTACTTGCAAAATATTTTCAAAAGGTTTTGGGCTCTGACCCGTGTCAAAATATTTTTAAAAACTTTTAGGTGTCCAGCCACAGGGATGCCAGGCATGAGTTTTCTTTCCAGGTTATCAGAGTTGCAGCAGCTGTGGAGTGCTTGCATGGATTTTCTTTACTCACTTTTATCTTTGAGACTCCAGATAGAACTCATTCAGTTATTATTCGGGAATGTCACCCATTGTTAGATTTTTATTTTAGTTTATTTAATTCAGTGTGATGAATACTTATACTGGATGTTATACCGATGGTTGATTCGGTTAATTTTGATTTTATTTGATTCCAACATTCATCTTAATTATGATTATTGTGTATTTAGTTATTTTATATGGAATGATTTTTAGTAAATGGTTTTATTTACGAAAATTAAAATAAAGTTTAAAATTGACACCAAGCTTGATTAATAGGTTATTAGTAATTAATTTAATTTTTGACAGTTATGCTAAGAATGAGACAAATGAGATTCTTGTTTTATTTTAGTAGAGGGTTAGCCACCCATTTACGATTTCAACATAGCGTTCTTGGATGTAGATCCCTATTATTAGGTTTGTTGTATTCATTTGCACATTTACGTTCTTCTGCTGATATAAATTGTATTAATTATGGACTTATTCAAATTCGATCGGGTTTCAGATGCTTCCCAGGAGAGGACGATAGACTAGGGATGCTAGATGGGCCAATACATTAGAGGCTCATCAGGAGTCATAGGGGACTCTGACAGCCGTAGAGGTGGCTAATATATTTGTTCAGGCGTTTAATGTCGCCATGACTACTATGGCATGATAAGCACCCAAAAGTGTCTATTTTATACCCCGAATAGATGCATTTTAGTCGCTCATTTTTAATAAATATGGTCTTATGTTCATATTTATCTATATTGCAGGTCAATCGTCAGTCGCAGCATCAGATAGTGCTAAATCCAGTCAATTGCGACATAATAGCGGTCACAGGCGTTAAATGAAGATATTCAAAGTGGCCGTGAAGACAAAAGTTCCATTTTGAGCTTGCTCTGAAGTGTTCTGACGTCCTAAACCCAATCTGGTACCAACCTTAGCCGAAGCCGAGTCCTAACTTTCAACCGAGCCTCGTGTGTGTGTTTAGTTTGCATTTTATATCTTTTTAGATTTTTACCTGAGTCGTATATAATTTCGAGATTTATTTTATATTTTAAATTTTTTTCTGATATATTTGTGTCATATAGTGTATGTATTAGAGTCAATACTATGCGTCGTGTGTTTTTATATTTTTTTTATGTAGATATAATAGGTGCGAGTTTTATTTCTATTTGATTCAATTTTTCGTTTTATTATTATTTTACTGAGTTAGGATTTTAATTTTTTAGTTTTTAGCTTTAGGTGTTCATTGTTTATATGAATTTTAGTTCTGTATTTCTTTTATTTTATTTTACTTGATTTTAATTATATCAGTTTTTGTTTTATTTTATTTTTATTTGCGTCTTTTGAGATTAGAATTTTTATTTTTAGTTTTAATAGATCTTATTTCTTAGTTTTAATGATTTTATATTTTTTTTGAGTTATAAATATCTAGTTAGTTTTATTTGATTTTATTTAGGTATAAACACTCACACACATACACTAACTACACTACACTCACCCATATTTACCTATCCTACACCCTCACACACTCTGTTATCCCCATCATCTTCACCATCTTCCACTACCCATATTCTCTCTCCTCCCACCTCCCTCCATTAACAAAGAAACCCAACTCCTTATATCTCACCACCCAAACCACCTGTTGCCACCACCTAACATCGGAAACAAAAAAAACTCGGAACCACAAACCCGAACCACCAACCAAGACCTGCCATAACTCGATTTCTACACTATCCACCTAAACCCATTACCTCCAACCGAAACCTCCAACCACCAGATCGCCCAACCATAACCCGAGATCAACTCTAACCCACTTCACCGCCGTCGATGCCCAAACCCACCGGACCTTCTGTCCACCCTTAACCCGATCTCCATAACCCCATACTCATTAATTGAAAACACCAATACCCACTTCAAACCCAGCTGTCAAAACCCATTTTAGGACCGAAAGTCATTCCCAAAAGAATAGGAACTCCAAAGCCACTAGTCACAATTTCAAATAAACCCATATGGTTCTATTATGGGTCGAATTCAATCTCAAAAAAATCTCTTCTCAACAAAGCAACTTCGTGGGGTATAAAACATAGAAGGGGCAGCTTAAAGAAGAGGACTCTCATGTAGGAAGAATATGCTCAGAGAGAGAGAGACAGTCCAATTTTTGTACAGTTTGCAAATAAAAAAATTCAAAAAATACAAAAAAAATTAGTTTAGCTTTAGAATAGATTTTTAAGTTTGTTTTTTATTTTTATTTGTGTATCAAGTGATGGATTTGTGAGTACATTGGGACACACTTTCATGAACGCGATTCAAGGAATCAATTCAAAAGGAGACTTTTGTGTATTGTATTTCTTGCTCTTCTCTTTAAATTTTTGTTCCATGTTTGTGATTGTGATTGATTATTTAATTATGCTTGGCTAGTCACCCCGTTCAAGAGGCGGGATGAAACTGTGTTGGATGTTAAATTAATGAATTAATTTAATTGATTGTTATATTTCTAGGAAAATTTATTTTTAATTGTCACACATCAATTTACGTATCAAGAGATAGTGAATTAATTTTGTTTTAATATTTAATTCCGGGAATCAAACTAGAGATATATTTTCCTAAAATTTGAATACTCATTCCGTGTTAAAATTCGATGATTCATGCAATTTTGATTAAATTGATCCTAGTGGGTAATTTCTTTAAAAATAGTATAAATCTTAGAGTTTCATAATGTGGCATTTTTAAATGAGTTTTCTGAAAAAGAAATTATTGAATTTATAATTGTAACGAGAGTTAGATTATAAATGTAATACCATCTCGAAATATTTCAATTTAATAAATTAAGAAATTAAAAATAAATGAAACGCGGAGTAATCCCATCGTTTGAATATTATCACATTTATCACACTTGGTTGCGCATTATTTTTAGTTTAGTTAATCACATTCCATATTTTTAGCATCAATTAGTTAATTCTCCCTTGAAATTGTTTTTAAAAAAATAAAATAAATTTTTAAAAAAAATCAAAATTTCAAGCATTCACATGAATTGTTTCACCTTGAAAGTTGGATTGATACCCTTACTTACCGCAATACGAGTTATTTAAACAAGTTTTGTAGGTATTCAAGGGATTTTGTGACTTGGCATTTAAATGCAACGACTGACATATCTGAATCAAGTCATCAAACAAAGAGAGATCAAATGGCGCCGTTGCCGCTTTCTTGATGTGGAGACAAAGTTGAAGACTTGCATTTCCATTTTAGTTGTATTTCTTATTTTATTTTTATTTTTTAATTTACTCTCCCTCCTCCTTAGACTGGTTGTATAGGATTTTTGAAGCTTTATATTTATTTGGGTGCATTTTGACACCGATTTATTTGTAATAGTTATTCATAAAACTCAAAAAGCGAAAAGGGAAACCGGACAAGGTAGAAAGAAGGTGTCCAAAGGCGAGGAATCCCGGGCACGACTGAAGTTAGGCGAGTGTCACCCCAATCAACTCAACTTGATCTTCACCCCACTTGTGTAAATGTCGTGGGAGGTAAATTTCTTTATCCCACGCGAATCTCCTGCAAGCGAGTTCATTTTTGTGTGATTAATTGCTCCTGTATGCTTTTAATTTTTGCATCGCACTTAATTTGAATGGGTTGATGAATTAATCTACCTAAGACCTAAACTCGGTCATTACAACGAGTTGGTATTTCATCACCCACTCAATCACTTATCCCATTTGCTTGTTACTCATGCTATCACTTAAATTAGAATCAATCAACTAGCAAGACAAGTAGGATCGGTGTTCATTAGGACCCTTTTGGAACGAGATACTCGAAGGATACTCTAGTGAGTCCTTTCCACCCCTGCTAATCTTCAATTGACGTTCTTAAGACCTTTTGTCTAGGGAAAATGGGTTTTAAGTGAGGCCGCCCAATAAAACGGGTTTGTGCTTTCCCCAGCGTGGTACTGGACGATCGATCGTTGTAGTAGCTAGTGTGGTGAGCCTTAACTAGTAAGCTTCTTGTTCTCTTGGGAAGAAACTAAGAGCACAATTTATTGCAACAGGCGATCACAAGGATAAATTTCATGATTTTTGTCACCCCCGGACTTAATTAAAATTTGACTACCCCTTTCACTAATTTTGAAGATAATAATTGGCTACGTGCTCATTAGGATTTTTCCTTAACTCGTGTGTCCAATTCAATTATTTCGGTAGTCAATTTTAGTTAGTTCGTCCAAATCCAAATTCCATTTTCTCCCGTTTTCCGACAAATACCAAAAATATTTCTCTCTTTTTTACATAAATATATTTCCGAAAATCCCCAAAAGAAGTTTCTTCTTTTTCCATATTCCAAATGCCAAAAAGATTTTCCTTTTTTTATATTAAAAAAATCACAAAAATATTTTCTTTTATTTTGAAAAATATGTAAAAATACATAAAATATTCCTCTCGTTATGGCCGAAGAACGTCCTTTACGGGAATACTATGGCCATTTCCCATTCTCTCCAAGAATGTTTAACGCTGAGCCTAAGTTGCACTTTAATACACGCCTTTGTGGCTTTAACTCTCACACACCCAGCGTTGATACTCTCGTGTCATCCATGCACACATCTCATATTCCACCGCCTCCGATGACGAGTGTCAACACATCCCATGCTTCGCCGTGCACATACTTCTTTCTTATTGATCACTTGTCCCATGAGTGTCCATTTATTTTCTCTCCATCTGAACCCACCTTGGACTAAGTGTATCCATATGACACTATTTTAGAACCCAACTCAGCTTATTCTCATGACGCATCCAATACGGAGGGGTATAAATACCCAAGCTATTCGTGGAGGCCTGATCACCCTCCCTTGCAATATGAATCCCAACCTTATGTTGCAGATCCTCACATGTTCCAACAGTCGTCATGGCTATCAAGTGCACCCTACTACGATTAGTCACCTTACTATGCTCCTCATGCTGATCAACCTTTTATCTCTCACGTAGATGCTTCTCCCGTGAATGAACAACTTGATCCCACTCCACAAACTTCCTATGCGTATCCTCAGCATCCTAGTGTCTATAGCGAGTTTTGTCCACCTCAACCACCGCCGACACCTGCCACCACTTCATCACCACCATGCCCATCCTCTCTCGAGAGCATCTTGCAAAAATTCTTCCTCGAACACAAGCACACTCTTAAATCTCAAAATGAAGCCCTTCAAGAGATTGAACAAAGGTTTAATGAATTTTAATGTACGAAAGAGTCGGATTTCACCCCACGTCGACCCATTGTTGTCCCCATGTGGAGCGATGATGCGTCGTTTTGTGTCACTGATTTTGAGTGTGATCAACCCATCATATCGAGAATCTTGAGTTGAGACCACCCCGTGGTCCGGGCCCCAAGATGACAATTTTGTTGACATATCCAATGACTGTGCGACTGACTCCACACCACACTATCCTCTTGAACCCACCATTGAGATTTGCATTTACCCTTCCACAAAATTCACAATTATGCCCGAGTCTACACCTTTTAATCCTTTTATATATGTCCCCAAGGCACCCCTTCCTTATATGTTAGCTCCGGGTGCAAGTGCTTACCATTGTCCTGAGATTTATTCTGCGATGGTTTCTACCTCTCTGGACATGGTTTTTATCCCACCATGCTTGTTTCCCATTGAGTCATATCTTAATGTTGATTCATCTGTCTCGGATTTAGATGCCTCATTAGATTTTCTCACCACTACGGATGGTGACACATTGTTGGATACTTTGATCTCTCCATCACTTGATACCACACTCCCCCTTACGAGTGCCCTTGAGGATCACTTCACGCTTCCTGATGAGTGTGTATCCCCTCCTCTTGAGTTGGATCATCTTTGTCCAATATTTGTCCCACCCGATCCACCCATTGTCCCTTCCACCCCAGCACTTGGTTTGGACCTTGTTCTTATGCCTAACTTGTTCCCATCTTTGCAGTTAGATCCTCACCTCCACCCACTGATCAAGCGGCGCACGTCAAGCGACGGTCGTTGTTTTCTGTTCACCGCCTCAATACAAAAACCTAAATTATGACTGCACTTGCGATACAAGTGTAGTGATAAGCCGGGTATAAAAAATCCACAGAGACGAGTTGCTAGAATTTATAGGATTTAATAATCCTAAATAAAAGCGTAAAAGCTGATTATACACAAAAAGGAAAATATGCAAAAAGGGAAAGATTATTCTAGGCGTGGAAAAATAAAGCTAGACTAATAAAAGTGGTAAAAACTGTAGGCTGCGTCGAATATCCCTCACCTGAGTTAATTAGTATAAAATGGTTACATGGGTCGACGAGTTATTACGAATGCATCTCGTTTCGACAGTTAATTGAATCAAGGGTTGTCACACCCCTAAATTCGCATAAAAGCCTAACAAGATTTTAGAGTAAAAAAATACCCCAGAAATTACGCGCGCAAGGTCGTAAGCACGGAGCATACATGATATGCCCCGTCAAATATCCTAGGCATAATAACTAGGACAACGCACCCGAAATAGACCCGTAAACTCCATCACCAAAGCAAAGCAACATGTCAACCTGAAATGAGTTCAATCCGACACAACCTAGACTAACTTAGCTAGAAAGCATATTCAAAATGCGGTAAATTAAAGTGGTAAATAAACGCGATAAATCAACACTACAAAGCAATAAATGAAAGCATGTAAATATAGCAAGTAAACTAAATTACAAAGTAAGAAATTAAGGAAATACAACTATATTAATAAACTTACACACATCAAAGTGGGTAAAACACCCAAAGGAAATGGAGAAGGGCAAAGATCTCCTTACAAACCCTAAACTAATGTAAAATTTAAGACATTTCTCTCAAATGAGAGAAATGATTATTTATACAAAACTCACCAAATGGCAAACTTGTAAATAAAATGGCTGAGAAAAACAGGGGATTGATCGATCGACCCCTTTGGTTGATCGATCGATCGATCAGGTTCCATCCCACTATCTAAGTTCGAAGGCAAATATCTGAAGGATCGATCGATAAACCCTTTTGGTCGATCGATCGATCAAGCAGGTCTTAGCCAAGTTCCCCCTGTTTTGGTGTAGTTGGAGATCTCTTCTACCAAAAGTCCCATAACTTCTTCGTTAGGGATCAGAATCGCGCACCATTCGTGGCCACGCAAATCTTGTGAGGAGGGATATATATTCCGTGTAGATGTTGGTCCAGGTGCCCAAACTGTGAATTAACAAGATTGCCCTTGAACGTGCGATTACGTACGAAAATTAGTCGGAATGCATCCAAATTCCATACTTAGTACCTGAATACCTACAAAAGCCCAATTATACCTCATATAGAATGTTAAAAATATAAATCCGAGGTTGTCTTGTTAACGGGATTAAATATAGAGATTAAGGCACCCAAGGGGGCTAAAATGCGTAGCTTCGAGGGATGAAATACTTAATATTTGCGCATTATCACCCCCCCTAACTTACACATTGCTAGTCCCTAGCAATGAACTCGGTTGCAACAAGAACTACAAGCAAATAAAAAGCATGATAGAAGTACAAAAATATGGTATAAAATCATAAGGCCACTTTTGCAGGCAATTCGATTACATTTAGCGTATGCAATAAGCCGTTAAACCCCAAGGTTACTCTAGTGGACGAGTGTCGTCTCGTGAGGACTTTCAGGGATGAAACCCACAAACATCATATGGTTTCCTCAAAATAATGCCCAAACCAACATGCGACAAGCCCAACAACAACGAAATAGATTTCATACACATTATTAGCAAAATGAACGAATTCAAACAAAAGTCCAAATCATTAACATTATAGAATGAACCTCATAGAATTGAAAACTTAAAATGTGGGAGGGGAGCGAGCACATGAAAAGTGTGATTTGGCAAAAACTTAGATAAACGGGATAAACATTAAAGCAAGCATATATTCAATCCGCACGGGCATTACACTCATCAAGTGAATTCACTCGAAACAGGGAGGTAACACACGGAACATACGGGCATATAGAGTAAATATAAATGGAAACTAGGCGGCACACATGTGACAAATGAAGAACGCTATATAAAAAATGAAAAATTATAATCTCAACGAAAGATACCGCTCATTAAAGGAGGCGAAATGCATTTTCAAAGATTATCAAACTATTTTGACTTTTAAATTAAATGCACCCTAAGATCATATAGGACTTGTATAGGGTTGTAATGTAGGCTAGTCTAGGGTACGAAATAAATGATATGTATGTACAGATTCAAAGTGTTCGGAGATGAAACTTGGGATAATGGAAAAATGCAGGCAATTTAAAAATTGGAAAACAAGTTCCAAATAAGCATTAAATATAACAATGGGGAGAGTAATCAAACCTTATTGAACTATATACACAACATATACAAATTTCGCTTTCGTTTTCTTTTCTTCTTTTTCTCACTTTTTTTTTCTTTCTCTTTTTATCTTTTTTCACATCTCTTTCTTTTCTTTTCTCACTCTTTTCATGCTCAAATTGCAACCACACTACATAAAATCATTCAATCCCAAGAAACATTCCAAACAAAGGCATGGAAGGTAATATGCATGGTTTAAAACTCCTATGTGGAGTTGGTTATGGGATTTTCGGTTATGAAATGAAAGGCTATATTAAGGCTCAAAGGGGTTGACGAGGGTAAACATATAAGGTGAGGTCAAGGCTAATATGGGTGATATAACAAAGATTGCCTCTGATCATTTCCTAAAGTTTATGCAATTCTCGAGTCAAAACAATATATGAAAATCATGCTCAAGTAACACATTTCATATATGAACTCAATTAATGAACGATCAAATGAAATAATAGAGAGATTACCAACGATTGTAACATTTTCAAAGAGGAAAGAATAGTGTATAACACTCACAAATGACGAAAGGTACAAAGCTTACTCGGTGTAAGTATATACAATGCAACAAAAGATTATCGAGTTATAAAATTTTTAAACCAAATCAATAAAGTAAGAAAAGTGCATGTGCTCATGGGATTAAAGTTTAATTCATGAAGTTATTCACAATATCTATTATTGAGGACTAAAGTCTAATAACTTCTAAAATCGAGAACATGCATCGTTGAGTTGTCTATTGGATCGGGCATTTATTAAAATTTATCACCGGAAACAAAGGCAAAATGCCCAACAAAGGAGAAAAAAGAAAGAAAATCTTTTTGAAAATTTTCAAAATTTTCTAAGAAAGCATACTTATTAACTAACATGTAATCAAATCAAAGAAACTACTAATGAATGGATAGAATAGTCCACACCCCTAACTTAAAACCTGACATTGTCCTCAATGTAAATTAAGAACCAAGGTAAAGAGAGAAAAAAATGATATTACCCACAATGGAGAGATCTCCGCAAAGTACGTGTCCAAAGATTCTACAAAACATGTTAGTACCAAATAATAAAAAAAGAAAGAATAAAATTTTTAACTAATTACATTAGACTATAAGGAAGAATAAAGAAGAAAAATAAAGAAAATAACAGCTAACTATTTACAACCTACAATTTTAACTTCTAACTAACTATACACTAGAAGTTAAAATTTTTGAGGGTCCACCCAAATTACAATTTGACTTTGGAAGATCAACGGTGGACCCTCCCTCTCATGCATGCCTCCCAAAAAATAATAATTCTGTTTGAACAACGAAAGGCATGTGTAAGGCGTAAGAAATGAACCATCCCTAATTAAATTTTTTGGCGGGAGGATGGGGGATTTGGATAAGACGGGTGACAAATACACATGGGAGCCAAGAAAAAATGAATCATCTCCCAAGTATTTTGAAATTGGAATGGGAGGGGGCGCACAAGGAGGCAAAGATGCCTTCATGGGAAGCAAGTCGAGCAAATACTCCTTGTCGGTGAAAGGGTTGAAAGTTTTAAGGTTCGACACCGATTCATCAGGTACTTATGATGGTGTGATAACAGAGAATTAAAAGGGTGAGGAAATAAATTCAAACTCAAGAGATGAGTTATCATCACTCAACGTTGGAATTTCGAAGGAGATAGGATCATTTTCAATGAAACTTTCTTCTTTGGGATACAAAGACGAAATCATTTCATTGTAAATGGATACTACATCCATTTCATCCTCACTTTCATTCTCTATTAAACCATGGGACAAGTCAAGAATGGTTTATTCCAAAGTAGGTATAAATTTCTCATTTGGTTCAAAAGATTCCTCGAGTTCAAAAGTTTTGGAAGAAAAATCTTCGTCAGATTCAAATAATAAATCCAATTCATGTTCCCACGAACGGTTTTCTTCCCGATAACAGTCTTCATACCTCTCATTCTCAAGCATGAGTAAACCCTCACTGAAATTCATAGGCCGGGGTGCAGATTCTTGGAAATGAGAAGTTTAAAAATTATTATCGAAACTATACTCAAACTCATTATTATAAGAATTTTGAAAGCTATTGCAATTTGTTTCAAAATTCCTATTATAAGGAATTAGAGGCCGAAAATAGTTATCATCATCCTCAAAATACACGCACTCTAAAGCTTGACTTTTGTAATACTCGCCCAAAGTCATTTTTTAATTTGAAATTTTTTGGGACTCCAAGGCTCCGTTTGTTTGTCAGGAAAGTTAAGCGGAAAATGATTCCCGAGAAAAGTGAAGTGAAGTGAAGTGAAGGAAAACGAAAAGGAAAATCATTTTCCTGTGTGTGTTTGCTTGACAACAATTTCCTGCAGGAAAATCAAAAAATTGTCTGTTTGTTTGTTATGAAAGTCGCAGGAAAATTGCATGAAAGTTTCATATTTTTAATTAAATAAATAATTCCCAACACACCACAAATAATTAGCAAAGTAATAAATTATTAAACTACATTAAATTTATTAAAATTGAGGTTTAAATCCACTCAACAAATTATTCAAAATGAAATAATAAGCATCTTAACATCAATAAATTAAAGAACTAGACAAACTAATAAATTATCAAAGAACTCAAAACCGCTACTAGAACTATAACCACCAAATCTAGACAATCCGACACCATAATGCCTCTGTAGAAAAGTTATTCGCATGTCAGGAGGATATGCCATGAATGCCTTGACCTTGATTTCATCTGCCAGAAGACCTTTAAAAGTGACATAAATATCTTTTTGGATCAATACTTACAGTTCCTGAAGTGTCTGTAACAATGTAGATGGGTTTGTTGCAGCTGTACGTTCATCTAATTTTGTTTTTTGGCTTCAAGTTCAATTTTTCGTTCCATTGCAACTGCCATTTGTTTAATGCTCAAAGCCACCAAATTCATAGTCTCAAAATATGTATCAACATTTTTAGATCGACGACCATATTTTCTAGTTTTTGATCCTCCTGATGAGTTTCCTCGACTACTCCGAGAAATTGGATCTACAAAGTCTTTTGTTTGAGTATTATTTTCAGCACCAATTTTGTCCTCAACGTCATTAAGATTTGTGTCATCTATAGGTGCATCAGATTGGCTATTATAATTATCCTCAGTCGCGCGTCTAGCATTAATATCTGGCCTCCCTCGACACCATTCACCACTTGCTCCATCATTCCCACAAACGATTCCCAATTCCTCAAGCATTTCTATACGTTTGTACCTTAAATTCTTCACCTTTGGATGTTCCTATAAAATGAATTGCAAGTTATGTATATTTTTAAAGAAATTTAATAAGAAATAATAAAACATAGCCACAAAATTACCTTAGCATAAGTCTCCCACACTTCATCACTGCACTCGACCTTTTTGGTTGAATAGTTAAAAGTAAAACCACTTTGGCTGAGCATCTGTTCAATATCTCTGAAACCTTTCTTGATTGTCTTCATACGGTTTATAACATTATCTTTGTTAATGTCAATGTGAAAAGTTGATTTTAATGCATTAGCAACGACCACATATGCTACCTCCTTAAACCCCTTGTCTATTTTGTTTCCTTCGTAACATTGAATGAGAAGTGCTTCAATCAGACATTGATCCATTTCTAGAGTCCAGGTGGTGTTTCTCTTCTTTTCTTTCCCCATTGGAGTAGGTTCCTCAAATTTTTCCATATTGCTAAAATATATTGCGTTCAGAAATTTTAATTTTAACAAACGTTAAAAAAGATGCATACATGAATCACAAAATATTAAGTTAATTTAAGAAAACAGGCACACAGAATATCAAGTTAATTAGAAATAAAATTACAGTTAACACCGTACTAATGATGACCATTATAATCTTCCCACATATTATTCATTATAGGTTTCTCTAAGTATCTTTCCTGCTCTACCATCCTCATTCGTCGAAAGATTTTCTGCATTGCTTGGGGGCACTTGTTGTTCCAGTTCCCTATCCACATCATCTAACAAAGAATCATGGATCATTACTCCTCGGATATGGTTATTAATGATGCAACAAGAAATGAATAAATTAGTTTGGGTTGTCCATGGGAACATTGGTTCCTCTCGTAAGATGGCAAAACGCTTCTTTATAACTCCAAATGTGCGCTCAATTGTATTTTGTAGTGAAGAGTGCCTATGATTAAAAAGCCCTTTAGCATTTGTTGGAGTGCGTCCTTTAAATTCATTCAAATGATACCTTTTACTATGAAATGGTGTAATAAAGTGTTTCAACAGTGGAAACCCAGCATCCGCAAGATAATATTTTACTACAATTAATTTATGAACACAAATTAACGATGGAACGTATTGGTTATTTAGGGAAGAACATGACAATACAGATTACCTGGAGGACAAGTAATTTTATGGTTTCTTGTGAGTGCACAATCTAATATGCTAGAATCAGAAGCCGATCCTTCCCAACCCGATATGACATATGTCACTCTTAGATCAAATGAACAAGCAACTAAAACACTTTGTGATGTACAACGTTTTCGATCACGAAATCGTGCTATGACATCATTTGATACTTTAGCAGGAATGAGTGTTCCATCAATCGCACCCACGCAATCCTAACATGTAATATAAAATAATAAATATCTTTCTTTTATAAATGACATTTGAGTAGCTTATGAATGGAAATATAGTCACAAGATTACCTTAAAATACATCATAAACCTTGGGTTATCTCGAATTTCATCTGGCACTTCTTCTCCAGGTGGTTTGATAAAATCGTCATGTAATGAGATGATAGCGTACAAAACCTCATTAAAATAATGACTAATTATTTCCCCCAAACGTCTAAAATAACACTTTAAAGCGCGATTCTTCTCATTGTGTGCAATGGTGTGGAGAATTATAGCTACTCGTTTCGCAACCTTCAGATGTATTGTGTCATGTAACCTACCCGTCCCCTTTAGAATATATACTAATCTCTCAAATGCTTCCACGTTCATCCTCAACAAATTATAACAATGCTCATCGGACTTTATTACATCTTCATTAAATTGTCTATCAGTTAAATATTTGTTACGAGGTGGATCTTTGTCCTGATACTCCAAATAATTTTTTCCACTTGTTAATAAAGCAATAAAACTAGCCACAGCGATACACGCTACTTCTATTTCATCATCAGAATCTTCCGGTGACGCCATCTATCAATTTTTTATTTATTAAAGGGCATTAAGAATGTTACAATATTATTTTAATAAAAAAAATTAAACATACCAAAATTGAATGAATAAACATACACATACATGTATTCTAGGGATACCCTCAAAATGTACACAAAATAAAACTCGGTGATGCGTCCAATATGTATTGGTTAGTTCCGCTGGTGCGGACCCAAAAACAGAAAACCACCAACCAATATCCGTGTGATACATCACCAAGTTTGGGCGTTGTGTTTAATTTTGAGGTTTTCCATTGAATTATTCTTTTTTACAAACTTTTAATTAAAATATCTCTCACTTTTATTTTGTATCATTACTGATAAAATATTTATATGTATATTAGTATATATTATTGTGCAATTCTATTTATGAGGACAAAAAACTAAAATCTGAAATGCACAACTGTAATCTTGTTTTACAAAACGTAATCATTTGTAATCTTGTTTTACAAAAGTAATCTTGTTCGTAAACAAGATTAATTTTTTTATTACTCATCCACTGGTACAGTTAGGATATTAAAGTGAGATACTATTACAGTTAGGATATTAAAGTGAGCTACTGTTAAAGTGCCTTCGAATTCGCCTTTCATTAGAATATAAGATTACCTTTTTTTTTAATCAGAAAACAAGATGACTTTCTTGATAACATTTTTTATCAGAAAAAAATGTTTAAATCCAACGGTATACCAATAGCAACCTAACAGAGCTAACATGTGGTAGGTTTAAAAAAAGCAGTAGTGACCTAACAGCACAGTGGAGTTGACGTGAGCATCTGAGCTGATGACAAATGTATTTGTTTTTATTAAATACACAACTAATATCAATCTCGGATAAAGACACACCTAAAATTGTAAGTAAACCCAGTTGATTTTTTTATCAGAACACATAGGTCACTGAGAAATATTGAGCTAGAGATAGAAACATCTGCTTACCTATGTCCGTTTGGGTTTCTTCAGTTGAGTTTGATCAAATGGATTTCTTCATGTTACTGTTTGTAGTAGAAGATCGAATGAGTTTGGAGCTTATTAAAAAAAAAATAGATTTCAAGCAAGTTTATGTATACAATGTAAAATTATGTTGTTACTTACAATTTTTTGGAAGATCGAGAGATGAGAATTGCTGGAGCTTTGTACTCTTTATATAGCAATCAGTTCATATCAGCTATTTGTGCGATATACTGTGATTTCGTGGAACCAAAAATCTGTTCAAAGATTAGCTGAAGGTATTTTAGGAGGGTTTTGTGGGAAGTGAGGGAGAATAGGGATGGGTTTTTTGAATGGTTTTGGCGCATTTTCTAATGGTTTTGGTCAGACGTATTATTCGGGAAAGTGATTCTTGCGAGAAACTTATTTTTCTGTGGGTCCCACCACTTTCTGGTAAACCAAATAGCAAAGTTGTACTGGAAAATCATTTTTCGATCGTTTTCCTTTCCTTTTCCCTCGAAACAAAAAAAGCCTAAGTATTGACCAAAAGTCATAGGTTTATGGAAATTTTGAGAATTATCATAATGATTACCGAAAGGTTTGGAATAAGACATGCTTACCGCAAAGATGGCTCGAAGTGTTGAAATCCACAAAGTGATGCGCGTGTGAAAAATTCAAGCGGCTCTTGGCGCTCAAATGTAGAAGTTCTACAAAAATGTTAGGCAAAAAATACAAATAGAAAAAAATACAATGAAATACTAAATCAAATAAATTCGAAAACATCAAGTCCCCGGCAACGGCGCCATTTTTAATCGAGGGTGAAAAGCGGCGCGCGTTGATCGTTGTTTTCTGTTCACCGCCTCAATACAAAAACCTAAATTACGACTGAACTTGCGATACAAGTGTAGCAGTAAGTCGGGTATCAAAAATCCACAGAGATGAGTTGTAGAATTTATAGGGTTTAGTACTTCAGGAATAAAAGCGTAAAAGGTAATTATACACGAAAAGCAAAAGATGCACAAAAGGGAAATATTAATCTAGGCAAGGCAAAATAAAGCTAGACTAATAAAGCGAGTAAAAACTATAGGTTGTTGTTGATACCAAAATTAACATGCTGATATAGACGAATCATAAGAAGACATGTGTCGATCTACGTGGCACAATAGCAACGAGGAAGTCTATTTCCCCAACCAAGTCATACTCACTCCGAGCAGCAAGTGTACTCCGAGGAACTCCAACACTCTGAGGAACTCCTGAACTTCGAGGAACTCCAACACTCCGAGGAACTCCTGAACGACAAGCAACTAAGACGGTTCGAGCTGCATCTCGGCCACAGCATTGATTGCCAGATAATCAACAGTTCAACTATTCATTGAATGCTAATCATACAGACGTATACTCTTAAAGGGCATTAATTGTTTACCCTTTCACATGTACAGTCTAAGGGCTATAAATACATTGTATCACCCTCATTCAAGGGCACGAGATTTTCTTGATAGAATTACATATCGAGAACTCCAAAAACACTTGGCAATAACAGAAAACAGTGGACGTAGGCCATTCTTATAAGGCTGAACCACTTTAAAATTCTTTGTCTCATTTATATTTATATGTGATTAAATAATTAGAAGCAATCTAATTTTTTACATCAACAGATTGGCGCCGTCTGTGGGAACGACTGTTGTTATCGTTTTTCACCAAAAATCATTCATCATCAATGGCAGATAATTCGGAATCCAGCAATCGAAACGCTGGAAATGCTGGAAATCTTCCAAATCCCTCTGTACCCCCAGATCTGGCTGGAATTATGACGAATCTGGCTCAAGGACAAACCGCCATGCAAGAGACAATGCGGCAACTCATACAGACCCTTCATGGTGGTGCACCTGCACATTCGGGACAGCGAAGTGGTCAGAGGCAAACCTATTTACTTTCTTCACGATCCAGGCGTACAGATGCGTATCTAATGAGGAATCTGATGATTTCTCTTATCAACCTGGGCGAACTTCATCCATACGGGCCACAGATACTGAGCAAAGTATCACTCTCTCTCCAGAGAGACCCAGTGCCTTGGAAAGACTGAGCAGGGCGTCTCCTTTCAGTCGATTAGGCCCTAGGAGGAATAGGAGTCCACCTAAAACCATGTCGAGGAGTTTTCGACAACCATCAGATCTAAGAGAGGGATCAGCACAATCACGACCGGTTGCTCGTCAAGATAGATCTTAGGAGGCCACATCAGAGCAATCAATTGCTCGAACTAATAAGCCCGAGGAAGGAAATGATGCGTGGAAAGGTTCCATTCAGCGGTTGGAGGATAGATTGGGAGAAATGGCTAAGGCGAAGAACACCCTACAACGAACTTTTATTCAAGGGACACCTTTTGTACAGGCCATTATGGATTTTCCTACACCATCGAAATTTAAAGCACCTGTGGTGACCCCCAAATATGATGGAAAGACAGATCCTGTTCTTCACATAGAGAAATATCAAGTTGCTGCCGACATCTATGCTGTCCCCGACGAGATGAGATGCAGAGCATTCTCAGGAACTCTTACTGGATCTGCCCAGATATGGTACAACAATCTTCCTCGGGATCCACCTACAACTATGTCAGAGTTGATGGCAAATGCGGCCAAAATCATGAATGCCGAGGAGGCTATGGCTGCGAAGAAGAATATGGATAAAGAAACCAAGGTGGAAGTCGAAAAATCTAAGAAGAAAGAGCATAAGGGAAATGGCGGTGACAAGCATTCCAAGAATGATAAGTCGTCGTGGGAAGTCCTGAAGAAATTCGATAATTATACTCCTTTGAAAATGGGTATTAATCATGTCTTGGAGGAAATCAAGAATAACGAGGAAGTAATGTGGCCAAAGAAACTGAGGTCAGACCCTGACAAAAAAAATAGAGATAAATATTGCGAGTTTCATAAGGATCATGGTCATAGGACTAAAAATTGCATAGCCCTCCAGAATGAGATTAAAACGCTCATTAGACGAGGAAAGTTGTCAAAGTATGTTGATCGAAGAAATGAAAGAGGAAATGTAAACCGAGCAAGAGAGAGGTCTAGATCTCCTCGTCGGGCAGAAGAAAACAGGAAAAGGGATCATGAAGATGATACAGAGGATGACCCCGATCTTCCCAAAAGACCAAAGCAACCAGAACGCGAGGTATTTTCAATACGTTTTGGAACATTTGATTGTAATGTTATTACAGGCGAAGATGCAGGAGGAGGAGATCTTACTGCAGAAAGAAAAGCTTACCTCGGTGAGGCTCAGGCTTGCTCATACATTCAACGGATAAATTTGGCTGAAGAGGATCGCCCGCGGAAGATAAACAAAGAGAAGCTGGTCATTGGTTTTTCAAAAAACGACCTTGCAGGTTTGGTGATCAAAATGAGGATGAAAGAAGTAGTGATTTCAAGGGTTCTGGTAGATAATGGTAGTTCGGCAGACATCATGTTCTACTCATGCTTTGACAGTTTAAATTTAAAATTATCTCAATTGGAGCCTTATCACAGACCTCTCCTGGGTTTTGCTGGCGAGAAAGTTTTTCCACTTGGGACGATCAAGTTGGATATATTCATTGGAACTTGGACTGCTTGTCGAACAGAAAGAATACGCTTCTTTGTGATGGATAAGAATGGGCAATAAGCTTATAATATCATCATGGGAAGAGTTAGTTTGAAGAAGTTTGAAGCAGTTCCATCTACAGTACATCAGTTCTTAAAATTCCCAATAAATTTTGGAGTAGGAGTTGTGAAAGGTGATCAAAAAGTAGCTCGGGAATGCTATTATTCATCTGCCGAGCAAGAGGAGCTTGAAGAATCAAGGAAAAAGACTACTACCTACCAGGTGGATGAAGGTACAGAAATTAAAACACTGGATCCCAGAGATGAATCCCAACTTGTAAAAGGACAGGTGGTGGAATCTACAGAAAATGTTATTCTGGACGATGAACACCCTGAACGAACAACTCAGATAGGTTCGTTGTTGGATGCTTCAATAAAATAGGAGTTGATAACTTTATTAAGAAACAGAAAGAAAACTTTTGCATGGAGTCATGAAGACATGCCAGGAATAGATCCAAACTTCTTATGTCATGAGCTCAATGCGAATAAGGAGATCAATCCTGTAAAGCAGAGAAGAAGAGTATTTAGTCCCGAGAAGAATCAAGCTATACAAGAGGAGGTCGAGAAGCTCCAGAAAGCCCAATTCATTGAAGATGTGAAATATCCAGACTGGTTAGCAAATGTGGTGATGGTAAAGAAGAAAAACAATAAATGGAGAATGTGTGTTGATTTCACCGATCTCAACAAGGCATGCCCAAAGGATCACTTTCCATTGCCCAGAATTGATCAACTAGTGGATGCTACCTCGGGACACGAGCTGCTCAGCTTCATGGATGCTTACTCTGGCTACAACCAGATCAAAATGAAACCTGAAGACAGGGAAAGTACTTCTTTTATTACCCCTAGGGGAACTTATTGTTATAATGTTATGCCTTTTGGTTTGAAAAATGCAGGAGCGACATACCAGCGGCTGATGAATAAGGTTTTTGCCAAACAAATCAGTTGCAATATGGAAGTCTATGTCGATGATATGCTGACAAAGAGCAAGAAAGCTGCTAATCATCTAGTTGACTTAGGTCAGACCTTTGATCAACTGGATAAATACCAAATGAAGCTCAACCCGACGAAGTGCACCTTTAGAGTACGAGAAGGAATGTTCCTCGGGTACATCGTCAACCAGCGAGGCATTGAGGCTAATCCAGAGAAGATCAAAGCTCTTTTAGGGTTTCGATCTCCAACGACGAAGAAAGAGGTACAGAGTCTTACGGGACGAGTTGCAGCACTCAACAGATTTGTATCCCGAGCAACTGATAGATGCCTCCCATTCTTCAAAATACTTCGAAAAACTTTCGAGTGGAATGATGAATGTGAAAAAGCCTTTCAAGACTTGAAGAAATATCTGGGAGCACCTCCACTGTTGTCCAGGCCAGTAACGGGAGAAAAGTTATACTTGTACCTGGCAGTATCAGAGAATGCAGTCAGCTCGGCATTGATCAAAATGGAGAATGGAGTCCAGAAGACAATTTATTACACAAGTAAAGCTTTCCGAGGTGCAGAGATCAGGTACCCAAAGCTGGAAAAATTGGCATTGGCATTAATTGAGGCAAGTAGAAGAATGAGGCCATATTTCCAGGCCCATACCATCGTCGTGTATACCGACATGCCATTGAGACAAGCCCTTCATAAGCCAGAAAAATCAGGGAGACTGATGTACTGGGCAATAGAGCTCGGTGAATATGATATTGTGTATGAACCCAGATCATCACTAAAAGGGCAGGCTGTAACAGACTTTATAGCAGAGTTTACATATCCTGATACCCCCGAGGAACAAAAGTTGCTCGCTGATCAGCCTGTGGATGTTATAGGATCAACAAACACAAGCTCAGACCAACTCCGGTTGGTAAAAGGGCTTGTGGATATAAAAGGATCATCAAATTCGAACTCAGACCAACTCCGGTTGGTAAAAGGGCGAGAAGAGATGGTCGACAAATAGCGAGAAATACCAGGGGAGGATGAAAGGAAGCAACAAATATTTCACCGAGGAAACCTGTCAGATAAGAAATTTGAAGACGAGTTACCTACATGGAGATTATATGTAGATGTGTCATCTTGCACAACAGGTTGTGGAGCAGGAATTATTTTGAACACCCCAGACGAGATTAACATGGAATATGCCCTGCGATTCCAATTCAAAGCCTCCAATAATGAGGCTGAGTATGAGGCCATGATAGCAGGTCTTAATTTAGCAAAGATTATGGAAGCACAACAAGTGATGGTATTCAGTGATTCTCAATTAATTGTGAGTCAGATGATGGGAACATATGCAGTTAAAGGAGAATTAATGGTCAAATATCATGCAAAGGCGATGGAGTTGTTGGCAGAATTTGATGCCATTCAGTTGATCAGAATACCAAGAATGGATAATTCACGAGCAGACGCACTGGCCCGACTAGTATCAGCTACTCGTACCGAGCTGCGAAGAACGATACCAATTGAAGTATTAGAAAGTCGGAGCATAGATGAAGACCTGACGATGAATATTATTACCCTTGATATAGGACCATCTTGGATGGATCCCATCAGGGCATATATTGAGGAGGGAGAATTACCGGAGGATAAGCTCGCTGCCAAGAAATTGAAGTTTAAAGCTGCTCGGTATGTACTAACTAATGGTGTTTTGTATAGACGAGGAATTATGGTAGGTTTGCAAAGATGTGTACATCCCTCCGGGGTGAAAGAATTGATTGAAGAGATCCATGAACGGTCCTGTGGAGCCCATGTAGCAGGTCGGACACTTTTGCAAAGGGTAATGACGCAGGGATACTACTGGCTAACGATGAGGGGTGATTGTATAGCCTATGCTAAGAGATGTGATAAATGACAATGTTTTTTCTCCATCCGACGAACTCCACAAGCATTGTTGACACCCATAACTTCCCCTTGGCCATTTGCCATGTGGGGAATGGATTTGGTTGGACACTGCCAACGACCCGAGGAAGATTCAAGTACCTCGTCGTCGCAGTGGATTATTTTACTAAGTGGGTAGAAGCTGAGCCTCTGATTGATATGACATACGAGAAGGTGTACCAATTAGTTTAGAAGAACATCATCTGCCGATATGGTCTCCCTCATGCCTTCATTACAGACCATGGAACATAATTTGATAACGAGGAGTTTGCCGCCTATTGTCGTCACTCAAACATTTTGAAGGTTCATTCAGCACCAGGCCATCCTCAAAGCAATGGACAGACTGAAGTGACGAATAGAACATTACTAAATGGTTTGAAGAAGAGGCTAAGTGAGGCTAAAGCTAATTGGATTAATGAGCTACAGTCAGTATTGTGGGCTTACCGAACAACCCCCCGAGCAGCAACTGGAGAATCACCATATATGCTGGCGTTTGGAAGTGAGGCCGTAATACCTACCGAGTTGGGTCTTCCAACACACAGAGTGCTGAATTTCAATTCCCCAGTCAGCGACTTAATGAGGAGATTAGATTTGGACATGCTCGAGGAAGTTAGAGAAGAGGCAGCCATTAGGAATGCTGCTTACCAACAACGAACAACCCTGTTCTACAACAAAAGGGTGAAAAAATGCGACTTAAAAGAAGGATATTACGTGCTAAAGAAGGTCATTCAGAAGCACAATAAGTTGGAAGCAAACTGGCATGGACCTTACCGAGTTACAGAAGTTGTTCGACCAGGAACTTACCGAATAACGACTCTAGAAGGAGAGGAATTTAAGAATGCATGGAATGCTGAACACCTACGCAAGTATTATCAGTAATGTAAAATGTAAAGCAGTTCCATCAATATGAATAAAACGATGATATTTCGCCATCTTCTCTCCTTTTATTGAAAGTTTTTCGGGGAATACTAGTGTGTGTAACACTACGCTGCTCGGCAGTAAAAACAACACGATAGTTCAAGCTCAGACCAACTCCGATTGGTAAAAGGGCGAGAACACGATAGTTCAAGCTCAGACCAACTCCGGTTGGTAAAAGGGCGAGAACAAACCATACTCCTTTGGTTAGGAGGCGTACACTAGCTCAGACCAACTCCGGTTGGTAAAAGGGCGAGTGAACATGATAGTTCGAACTCAGACCAATTCCGATTGGTAAAAGGGAGAGAACACGACATTCCTAAAAATACCAGCGTCGGTTGGTTAGGAAACCATACTCCTTTGGTTAGGAGGCTGACACTGGCTCAGACTAATTTTGGTAAAAGGGCAAGTGGACATGATAGTTTGAACTCAGACCAACTCCGGTTGGTAAAAGGGCGAGAACAACATTCCTAAAAATGCCAACGTGTTTGGCTAGGAAGCAAAATACTCCTAAAAGTGCCAATCTCGGTTGGTTAGGAAACAAGATATGCTCTCAAATGCCAACTTATGTTGGTCGGGAGGTAAGATTATTACATAAAGTTCCTCGAAGAACAAAATATTCCAAACTGAATCAAGTATGGTTGGTCGGGGATAAAAACTCTCCCTAACTATAATTGGTCGACGAGCACAATTTAACAACCTTGGTTGGTTGGAAAAATTTTAAACATTTTTATACTCATTACTTTATTATTAAGTGATCGAGCAACATTACTAATACTTGTAACTTTTTTATTACCAAGTTGGTCGATGAACAACACAATATTGTTATCTTTTTAACTTATACATATGCACAGATGTAGAGTATTTTACAAGACAATAGAAATTAAGATTTGCGAACAAAAATGAAACTCTTTCATTGAATTCAAAATGAATTACACAAATTTATTACATTGATATTAAATTGTGTACTAATTATTACATCAGAATTTCCTATTCTACTGGTCTTTTCCCTTCTGCTTTTGAAATAGGCTCCTCGCCAGCAGGAGGATCTTCCAGGGAAAGGGGAGATTTAATGAAGTTAAGATCTCGAAGCATTCTGACATTTATTATTGAAGGGGTATCCAGTAAATGCTCAGGACGAGATAATTCTTCATGTGAATGAAGGGCATAGTCACCAAGATACTTGGAGATCAAACAACGAGGAATGGCCCGAGCAGGGATCCAGCTCATGTCAAGCTTGAAGGGCGGAATTGGTAGATCGAGCAGCCCAGGAGCATGGTAATCCCATAAATAATGACCTTGCTTTAGTTTCAATACACCCAGGGCGTTCAACCATCCCTGTTTGTAGTCTTCATTATTAGCGTTTTCAATACGATCACTCAAGTGACAAAGGGCCTCATTGTAGCCTGCCATCCAGAATTCACGAGGTTGTTTATGGAATTGGAAAATTAGTCTCTCTAACTGCTCATGAAGGTTTCTGGCAAAAGTATCCTTATGATCCAAAGCAGACTTCGTCGCAGCAAGTTGATCCTCCAAAGTTTGGACTTTCTTGGACAGTTCAGACAAGGCTTGATTTTTTGCCATCAATTGGAATGCTTGGTTTTCCAACGCTGATTGAGTACGAGCTTCTTCAACAGTACGACGAAGAGTTCTTGGTCGTCCCCGAGTAGGTTGAGTACTTTGTTCCTCGTCAACATTCTGAGCAACTCTTCCTCGTCCACGAGAACCTCTTCCTCGTCCCCGAATAGCAGTAGAAGGCCCAGCTCTTCTCAAAGCCTCTAACTCTTCTCGCAACTTGGCATTTTCCACTTCTAAAAATGAGAATCCTTCATCGGTGACCAAGGCAGTAGAAGATAAAGCAGCAGACCTCAGCTGAGCTAGTTCTTTTTGCAGATTGTTGTTTTCTTGTTCCAATAGCTCAGCGATTTGCCTGTGCCCTTCGACATCTGCTTTCAATGTTCTCTCTCTCACTTCATAGCCAACAAGCATCTTGTTGTAGCCTGTTTCAGCACTAAGTTGTTTGATTTTCTTCTCATACCCTTCGTGCAAAAGAGCTGAAGACTCTTTATACTGCTGCTGAAGTTCATCGAGAGTACCTTACAAGTCTTTAATCATTTCGTAATAAGCCACATTGTTGGCTACAGCACGATCAAGAAGACTTTCAAGTATTGATATGCCTCCACTGCTTGGTCTAAAGCATCTCGACCAAGAATCTCTACAATCTGGGAATTGTCCAAGTCAGTGTGGCCAGCCTTAAAATAATCATTACATTGTCGAAGCAAAGTTGTGTCATGGGCAGACAACAATTCCATTCTAGCCATAAACTAGTAAAGAAGAGAAGGCAAGAGTTAATAAAAAAGCAGACAGAACATCAACAACATAGAGAAACAAAAAAGGTGATTTTTTATTACATCATAGAAATGAGTACAGTGTTCAGAGTATAGAGTACAAGTGACAAAAGAAAAATAAATACCGAACAACTTCACACCTTTTCCTGGTCTCCCAAGACTTTCTCGGGAGGCTGGGATGAGGAGCTCGGTTGCTCGGTGGAAACAATGAGTTGGTCGGCTAGGGCTGGAACTTGTTCAGGAGGAGCAGGCAGAGATGAAAGCTCCTCGTCGGTAGGCTGAGTAAGGATTGGATCACCCACTACCATTGAAGATTCTTCAGAGGCAGCTTCGTCCTCTTCTTCATCTTCAATATTTGGGGGAGGACCATGGAGATGCTGTTGAAACAGTTCTGAGTCCTCGTTAATCTTCAACTCTTGCAGGGCAGCAACCCAACCATCTCGGAAGTATTTAAGACTCCCATATTGCACTTGGGTCATCATGGCTGCTACCCCCTGTTCCACCCTTTGTCCCAACCAGTGCGGAAAGATTTTTTCACCGCCATTTTTCTTTTTATTTTCTCCGAGGAGAGATTCTCGAATAGAAGATCCTCGGTGGCCTTCAACTTAGCTTCCACCTCCTCCTTCTGGAGATTCACTTCTCGCAGAAGGGATAATTCTTCTTCTGCCATTTTCATTTTGTTTTCAAGCTCCCCAAAGTTCATGAGCTTCTCGGCATACTTCTTGTTCTCTCTCTCCAAATCCTTCACTTTATTTTCCAAACCCTTGGAAACTTCAACGAGCTGCACCTTCTCTGCCTCAACTGCAGCCAACTTCTTCTCCCATTCAACCTTATCCTCGTCATACTTTTGACGGGACTCCTTCAAAGATTTGGTCAAACCTAGTAAAGCATCTTCCACTCCGGACGAGGAGCTAGAAGCCTTGACCGCTTCATCCTTCTTCACAATGGTGTTAAAGCAACTCACCAGCTGAAAAAAGGAGATAATGATAAGTCAGCACAAAGATACATGTATTGATGGAAAGAGAGAAAATTCAGAATATGAGAAACTTACTGAAGAAATGTGACGAGTAGCCAGGGATGTAAGCACATCCCTAGATATATTCTCCTCAATTCCTTGGACTTCAGGAATGGTCCAAGTCTTCACCGAGCTCATAGCTGAGCTCGAAGGAATAATAGTTGGAACACCAGCTCCACTAACTTGGAGCTGGGTAACGATTTCAGCTAAATTGACCGATGAGGATTTCTTCAGTCTCCTCGGTGGCATTTCAACAGTTTCAACCAAAGAAGAGCTTTTGGTTGGGGAGATGGTGACCACTTCCACAGGTGCATCCTTCTTGCTCGGAGCCACTGGGGCTTCTCGGCAGCCTTCTGAGGAGCAACAGAAGGGGCGGCATCTACTTTCTTTGTCCCCTTTGGGACGTCAGTCTTGTTCCTTTTTCCATCTCCAGCAGAGGTAGTCTCCTCAAAGATAGCAGGAACTCTTCTTTTGCCCATTTTCTGACTCAGAGGAATGTGAGATTCTGGAGAAGAATCCTCATGAACTGACACTGGATCACTAGTGCTGACCACATGACGAGCAGTAAAGGATGATGTATAGCTCCTGTACTATAACAAATATGAAGCAGACCTGATGTGCTCATCTACAACTTTCTGATGCAAACTCCAGATAAGTTTCAAATGCTTGATATTAACATCAACTTCTTTTGGAGTTTTTCTTTTGCTGTCAACTGCAAACAAATACATAGTGAAATATCAGTCACACATTTTATCAAACATAATGAAATCATAATTTCAGAAATAAAATAAAATGAAAATAACCTATCCCATTGCCATATGGAGGGCATCTGGGACCTTGATATACTTCATCTCCAATCAGAGGGGCATGTTGCCAGTTTTTGATGACTACCCCATGTTCAAAATAATCCCTATTGGCATCAGGGAGGTTGACTACTAAAGCCCTATTCAGAAATCTAGTTTTTAAATAAAAAACATTATCTAGAATAGCCCATCTATAGCAATACATAATCTCATGAATTCCTATACGGGTTCCATGAGTTTGATTCAACCTATACACCCCATTAACTATTCTCCAGGTGTTGGGGGCTATTTTTACAGGAACAACATCGAAATAATGACAGAACTCTAAGCACAAAGGGTTTGGTGGAAAAGAAAATCCACATTCAGCAATAAAGAGGCTGGGGAACCAATGTCCCTCAGCCAAACGAAAATAATTTGAAGGCTCAGAAAGATCCTCCAGAGTTACCCAAGATGGAATAGAAAAATCAGAACGGGATTTCTCAAGAGATTCAATAACATAAACCATGGCGAATAAAAGAAAGGAAGAAGAAGGAAGAAGATCTTACAGGAATAAAAGGAGATCTGTTGACAACGAACGAAGAAAAGGATGAACGCACAAGAAAGAGAAAACTCGAAAGCAGAAATTGGAAAAGGTAGAAGACGATGGGATTGCCTGTGAAGCTTAAATACTTTGCCTTGGGAAACGGCGAAAGAAATGATTACAAAAATGAAACTATTACGCTACCGGCGGCTAAAAGGACAAAAAGTGCGCGAAGATCGAAGCGCTTATAAAAATTCAAAAAGCGGATTCTGCGAATTGGGAAGGACATTGGAATACGGAGAAAATGCTCCTAAAAACCAGGAAGGTCATTTAATATTGCCATATACCGAGAAAGAATGTTCCATATTCTTCAAAGTTCGAAATATGAAACATTGGGGGCTTCTGTTGATACCAAAATTAACATGCTGATATAGACGAATCATAAGAAGACATGTGTCGATCTACGTGGCACAATAGCAACGAGGAAGTCTATTTACCCAACCAAGTCATACTCACTCCGAGCAGCAAGTGTACTCCGAGGAACTCCGACACTCCGAGGAACTCCTGAACTCCGAGGAACTCCATCACTCCGAGGAACTCCTGAACGACAAGCAATTAAGACGGTCCAAGCTGCATCTCGGCCATAGCATTGATTGCCAGATAATCAACAGTTCAACTATTCATTGAATGCTAATCATACAGACGTATACTCTTAAAGAGAATTAATTGTTTACCCTTTCACATGTACAACCTAAGGGCTATAAATACATTGTATCACCCTTATTCAAGGGCATGGGATTTTCTTGATAGAATTACATATCGAGAACTCCAAAAACGCTTGGCAATAACAGAAAACAGTGGACGTAGGCCAATCTTATAAGGCTGAACCACTTTAAAATTCTTTGTCTCATTTATATTTATCTGTGATTTTTTACATCAACAGTTGTGTCGAATACCCCTCACCCAAGTTAATTAGTATAAAATGGTTACATGGGTCGACGAGTTATTATGAATGCGTCTCGTTTCGACTGTTAATTGAATCAAGAGTTGTCACACCCCTAAATTCGCATATAATCCTAATAAGATTTTGGCATCAACAAATACCCCGAAAATTACGCATGCAAGGTCGTAAGCACGGAGCATACATGATATGCCCCATCAAATCTCCTAGGTGTAATAACTAGGACAACACACCCGAAATAGACCCGTAAATTCCATCACCAAAACAAAGAACCATGTCAACCCGAAATGAGTTCAATCCGACACAACCTAGACTAACTTAACTAGAAAGCATATTAAAAACGCAGTAAATGAAAGTGGTAAATAAACGCGGTAAATGTAAACTACAAAGAAATAAATGAAAGCATGTAAATAAAGCAAGTAAACTAAATTACAAAGAAAGAAATTAAGGAAATACAACTATATTAATAAACTTACATACATCAAAGTGGGTAAAACACCCAAAGGAAATGGAGAAGGGCAAATCTCTCCTTTCAAACCCTAAACTAATGTAATATGTAAGATATGTAAAATGTAAGATATTTCTCTCAAATGAGAGAAATGATTATTTTTACAAAACCCCCAAAATGGAAAACTTGTAAATAGAATGGCGGAGAAAAACAGGGGATCGATCGATCGACCCCTTTGGTCGATCGATCGATCAATCAGGTTCTAGCCCAATGTCTAAGCTCGAAGGAAAATGTCTGAAGGATCGATTGATCGACCATTTTGGTCGATTTATCGATCAAGCAGGTCTCAGCCAAGTTCCCCCTGTTTTGGTGTAGTTGGAGATCTATATTGCCAAAAGTGCCGTAACTTCTTCGTTAGGGATCGAAATCACGCACTGTTTACGGACACGCGAAGCTTGTGAGGTGGAATACATCTCTCGTGAGATGTTGGGACAGGTGACCAAATTATGAATTGACCGAATTGACCTTGAACGTGCGATTGCATACAAAAATTAGTCTTAATGCATCCAAACTCCATACTTAGTACCGAATACCTACAAAAGCCCAATTATACCTCATATATCATTTTAACAATATAAATCTGAGGTTTTCTGGTTAACTGGCTTAAATATAGAGATTAAGGCACCTAAGGGGGCTAAAATGCGTAGGTTCGAGGGATGAAATACGCAATATTTGCGCATTATCACCCACCCTCCACCCTAGTGCTCCATGTGACCACTTTTGCATTTTTCTTCAACCCCGATATCTATGAGAGTATTTGTGCTACTCTCAACTTTCATGACATCGAGCTTGTTCTTTCATGCCCGCCATTAATGTCATAGTGATTTTTATCCCCGTTAGCTCATTGACGTGTCACAACACGACCATTATCATCGCCCATTTATAAAAAGATCATGCGCTTTCTATAAGGCCCACCCCATAACTATTGTCAAACCCTTCCGCCTCCCCCACCAACTTGAGACCCATACTTATAGGGCCCTTTTTTCCCTTACCTTAATGCACAATAAGGGCCATGATCGGTGCCTGTTCATCCTCACTCTTGCCTTTTTTCCATATACCTTTCTACCTAACCACCCATGGTCGATCGATGCTTTGCATCGCGTAAAGCACTTTTCCATACAAGTGCATTGATATTGTTGACCCAGTTTAACAAGACTGACGCTCAAGTCTTGTTTGGGGGTGATTATAATCACCCCATTTTCCTGCCGCCCCGCGCTTTCGTAATAATTATCTTTCGAGTGAGTTCCGATCGGTCTAGCTGAAGATGTTAAACTTGGCGCTACTGGGAGGCAGTCCCTCATATTTTGTTTATGAGTATGATTCTTATCTTGTTTGGGGGTGGTATTTCACATCACCCAATGATTTTCACATTAATTATAGACTTTTCTATATCTTTGTGTCTGCATCTGTTCTTCAGGTTCCATCTCTGCTCCATCATGCGGTACATTTTCATTAGCGGTTCATTATGGTACCCTCCTTCCTACCTTGTGCTTTTCATATTTTTATATATATAGTTTTAAACATCAAGGACGATGTTCTCTTTTGTTTGGGGGTGGGAAATTTATACAAATTGTACCTCTTTTGAAATTTTTTCAGAACCAAATCATTTTAAATTCCTTTTTGTGCAGTTAAAAATAATTTTTTATGACCTGATTTTTCTATCAACTGTCTATTAGAAGTCTCGGAATTCCCCTATTCAATCCTAAAATTATGCTTTTAACCATAAAATTAAATAATTCCTCTTAAAGCGTGTATTCACTATGAATTCCTAAACTCGACAAAATTTGCACTATCACTTTTACAATCAAAAGTTGAAGAGTAATTATATTCTCAAGAGAGCCTTAAAAGATCACTAGTGGTGACTTAAACCCACGAGATTTGAGCTTTTCACCTTTGTGACGGTTTTTACGTATGTCCGAGTCACAAGTTGACTCAACTTTCTTTGGGTACCACACTTAGTCATTGCATGGTCTCATTATTTTTCACTTTGGGCATAATCACTGAGAATGGAATCATTTTGGAGTTGTAAGAAACATGTGTCTTATAGTTTATTTTGAGCATTAAACCTTTTTTTTCCATACACTTAACATTTGTCCATATAACATTAGTATTCACTATACCCATTATCTTTCCAAATTTCCCTTATCCGTATATATCCCAGATACAATCCACATATCATTTTCCCATCACTACCATCATTTTTGAGAAAAAGAGTGTTTTGAAATTGTCAATGTAAATTGTTTTTATTTTTAAAAATAAAATCGCATAGCAATAAAAAATAGAAAAATGAGAACAAAATATATAGAAAAGAAGAAGAAAAGGAAAGAAAGAAAAGAAATAAAAAAGAAGAAAAAGAAAGCATGCGATCAAAAATTCAAAAGATGAAGACATTAGTCAGTCAAAATGTGTTTCACTCTTCTCAAAAACCCTACATCATCTTCTTAATTTTCCCTTCATGTCTTACATAAACCCCATTTTCACCATTGGTAATGTGTTCGGGCAAATGAGAAGTCTATATGGTGAATAACTCGACATTCTCAACATAGTGGTTAGCATTCCTTCATGAGATCACTTTTCTTTCATGTATCCGTCATTTTTTGTAAGTGTGTGAGACGTTTGAACTTGTTTACATTTACTCACATCCTCAAACACTAGAGAGATACACTTAACCAATTCTCAGAGAGTTCGATTCAGAGAGATATATCCAGTGAGAATTGAAGTCAAAGCATTGATTCTAGAGGCAATCTAGGATAGAATCTCGTGACACTTTTGATTGTTTCACACTAACATATGCTGAGTTTTAGGAAGGATTATGATTTTTGGTATTAAGTAATTTTATGTCTTACTTTGATAGTTGAACACGGTGTTCTTTGATGCATTTTTAGTTGGATTGTATAGCTCTTCATCGTCAAATAAGAGACTGTCTTTTAAATAAATTTTTTGAATTTTTTGGGTACATTCACTACAAACCCTCACGAGACACAACTCGTCCTGTAGGTAAACCTATATGTTTAACGGCTTATTGCATATGCTAAGTGCAATTGCTTGTGCCTGTGAAAGTGGAACACTTTTGGTTACTTATCTCCGTTTTCTCTCTAATTTTTGCTCGAGGACTAGCAATGTTCTGTTTGGGGGTGGTGTGATAAGCACCCAAACGTGTCTATTTTATATTCCGAATAGATTCATTTTAGTCGCTCGTTTTAAAAAAAATGGTCTTATCTTCGTATTTATCTATATTGGAGGTCAATCGTTAGTCGCAGCATCAAAAAGTGCTAAATCTAGTCAATTGCGATACAATAGCGGTCAAAAGGGTTAAATAAAGAAATTCAAAGTGGCCGTGAAGACAAAAGTTCCATTTTTGAGCTTGCTCTGATGTGTTCCAATGCCCTAAACCTAGTCTAGTACCAACCTTAGCCTAAGCCGAGTCCTAGCCTTCAACCGATCCCCGTGTCTGTGTTTAGTTTGTACTTTTATATCATTTTAGATTTTTACTTGAGTCGTATATTATTTTAGGATTTATTTTATATTTTTAGGATTTTTCTGATATATTTGTGTCGTACAGTGTGTGTATTAGAGTCAGTATTGTGCGTCGTGTGTTTTTATATTTTTTTATGTAAATATAATAGGTGTGAGTTTTATTTTTATTTGATTCAATTTTTAGTTTTATTATTAGTTTAGTTTTATTATTATTTTATTAAGTTAGGATTTTATTTTTTTAGTTTTTAGTTTTAGGTTCCCATTGTTTATGTGAATTTTAGTTATGTATTTCTTTTATTTTATCTTATTTGATTTTAATTAGTTTAAATTTTATTTTATTTTATTTTTATCTGAGTCTTGTTAGATTAGAATTTTTATTTTTATTTTTAATAGATTTTATTTTTATTGATTTTATATTTTTTTTGAGTTATAAATATTTAGGTAGTTTTATTTTATTTTATTTTATTTTATTTAGGTACAAACACTCACACACACACACACTAACTACACTGCACTCACCCACACTTACCTATCTTACACGCTCACACACTCTATTACCCTTATCGTCTTCACCATCTCCCACTACCCATCTTCTCTCTCCTCTTACCTCCCTCCATTAAAAAAGAAACCCAACTCCTTATATCTCACAACCCAAACCACATGGTGCCACCACCTCAAAATCGAAAACACAAAACCCGGAATCACAAGCCCGAGCCACAAACCAAGACCTGCAATAACCCGATTTCTACATAATCCACCTAAACCCATTACCTAAAGCCGAAACCTCCAACCACCAGTTCGCCCAGCCATAACCCGAGAGATCAACTCCAAACCACATCACCGCCGCTGACGCCCAAACCGGACGGACCTTCTGTCCACCCTTTAACCCGTGATTTAACATAAGATCCCCTTGGTCTGGCCTGAACCATTCTAACCCGGATGAATCCTTAACCCGATCTCCATATCCCCATACCCATAAAATGAAAACACCAATACCTACTTTAAATCCGGCTGTCAAAACCTACCTTTGGCCCAAAAGTCATTCCCAAAAGAATAGGAACTCCCAAGCCACCTGTCACAATTTCAAATAAACCCACATCGTTCTATTATTGTTCAAATTCAATCTCATAAAAATCTCTTCTCAATAAAGCAATTTCGTGGGGTATAAAACATAGAAGGGGCAGCTCATAGAAGAGGACTCTCACGTAGGAAGAATACGCAGACAGTCCAATTTTTGTACAGTTCATAAATAAAAAAAATTCAAAAAAATACAAAAAAAATCAGTTTAGCTTTAGAATAGATTTTTAAGTTTAGTTTTTATTTTTATTTGTGTATCAAGTGCTGGATTTGTGATGACATTGGTACACACTTTCATGAACGCGATTCAAGGAATCCATTCAAAAGGAGACTTTTGCGTATTGTATTTCTTGCTCTTCTCTTTAAATTTTTGTTTCATATTTGTGATTGTGATTGATTATTTAATTATGCTTGGCTAGTCACCCCGTTCAAGGGGTAGGATGAAAATGTGTTGGATGTTAAATTAATTAATTAATTTAATTGATTGTTTTATCCCAGGAAAATTTATTTTTAATTGTCACAGATTAATTTACATATCGAGAGATAGTGAATTAATTTTGTTTTAGTATTTAATTTTGGGAATCGAACTAAAGATAGGGTTTTACTAAAATTTTAATACTCATTAAGTGTTGAATTTCGATGATTCATGCAATTTTGATTAAATTAATCCTAGCGGGTAATTTCTTTAAAAATAGTATAATTCTTAGAGTTTCACTGTGTGGCATTTTTAAATGAGTTTTTTGAAAAATAAATTATTGAATTTATAATTATAGCGGGAGTTGGATTATAAATTTAATATTATCTCGAAATATTTCAATTTAACAAATTAAGAAATTAAAAATAACTGAAACGCGGTGTAATCTTATCTGTTGAATCTTCTCACATTTATCACACTTAGTTGCGCATTATTTTAAGTTTAGTTAATCACATTTCATATTTTTAGCATCAATTAGTTAATTCTCACTTAAAATTGTTTTTTTAAAAAAATAAAAATAAAAAAAGATTTTAATAAATTAATTGAAATTGCAAGCATTCACATTCATTGTTTCACCTTGAAAGTTGGATTGATACCTGTTTATACGACGCAAATATTACGTATTTCATCCCTCGAACCTACACATTTTAGCCCCCTTGGGTATCTTATTCCCTATATTTATGCTCGTTAACCAGACAAACTCGGATTTCTACGTTAACATGTTTTGCAAGGGTTAATTGAGCTTTTATAGGCATTTGGATGCTAAGTGTGAAGTCTGGACACATTCCGCTCGATTTTCGTACGCGATCGCACGTTCAAGGGCAATTTAGTCTTTTCAAAGCCTGGGCACCTGGACACGGAAGTTGTAGTACTCTTCGCAAGCTTTGCGTGGCCGCGAACGGTGCACGATTCCGATTCAGAACGAAGAAGTTACGAGAGTTTCAGTGGACGGGAAAACCAATCAAGCCAAAACAACAATGTAGTGTGCTGATACCTACTTGATCAATCGATCGATCCTTTGCGACAGTGGGATTTTTTATTCATCATCGATCCCCTGTTTCCAGGAGATATTTTGCCTTTTGTTTTCTTTTTCCTTTTCTTTACTTATTCCAACTTACTATAAATACCAATTTTTGTTGTAATAACATATATAATTCATTTTAGGTAGGATATGTTAGGGTTTTGGAGGTTTGAGATCTCTTTTCTTCTTTTCTTCTTGGATTGACACCTATTTGGGCTTGTAAGATTGTGCTACCATCTTCCATCTCCGTTAATATAGTGTGTATTTCCTTATTTCTTGCTTTGATAATTAGGTTTACATGCTGTCATAATTAGTTTACATGCTTTGATTTACTTGCTTTCTAGGTAGATTTACCGCGTTTCACTTACCGCATTTTTGACATGCTTTCTAGGTAATCTAAATTAGGTTGTGTTTGAATTGAACTCACTCGAGTTGACGCGTTGCTTTGCTTTGGTGATGGTGTTTACAGGTCTATTTCGGGTGCGTTTTCCTTATTATTGAGCCTAGGAGATTTGACAGGGCATATCATGTATGTCCTATGCTTACGACCTTGTGTGCGCAATTTTCGAGGCATTTGTTGACGCCAAAATCTTATTAGGCTTTTATGCGGATTTAGGGGCGTGACAACCCTTGATTCAATTAACTGTCGAAACGAAACGCATCCTAAATAACTCGTCGACCCATGTATCCATTTTTTTATAAATTAACTCGGGTGAGGGATATTCGACGCAACCTATAGTTTTACTCGCTTTCTTAATCTAGTTTCATTTTTCCTTGCCTAGATTAATCATTTCCCTTTCATGCATCTTTTTGCTTTTAGTTTGTAATCACATTTTGCACTTTTATTTCGGAATATTAAATCTCATAAAATCTAGAATCTCGTCCTTGTGGATTTTCGATACCCGACTTACCGTTGTGCTTGCCTCGCAAGTGTAGTAGTAATTTAGGTTTGTTTGTATTGAGTAGGCGAAACAAAAACAACGATCGCGCACCTTACACGCGCACGCTTTTCACACTCGATCAAAATGGCACCGTTGCCGGGGATGAGTTTATTTTAGACTTTATTTGATTTAGTATTTTATAGTATTTTTTTTCTATTTGTATTATTTGCTAATATTTTGCAGGACTTCCACATTTGAGCACTTAGAAACGCTCGAATTTTTCCCGCGTGCACCTACTTTGTGGAATTCGCCACTTGAGCCATTTTTGGGATAAGCATGTCTTATTCCAATTCTTTCGGTAATCATTGTTATAATTCTCAAAATTCTCGCAAACCTATGGCTTTCGGTGAATACCCAAAGTATAGCAAATTCAAATATGACTTTGGACGAGTATAATGAAAGTCAAAACTTAGGTTATTGGAATTTTGATGATGATGACAATGATTTTGGGCCTTTACCTACTTATAATAGGAATTTTGAAACGAATTCGAATAGTTTTCAAAATTCCTATAATAATGAGTTTTCATTTAAGTTCGATGGTAATTTTCAAAGTTCCATTTTCGTGCATCCGCACCTCGACCTATGACATTCGGTGAGGGCTTGCGTATGTATGAGAATGAGAAAATTAAAAATCGTTATCGGGAAGAAAATCGTTTGTGGGAACAGGAATTGAATTTATTATTTGAGACCGACGATGATTTTGCTTTCGAGACTTTTGAAGTCGAGCAATGTTTTGAACCAAATGATGTACTTGTGCCTACTTTGGAACAAACCATTCTAGACTTTGGCCATTGCATAATAGATATTGAAAGTGAGGATGAAAATGACGTAATATCTATTTGCAATGAAATGATTTCTTCTTTGGCTCCCAAAGAAGAACATTTCATTGAAAATGATATTATTTCCTCCGAAACTCAATCTTCATGCGATGATGATTCATCTCATGAGTTTGAATTTCTTTCATCCCCATTTTCATGCTCTATTATCACACCGTCTCAAGTACCCGATGATTCGATTTCAAACTTTAATGTTTTAAACCTTTTCCCCGATGAGGAGTACTTGCTCAAGTCGCCTTCCAAAATCGCATTCGTGCCTTCGTGTGCCCTACCTCCCATTCCAATTTCAAAATCTTTGGGAGGGTATTCGACTTTTCTTGGTCCCAACTTGTTTTTGTCACCTGTTCAATCCAAAACCCCCATCGTCCCTACAAAACTTTTAATTGGCGATGGTTCGTTTCTTCCGCCTTACACATGCCTTCCGTTGTTCAAACAGAATCCATATTTTTCGGAAGGCATGCTTGAGTGTGAGGGTACACCGGTTATCTTCCAAAGTCAAATCGTTTTTACAGTGGACCCTCAGCTATTTAGACTTCTAATGTACAGTTAGTGTGAAGCCTAAATAGTAGGTTGTATATAGTTAGCTTTCTTTCTTTTTATTTTTTCTTTCTTTTTTAATTTAGTTTAGTGTAATTAGTTAACTTTTTGTTATTTATTTTTTCTATGCTCGGTACTAACTTGTTTTGTAGATTCTTTGGACTTGTTCTTATGGGGATCTCTCCAATTTGGGGTAATATTGCTCTTTTCCTCTCTTTAACTTGGTTCTTAATTCACATTGAGGACAATGTCAAGTTTTAAGTTAGGGGGTGTGGGATATTCTATCCATTTAATTATTTAGTCCATGTTTTGCTCACATGTTAGTTACTTAGTAGGTTTTTCTTAGAAAAATTCAAAAATTTCAAAAAGATTTTCTTTCTTTTTTCTCCTTTTTTGGGCTTTTTGCCTTTGTTTTCGATGATAAATTTCAATAATTGCCCGATCCAATAGACAAACCAACGATGCATGTTATCGATTTTAGAAGTTATTAGATTTTAGTCTCGCTTATTGATATTATGAATAACTTCAGGAATTAAACTTTAATACCATGAGCACATGCACTTTTATCGTTCTATTGATTTGGTTTAAGATTTTTATAACTCGGTAATCTTTTGTTGCATTGTATATACTTACACGGAGTAAGCTTTGTACCTTTCATCATTTGTGAGTGTATACACTATTCTTTTCTCATTGAAAACGTTGAATTCATTAGTAATCTCTCTATTCTTTCATTTGATCGTTCATTAATTGAGTTCATACTTGAAATGTGTTACTTGAGCATGATTTTCGTATATTGTTTTGACTCGAGAATTGCGTAAACTTTTGGAAATGATCATAGGCCATCTTCGATATATCACCCATATTAGCCTTGACCTCACCCTTATATATTTACCCTCGTTAACCCATTTGAACCTAAATATTAACCCTTCATTTCATACCCCAAAATCCCATAACCAACTCGTAATTGGAGTTATAAACCATACATACACTTTCCATACCTTTGTTTGGAATGTTGCTTGGGATTGAATGTTGTTGTTGTGATGTCGGTTGCAATTTAGGCATATGAGAGTTTGATAAGTAAAGAAAAGAAAGTAGTGAAAAAAGTGAAGAAAAAGAGAAAGAAAAAAGAAAAAGAAAACAAAAAACAAAAAAGAAAAATGAGAAAAAGAAGGAGAAAGTTGTATATGTTGTATATAGTGTTCAATAAGCTTTGATTACTCTCCCCAATGATATACCTAATGCCTTTTTGGAACTTGTTTTCCAATTTTGATTTTGCCCGCATTCTTCCATTTATCCCGAGTTTTCACCCCGAACACTTTGAATCCGTATATACATTCCTTTCGTTTCGTACCCTAGCCTAACCTACATTACACTCATATTCAAGTCCTATGTGATCTTAGGTTGATGTGATTTAAAAGTGGAAATAGTTTTGATAATCTGTGAAAATGCATTTTGCCTCTTTTAGTGTGCGGTATCTTTCATTGAGATTACATTTTTCAGTTTATATATAGCGTTCTTCATTTGTGACATGTGTGCGTCCTAGTTTCCATTTACATTAATTCTTTATGCCCACATGTACTGTGTGTTACCTCCCTATTTTGAGTGAATTCGCTTGATGAGTGTAATGCCCGTGAGGATTGAATATATGCTTGATTTAATGTTTATCCGATTTATTTAAGTTTTTCGCCAAATCACACTTTGCATGTGCTCTCTCCCCTCCCACATTTTAAGGTTTCAATTCTATGAGGTGCATTATATAATTTTAATGATTTCGGACTTTTGTTTGAATTCGTTCAATGTGCTAATAATGCATATGAAATCTTTTTCGCCATTGTTGGGCTTGTCGCATGTTGGTTTGGGCATATTTTGAGGAAACCATTTGATGTTTGTGGGTACCATCCTTGAAAACCCTCACGAGACGACACTCGTCCACTGGGGTGACCTAGGGATTTAATGGCTTATTACATATGCTAAATGCAATCGACTCGCCCGCGAAAGTGGCCTTATGCTTTTATATCATACTTTTGTACTATCTCCTGCTTTTTATTTGCTTGTAGTTCTTGTTGCATTCTATTTCATTGCTAGGGACTAGGAATCTGTAAGTTAGGGGGTGTGATACGACGCAAATATTATGTATTTTATCCCTCGAGCCTACGCATTTTATCCCCCTTGGGTATCTTATTCCCTATATATATGCTCGTTAACCCGACAACCTCGGATTTCTAAGTTAACATGTTTTGCAGGGGTTAATTGAGCTTTTATAGGTATTTGGATGCTAAGTGTGAAGTTCGGTCGCATTCTGCTCGATTTTCATACATGATCGCACGTTCAGTGAAATTTAGTCTTTTTAAAGCTTGGGCACCTAGCCCAACACCTCACGAAAGTTTTAGCCCTCTTCGCAAGCTTTGCGTGGCCGTGAATGGTGCGCGATTCTAATTCAGAACGAAGAAGTTATGAGAGTTTCAGCGGACGGGAAAACCAATCAAGCGAAAATAGCAATGCAGTGTGCTGATATCTGCTTGATCGATCAATCGATCAAATGGATTGATCGATCTATCCTTCGCATCGATTGATCGATCTATCCTTTGCGACAGTGGGATTTTTTATTCATCATCGATCGATCGACCACGATCGATCGATCCCCTGTTTCCAGGAGATATTTTGCCTTTTGTTTTCT
This sequence comes from Sambucus nigra, assembly GCA_949130495.1. Classification (NCBI taxonomy): domain Eukaryota; kingdom Viridiplantae; phylum Streptophyta; class Magnoliopsida; order Dipsacales; family Adoxaceae; genus Sambucus; species Sambucus nigra. The sequence goes on from OX422220.1 coordinate 191,567,157, forward strand.
TTTTCCTTTTCTTTACTTTACTTATTCCAACTTACTATAAATACCAATTTTTGTTGTAATAACAGATATAATTCGTTTTAGGTAGGACAGGTTAGGGTTTTGGAGGTTTGAGAGCTCTTTTCTTCTTTTCTTCTTGGATTGACACCCATTTGGGCTTGTAAAATTGTGCTACCATCTTCCATCTCCGTTAATATAGTGTGTATTTCCTTATTTCTTGCTTTGATAATTAGGTTTACATGCTTTCATAATTAGTTTACATGCTTTGATTTACTTACTTTCTAGGTAGATTTGCCGCGTTTATTTACCGCGTTTCATTTACCGCATTTTTAACATGCTTTCTAGGTAATCTAAATTAGGTTGTGTTTGAATTGAACTCACTCGAGTTGATGCATTGCTTTGCTTTGGTGATGGTGTTTACGGGTCTATTTAGGGTGCGTTGTCCTAGTTATTGCGCCTAGGAGATTTGACGGGGCATATCATGTATGTCCCGTGATTACGACCTTGCGTGCGTAATTTTTGAGGCATTTTTTGACGCCAAAATCTCATTAGGCATTTATGTGGATTTAGGGGCGTGACAACCCTTGATTCAGTTAACTGTCGAAACGAGACGCATCCTAAATAGCTCATTGACCCATGTATCCATTTTATAGAAATTAACTCGAGTGATGGATAATCGACGCAACCTATAGTTTTACTCGCTTTCTTAATCTAGTTTCATTTTTCCTTGCCTAGATTAATCATTTCCCTTTCATGCATATTTTTCCTTTTAGTTTGTAATCACCTTTTGCACTTTTATTTTGGAATATTAAATCTCATAAATTCTAGCATCTCGTTCCTGTGGATTTTCGATACCCGACTTACCGCTGTGCTTGCCTCGCAAGTGTAGTAGTAATTTAGGTTTATTTGTATTGAGTAGGCAAAACGAAAACAATGACTGCGCACCTTACACGTGCGCGCTTTTCGCACTCGATCACCCGTACTTACCGCAATACGAGTTATTTAAACAAGTTTTACAGGTATTCTAGGGATTTTGATACTCAGCGTTTAAATGCAACGACTGACTTATCTGAATCAAGTCATCAAATAAAGAGAGATCATGGCACAACAACTCCCACAAGATTAGTCACAGATAACCATGGAACCCATTGTCCAGGCCCACTAGGGACCATCAGTATGAAAAAGAGTTAGGGGAGGCCTTTCAAAAGGGGTATCCACCAGAGTTTCATGGCAGTACTGATGTAGTATCTGCTAGTAAATGTAAGAAGGACATTCAGTGTCACCTTCGCATGGTTGAGTGCAATGACACTCAGAAGTAGATACTTGCCACATTTAAGCTATCGGGTGCAGCACTACAGTGGTGGGAGTCGGTAACTACATCTGAGGAGAGGGACACTATGTCCATCGCAGATTTTTGGTGTAGTTTGATCGCTAATATGTTCCTTTGACGATTCAGACTGGTATGCGGAGGATTTTTTAGATCTTGCACAGGAGGGATGGTCTGTGGCTGAGTATGAGGAGGAATTCAATCGTTTAGAAAACTTTGTACCCAACTAAGTGAACACCGAGGAGAAGAAAATGTTAAAGTTTATGGATGGTCTCAATTAGAGGATCAAGGAGCACTTATCGGGTAATCCAACATTGAAGACGTATACTGAGGTCATTAACCACATTATTACACTGTCAGGATAACTGCTTCCATACGAAAGGGAGAAAGAGAGAAGGGGAGTCTAGTCAGTCAGGCAGTACAGGTGGTAATGGTGCTAGTGGGGCACCAATGCAGCAAACTGGTATGCAACATGAGTGGGATTCCCAGTTGGGGGATTCGACTAAGAGATTTTGTTCAGGGGTTTCAGGCCAGATGGCAGTGTGTTTAGACAGGGTTATCATGGACCACATCATTAGCAAAAATGGGTTCCTTATGGCTAATAGGGCCAAGGGATAAATGAGGGTGGCCAGCAGGGTGGAGGCCACCAGGGCCAGTGACCAGGATAACCCAAATATGACCAACAGGGCCTGAGACAGGGGGATTTTACAAGCCGTTATTTTCAGTGTGGAGATATGGGTCATAAAAAAAGAGATTGCTCACATCAAGGTTGGGGTAGCAGCAAGGTTCCCAGTAGGTACAGTAGTCGCAGTTACCACCTGCAGTACCAATAGTTCCCTAGCAGTAGGGATAGATTTAGTATGAGCATGTCTACAACGTTCATAATGCGATGATTCCACAGGCATCGCAAGCACTGCCTGCGCTTGAGGGTATGTTTTCTATCTATGGACATATAGGTAAGGTGTTATTAATATGGCAACATCACATTCTTTCATAGCTACTAGATTTACATGCACAACTAATTTATTAAAGACAACCTATAGTATCATCATGTGTGTTGACTCACCTTTGGGTAGTGGGGCCCTTATTCACTCCATTTGTAGAGGGGTGGGGATAGATGTAGAGAGATTGTGTTTAACAATCGACTTACTCGTATTAGATATGATTGGGTATGATGTCATTTTAGGCATGGACTAGTGGGCAAAGTGTAGGGCAATGGTGGATTGTTTTGGGAGAATCATTATGTTTGCCATTCTTGCATAGGAGATGTTTGTAGTAGCGCTGCCTCTTCCTAAGGGAGGCTTGAGCACGCACCTGTATTATATTGAAGAGGAGACTTCGTAGGAGGTTGTTATATCTTTAGACTCGATCCTAGTGGTTAAGGAGTTTGTGAACGTGTTTCAAGAGATACCGAAATTACTGCTAAGCCGAGAGATAGAGTTTGTTATCGATTTAATACCTGCGACTAGACCGATTGCACGAGCACTGTATCAAATGACCCCATCAGATATGCAGGAGTTGGGGGACCAGATTCAGCATCTCTTGGGGAAGGGATTCATTAGACGGAGTACATCACCATGGGGTGCTCCAGTGTTATTTGTGAAGAAGAAGGACGGTTCACTTAAACTATGTATTGATTACCGAGAGTTGAAGAAGATCACGCTTTGGAATAAATATACATTAACTGGAATGACTTATTTGACTAGTTAAGAGGAGAAACTCACTTCACAAAGATTGACTTAAGATCATGGTATCACCAGTTGTGCATTAGGGAGAAGGATGTCCTTAAGACTGCATCCTAGAAGTGGTATGGGTAATATGAGTTTAGGGTTATGTCGTTTGGGCTAACCAATGCTCTAGTAGTATTTATGGATCTGAATATAAGGGTGCTCAGAGAATACCTTAACCAGTTCTTGATCGTGTTCATAGACGATATTCTGATATATTCTCGGACTGAGGAAGAGTATGCAAAGCACTTGCGTATGGTTTTACAAACATTATGGGTCCATCAAATGTATGCTAAGTTTTCGAAGTGTGGATTCTAGTTGTATGAGGTGCAATTATTGGGTCATATTGTGTCCGACAGAGGCATTTAAATTGACTTGAGTAAGGTTGCCATGGTGAGGGAGTGGGGATAGCCCACGACACTGACAGAAATCCGCAGTTTCTTGGGGTTGGCAGGATATTATTGCCGATTCATTATGGGGTTTTTGAAGATTGCGGGTCCATTGAGCAATTTAACTCACAAGGGGGTGACTCTTATGTGGGATGATCACTGTCAGTTAGATTTTGACAAGATAAAGGACAAGTTGACTTCAACACCTATGCCCGCACTTCTTAGGAAGGGAGTGGAGTGCCATGTATTTACCGATGCATCCTTGCAGGGACTTAGGGGTGTTCTACAACATGAGGATTAAGCTATAACTTATGCTTCTCGCAAGATTAAGCCCCATGAGAAGAACTACCCTATGAACGACTTAGAGCTAGCTGTGGTAGTTTTTGCCTAGCATATTTGGAGGCACTATCTCCTGGGGGAGAAATTTAGTTTGTTCACGAATCACAAGTCGCTACAGTATCTGTTCACCCAATACGATCTCAATATGCGATAGTGTAAATGGTTAAAATTCATGAAGGACTATCAATTTGATATTCAGCACTGCCAGGGGAAGGCTAACGTGGCGGCAGATACGTTGTGCCGACGGCCTACGAGAGAGTTAATGGCGATCTAGAAAGATAAGTGGAATGATCTTCACATGGGTGATGTAGTTACGAGGGAATATATGGCAGTGTTAGCTATTACCCTCGAGATTGTGATGAGGTTTATGAAGGCGCATGTCGGAGACCAGTTTTGATAAGACATGGTATGTCAATTATTAGCAAAGGGGGAGGAGTCTTACTTGATCAGTTGTGAGGAAGGCTTACACTTCAATGGGAGAATTAAAGTCCTAGATGATGGGGATTTGAGGCATACTATTATAACAGAGTCCCACAGGTTAAGATTTGTGGTACATACCGACGGGGATAAGATGTACTAGGATATGCTCAAATAATATTGGTGGATAGATATGAAGTAGGTCATAACTGAGTTTGTCTCGAGGTATGTCACATGTGAGTTAATGAAGGTAGACCACCAGAGGCCAATCAAAATGTTATGTCCATTAGAGATTTTAGTGTCGAAGTTGGTGAGTATATCGATGGACTTTAACATGGGCATACCGACATCACAGAGGGGTCACGATTCCATATGGGTTATTGTGGATCATCTGACCAAGGTACATCACGTTTTGCCAGTATGAATGGACCATATGATAACACAGTACGCCCAACTCTTTATAGCTGAGATATTGAGGCTACACGGGGTACCGATTAATATTGTGTCTAATCAGGATAAGATCTTTGTGTCCCATTTTTGGCAGAGTTTGCAGGAGGAGATGGTAATCAAGTTGCAGTTGAGTACGACTTATCATCTATACATTGATGAACAGACTGAGTGGGTTTATTAAATGTTAGAGGATATGCTCATAATGTGTATACTTGATTTCAGGAGAGGTTGGGAGCATAACTTCCATTAGTCGAGTTCGCATATAATATTTCTTACCAGTTCACTATCGGGATGGAGACTTATGAGGAATTATATGATCGACATTATCGTTCAACTTCTTATTAGTTAGAGGGGGGAACAACAAGATACTTGGACCTGATTGAGCTTATTCGGGGTTGCACGCGGATTGCTCAGGATTGGTCGAAGAGCTATGTAGATGTGGATAGGAGACATGTAGAACTTGATGTGGATGGCTAAGTATTATTACGGGATACTCCTATAAAAGGAGTTATGAGATTTCAGAAGAAAGGGAAGCTAACACCTAGGTATGTGGGACCTTTCCCGATTATTGAGAGTGTAGGGCCAATGGCATATAGGATTGCCATACCAGATCATTTATAACAGATTAACGATGTATTTCATCTATCGTCGTTGAAGAAGTATCACAGGAGTGAGATGGATTATTGGCACGTTCCACTAGAGGAGATATATTTACACCCCAATATCTCATATGAGGTGAGACCGGTTGCTATATGGATCATAAAGAGCGTAAGCTACAGTCTAAAGTGGTGCCCTTGGTTCGTGTTCAGTGGGGACATCACAACGCTGATGAGTCGATGTGGGAGCAGGAGGATGATATGTGAGAGAAATATCAGGAGCTCTTTATGCCAGTTATGCCCGAATTTTGGGGAAAAAATTCCGTTGCAAGGGAAAAGTATGTAACACCCCGTAATTTCAAGTATTTATATTTTTGCAATTAAATTAAACATGTGCATTGAGAAATAATGAGAAATTAAATAAATATTAATTAGCGAGAAATGAATTAATATTTATGTGATAATATATTTACTAGTGTGATAAAGTAAATAAAATTATATCAAATGGTATTATGCCGTAAGTGGATAAAGTAAGCGGGATGTGATGGTATCTCAACTGGGACACACGTGTGGGGTTGTACTAGGTTGAGATGAGATACTTATGATGGGTGACTCAGATTATGATTTTGAGTGCACGGTTGATCCATAATAGGTTGAAACAATCAAAATTAAGTACCTTGGGGTAGTGATTGGATTCCATGGGCTTTTTAGACTAAATGAGACCCGCATAGGGAGATTTTAACCTAATTTCAGGATTAGGCTTATAAAATGACAGTGTTGGTGATATAATACAATTGCCTTATTATTTTAAGAGTCTAAGAGAGAAAATAGAGAGAAAATTGAGGGAAAATCAAAGAGACTCAAGAGGAGGCCAATTGGAAGAAGCTTTTGGAGATCTTTCTGAGCTAGGATTATCACACAATAAGGCAATTCATACTCTACAAATTTAGACACTACAATCCTATTAAGGCAAGTGATTAACTTGCTTAATATTTAATGCATGTATTCAATTCATATTGTAGTTGGAGACGAATATGTTTTGGGTGGGATTAATATGAATAAAGGGGTTTGGTATGTGGATTATATAATATGAAATTTGAGAATATAAATCCATGTATAAAGAGATAATCTTGAATCAAAAGATTTAAAAATTGTGAAGTACTTATGATTTTATTGACAAACTATAAGTATTATTATAAATTGCTAATGTGTCAGTGAAATTAGAATAATGAATCCCATGAAATTGCTAATGTGTCAGTGAAATTAGGGTGTTTGGGATGAACAATACACGGGAAAAGGAAATAATGGATTTGGGATGAAAATTCGGTGAGAAGGGGATACGGGCTAATTGAGAATTGTTACATGTACATAAGTATTATTATAAGGATGAAATAATTAGATAAGTGACTATTTAATAACTTGGAGTCGGGATTAGACTCGGGAAGTATAAGCTAGAGCTATGAGTGACATGCAAGGTTAGCCGGGTTTATATATATATATATATATATATATATATATATATATATATGATTTTGTTTGTGTATGATATATATGTGGAAGATACCTACTCTAGTGGGGTGCTATCGGTGGACGTTGTGAGCCATAGGCAATCTCTCCTGGTGAATGCCAACAGGTGTAGTATCAGTCCCCAGGGTAATAGGTATGTGCATGACCACCCTATGTGAGTTTGGAGTCCATATGGAGTAATGTGGTACGATTATGAACCACTGACTCAAAACTCTGACCGCCTCCAGTTATATCTACAATTTGGGTTCAGTGGTACGATTCCGACCCGGTGGCTCAGGATGAGAGGGGTATTCCATGGATCTTGATAGCATACTAGAGATTCTCTTCCAGTGAGTGATTACTTTGAGGGATTTCGGTTATAGTATATAGTGAGTGATATATATGTATACTTGATGTGATATGGAAATACGTATATAAAGGTGAAGAAAGATATATACGAGTATAAGACACTAAAGTGCGAGTATTGAATTAATAACTAGTGAAAGTTATGTGAAATGAATTGATAGATTATAATTAAGAATTATAATTATTAAGCGGATGTGAAAGATAATTATATACAACACGTATGACAAAGGGTAGCGTATGGGATCAAGACATATATGGGGACTAGTTAGGCAGGGTAGCATAACTAGGAGTTTAAATGCATATGTTAGGTGTGCACTATAGTTGTGTGGTGAGGATTATCTCATGTGAGTGCGACACCAATTTATATATGAAAAAGTGCACGCATATTTATTAATGCATTTTAATTACTTGCAGAATATTTTTAAAAGGTTTTGGGCTCTGACCTGTGTCAAAATATTTTCATAAATTTTTAGTTGTCCATCCACAGGGACATCAGGCATGAGTATTGTTTCCAGGTTATCGGAGCAACAACAGTTGTGCAGTGCTTGTAGGGATTTTATTTAGTTGCTTCTATATTTAGTTTTTAAATAGGACTCATTCAGTTATTATTCGAGCATATCGCCCATTATCAGACTTCTATTTCAATTTATTTAATTCAGTGTGACGAATATTTGTATTAAATGTTATGCCTACGGTTAATTCAATTAATTTGGATTTTATTTGATTCTAACATTCAGTTTAATTATGATGATTATATATTTAGTGTTTTTATATGGAATGATTAGTAGCAAACAGTTTTACTTACGGTAAAAAATAAATTTTAAAATTGACACAAGGCTTGATTAATAGGTTATTAGTAATTAATTGGTTTTCGAAAGTGATGCTAAGAATGAGCCAATTGAGAATCCTATTTTATTTTAGTAGAGGGATGGCCACCGGTTATTTTAATAAGCAGGGTGTCACAGGGACATTGTCATCTCCTAGAATAAAGGCTTCATTCAATAGTGATCTTAGTAGTTTATCTTGACTATGAGAACCTATTTGATGGTTCAAAAACTTATTGTATAGTTCAAAGAGGATTATATTTGGACATGAGGAATATATTGAATGGGACCACTGTGAGATTCAAGTCTAAGTGATTTTTTTGTAAGTAAAATATATTATAAAATTAAAATATTTGCAAGAGAAAATTGGGCATACTCTCTAAATAACCAATCAAATGTAACAACAGTACAAAAATAAGAAGCTATCCTAACCAGTATTCAAAATATTTGTAGGCAATCCCCAATAATTTCATGCCATCCAGTCAACAAAGCTTCTCCTTGATGTATTCAAAGTTAAAACCTCCTTTTCCATTTACTCAATCTCCCGAGTAAGAGTGAGAGCGGACGTGTGCCCTTTTTTGTGTAATATGTTATTCCTCTCAGTCCAAAGACACAATTAGTGGTAATTGAAAATGATAGGATTATCAACTTGTTGATTAGAGTCTTACCTGTGAAATTATGTGCAATAGTAGTTAACTCATTATGCCATGGACCTATATCTTTAGACATTTTGTCTCTATAGAGGATCTCGTTTCACACTTCATGTGAATAGGTATATGATCGAGTCAAAAACCGAGCGTCCGTGTAAATACGCTAGTCGTTGTTGTCGGCTTCCAACCACAATACAAAAAAAACCTAAACTTTAACTACACTCTTGCGGAGTATAGTGGCGAGTCTGGGTATCGAATCCACAGGGAATGTTTGATAGATTTTAATTGATTTATTACTTCAAAAAATAAAGTGTAAACGATGATGATTGAGTGAGAAAGGAAAAAGGGAAAAATAAAGAAGTTAACTAAAACTAATTGGAAAAATTAAGGTAGAGACACAATCCCCCAACCCTAGAGTATTGATGGTATAAAATTAATTATAAATTTAACTGATTAATTTGACCCGGAATTTAGTACTCCCAAGCATTACGTATACGAGGTTCAAACCCGCATCATACTTAATCTGAGGATGAGTAAATCAGTATCGCGATGGTAGCACTCGAATTGCACTCTAAATCATCACGAGTACCCATAGGCAAACGAGATATAAAGATATACAATTGTTGTGTTACTACGCAATACGGTCATAATCAATTACTAAATTCAGATGACTAATTTTATACACATGCAACTACCACATCAGGTTGGGTTCATGCATCCCAACCTTTAAAAACCTAGACTAACATGGTGAATAATAATAAAAGTGCTGAAAATAAAAGTTACCAGGATTGAAGAACAAGAACATGCAAGAAGAAATCAAAGATTGAAGAAAAACTCGAAAAGCTCTTGAATTAATGGTGCAAAATATGTGAATATTTCTCCTAGATGTTCCTACTTGTTATGGAGCTTTTACATCAATGAAATCTGAATAAAAAGAGTCATAATGACTAAATATATAGGCTAGAGGTCGTTTAGAAGAGTCCCCAAAACATAAAACTCTTTTGGCTAAAAGATAAGCACAAAATAAAAATCCCGTATCTGCCAATTTGTCACACCTAGAAAGCGTGGCTAATTTCGTAACGGATCTAGAGCATGACTAATTTCGTAACGGATCTAGAGCGTGACAAATGGGCGGACCGGTTCTTTTTTCTCAGCTTCGGTTCGGTTCGGGCCTGACAGCTTTTTTCTTGGATTTCTTCTCAACTTCAAATGGGCATAACTTCTTCACCGTAACTCGGATTGAGGTGCCGTTTTTTCCAGTGTTCTTGTAATTGAAAGTTCTTTAACTTTAGAATTGTCCCCACCTCCGGACTAAGGCTGAAAAATTACGGAAATGCCCTTCAACTCCCCGATTCTTGGTTTCTTTCACTATTTTTGAGTTCTCTTTTCCACCTTTCTTGCATGAAATATCTGTAAAATACATAAGAGATACAAAAAATAGTAAATAATTGCCAAAAAGAGTTAGTATCATAGATATGAGATAAATCCAAGCTTTTTACACCGCACGGGATCATAAAAATACCGAAATTAAGGGGATAAATGTGAAGAATTTATGCCTAATCAGTATATTCAAAGAGATAATGATCAATTCATTCACCATTAGTGTTACAAAGGACGCATGTATCATTATTAGGTACTGAATAGATTAGACTTGCATAATCTCACAATGTTTGCAAAAGGTGCATGGGTTCTCAATCACACGGATTAGAAGGATTGATGTATCCACACATTTATTGCTCTGATTACTATGGGTGTAATTCAATTTATTAGGTCTTAATCTTTGCAAGCCGGGAAATCATTGTGTAGATATGTATGAGATCATTTTTTAAAGGAATCCGTCTCTGAGAGATGTTCTAGATTATGATACTCCTTGATAAATTTATAAGGTTTAATTCTACCAGTAAATCATCCAGTGGATTTATAGTCTGGTAAATATAAAATAAAATATGTTTGTAATCACTGAATACATAAGACATTGGTGAAAATCAATTAGAAGCGAATTGAATTTCACCAAGAGGGTTATTGTATACTTTATATGGGGAATCACAATATGCACTATCTAACTCTGCAAACAAGACCACATTATTCGAGTAATTTTGAGATAATTAAATTTGAGTGAAATTCAACTTCTTCATTAACATATTGCCTTTGCATCGAATCACCTACAAGGTCCTCAAAGGCATTGTGATTTGATCCCTAAATTTATTCTTTGGGTCATGTTATTTTCTTCTCTTTTTTGAACGCGATCATTCAAAGATGAATGGGCAATAAAGTTTACCGGTTCAATCCCCAACAACTTCATTATTTGATATTGAGAATTTAAATTTGAGAGCAAGAGAGGTAATACCTCCTTATGGAATTTCTAAATATGGTAAAACTTTTCTTTTGAATTTATTGGATAAACTATTAACATGGAGAATCCATTTTGGGATGTTGGGATCCACATTTTAGTAAAGGGTAAAGTTAGGCTCTTTTGGATTCTCATTTGAAGGTGAAACAATGCTCTCTGGTTCAACTCCAACCCATTGTTCGAACTCGACTTTTGATGTGTTGTCGGTCTTATGGATTATTTTATACATTACCTTCCTACTACTCTCACTATATGGTTAGTGAGGTATGAGTTTTGTGGGGGTAATAAGATCATTTTGGTGATTTAGGAGTTTTTACTTAGAATAGGCAAATGGGGAGATTGAAAATGTAATTTTTTATTAATATTAGTTGCTAGATTCTCGTGACAAAACATTTGAGTCGTTGAGTTTTTTAAGTCATATAGACTTGATTCGATATGTGTGAGGCACGATCATTTGTCTTAGATAGACTTATATGAACCTTTGAAGATTAAAGATTTTGCACGCCTCTCATTGAAGACTTTGTTGCCATATATTTACGTTAGAATGAAGACCATATCCTTTAATTGAATGTTATGATTTGTACAAAGCTAACACACACACGCACACACGTGCACTACATTTTCTAAAATCTGTGAGATTTTTGAAAAATAATTAATCAAGTATTTTAAAACTATTATGGGAGTTATTTTAGTCCCGAACCCAACATAAAAATAGTATGGAACGAATGTCTTGACATGCCACTAAGGCATTCAATATTTCGGCCTTAAAATATTTCTTAAAATAAATACAATGGAAATACATTTACATAGCCATGAATCATAAACTACTAGAAATAAAAGAATTACGCAATCAAATCTTTCTAAACGGAAACTTCATATATATTAAAAGTACCAACGAGTACAACTCAAGACAAAATTTCAAAACCTATTACTAGAGAGCCAAAACATAGTATATATAATAAAATAAACGTTCTACTTAAAATTATCGCAAAAAGAACTCCATAAGCTAAGTCTTCAACATAATCCTTCTATATTCCATCCGCGAGCCTAGTTATTTCCTGAAAAATTGTTATTTATACAACATCAACTAAAAGATGAATGAGATTTGTTCTCCTGATATTCCAAGGTTTTCAGACAATTAGATACCTATTCAAATCAAAAGAGAAGGCATATACATATATGTATTGGAACTTGAATTAATAGGATTATAATTTGAAATGATAGTATACATATCACAATTGAATAGCTCTGAATAAAATGGATGTGAGAAAATCAAATGCGATATATTTTTCTTTAAATCATATCGCTTGAATGTCCAAGTACAATCTAATACCATATTCTTCTACCGTATTATTCCCCGGTAGTTGAGGGTCAATCGAACAAGTTCATCACAATGCCTTATTTAGGGTACAACAGTGATAACCCAGCTAGGAAGGTCAGCCAGTAAATGAGGTCCTTTAGGCCGATTCTTATTTCCAATATTCGATCTCATTTTCAATACTCATTTTAATCGGTATGTCTATATGTAAAAGTATAAACATATCACAAATGAATTAATCCTCGGTATCAGATGAATTTTGAGAATTAAAGCAGTTCAAAAAATATATATATTTTGCATGATATCATATAATCAAAATGTGCAAGGAATGTCACAAATTACTCACCTAAAATAGAGGTTTGGAAATACATATTTTAAGTCTTAGATCACATGTTAATCTAAGAAATAAAATACATGTTTAATTACGTATTCTAAACAAAGTTCAGTTTAAAGACTGCATTTTAATCTTATAATAACTTGTTTGAAATAATTACTAGAAAAAATTTCCTAGCCTTTTAAAATTCATTGATCGTAATTGAATAATTCAATTCATAGTTCTTCCTAATCAGTCGGTTCCTAGTCATGATTGTGGGTCACAAGGGAACCACTTAAGTATCAACTCATTTAGACTGAAGATTTTTGGATTCATTCCCAGTAGAGATGCAGGGTCATAGGGGCACCACTTAAATACCATCTCATATAGACGTAATTTCACCAAAATTGACTTTGAAATTATTTAATTGGATTCCACAATAACAAAAATCATTTCAAAGGCCCATACACAACTTTAAACAAGTCCAATATTGAAAATAAGTAAATTTAATCTTAAATGTAATTTATCTATTATGTGTTTATAAATAATAAACAACATTAATTTTCATCACCAAAAAGAATATAAATTCATCAGTGAAAATCCTTTTTTGAAACTCAATCATTCATTATAAAAAGAGTCCTATATTTCAATTTCATAAAATAATTCAATTTAGAAAAGCCTACTATTTTATGTTCACTAAAATGGATCTTTAGTGTTTTTACCAACATTTATACTTAGTATAGCTATAATACAATAAATTAAAATTATAAAGATGCATTATAACATTAGTAGAAGATTACCTTAAGATGAATATCCCTAAGAACTTTAAGAACTTATTCTTAAACTTTCCTACACTTTCTCTCACTATTTCTTCCTATAATTATCAAGGAATTGGTGTGAGTTTCAATTGATTTCCAAAGATCCTATTTATAGGTTTCTAAAGACATTATGGTGTTGACATGTGTTTATGTGACAAGGCTTTTACATTTGTGAGTCAACTTTGAGGTGTCACGTAATGGAGGGGTCTTGCAGTCTTAATTCACCAAATGGTGACACATGTTTTATATGTCTCTCTAAACTTGATACATGTAAGGTGGAGGTGTCAAAATAAAGCACGAGGTGTCAAGCATGAGGTGGAAAAATATTAAGCATAAGGTGAAATGGTGGTAAGGGTATAAGGGTCAATTTATACATGAAGGGTATTTTGGTTATTTCACACTATATATTTTAATATATGTTAAAGGTCCATGGGAATGTTTTATTTATACAAAGGTCCTTTTTATTTTTCATGTTGGTCCCTAAAACGTTCTTCATTAAAACAAAGTCCCTAAAGTTTTAAAAAATTACATTTTTTTACCGTGAAAGTTATCATTTACCTTAGTTTATGTCATAAATCATTTTGACCCAATTTATAGTTGACTCTTCATATTTAAAAATGGGTTTTATCAAATTAAAAACCAAAATATCACATTTGTAATAGTATAACATTTATAAGATAATAAGTAACACACATTTGTAAAAACAAACTATATATGAGCATATAAAAGTGGGGTCATTACATCCTATCCTTCTTATAAAACGTTTGGTCCCTAAACCTAACGTACATTAATCTTCAAAGAAGTATGGATATCTCTCCTTTGTTTAATATTCCCACTCCCACATTTATTATTCAACAAAATTACTACGCCATAATACTTTGACTAGAGGAATTACCTTGGCTCATAATATTGTCACACCCCGCCTAATTCTGGCGTCGACCGCCACAAAAACTAAGCCGGGCGTGAGTAAATAAAATACCATTCTTAGCATGAGACAAATATGAGACATAAATAAATCATTCCATACAATTAATAATTGAATCAATCTCAAATGATTATAAACAACTAAGCGATAAAAGATCCATCACATGCTAACTCCAAAAAAAATCCATTCTCATTTAATGATTAAATAAAATCTGAATACTCCCAATAGAAATCCTCTAAACAACTTTGGAACCATATGGTCCAATAAAACTCAAAAGAAGTCTCATAATTAAATACGACTGAAAAGGAAAGTGTAACTAAACTATGTCATAAAAGAATAACTCGAGCTGCACCTCCAAATGATAACTCCGATAAACTTATGCAGCTTCTCCAATTCTAATCCTGAAAAAGATTAGTCAATGCATGGGTCAGAGCCAAAGCCCCGAGCAAGAATACACACTACTCCCCTCAAATAGGATCCTTGAATCCAGACAGTAGCATTATACGCAATAAATATCACAACAGAATATTTTAAATTAAACGGAATAATTTAAACGCGATAAATAGCAATTACTAACTACCCACAGAAATTCCAATTATAAAGGCACACCAATTTGATTTTAAATTTCCAAGTCCCCCGATGTTAATTTAATTAAATTAATTATCTTTTATTATAACCTCATTTTATTATGGCGGTCCTCCCGCCTCGGGTAATTTTTCCACCAAAATACACATCCCCTTGTCAAAACACCGACTGACCCGTTTAAACTGTCGGCCCTCACTGATTGACAAGGTTCCACACACGACACAACATAAAATGCCGACTGGCCCATTTAAACTGTGGGCCCTCGCTGATTATGTCGCCAATATATTTTAATACCCTTCTTATTATCTTAGGTATTAGTTCTCAATTTCTAAATTCACAATTTAAAAACACCCCACCCTTTAATCGATGTGAGATCCTCAAAATACCCCTTAGTCCCAAACCTAAGGGTCTCCAAGTTATCAATACGTCCTAACCTATGTATAGGAGGATTTTCTAACATAAATCATAACCTAGTCTCATACCTAGACTAGCGTAACGATGATAAAGTAATAAAAATCATCCTACCCCCAACACAATAAAACCGTGATAATTTTTTCTCACTAGTCCTATTCCTAGAAGGCATTCTAAAATATAGGGAGAGCAATAATACCCAACAACCCGTCGTCACAATGATATTTAATAATACCAACAAAAATAATTAGTCAACGTATAAAACTGCGCATGATAGTCCAATTCAATTAAATCTTTAATTTAATTATCACAACGTCAACAATACCCAAATAATCTCATTTAATTATTTTAAATTAAATATACCAAGTTTTCATTATATATACATCAAAAACCAAATTTTATTATCTCTACATGTATTACATGAGTTATACGCACCCAAAAGTCAATTATTTTAAAGCTAGGGTTTTTCTACATGCAACCTACACCAATAAAACCCAAAATCACTCATGAATTCTACGTACCCAAAGGGTTATGAATATTATTCAGATTAAAAGATTTTATAAAAATAGCCCCATAATTAGTATACACTTTTTCTAATTAAGTTACTAATTATTTTTAAGAAAACATGTAATTAAGTGTTTATGCGACAATTAAAACTCATAATACTAAAGGAAAAGAATAGAGTATTCATGCCTGTAAAGATCGTGTTGAAAATATGATTAGAAATCTAGATTCCTTGCGAAAATTTAGTAAAAGAGTGTTCTTGAACCAACTTGATTAAACCCCAATTAAGCCTCCAAAAACTTGTGAAAAAAATCTTGATAATGAAGAAGGTTGATGATTATGGGTGAGAGGAAAAATATTTGGAAGTGTTCTCTGGTGAAAAACTGGAGAAAAAGTGATTATGAGAAGTCCCCCTACGGATTAACAAGGTTATATAGTGATTAGGAGTCCTAATCCTACACAAATACTAAAAATAGCTTACTACACACGTTTTCTGGGAGGGTCGATCGATCAACCCCCAGGCATCGATCGATCGATCATGCCTAAAATCTGGTAGTTCGCCCAAAAAAATTATAAGGGACAAAAATTGTAAAATCAATATAAAATCCATTTTAACACCGATTTTAATTCCTCTTAAAGTTTTATTCTTCTAAAATCATAACAAACATATTTAGCCAATAAAATTTATTAAATTCAAAGATTTATTTTTTCTGAAAATTCCAATTAATTAATTAAATAGTAAATAAAACACGGGGTGTTACATACTTCCCCACTAGAAAAGAATTTCGTCCTCGAAATTAGACGAAGCATACACATAAACACTTAAATCTCGCAAAAAAGAAAATAAGGCTCACATATGCCTACCCGTAGAATGCCATAATTGGGTGCCCATATACCCAATCCTACACACACCTACCCTACGAACAACAAAATAATAAATATCGCCTATATATATGCATAACTATGAAAATAACGGCGTACTATGTGCTCTCACAAATCCCCCCACTCAATCCTATATTCGAATGTCATCAAAATGCTAACGTCCTCAAATTAAATCTCAACATCAAAAATCGATACATACGATACCTAACATCTGTACTAAAATCTCCAAAATAATTATCGTCTCCAAAATCCATTTAAAGGATCCTCACATTAAGCTTACTAATTCTAAACTCAATGCCTACGACGTTCGTAGCACAAAGATTCACATCTCCAAGAAACACATCTAACACGTATGCTAGACCCTCAACCTTAAGGAGTGTGAATCAATCAAAGGGAATCAAAGATAGGCAACGCGGAAGCTAGACGAACTCGTAACCTAGAGACCTAAGACCATGCTCTGATACCATCTGTCACACCCCGCCTAATTCTGGCGTCGGTCGCCACCAAAACGAAGCCGGGCGTTAGTAAATAAAATACCATTCTTAGCATGAGACAAATATGATACATAAATAAATCAGTCCATACGATAAATAATTGAATCAATCTCAAATGATCATAAACAACTAAGCGATAAAAGATCCATCACATGCTAACTCCAAAAAAATCCATTCTCTAATAATGATTAAATAAAATCTGAATACTCCCAATAGAAATCCTCTAAACAACTTTGCAACCATATGTCCCAATAAAACTCAAAAGAAGTCTCATAATTAAATACAACTGAAAAGGAAAGTGTAACTAAACTATGCCATAAAAGAATAACTCGATCTGCACCTCCAAATGATAACTCCGATAAACTTATGCAGCTTCTCCAATTCTAATCCTGAAAAAGATTAGTCAATGCATGGGTCAGAGCCAAAGCCCCGAGCAAGAATACACACTACTCCCCTCAAATAGGATCTTTGAATCCAAACAGTAGCATTATACGTAATAAATATCACAATAGAATATTTTAAATTAAACGGAATAATTTAAACGCGATAAATAACAATTACTAACTCCCCACAGAAATTCCATTTATAAAGGCACACCAATATGATTTTAAATTTCCAAGTCCCCTGATGTTAATTTAATTAAATTAACCAACTTTTATTATAAACTCATTTTATTATGGCGGTCCTCCCGCCTCGGGTGATTTCTCCACCAAAATACACATCCCCTTGTCAAAACGCCGGCTGGCCCGTTTAAACTGTCCGCCCTCGCTGATTGACAAGGTTCCACACACGACACGACATAAAATGTCGACTGACCCGTTTAAACTGTCCGCCCTCGCTGATTATGTCGCCAATATATTTTAATTTCCGTCTTATTATCTTAGGCATTAGTTCTCAATTTTTCAATTCACAATTTATAAACACCCCACCCTTTAATGGATGTGAGATCCTCAAAATACCCCTTAGTCCCATACCTAAGGGTCCCCAAGTTATCAATACGTCCTAACCTATGTATAGGAGGATTTTCTAACATAAATCATAACCTAGTCTCATACCTAGACTAGCGTAACGACGATAAAGTAATAAAAATTATCCTACCCCCAACATAATAAAACCGTGATAATTTTCCCTCACTAGTCCCATTCCTAGAAGGCATTATAAAATATAAGGAGAGCAATAATACCCAACAATCCGTCGTCACAATGATATTTAATAATACCAACAAGTCATACCAACATTAATAATTAGTCAACGTATAAAACTGCGCAAATTAGTCCAATTCAATTATATCTTTAATTTAATTATCACAACGTCAACAATACCCAAATAATCCCATTTAATTATTTTAAATTAAATATACCAAGTTTTCATCATATATACATCAAAAACCAAATTTTATTATCTCTACATGTATTACATGAGTTATAAGCACCCAAAAGTCAATTATTTTAAAGCTAGGGTTTTTCTACATGCAATCTACACCAATAAAACCCAAAATCACTTATGAATCCTACGTACCCAAAGGGTTATGAATATTATTCAGATTAAAAGATTTTATAAAAACAGCCCCATAATTAGTATCCACTTTTCTAATTAAGTTACTAATTATTTTTAAGAAAATATGTAATTAAGTGTTTAGGCGATACTTAAAACTCATAATACTAATGGAAAAGAATAGAGTATTCATGCCTGTAAAGATCGTGTTGAAAATCTGATTAGAAATCTGGATTCCTTGCGAAAATTTAGCAAAAGAGTGTTCTTGAACCGACTTGATTAAACCCCAATTAAGCCTCCCAAAACTTGTGACAAAAAGCTTGATAATGAAGAAGGTTGATGATTATGGGTGAGAGGAAAAATATTTGGAAGTGTTCTCTGGTGAAAAACTGGAGAAAAAGTGATTATGAGAAGTCCCTCTACGGATTAACAAGGTTATATAGTGATTAGGAGTCCTAATCCTACACAAATACTAAAAATAGCTTACTGCACACGTTTTCTGGGAGGGTCGATCGATCAACCCCCAGGCATCGATCGATCGATCATGCCTAAAATCTGGCAGTTCGCCCAAAAAAATTATAAGGGACAAAAATTGTAAAATCAATATAAAATCCATTTTAACTCCGATTTTAATTCCGCTTGAAGTTTTATTCTTCTAAAATCATAACAAACATATTTAGCTAATAAAATTTATTAAATTCAAAGATTTATTTTTCCCAAAAATTCCAATTAATTAATTAAATAAGAAATAAAAACACGGGGTGATACAAATATTTGATCTTTATGGTCTAAAATTTCTACTGGATGCTCAATGTAGGTCATATCTTCTCTAACTTGAAGAGGTTCGTGACTTAAGATATGTGTTGGATCTAGGACACATTTCATCATCATTTATATGTGAAACACATTATGTACGCAATAGCTCTTCAAGTGGTAAAGCTATACTATACGCAATAGCTCATATATTTTCAAGGATTTCAAAAGGTCATATGTATCTTTGGCTTAACTTCTCTTTCGCAACAGCTCATATCTTTTCAAGGATTTCAAAAGATCCTATGTATCTTGGGCTTGACTTCCCGTTCTTCCTAAATCGGATTACTCCCTTTGCTGGCAATACTCGCAAGAACACATAATCTCCTCTTTTGAGTTTTTACTGTTGGTGTCGATTGTCAACATAACTCTTTTGACGGCTTTGAGAGATTCAAAGTCGGTCTTATATCAATTTCACTTTCTCTATTGTGGTTTGAATTAATTCTGGTCTCAACAATTTTCTTTCTCTAACTTCTACCAAACATGCTGGAGAACGACACCTTCTACTATAGAGTGCGTTATACGGAGCCATTTGAATACTTGCTTGGTAACTATTATTATATGCAAAGTCTACTAATGGTAAATTGCCATCCCAATTCCCCTTCAAATCAAGTACACATGCTCTATGCATATCCTCCAAGGTTTAAATGGTTCTTTTAGATTGTCGATCCGTTTGAGGATGAAAAGCGGTGATGAAATTCAATTTTTTCCCATGGCTACTTATAGGTTTTTCCAAAAGCGAGACATGAATATGTGGTCACGATCAGAAATAATTAAAATTGGGCTTCCATGAAGCCTAATAATTTCCTGCACGTACAATTTAGCTCACTTTTTTTAAAGAATGAGTAATCTTAATGGCAAGAAAATGAGCAAATTTAGTCAACCTATAAATAATTACCGAAATAAAGTCATTATCATTTGAACTTCTTAGTAAACCTATCACAAAATCCATGGTAATATGTTCCCATTTTCACCCAGGAATAGGTAGAAGTTGTTATAATCCTGATGGTTTTTAATGTTTAGCTTATTCTTTTTGACAAATCAAACACTGAGATAAAAATTCTGCTATCTCCATTTTCATATTGTTCCACCAAAACACTTCTCGAAGATCTTTATACATCTTTGTATTTTTGGGATGAAACATGAATCTTGAGTAATGACTTTCCTCCAATATTTGTCTCTTTAACTGGGCATCACATGGAACACACACTCTATTTCCAAACCTCAATATATCATCTCGTAGTGAGAATTTAATACTCTTCCCTTTAATAACTTATTCTCTAATCTTCTTCGATTGTGGGTTATTTACTTGTGCAATTTTGATGCTTTCCATCAACATGGGTTATAACTGTAAATTTATGATTATTTATCCTTTGCTATAAATACATACATCTATTTTAGCACTTCTTAAATCCTTTAACAAAGGTTTTTGATTTGTAATGAGACATGCCAAATTTAATGTAGATTTCCTACTCAAAGCGTCAGCTAATACATTAGCTTTCCCCGGGTGATAATGAATATTTAAATCATAATACTTCATCAATTTTAACCACCTCCTTTGTCTCATGTTCAATTCATCTTAAGTAAAAATATATTTCAAACTCTTATGATCGGTATAAATCTCATAAGTCTCATCATACAAATAATGTCTCCAAATCTTGAGGGCAAAAATTACAGTAACTAATTCTAAGTCATGGGTTGGATAATTCCGCTCATATGGTTTTAACTATCTTGTGGCATAACTACTACATTTTTATTTTGCATTAGCACACATCTCAAACCATTTTTATATGCATCACTATAAATCACCAATCTACCTATCCATAAAGGAATAGTCAAAATTGGAGTAGTTACTAATCAATTCTTAAGTTCTTGAAAACTATTCTCAACTTCCTCAGACCATTCATATTTCACCTTCTTTTGTGTTAACCTTGATAGAGGTTTGGCGATACTAGAAAATCCTTTAACAAATCTTCGATACTAACCTTCTAATCTAAGGAAACTACAAATCTCTGTCATATTAGTTGGTCTACGCCAATCTAGTATAACCTTGATCTTTTGAGGGTCAACCCGCACTCCCTCATTAGAAATGACATGTCATAAAAAAGAAATGCTAGGCAACCAAACCTCACACGTTTTTATATTTTGAATATAATTTCTCCTTCCTAAGGATTTGTAATACCATCTCTAAATGTTTCTCATATTCTTTAATACTTTTGGAATAAATAAGGATGTCAACAATGAAAACAACCACATATTGATCCAAATATTTACTAAATATTCTATTCATCTTATACATAAATTTTTTTGGCGCATTAGTAAGTCCAAAGGGAATCATAATAAATTTATAGTGACTATATCTAATATAAAAAGCAGATTTCGAAATATCCTCTTCCTAAATCTTCAATTGGTGATGGCTTGACCTAAGGTCAATCTTTGAAAATACTTACACACCTTGTAGTTGGTTAAACAAATCATCTATACGAGGTAGAGGATATTTAGTCTTGATGGTTACCTATTTAGTTCATGATGATATATACATGACCTTATCGTTCCATCCTTCTTTCTAACGAATAACACTGGAGCACCCCAAGGGGATATACTTGGTATAATAAAACCCTTGCCTAAAAAATCTTGTAATTGGACTTTATCTCCCTTAATTTGTAATACCCCATATTTTATGGCCTTTAATTATGGGATTAATTAAATTAAATTGAGATAAATTAATTTAATATTAATCTCAATTTTTAAATTGAACATTTACTAGTGGGACGAGAGTTAGTAATGGTTGGTGAGAATTATGTTGAATATTACTTAATGAGTAAATTCATATATAATATTGAATTTATTAAAATTATCGCGAGTGAATAATACGACAGTTATAGAAATTAAGTCGGGACGTGCGTGTTAGTCGTGTCGGGACTTGATTGATGACCCCTGATGAATTTATATTTGTTTTACTTTGAAAAACATGTACTTAGGTTAGTACAACTTTTGGCTTGATTTTTTGGGAGTTTGGGATGAATTAATTGACGATTTGAGGATGGAAATTGATGAAACCTGTAGGTTAAAATTTTGCAGAAACTCACCAATAACTGATCGATCGATCGACTCCTCCTGGAAATTGAATCTTCTTTCCTTTTAAAATGTTAATCCAACCCCAATGTATAAGGACCCTTAGACATAATTTAAATATCATAATGGGACTTGAGAAGGACCAATAGGGTTGTGGGCAAGGTCCGGGTAGTACGATTTCATATGGAATTGAACCGTACGGTTACGAGGGTATAAAATGGGTTATGATTGCATATGTGATAAATTGGGGATTGTGCAACCCGGTGACGAATTAGAACAGTAGGGTAGAGAGGGTACACCTACTGATTTGATATTTATTAAAATGATACACTTCAAGGATCGAAAAGTACTTGCGAACTTGTGGTAATTGAGAAAATAAAATAATGAATTAATTACATAGGATTCGGGCGCTACGCGCCACGTATGGTTAGAATATGTTATGGGTCGTGGGTGTACCTATCTGAACAATAGAAATATATATATGAGTGTATGTGTATATATATAGTATGTGAACATCTGTGTTTAATCATACCCGCGCTACTTGCTATCACAGAGATTTGTGTGTTTTGTGTTAATACAGTTCGAGAGTGATTTCGAACTAGTATTTCCCTTTTTGTACGAGAGATACGTGGACTTGATAGTAGAGTATGACAGCACCATAGATTTATGTGGGGTGCCCTATTAGTATATGTATTATGAGTGATAAATATATGTACTTGTGATTCATCTACTGTGTTTGTAAGTAGATAAAATTGATTAATTAATATTAAATAAATTAAGTGGCTGAGAACTTAAGGCTGTATTGAGAGGTGCATGGATGGCTTGGTAAATTCATAAGAAAAGGTTATCATATATAAACTATAGTCATGCGATCACGTGAATCAGGATTGGTAAGGGGAGCTTGGGTTAGACTAGTAAACTGGGTTAGCTTCATCTAGAGTAATTCAATAGTACGTTAGGCGTGCACATTATTTGAGAAGTGAGAATTTCTCAAGTGAGAGTCGAGGCACTAACATGTATGTAATATCAACTGGTAAGCATTTTATGTACTTTCTAAACTATTTTAAAGCTATTTTACACTCGAGTTTTGACCCGTTTCCTGACATCTCTTCTTTCTCTTGTATATATATGTATATGTATGTATTACAGGTGCCCAGCCACAGGGGCATCAGACTTAGATCGTTGGACTGTCGACGTGCTGTAGGTAGTGTGGGAGTTACAGGTCTTTGCATTTAGATCATCTCAGCTCTTTACTTAGTCATTTTAGATGGTACACGTGTCACCCATTTCTAGTTTTTATTTAGTTCAGAGATACTTGTACTCTTTATTATTCCAGTATTCAGTTTTAGTTGGGATTGTTTTAATTATTTCATTATCCTTCGATTTGGGATTTTTATTTAGATTTATTAATCTAGCTTGTTTATCCACTTGGATGGTTTGGTATTCCATATGATTATCCGTGTTCATGAAAATGGTTTCATATACTAAATCACGACAATAAGACTAAATCTATAAAATCAAATGTTTTCAAACTTAGCTTAATTATTTATTAGGTGATTAATAAAGAAAAATTGTTTTTCGACAATGATGCTAAGAATAAAACCAACCGGACACTTTGATTTAATTTAATAAAGGACTGATCATTCGGTATTTAATTAGGTGGGGTGTCACATAATTCTAAAGGTTCCATATGATAAGGTGGTGTTTAGATTGGTATAATTCTAGGAATAAGCTCAATCGTATACTCTATTTCTCTACTAGGAGGTAGACTGGGTAAATCATCTGGAAAAGCATTTGAAAAATATTTAGCTATTGGAATATCTTTTAAACTAGGCTCTTTTATTTACAAAATAACACTTGCAATAAATCCTTGACATCCCTTTTAAAGAAAACTATAGGCTTGCATTGCAGAAATAATACACATGGGAGACACGATGCCACTTCATTCAAAACTAAATTCTGATTGGTTAGGAATTTGGAAAGTAACCTTTTTCTCAAAACAATCTACCTTAGCATGATAGGATGATAACTAAGAAATCCACAAAATGACTTCAAAATCAATTATGTCTAAAACTATCAAATCAGAAATCAATTTATGATTAATAGCATCTATAGGGCAAGACTTATATACCAATGTACCCATCAACAAATCACTAGAAGGAGTAGAAGAGTGTATGCCATAATTCTAGGGTTTAGACATATTAGGAAAACAGTTAACAAAACGTACAAACACAAATAAATGGGTAGAACAATGATCTATTTAACTTAAAAAAAGTTGTGCACTTATAGAAAGTGTACCTGCCACTACTGCATTAGAAACCTTTGCATCGAAAGAGTAAAAATTCTACCTTGTCTTCCATGATCCTTATTGTCATTAAAAGGCTTTGTTGGAGCCTTCCCTTTTGGTGTCTATCAACATTAAAGGGTTTATTTACAAAAGATTGCTAGTCCTAAGGGGTTTATTATCTGGGTTCCTTCCTCTTTGTTCCCAAACTTCCTCTTCCCCTCTCTAACATGATTATATTCTTCATTGTCTTTCTCAGCTATGCTTGTCCTAGTCACCACGTCAATATATGATGTCAACTTCAAGATGTAAATTCGTCCATGAATATTCAACCTTAACCCAGATTCAAACTTCTTGGACTTTAAGACATCAGTTACCACAACATGATGTGAAAAATTGGATAACTTGGTAAACTTTGACTCGTATTGACTAATATTCATATTTCCTTGAACCAGACTCATGAAGTCAGCTACTTTTTGGTCTTGCACCATTTTAGGGAAGAATTTCTCGTAGATCACTAAAAATTCATTTCAACCTATAGGATTATTACTTTCCTTATGTATTTTCTTAGTCATTATGGATAAATGCTTGTCTTCACCTTCTAACATAATGCTGTAAATGAAACCCTTTTTTCATTTGTACACTTAACAACATTGGGTGTCTTTTCCATTTGCTCCCAATTTTCTACTTACCTTTAAAAGGTGGTGGGTTCAACTTCTTGAATTGTTCAATAGTATATTTACTCAGTTCATGATTCCTTGGTACTCGATTATTCACCTAATGCGCCACAATCTTTGCTAGACTTTCAATCGCATTTTATGCACCTTCTAGTCCTTCCATAATTGAATTAGTAGTTCACGTAGTTGATCTTGTCTTGGTAATTTTCTACAGTCATGGCCAAATGTAAGATGTACTATTGTGTCTCAAGATTTCAAATTAGAAGAACAATTATTTATAATGTAACACATATGGAGGGTTATCACATAAGTCGAATATTTAATCATACTCCTAAGTATGAAAACTTACATCTTTAGCGTTCAAAACTTATGTTCAGTAGTCTAAAGATTCATAACCTATGCTCTGATACCACCTCTATCATGACCAAAACCTAAAAATAGTAGGGAATGAGTGTCTTCACATGCCACCAAGGCATTCAATATTCCAGTCTCAAAACATTTCTTAAAATAAATGCAACAAAAATACATTTACATGGTCATGAATAATAAACTACTGAAAATAATGGAATTACGTGATTAGAGCTTTCTGAAAGGAAACATCACATGTATTAAAAATATTAGTACAACTTAATACAAAATTTAAAAACCTATTACTAGAGAGCCAATACACGCTCTATGTAATAAAAGAAACGTTCTACTTAAAATTATCACAAAAAGAGATGCATAAGTTAAATCTTCACCATAGTCCTTCTACGTTCCATCCGCGACCATACTTTTTTCCTGAAGATTTTATATTTACAACATCAGCTAAAAGTCGAATGAGATTAGATCTCCTGATGTTCCATGGTTTTCAAAAATTAGATACCTATTGAGGTCAAAAGAGAAGGCATATACATATATGGATAGGAACTTGTAGTGATAGGTATATAATTTGAGATAACTATATATATATATATATACATCTCACAATTGAATAGATCAGAATAAAATGGATGCGACAAAATAAAATGCGATATCTTTTTCTTTAAATCATATAATTTGAATGGCCAAGTACACTTTAGTATCCTATTCTTCTACCGTATTATTCCCCGGTAGTTGAGGGTCAATCGAACTAGTTCGTCACAATGCCTTATTTAGGGCACACTAGCAATAATCTAGCCGGGAAGGTTAGTCAGTAAAAGTGTCTCCTTAGGCTGAATATTATTCTCAATATCCAATCTCATTTTCACTAGTCATTTTAATAGGAATGTCTATATGGACAAATATAAAAATATCACAATTGAATCAATCATTGGTATCCGATACATTTTGAGAATAAAAGAAGTTCATAAAATATATATAGTTTGCATAATATCATATAGTCAAAATGCGCAAGGAATATCATAGAGTACTCACCTAAAACAGAGGTTTAAAAATATAGAAATTTAGTTTTGGATCACACATTAATCTAAAAAATATAATACAGGTTTAATTACATATTTTAAACAAATTCCACTATATACACTGTGTTTAATTCTTATAATAAATTGTCTTAAAGGATTACTAAAAACCATTTTCTCAATTTTTAAAATCCATTGATCTTAATTAAAGAATTCAGTTCATAGTTTTTCCCAATCAGTCGGTTCCCAGGAGAGATGGGGTGTCATTGGGGCACCACTTAAATACCGACTCATCTATACAGAACATTTATGGATTCATTCCTGATAGAGATGGAGGGTAATAGGGACACCACTTAAATACCAACTCATCTAAGACAAAATTTCACCGAGCCTTACATAAGAATTACTTAATTGGATTCCACAACAACAAAAATCATTTCAAAAGTCCATATATAACTTTAAACAAGTTCAATTTTGAAAATAAGTAAATTCAATCTTAAATGTAATTTATCTATTACGTGTTTGGAAATAATAAACAATATCAATTTTCATCATTAAAAAGAATATAAATTCATTAGTGAAAATTATTTTTTGAAACTCAATAATTTTTTATAAAAAGAGTTCTATGTTTCAATTTCATAAAATAATTAAATTTAGAAAACCCTACAATTTTATGTTCACTAGAATGGATCTTTAGTGTTTTTACCAACATTTTTTCTTAATATAGCTGTATTATAATAAATTAAAACTTTAAAGACGTGTTGTAACATTAGTAAAAGATTACCTTAAGATGAATATCCCGAAGAACTTTAATAAGTTCTTCTTTCACTTTTCCACACTTTCTCTCACAATTTTTTTCTATAATTCTCAAGGAATTGGTGTGAGTTTCAATGTATTTCCAAAGGTCCTACTTATATGTTTCCAAAGACATTATGGTGTTGACACGTGTTTATGTGTTACATTGGTGAGTCAACTTTAAGGTTTCGCGTAATAAAGGCGTCTTAATGTCTTATTTCACCAAATGGTGACATGTGTTTTAGATTTCTCTCTAAACATGACATGTGGAAGGTGGAGGTGTCAAAATAAAGCATGAGGTGGAAAGGTATTAAGCATGAGGTGGAATGGTGGTAAGCGTACATTTTACACATGAAGGGTATTTTGATAATTTCACACTATATATTTTTAATATTTCTTAGAGGTCCTTAAAAATATTTGATTTATAAAAGGTCCTTTTTTATTTTTCATTTTGATTTTTGAAACTTTCTTTAGTAAAATAAAGTCCCTAAAGATTAAAAAAATTACATTTTCCATCCCGGAACTTATCATTTAACTCAGGATATGTCATAAAACTTCAATTTGACCCAATTTACAGTTGATTCTTCATATATAAAAATGGGTTTTGCCATATTAAGAATCGAGAATATCATATTTGTAATAATGTAACATTTATACGCTAATATGTAACACATAATTGTAAAAACAACTATATATGAGCATATAAAAGTGGGGTCACTACATTAAGTGTTTGAACTTGTTAAAGCATTTTGAGAAGTTTTATTGCCTTAACCATTCACACGACTTTATTTTGAGCCGTGCGCATGGACGGATTCGCACAACACCACACTATTTGCTATGGTTCCTTACTATCAGAAATCGTGTGCAAGAAAAATGAGCACATTATGCACGACGGGACTGAATTTTGAAAGTTTTCTATAAATAGGCCATTTTCCCTCCTTTTTCAGATTATCTGAATTTTACGCAATTGAAATATCTCTCCGAGTTTATTTTAAAAATTGAGAGCTATTTTTATCTCTCTTCAAACCGAATCTCACTTGTTCATCATAAACTTTTGAAACTTATATATATGGCTTGATCCAAAGTTTTTGTGAATGAATTAAGAGTGGATTTGTTCAGATATACACATTAGCCTATGTCAATTCATCATACTTTTACTTAATTACTTTGATATCTTTCTCCTTGATCTAAAATTGGAGACATTCAGATTTATTGGTCAAACTGGAGTGTGGTATTGACTTCAAGGAAGAGATTGTACTTGTTCATTTAAGGTGTGAAGCTATTTGTGGATTTTCATTATCTATGAGGGAAAGTTGCAAGGTTCATAGGTAACTGCACAAGAGTGATTGTGTCAGAGGTATCCTTTTGCCTTGTGTAAAATATATTTTCAAGTAGAAATAAAAATTAGTGTGTGTCGAGGTTTTTTACCCATAGGTGGGTATTTTTTCCTCATAAACCTTGTCTTGTGGATGATTGTGTATTTTTCCTATTGATACGCACACATTTGATCACACACATAACTTATATATAAGATGTATCTAGTGAATTTTCATAAAATAAATCAGGTGTGTTAGATCTAGTTATTATCTCTAGATTCACTTAATCTCATTGCTATGTGAATTAATTAAGACAATTGGGAAGATATTTGTCAATTCATGTGTTAAGAGATTCAAAATTGCAAGAAAATTGATTGAAAGTGAAAAATTGGACATAGGATGCTTTCAGACCTATTAACCCCCTCTAGGTTTGGTGAAGGTTTTTAATCACGTACATGATGCACATTTCTCAATTAGTATCAGAGATTGCTTTAGTTGATCTTATGTAGTTGTGTGTTTGTTATGTTCTTTACTTAGATCTGGATTGTTTGTGAGTAGATATACCTTTTTTGAGTATGATGGAATTTGCTTGTCCTAATTTGATAGTATTGATTTCCCTATGCCATTGGATTTCTTTGATAGGATAGAACATTTGAAATCCAAAATGGATAAGAAGAAAAAGAAAACTTCTTGTTCTCCTGAGAAATCAAAGTCTATTGATGTTGATTTTGATGAATGTGATGAAATTAAAAATGGAAAATCATTGAGTCAAAATGTTGATGTGATAAATGCTTAACTTATCAAAATGAAAAAGTTGAATGTTAATTAGTCTAACCAAGTCAAACTCCATGAACCAGAATAAAAAGCTTTAAAGAGTTTGAACTGACTAGTCAACTTACAAATGAAAAGTTGAAATTTATTGAAAAAGAGAATGGTGAGTTATTGGAAATGACTTGTGGTTTGAAAGAAGACAACCAAGCTTTGAGATCACAAAATTTTGATTTAAGAATATTGACAAGTTGAACAAATGTTAATTTTAAAAAACTCAAAGTTTTGGACCAAGAGAAAAAGGTTTTGACTCTTGAACTTAAAAAACTAAAAGAAGAACTTCTTATTTGTGAAGTTCTAAGTGATCTTGAGAAGAGTCTTGATTCTTTAAAAAATGAATTCGCATGATTTAAGAGTTTGAAAAATAAGCCTTCTTCTTCTCAAGTTAATACATCTAGTGAATATTCGTCACATGATTCACAAGAAATCAATCTTTGATTTTGAAGAGAAATGGGACAAAATAAAATGTGAAAAAGAATGTTGATTTGAGAAAGAAAAAGGGAATTAATCAAAAAGCTTCAAAGGATCACCCAAAATAACTCTCTTACACATTTTGTGATTAGAAAGGACATTTGGAATCATTTTATTTTAAATTGATAAAATGGAAAGAAAATGTGATTCTAGTTCCTTGTGTTCAAAATGGGAATGACGTTACTCCCGGAGATGTCTTTGATAAGAAGAAATTTGTCAGACATCATGATGATAAGTCAAGACCATTACCATATGTTCGTCCGCACTTGCGTAGTAGGAAGGTTGAGAGGATAGATCACAAATTTTTAATGGATGCACATTTTGTGGTAAATTGAACCATAATTACCACCTTTACTTCAAACAAAAGAAACTTAAAAGAGATGATTTGAAACCTCAAGTGGCAAAGTAGAGTGTGAAAAGGAAGGTTGCCTGTTGATGCAAAAAACCGGACCGAATCCCATTTTTATGGTCACAGATAAATAGATGAAAGCAATCCAATCAAGCACATAAGAGACAAAGATTTTTAAAGTGGTTCGGCTATGAAAAAAGGCTACGTCCACTGTTATTTTATTCCCAGGGGTTTACAATAGCACCATATGGTGTAGAGAGAGAAAAAGGTGTGGATCTTGTGTATGGTGTCTCTCGATTCTCCCGGATCTCTTTCCTTTTGGCTAAGGGAATACATGTATTTATAGTGATGGGAGATAAAGAGATTCATTGTATGTAGACATTTATGTCTACATTCAATGAATCTAATTGTTGAATTGCTTGGTATGCTATGTGTTGTCATCTATTAATACAGTATAAATGTACATTAAGGCTCATTAAATGCGTTGTCATCTTCATTATTGCACATTAAATGCATAGTTATCCTTTGATCTTCCTGGTTGGTATCCCGACCAACTCTCCTCGGGTGCCGATTAACTTTCCTCGGGTGCCGACCAACTCTCCTCGGGTGCTGACTAATACTCCTCAGGTGCCAACTAATTTTCCTCGGGTACTGAACAACTCTCCTCGGGTGACGACTAATACTCCTCGGGTGCTGACCAACTCTCCTCGGATTCCGACCAACTCTCCTCGGGTGTCGAATATTGCCACGTAGGATGACATGTGTCCTTTTCTGATTGGTCCTCGTAGATGGAGAATTTTTGCGTTAACATTGCCTATTATACTTATTATAAGGTACAAGAGGCTATACGAATCAAGTTTGTAGATACTTGATATTGGAAAATAATAGATTCTTAGAGAATAGGAGATATTTTCCTAGAGATCCTATTGACGAACATTGAAATAAAGTAGATGAGTTGACAAGAATGATAAATTCCTTTCTGCAAAAGAAATGTGAGGCTAGACGTGATTTTCCTAGACCTAGACCTAGACCTAGACATTATACTCAAGTTCCAAGGACTAGGCATAATAATCCTTGGAGGGAGGAGAGATGGATACCTAGAGTAGGTATAGGTTTCCTTATGTATGCACCTTGAAAGAAGGTTAATTTGGTTGGTACTCAAAAGAAGGTTGAGCTTGAGATTACTCTAGGGAAATTTATGAAAAAGGAAAATGTTTGTGTTCCTCCCACATACACAAGGATAAACTATCTAGATAGATAGTTTTCTAGGATGAATAAGTTCTTATAGATTTCCATTCATAGTTCATTCTTAATTTATGGGGGAAATAAGCCAATGTGGGTGAGAGAATTCCAATTGATTTCAACAGATTTTATTTTTCATGGTTTGGTGAGATTTTCATGCATATGTGCATTTCAAATACATTTGCTTTCTATGCTATGTTCCTCTACTAAACATGATTTTATAAATACTCATGCATCATTCTTATTCAAAAATCCAAAAATCCAAAAAGATTTTGTATTTTTTCTTTTTTTGAAAATGTGGGCAAGTCTTTGATTCATATTGATTTGATGATTAATTTAACTTGAATGATGATTAATAGTGAATTTTGAACCATTTTATTGAAAATGTTTGATTACTTTAATTGTTTGGTTGAAATTCTTTTGATAAATCATGATGGACAAATCTATTGAAATCCGTGGTATCGATTTCACACTACTTGAGTACATGCATATCACTTTTTGCATATAATGTTAATTATGTGGATATTACTTTAAGTGATTAACTTGATGATGATCAAATCCCAAGATTTTGTTGGGTTTTCAAAATTTTCGTTGGTCCATATGTGAGATTTTGTGAGTTTCTTACTACGATGGAGTTTATAAAGGATTGTTTTTAAAAGCATTGATAATGTCTACCTCTAGAGTGATTATACCCATTTTATAAATTCGAATGTTTTTGGGGAGGTGACATCTAGATGTGTGAAAATTCAATCAATGGGAAAAGCCAAAATATATTGGAAAATAACCATAAGCCAAGAGCTTGAACCGACATGAAAAACAAGAAAGGGCATAGCTTTCCAACTTAAGTAGGCATCATCAAAACAAAGAGTTATTAAGGGTCTTGAACACTTCATACCGACCCTCCATTATCTGGAAACATTTTTGGGAACAACCATAACAAACCACCGTAAAAAAAGACCCAAGAAGATAAAATAACAAATTTGCCTGCCCCAATCTGGATTGATTCAGCCCAAATTTGGATTGATTCGATTACTGGATCGATCTTGTCCTATTTTCGAATCAATCTGACGGTCTTCTCATTTTTGCCACGCATAAACCTCCATAACCCATCCAAACATTCATGAATCTCCATGAAACTTTGTCAAAACATTAACCCCATATAAATACACAATTCTAACAATAAAGAAATATTGCTACCCTTTTCCAACACCTCAAAATACATCATTATTGAAATAAACCACCGTAAGATCCAATCACACACATATGCATGATCATGATATAAGGGTTATAAACTTGGAATCTCTGTAAAACTATATTATCATGAATCCATATAACATTCCAAAACTAAGGTTTCTTATTTGACAATATGGTCCTTTTCAATACACAATTAGTCTCAACCAAGGCTCTGATACAAATTGTTAGGAAAAATAACTTGGAATTGACTTTTACAATGCAAAAATATTTAGCCTTAAAGATGATTGATTAATTGTGCATTGAATTAGTAAAAAACAACTATGTTTAAAGATTAAACCAAGGGTTTTAATAATTCATAAAATTACAAATCTTATCGTGATTCATATGAGGAGACAAAAGTAGCTGATAATGAAATCCTTCCTGCCCTCCAAGGTATCCAAAAAACCTTGAGAAAATGTGATGTATGCTAGGATCTTCTAGTGTATGATCCTCTCCCAATTAAAGTAGGTGGGTGGATACCTTTTTGAGATGAAAACCCTTGCTCTTGAGTGAGATATAGTCCTCTCTCTTAAGCCCTCTTCACAAAACTGTGAATAGTATTTTCTAGCACCCCTCTCAAACTCTAATGAAACATAATAATGATTAAAATACTTTCCCACATCTTTATAAATAAGTACAAATGGTGGTCTTGGGCCTGATTGTGTTTTTTGAGAGTATGGGTCTAACTACTTGGGCATATGGACACATAAGGGACCCAAGACATTTAATTAAATTAGCTCTAAATAGATATTTGAAAATCCCAATTTCAATTACCGTAATTATTTTATTTATTTATTTAATCATGAATTAACTCCACTATATAATCATGATTGCATTTCAATTTAATTATCTCATAAATCACTCGGATATAATGAGATCTCATTTGAAAAGTTGATTATGGTACATACTATGATTCCACATATTAAGTGTGCGATACCCACTCGATTCGACTTTGACTTTCGTTTTCAAAAAAGGATAGCCTACAAGTTTAACCTATGGCTGGATTGCATCCTTTCTTTTGATTGGATATCTTATTTTGTACCGTCTACTTTCACATATATATAAGTGTGGCCATCCCCGATCCTCGCGGCGGGAGAGGATCCTTGGTCCCGCGCGTCCCTCTCGGGAGCGCTTTGGCCGGTGTCGATGATGAGGTGGAAAATGTAGAGAGATGGAGTCACTAGTCTATTTTACTCAAAACGGACAAAAGAAAAGGGATCCATCCTGAAGGACAACATCCAAAGACAAACTGATACATACGAAACCCAAATGATTCGAAAAGGGTTCGAAGGCTAAGTTACGAAATGGGAAGGTGTTAGGCTCCCATTCTGCCCTTATGGTCTCTCATGGGTTATTGTTATTTTCCTTTATTTCCCCGTGATACGTGTGCATTTGTATACATAGCGGAGATAGGAATCATCAACTTGTATCATGGAAGAGATAAAGCGCCACAGGAGTGTTCCTAAAAAATAATATTAGAAAATAGGATTTATGCGATTATCCTAATGTCGATTATTATAAGGGAATGATAACGCATGTGGAATAATACGCCACTAAGAAAAAATATATGTATAAGTAAATATATAGAATCTAAGAGAGTTAATTTTAAAGAATATAGAGAAAATAGAAAATGAGAGAAAAGTAGGAATATGACTCGAGTCACGGGTTTTACCCCGAGACGCCTATGTAGCCTATAGAGGCATCAAAGTCCACGTAGTTCGCATGAAAAATGAGGGATGGGATTTATCCCATGAATCCAATCAGGGACTTCTCTTATATGTGTGTGTGTGTGTAAAAAAGTGTTTCAGTTGTGAGAAAAGTGTGATAAAAGTGTGAGAATTCCCGTTTGGAATTTATGAGCAAATCCTCTTTTTCTTGTTTTGTAGGTTTTATTTATATGAAAATAAGAGATATGAAATAATTCTAGATAAAAAGTATATTAAGATATGTGAGATGAGAGAATAAAAGTACTAAGTAATAAAAAAAGTTAATGCGAATTTAGGGGAATTTAAAGAGAGAGTTGAAAGAGTTGGACCTTCTTGGAGATCTTGAGCTTGATCTTGGATGTTGGAGAGCAGCCCTTGCACTTGGATGATGATGGAGGGTACTTAATTAACCAAGCTTGATGAAAAAGGTTATGAAAGGTGAAGGTTAGAAAGGGATTTGGATGTGGAAATCACACTGACTTCGAGAGGGGTTTTCTGAGCTTGTTGAGAGTAACTGATCTCTGATTTTTCTCCCCCTCTGAATGAGGTTAGGTGTGTTTAGGCACACTGCCGATAGGCAGGGTTTTGAACCTGCCGTTTGGTAGTGTCTTTCAGGTTCCTTCAGAAAATCGGTCGCAGAGCGCGAATTGTTGATCTGAATCGCGCATGGGGTGAATTGTTGGAAAGGTATTTTAGAGGCCTTAGAAAGTCCTTTGGAATGATCCGGGTTCGGGAGTTGACTTTGGATCAAATATGGCTCGAAAGCGTTCATCGGTCTTTTGGATGAGGAAACTTCGGACGCAAACGGATCGTTCGTCCGCATGGTAAGTCAGAATCACGCACGGGGTAGATCATTAGAAAGTTTAGGAGATGTACTTCGACATTCCAAAAGTCTTTGGCCTGGTTCAGGGAGTTGACTTTGGTCAACCGGGGCTTAGAAGCGTTCAGTGACCTTCCGGAGAAAACGGATCGCTTGTCCGTATCGTAAGTCAGAATTGTGCACGAGATGGATTGTTGGAAAGGGGATTCAGTGCCCTTCAAAGATTCATTTAGTCTCGGTTGAGCTAAAGAGTTGACTTTGGTCATATGGAGCATGGGAATGTCCAGTGACCTCCTGATCGAGTTTCGAGGGAAAATGGGTCATTCATCCGCACCGTAAGTCAGAATTATGCATGGGATGGACCGTTTGAAAGGGGATTCAGTGCCCTTTGAATATTCATTCAGTCTTGTTTGAGCTGAAGAGTTTTAATTTTGGTCAAGCGGAGTCTGGGAGTGCCCGATGGCCTTTAGGTCAGTACCCGGGGTATGACATGGATTTGCAATGGTGAAGGGAGGTGCTAGGGACCTTAAAAGAAGTTAAGGGGTATTAAAATGGGGTGTCTACAGAGCCCCTTAATGGGTGTATTTGGAATAAATAAAACCCATCGAATAGATACCACATGATGCTTTTGAAAGAGGATGACCGGGGGGTCGAGGTCGATTTTTAAGACCTAAGGATGAGGATGATCGATTCAGCAGGTCGAAGCTGATTCTGAGGGCTTGAAGATGAGGGTGACCGATTTTGTGAGTTAAAGCTGATTCAGTTGGCTTAAAAGGGCATGTTGGGGATGGTCTTAAAGGAAGGGTTTATGTCAATTCCGAGGACCTATAACAATAATGGGGGCGACCAATTCTGCGGGTCGAAGCCAATTCTGAGGGCTTAGGTTGTGATGACTGATTCTACGGGTTGAAGCCAATTTTGTGGGCTTAAGTTGGGGATGACCAATTCTGCGGGTCGAAGCCAATTCTGCGGTCTTAAATTGGGGATGACCAATTCTACGGGTCGAAGCCAATTCTGCGGGCTTAAGGTGGAGATGACCAATTCTATGGGACGAAGTCAAATCTGCGGGCTTAAGTTTGAGATGACCAATTCTGTGGCTCGAAGCCAATTCTGCGAGCTTAAGTTGAGATGACCAATTCTATGAGTCAAAGCCAATTCTGCGGGCTTCAGTTTGAAATGACCAATTCTGCGGGTCGAAACCAATTCTGCAGGCTTAAGGTGAGATGACCAATTCTGTGGGTCGAAGCCAATTCTGCGGGCTTAAGTTTGAGATGACCAATTCTGCGAGCTTGATTTGGGGATGGCCAATTCTAGGGGTCAAAGCTAATTCCGTGGGCTTAAGGTGAGATGACCAATTCTGTGGGTCGAAGCTAATTCTACGGGCTTAAGTTGAGATGACCAATTCTGCGGGTCAAAGCCAATTCTATGGGCTTAAGTTTGAAATGACCAATTTTGCGAGCTTAAGTTGAAATGACCAATTCTGAGGGCTTAGGTTTGAGATGACCAATTCTGTGGGTCGAAGCCAATTCCGTGTAATACCCTGTGATTTTAATGAATTTTAAATGGGTTATATTTTAAATTAATGGATTGATTGGATTTTATTATAAATTAATTCATTTGGGTTTTACCCGAATTGTGAATATTAAAATGAATGATTCGGTATATTACTTAAGGATATTTAGGTAATATATGAATGTGATGCTATTGATGTGGCTGTGTGATACTAATTCAGTAGTTTGAAATTTTAGTCGGATGCGGTATGGGACGTGTCGGGACAAATTGTGAGATTAAATAAGAAACTTATTTTTATATCGACCTTATAGTCATTTTGGCTGCATCGTTGCATCCGGAAGGGTTGAAATAGTCAGAAAAGTCTATTTGGATGTTAGTTTTGGGTCTCGGGTCATTTGGAAATGAAAAGACAACCTAAAAGGGCATTTTGGTCATTTTTACAAGGGGATGAATAGTTATTTCGGATTTTGTTTTATTATAAGTATTTGGAGATTAGTTGTACGTGGGTTATTCATCTGTTCTACACAAAACTTGAGAGGTCACCTTGTGAGAGAGTGAAAGGTTGCTTGGGAAGAGAGAAATTTTATTGGAAAGGAGGATAACTAAGACCAAAGGTCACCACCACCAACCACCACCGGAAGTTGGCCGGAGAAGGGGAGAACCACCTGTGATTTACAACCCCAAAGGATCAGATCTTCATTAGAGGCAAGTGTTTGATAATTGCTATCTAAGTTTGTATACTGTCCATGTTAGAATAGTTATAAAAAAATGAGATTTTTCATGTTTGGAAGATGAAAAGATAAAGTTGTTAATGGATTTCTGGATAATGGAGTTATATAGGAATCAAACTCATGTTGTAGGTAGATAGTAATCCAAGAAATAATCCTTAAGTTGTTAAAGAAATTCTAAAAATCATTGGTGTGTTCTTGAAGATATCATGTATATAATTTGCTAGAAAAATAAGATAAATATATGCTTTTAATTCAAACTCTTGATAATGAGATGTTAGGAATGATTTATAACCTGCTAGGTGTTAATGGGTATTGATGATGAGATGTTGGCTGTTGAATCTTAGAGGGTTTTAGGTTAAAAAATGGTGAAAATGAAGAATTCTGGGAAAGAAGATGAACAGTGACATCTCACGCGATCTCGCGCGAAGTCGTTCGAGCGAGATGGCATCTCGCGCCAAGTTGCTCGAAGGACGCGTGGAAGTCGTTCAAACGATAATCATTCTGGTTCGAGCGATAGAGGAAATTTTTGGAGACTTTATCACAGTCCAGCTTTGAGTTGCCGGTTTATTGGAGTGAGAGAAATTTCCAAATAATAAATTCATATAGGAAAGAATTTTGGGAAAAGTATATGAGAATTCATACTTTAATTATTTCGGTATAGAGAGAATGTACCATTGGTTATAATGGGACTTTGGGAAGATCAGTAAGCCCTAGATAAGAATCGAATTAATGTGATTGGGATTTAATTGATTAGAATTATGATAATTAAATTGAAAGAAATTTCGATTGCTAGATTCATGTGTTGGATTCTAATTGGTATGCATGAGGATTAAGGATAGGTCCAGTAGGTGAGATTTAATATAACACATGGGTAGACTTAGAGTTACAAATTGAACATCAAGGTGTGAGTTTAAGCTCATTATTGATTGCGCAAAGACTGAGTGTAATATGAGCGCTTAGTGGTATGGCTCCTGGTTAGAGATGGGAGTTCAGACCACATTTAGTTGAAAGAGGGGATGAGGTTATCCCGATTGCGTATTTGAAGTTGACGGACCTCCTCGATCGACAAAGTTAAGTAGTAGTGTATTGGAGGGGTTCCTTGTTTGGATTTAGCTTTGCGAGACGCTCCGCGCATGAGCCTTAATGACGTCGGGAGTGGAGAGATGTTATAGGATGCGAGGATGTTGGTTTTGTTGATAAGTCATATAATGTGAATGAAACACTATAGACTATGAGCCTTGTGTTGATGCTATTCAATCCTAGTTGATAGAAGATGTGTTTATAAGAGATTAGAAACAATCGGTCATAACCCTAATTAAAGGAGAGTTTAAATTCGTAGTAATTCGGGAGATACGATGAGATGGACCAGTAGGATATTAGTGATTTCTTACTTAATAAAATGTTGAGGAAAAACCAAATTAAACCTTGAGTAATGAGTGAGACTCTGAATTATAATATTATGACTTTACTTCTCAAATTAAACCTTGAGTAATGAGTGAGACTCTGATACAGTAAGTAGTTGCGACTTCAGGATTTATTTTTTTAATAAGTGAGGACCATTTTTCCCAAACTTTGTCTTGAGAATAGTATAGGGAAGATTGCGTAAAGTTTAAATTCGATTCAGTTGAAACTATATGGTGAGTCTTGGCGTATAACATCAATAGGGATTTTTGATAACGTACTGTATGGGCGGTACG
Organism: Sambucus nigra; assembly: GCA_949130495.1. Classification (NCBI taxonomy): domain Eukaryota; kingdom Viridiplantae; phylum Streptophyta; class Magnoliopsida; order Dipsacales; family Adoxaceae; genus Sambucus; species Sambucus nigra. The sequence continues at coordinate 191,606,764 of OX422220.1, forward strand.
ACATAGATTACTTGCAATGTGAGATTTATACTCAGAGTTGACCTTACCAGTATGATTTATCATTCCGAATTTCAGGACAAAATTCTGTTATAAGGGGGGAAGTATGTAATACCCCGTGATTTTAATGACTTTTAAAATGGGTTATATTTTAAATTAATGGATTAATTGGATTTTATTATAAATTCATTCATTTGGGTTTTACCCAAATTGTGGATAATAAAATGAATGATTCGGTATATTACATAAAGATAGTTAGGTAATATATGAATGTGATGCTATTGATGTGGCTGTGTGATACTAATTCAGTAGTTTAAAATTTTAGTCGGGTGTGGTATGGGACGTGTCGAGACAAATTGTGAGATTAAATGAGAAACATATTTTTATATCGACCTTATAGTAATTTTGATCGCGTCGTTGCATCCGAAAGGGTTGAAATAGTCAGAAAAGTCTATTTGGATGTTAGTTTTGGGTCTCGGGACATTTGGAAATGAAAAGACAACCCAAAAGGGCATTTTGGTCATTTTTACAAGGGGGATGAATAGTGATTTCGGATTTTGTTTTATTATAAGTATTTGGAGATTAGTTGTACGTGGGTTATTCATCTCTTCTACACAAAACTTGAGAGGTCACCTTCTGAGAGAGTGAAAGGTTGCTTGGGAAGAGAGAAACTTGCTTGGAAAGGAGGAGAACTAAGACCAAAGGTCACCACCACCAACAACCACCGAAAGTTAGCCGGAGAAGGGGAGAACCACCTGTGATTTACAACCCCAAAGGATCAGATCTTCATTAGAGGCAAGTGTTTGATAATTGCAATCTAACTTTGTATACTGTCCATGTTAGAATTGTTATAAAAAAATGAGATTTTTCATGTTTGGAAGATGAAAAGATAACGTTGTTAATGGATTTCTGGATAATGGAGTTATATAGGAATAAAACTCATGTTGTAGGTAGATAGTAATCCACAAAATAATCCTTAAGTTGTTGAAGAAATTCTGAAAATCATTGGTGTGTTCTTGAAGATATCATGTATATAATTTGCTGGAAAAATAAGATAAATATATGCTTTTAATTCAAACTCTTGATGATGAGATGTTGGGAATGATTTATAACCTGATAGGTGTTAATGGGTATTGATGATGAGATGTTGGCTGTTGAATCTTAGAGGTTTTTAGGTTCCAAAATGGTGAAAAACGCAGAATTCTGGGAAAGAAGACGAACAGTGACATCTCGCACGATCTCGCGCGAAGTCGTTCGAGCGAGATGGCATCTCGCGCCAATTCGCTCGAAGGACGCGTGGAAGTCGTTCAAATGACAATCATTCTGGTTCGAGCGACAGAGGAAATTTTTGGAGATTTTATCACAGTCCAGTTTTGAGTTGCCGGTTTATTAGAGTGAGAGAAATTTCCAAATAATAAATTCATATAGGAAAGAATTTTGGGAAAAGTATTTGAGAATTCATACTTTAATTATTTCGGTATAGAGAGAATATACCCTTGGTTATAATGGGACTTTTGGAGGATCAGTAAGCCCTAGATAAGAATCGAATTAATGTGATTGGGATTTAATTGATTAGAATTATGATAATTAAATTGAAAGAAATTTCGATTGCTAGATTCATGTGTTGGATTCTAATTGGTATGCATGAGGATTAAGGATAGGTCCAGTATGTGAGATTTAATATAACACCTGGGTAGACTTAGAATAACAAATTGAACATCAAGGTGTGAGTTTAATCTCATTATTGATTGCGCAAGGACTGAGTGTAATACAAGCGCTTAGTGGTATGGCTCCTGGTTAGAGATGGGAGTTCAGACCACATTTGGTTGAAAGAGGGGATGAGGTTATCCAGATCGCGTATTTGAAGTTGAAGGACCTCCTTGATCAACAAAGTTAAGTAGTATTGTATTGGATGGGTTCCTTGTTTGGATTTCGCTTTGCGAGACGCTCCGCGCATGAACCTTATAGACGTCGGGAGTGGAGAGATGTTATAGGATGCGAGGATGTTGGTTTTGTTGATAAGTCATATAGTGTGAATGAAACACTATAGACTATGAGCCTTGTTATGATGATATTCAATCCTAGTTGATAGAAGATGTGTTTATAAGAGATTAGAAATAAACGGTCATAACCCTAATTAAAGGAGAGTTTAAATTCGAAGTAATTCGGGAGATAAGATGAGATGGACCTGTAGTATATTAGTGATTTCTTACTGAATAAAATGTTGAGGAAAAACCAAATTAAACCTTGAGTAATGAGTGAGACTCTGAATTATAAAATTTTAGAAGTAAAGTCATAATATTTTAATACGTAGGATTTAAAGAGATATAATGCTACGTATGGGAATTATCTTAGGGTAATGTGAGTACCTTGTTGATATTATATTATAGGTATGATAATGCCTATTTGATATGATTGATAATTTACGTGTATGATATACCTAACTTACTTGCTATCGATGGGGAGGTTTGCGCGTGAGGGCAGTCATATCTTGATGCATCCATGGGATCTTTGATTTATCGCTCGAGAACATAGGTCTATGAAAGATGTATCGGGGAGTTGATAAGTCCGCTGACTATGGGAACGCAGTTATGTGCGTGACCCATGGATACGAGCACTATGTTCGCCTCCAATTTATGTGTTGATGTTTGTGGTTCGAGGAATCCTTACCGAACCTTTAGTCCCCTATTCGGCAACCAGCGATATTGGGACATGATAGCAGAGTAATGCATTGCACCGCAGCTGTGACTTGGGGTGCCGTATTATATATGTATATATATAATGGATTAAATGAATGTATATAGTGGTTAGTTCATTCTACTGTGTGATAATTGTAGATGACGGTGAATAAAGAAAAAGAAGTGAATTAAGTTAATGAATGTTTATTCTTATAAATTTGAAAGGATTAATTCATGTTAATGAGAGAAGTATATGAATGATTATACTACGTATGGTATGGGACATACAGGGTTATGATATGTGATGGAATCATATTATGGAAAACTAGTGAAGAGGAACCATTAACTAGGAGGTTAATAGGAAACGTTAAGTGCGCACTCTAGATGAGAGGTGAGAATAACAAGTGAGAGTATGGCTACTAACATGTACATAATAAATGCTTTATTGCACTTGTTAAATACTTGATGTTTTCAAAATCATTTTCACATCGGGTTCTGACCCATTTCCTTGCATATTTTCTTTTCTATTGTACCTTCTATATCAGGTGTTCAACAGCAGGGACGCCAACCTTAGTGGATTATGAGGAGCTATGGAGCTATGGAGTATTGCTTAGACGCCTATCTTCATTTGATTCATAGTGTTCTTTTATTTAGGGCATGTCGCCCAAAAGGAACTCATTTATCTTCTTTTCTATCGGAGTCAAATACTCTTGTATTCGTGTCATTTTAATACATTTACGATTGTTGGGATTACTGTATCGGATAATTATTTGGGAATGTTTATTCCAATTGTATTTAAATCCTTTTGTGTTATCTGTTCAGTTATTAGTGTAGAATAATATGTGTAGTGTTATTCATAAAACTAAAAAAATGGATTTTGTTGAATTAAACTATGGAAAGTTTTTAACATCAGCTTAATTGGGTATTGGGTGATTTGTAAATGTTTTCGACAGTGATGCTAAGAATGAGCCAACTGTATATTCTGTTTTAATTTGGTATGGGACTGGCCACCTGGTATTTAGTTAGGCGGGGTGTTACATTCTGCGGGCTTAAGTTTGAAATAACCAATTCCGCGGGTCGAAGCCAATTCTGCGGGCTTAAGGTGAGATGACCAATTCTGTGGGTCGAAGCCAATTCTGTGGGCTTAAGTTTGAAATGACCTCGAGGAAATTTTCTAGGGAAATTACCTCGTGATTTTTATTTGAACTGGGGAGTTGATTACTGAGGAAATCCTTGTGTGTCTTCTGGAGACTTTACCGGGGGAACATCCAATCTGATGCTGGGGAAGCAATTAGGTGGTCCAGGATTTGAACATTTTTCTCAGGGAAATTTGGGACCTTTGGGAAATAGGATATGATCCTGAAGTTTCGGATATTTTGGAGGTCCTCTAGGGACGTTGTCGGGGAGAGATTCTCTTGGCTTTTGAGAGTTCCACTGGGGAAATAGGGGTTACGCTTGGGGGAGTGTAAAATTTTCTTGGTGAAAATGTTCTAAATCCTCTCCGAGATTTTTAGGAACTTTCTGAGGATTTTTTAGAGTTTTCTGGTGTTTTCTGGGAATTTTTGTACGAAAATTTAAAAGGGGTGCCGGTCGGCATGGTTCTAGCATTCCGATCTCTAAAATGGCCACTTTTGTGAGCACTACAATTCATCGGGAATGGTTGGCTGTTGATGACTGGGCAAACGTGTAGTGGAGGGCCAGGGCGCCTCTTGCTTTGGGGAGCGAGAACTCTTTTGACGCATTCGAGCCGGTTGCGAATGAGCGAACCTTGCTACAGGAGCCGTCGCGTCATCGCTCTTCGAGGGTGATGAACCCTGGCGGTTATGTAAGTAAAATGACTTTTGTCATTCTTTTTTTTGTGGTTTTCCTTTTTTCTTGGATTCTGACAAGGTTTTTCTTTTTTTGGTAGTCTAATGTTTCTTTGTCGAATATGCGTGCTCGCGGGACGCCGGGGCTTAAGGATGTCTGGGAGTATCTTCCACCTGTGGTGCGTTGGGTGGTATCATCAACAGGCTTTGGGAGGTTGGCGTCTGTGCTAGATGAGATGTCTCGTTTGACGAAAGTCTTATGTGCTCTGGGGAAGAGGTGGTGGGACACTACCCACACCTTTCATTTTGGCTTCGGGGAGATGACTGTGACTCCCACAGATGTGCAGTAGATACTGGGGCTGGATTACGATGGAAAGGAGATGGAGGTGGATCGCTCTTTGAGGGTGAGGCCGGAGGTGGTGGGTGAGGCTCTTGGTGATGTGGGGAGGATAGTGTCTGGGGACTCCATCCGTCTGTCGCTGCTGAAGGATGTTTTTCTGGGCAGGGCGATTGATGTGGAGGACGGGCTGTAGGTGAGGCAGATGGACCAATTATTTATTTTGCTGGTGTTGGGGGGATTTCTGGTGGCGCCGAGCGGCGACGTTGTCCACTTATGGTTTTTACCATATCTGGGGATGTTTTCGAACATCCCCCTCTATGATTGGGGGAGACTGACTTCGGCCACCCTTTATTTCTCTTTGGATGCATTCAGTCGGTGCTGTCGGCAGTCTTTTACTAGAGCCATGTATCTTCTTGAGGTATTCTTTAATTTTGTGCATTTTCCTTTCATGCATTCGCATTTTCCTTATGCAACTCTTTTGATTGCGAATTCTTATTTGTGGCAGACGTGTTTCTATGAGGTGCTCGGGTATAATACCCAGCTGATTGCTTTGAAGGATGAGATTATTGTGGATTTTTACCGGTTGCATCGATGGCGCAAGGCCAATCGACAGTCGGGGAGGTCTCTCTCTTTGGATGCGGTGCGTCAGGTCTTGAATGGCCTGACCGGTGATAGGGTAAGACTTATTTCTTCTTCAGTCTAAGACATTTTTGTGCTCTAATTTTGTATTTGACTCATATCTGCAGGGGATTTTTCAGGTGACCTTTTACCCTTGGGGGACGGTCATTCAGGACGCAGGGTTGACTGGAGTAAATGCGCATATGAGGCTTTTATTGGCGCATTAGTTTGGACACTCTTGGTATCTCGGGGAGAGGGTGGTCCGACAAATTACTGAGTGGGAGGTGGTAGTGCCACCTGCGAGGCCCCCTATGTCTATGAGGCGGGAGAGGCTGCTGGTAGAGGATGCTAGGATCGCGGCGATGATTGGCGAGTCCTACCTACTGTATACCGATACGGCCGTGCCGTATGATTATATGGACTTTGTTATGAGCTGGCTGATGGCACCCATCATATATGATGCACTTCCCCTCCCTCCTACGGGTTCGAGTCGAATAGTGGGGTCCTCCCACATCGGTGACATCTGCGGTGGCGGCGACTTCAGAGGTACCCTTTGTGTGACTGCATACTCCTTCATACAATATTCGGTGGGCTGATGGAAGGATGGTGCCTATGTTACATCGTCCTCATGCGATGGATCCGAAGGAGTTGGGATTGATCGAGGAGGTCATTCGTCCTGAGGTATACCTTTCTGTTCTTCTCCTTTGGTTTCTTTTGATCTTTTTTGCTTGATACTGATTTTGCCTTTTCTTACAGCACATTTGGGTGTCCACCACTTGGCTAAGGGATATTCGGGACTGGGTATCTTTGGTGACTGCCCATATTCGTGATGAAATTCCTATTCCTTCTTGCATGGTGCCTTCTGCCTCATCCGGGGAGGAGTCTGGTTCAGGTAGCGGTGGTGCGTCATCTCACCGTCGGGGAAAGGGAGCGCGTCGCAGGGGTGGAAGCTCTTAGGAGAGAGAGGTGAAGATTAGGTGAGAGAAAGACACAGGTAATGTGGGTTTGGGCTGAGTTCCGTTGTTTTTTTGCTTTTCTTTCCTACAAGATGATGTAACACAGAGAAATATCTATGCAATGCAATGAAGTTTTCTGATTATCTTTTGTTAATGATAAATGAATGCATGCACATGCGCTTTTTACTTTGCTGCAGAGACCGCAAAAAGAAATATTTTTGGGATTTTGAAAGGAAGTTTTAGGAGAATTTATATAAAGATGAAAAGGGGATTTTTGAAATTCTATTGAGAATATCAATTTATTTTGAGTTTTCTAAATTTTGACAAAAGAGGAAAAAGGAAAATTTCCAAAAGTAGGGGTTACCGATCGGCAAGCACCTTGTCCTGCCTATCGATAGGTCAGTCCAGTTCTATCAATTTAATGTTTTGATTGGTACACTCTTTAGCCTTTGGTACCTTGTGGGGCAGGATTTCCTTCGATTTCTGCAAGGGTTATGTCTTTTGTGGGAGTTTTCAAGTATAAAAGAGGGGTAAGAGTGGAGTTCTTTTCTCACACTCTCATATTTCAAACTTTCTTATTCTGTGAGATGGCTCTCCCTGGTAGTGTTGAGTTTGCCAACTACCTAGAGACTTTGGAGGCGATGTGCTCCTATAACGTCGACTACGATGCTTACAACATGCATCGAGTTTCTTTATGGTGTAATCGTCCCATAGAGTGGAATATGCTGATGTCGGTGTTGGGGATAAATCTCGGCGTTGTTATGGCTCTTCCTGAGTTTTCCCATTCTCCTCGAGAGTTATTGGCTGGGCTTCTTTGTGTTTCGTCCTCGACGACCGGTTCACTGGTGGCTGGAGGTATGATTTCTCTTCCAATGGTGTTGCGATCTATGCATTTTCAGGAGGTTGGTGATGCTGGATATGCTGGAGCTATCATTCTGGGCTTGGTTTAAAAATTACTGCTGGTGATGGGGAGCTGCTGGTGGACCCACAACTTGTAACTATTACCTCACGGATGTCCTACCATCGAAATCATGTGGCGGTGATACTGTCAAAGACTTTGAATGACTTAGATGCCTGGAGAGAAGGTCGTTCTGACTTTTTGAGGGGTAGCCTTGTGATGATGTTCATGTGGTTATTTGAAAGATTCCGCCCGGTGACTCCTCCGAAATACCATTTGTCGGCTGTACCTAATTTCTTTTCATGCCATTTCATCAGTGTTGGCCTGGATTTTGAGAGTTGGGAGAACTGGTTCGTGGAGCATGGGGCTCTAAATCTGTACTGATCAGTACCTTGGTGGTGACAGCTGCTGCCTATTCTGGAACTGGGAGAATACCCGTATGCCCGGCTGGTTGGTCTCAGACAGACCTCTTTTTATTTCCCTTGGCAGCTTTTACGTAAATTTGGCTGGGAGAATATCGTGCCACCGCGAACACTAGACTTCTTTCCAGTAAAATATTTGACAGAGCATCTGCGCATGCGGCTTGGCTCTTTATGGGAGAGTCGGCATCCATCGTCACCTCCCTCTCAGTCTGCTGGGAAAGTTTGGCACATCCATGGGGATTATATGAAGTGGTTATGGAGGAGAGTAGTTAGTAAGATATTGGTAGTGGAGACTGGACAAAGGTGGATTTCCTTATCTGATACCATGGAGGGAGGTGTGGTGGTTTTTCTGAGGCTGGTTCGAGATTATCGGTCCAGGGAGTGTCGGCGAAACTCTATTCAGGCAGGGGAAACTTTGGAAACCCCATGATGTAGATAATGATAAAGAGGGCTCCTCTGGTAGCTGTGGGTAGGACTCTTGGAGAGTTTATTTTGTACCGGGAAATAAGTTTGGTTTGACTTTTTAGAAAGGTAAGGGCAAGGGAGTTATCCGTTCCTTTATGTAATTGTATTGTAATTTCTTATTAGTGAAATAAATAAGTTTTTGAGCATCTAGCTGTGCCTTTTGATGAATTTTGTATTTTGAATTATCTAAGTCGATCGCTAAGGCATACATGATCCTTTTGTTCAAATATATGTTAAAGTGAGCTATCATTCTCGGAGATAAAAAAAGAATAGTTTTTGTGAAAAAGAAGGGGCCGTGCTCATGTAAGATGTATGAGTTGCCTACGTACCTTTAGGGGTTTTTGAATTTTTTTAATTTTTCTAAAAATGGTTTTTTTTGCAGAGGATCAGGCTCACGTAGTTCTGGGTAGAGGGAAATAAAGAGATTTTTTTTAGAATAGAAGGGAGATGAGAAGAGTCGTAGCGCGCCGAGATTTTGGACTAGGGGTAAAATTTCTTGAGATGATCCAGGTTGACTGGATGAGCTATCTCTTCTTCATCTAAGTCGGTGATCATGGCGGCACCGCCGGGCAAGATCTTCTTCACAATGTATGGGCCTCTCTAATTGGGATTAAATTTCCCTCTGGGGTACCAGATGGGCTCTACTATTTCTTTGAGGGCTAAATCCCCTTTTTAGACACCGTGGTCCTCGACTCTCTTATTGAATGAACGTGCTATTTGGCGATGGTACCCTTGTATGTGATATAACGCCTTCAGTCTCATTTCATCCAAGAGTGATAGCTCGTCGAGGCGGCTTTGATGCCAGTCCTCCTCACTGACCTTTCTTTCAAGCATGATGTGTAACGAGGGTATATCTAGCTCCACGGGTAGGACCACTTCCATGCCATAGACTAGAGAGTAAGGGGTAGCCCCAGTAGAGGTTCGAATTGAGGTTCGGTATCCCCAGAGGGCGTATGGGATTCAATCAGCCCAATCTTGATAACTTTCGTTCATCTTGCTGATGATGGCTTTGAGGTTCTTATTAGCGGCTTCAACTGCACCATTGGTTTGAGGTCGGTAAGGAGAAGATTTATGTCTCTGGATCCCATACTCGTTGCCCACTTCTGTGACTTCTGCCTCAAAATGCAACCCGTTATCTAACACTAGCTCGTGTGGGACCCCATATTGGCAGATGATGTTTTTCTTGATGAATTTAGCCACTTTCTTGGCATTCAGAACTGTGTATGACTCAGCTTAGACCCATTTGGTGGAGTAATCAATGGCCACCAGGATGAACTCATGTCCGTTAGAGGCCTTGGGTGTAACCTTTCCTATAATGTCGATGCCCCAAATGGAGAACAGCCAGGGATAAGTCATGTTTTATAATCCTCGTGGAGGCAAGTGTTGAAGGTTGGAGAACTGTTGGCATTTGAGGCATCTCCGAACATAGGCAGTGCAATACTAGATCATGGTGGTCCAGTAGTAGCCTTGTCGTATGATATTCTTAGCAAGAATGTGACCGTTCATGTGGGGTCTGCATTCCCTTGCTGTGGATTCTTTGCATCACCTCTTTAATGTCAGCCCCTGCGATGCAGTGTAGATGGGTTCCATCGAAGTTTCTTTTGAACAGTGCTTTGTGATAGATGATGTATTGGGTGGCCAGTCTTCGAAGGGTTTCCCGGTCTTTCTTGTTGGAACCCTCGGGATACTTACCATGCTTGAGGAGGTTCCAGATATTATAATACCAACAGTTGGCTAGCTCGGGATCTTCTTTTGTGATGAGCTCAATGTGGTAGTAGAGGGTTGGTTTATCTTTCTTTTGGACCAGGAAGGGGACCATTGTTATTCCTTCGGGCATGTTGACTATGGAGGCCAGGGTAGCAAGGGCATTGCCTAGGTTATTTTTTTCTCGAGGTAGGTAGTGGAGGGTGATAATTAGGAGGCTAGTTCTTCTAGGTGGGCATGGAAGGGTTAGAGTTTCTCGTCCTTGACTTTCCATTTTCTGAGCACCTGACTAATAATGAGGGAAGAGTCCCCATAGACATCTAGGCATTGGATAACTTTCTTGAGAGCAACTTTGAGGCCTACCGTACATGCCTCGTATTCAGTCATGTTGTTGGTGCAGGGAAATCCAACTTGATGGCGATGGGAGTGTGGGAGTCATCTGGGGCGATCAAAAGTATCCCAATGACATATCCCTTTTTATTGGCAGCGCCGTCGAAGAACATTTACCATCGGAGGTCTTCTCGAGCAGCATAGAAGATGTTTTCATTTAGAAATTTGGATATCCAGTCATCAGCCTCTTCCATGGGGTAGTCAGCGAGGTAGTTAGAGATGTCTCTTTCTTTCATGGCTTTCTTTGTGACATACATGATATCAAACTCGTCTAAGAGCATCAACCATCGATCCATTCGACTGGATAAGGTGGGTTTCTCAAGCAGGTACTTGATGGGGTCTATTTGGGATACAAGCTTAATGGGGAAGGCGAGCATGTAGTGTCTCAACTTTTAGGTTACCCAAACAAGCGCGACACATGCTTTTTCCAAAGCGGTGTAGTTAACTTCGTACCTGGCCAATTTTCGACTGGCATAATAGATGCCTCTTTCTTTGCGGGAATGTTCAAGGTATTGGGCTACCAAAGCCCCAGCTGCAGTGTCAGTTATGGTTAGGTATAGGAGTAAGGGAGACTAGGTTGTGGTGGCATGAGTATCGGAGGTTGAGTCTGGTATTGTTTGATTCGGTCGAAGGCTTCTTGGCAGGCCTCGTTCCAAAATTTGGTTGAATCCTTTCAGAGGAGTTTGAAAATTGGTTCACAAATGGAGGTGAGCTGGCTGATGAACCGGCTGATGTATTAAAATATCCCAAGGAAACCTCGAACCTCTTTCTCCATTCGGGGAGGCAGCATCTCATGTATGTCTTTTAGCTTGTCAGGATCTTCTTCTATCCCTTTCTTACTGACCATGAATCCTAAGAGTTTTCCCTTTGTAATGCCGAAGACACATTTCTGTGGATTGAGTCTCATCTGATATTGTCGCAATCATTAGAAGAACTTTCAGAAAGCGGGAACATGACCTTCTTTAGTTTTGAATTTGATAATCATATCATCCACATAAACCTTGAATTCTTTATGAATCAGATCATGCAAGATAGTTATGGTATCCCTCTGGTAGGTAACCCCGGCATTCTTGAGATCAAATGGCATAATAGTGTAGCAAAAGGTTCCCCATGGGGTGATGAATAGGTTTTTTTCTTGATGATCTGGGTGGATTTTGATTTAGTTGTATTCGAAAAACCCATCAACGAATGACTTGAGAGCATGACTGGCCGTGTTATCCACGATCATGTCGATATTGGTTAGCGGGTAATCGTCCTTTGGAGAGGATTTGTTCAAGTCTCGGTAGTCTATACACATCCAAACTTTCCCTCCAGATTTCGGCACATGCACTATGTTAGCTAGACATGTGGGACATTCTATCACACGAATGAAACCCACGTTCAGCTGTTTGACCACCTCTTCTTTGACTTTGATCAACCATTTGGTGCAGAGCTTTCTCATCTTTTGTTTAACCGGATTGTAATCTGGAAGAGTGGGGATCTCGTGATGATCAATTTCAGGATCAATGTCGGGAATATCATCATAGGACCATGCTAATACATCTACAAATTCCTTCAATAATTTTTCGAGTTGTGCGCGCTCATGCTTATCAAGGGTAGCCCATATCCTAATTTCATGCAGTTGGCTACTAGAACCGAGGTTAATAATAATAGGCTCTTTTTCATTATCTTGAATGCGGTTATGTTGTTTGTTATTATCCTTATTTAGATCAGTTAAGAATTATTCATTTGCAAAAGTTTGATTAGAATCTAATCAGTTAATGTAAGGCACAACAAGATACTCAAAATCTTAGTTTATTTCATTGATAGAAAAAACAACATTGAGAACCTCATCAAAGGAGGGATCGATTACATTTGTGCAAGGATAGACAATAGAAGAAGAAATGGGGTAAACATTGGGGTTAGGTGAGATTTCAACAGGTAGAACTGGCGTAACATGCCAGTTGAGGAGAGGTGTATCAGCAACTTTAATCAGGTTGGATGGATCCAATGATGTAGTGCCTGAATGAACCATGCAGAGTGTCAGCCCCAGTGTCTGTCAGTTGAACGAATCCTCGGAGTCACTTTCCTTAGTCTCTTCGGTATCTTTGATGAGTCATTGTACATGGTGTTGGGAAATTTTGGCCCATGGATAACTATCTTGGAAAAAGATCTCCATTCCAAGTTTCATCTTTTTACCTGTATGGTCATACCATGGCTCTAGAAAGTCGCAAAAGGGGAAATCCTCTCCCTCTTTGATGAATCGTCCAATCAAGGAGTCACCTGAGATGGTCTGGATGTAGTCTAGTCTTCTCTTTGGTCGAGACTAGAGGATTATTCTGAGCTCTTGTTCTGATGGTTGATACTCCAAACCACAAGGAGGGAAAGCTTTCTTCAGTTCAATGGGATCAAGTATCCCTTGCTGTCTTTGTCTTAGCCCCAGTCCAGGCATGAAGTGCATGTTTCTGAACATCTAAATCACATTAACGTTGCCAAGAGGGTTATATTCTGCACAAACCCTTTGTTTGAAATCGTCCCCTGTCGGGAGTAGGAGTGGCTCAACTCGGAATCCTGATAGGAGCATATCATTTGACCCATTCTATATCTCAAGGATTGGACTACTCGTACTTGCACCTTTGGCATTATCGTCGTCACCCAAAATGGTGATGACTCGTCCATCGATAAAGAACTTTAATTTCTGATGGAGTGAGGAAGACACACCCTTGATACTGTGGAGCCAAGGTCATTCGAGTAACATGTTGAAACAAGCTGGGATATCAATATCTTAGAATTCAACGACAGGGTTTATAGGGCCAGCCCTTATTACAAGTTTTATGGATCCCATCACCTCCCGACGGGTATTATCATAGGCACGTATAGCAGCGGCAGTTGGAGCGAGGTCACTTTATTTCAGTCCTAAGCATTTGAAGGTTCTTAATGGGCAGATATTCAAGGCGGATCCATTATCAATAAGAGAGAGTGGTATGATTTTCCCCATAACTTTGACGGAGATGTTGAGTGCATGATTGTGGTTTGGCCCAATTCTGGGGATTTCTTCTTCGAAAAAGGATAGCATTCCAGTAGAGGTCAAGGATCTGACTAAATTTATCGCTTCTTCTAGTGTAGTAGAGGGAGGAACTTTAAGTCCAGTGAGCAACTTGATCAAATCATTTTTGTGTATCTGGGAAGACATAAAAATCCCCCATAGAGTGATGTTAGGATCTTTCTCTCCTTAAGGGTCATCTCTGGCATAGGAAGATTTTTAACGCCCTTCACCTTATCATTGGCTGGTAGTGAGCTTGGGATCTAGTAATGTCTCCCTGATTTGGTCATGTGATTTATTGAAGAAGGGAAGAACATGAACCCTGTTTCTTCATCGATCTCGGGTTGTTTGACTACCTTATTTATTTCTTTGAGGAGCTCGTCAAATGATATCATCCCACACATGTCGTCTAGCGGGCCAGTTTCCTCAAAAACTTATTCTTCATTCGAATCTTCGAATTCTCCCCCCCCATCCGATGGCAATAACTCTGTCTTTCCATGTAAAGTCAATGCATTCCACAACTTCAATGGCTTCTTCATACATGTCTTCCCATTCTGTGGGGATATGTAAGGGTGAAGGGACTAGGCGCCCTTGTAACTTCAGATTATCAAGTAAATCGGTCATATTGCAAATATCATTGGTTTTCCTGAATTATTCTACCATGATCTGGACGACATCATCCAGGACGACTTCATCGGTTGGTACCACCCATTTATCTGACTCTCGGGCCCATTTTCGTGCTTCCAAGAACAACGTACTGAACCTTTGGCAATTAATGATCATCTGTGAGGGCAATTTTAGCCCGAACTCTAGGAGTTAGTTTAACACTTCTGATAATTCCATACTTCCATTTTCAGAACGGGTACAGACATCGATGCATGCTCTGGTAAGGAGTGACAGTGACTGATCAGTGAGGCTAACAACACGTTTGGAGAGGTTTGGGAGAGTTTATGGGTGTGATTTGAGTTAAGGAATCAAATTCTTGGTTAATTTCTAGGAAGATAGCATTGGTATGATTTGGGAGTGGGTTATGAGTAGTGTTTGGTTTTGGATTGGATGGTGGGGCAATGGTACCCCGGTCAATTAGACCTTGGATTATGTTTCGAAGGTGAAAGCATTGGTCGGTGGTATAACCAGCGGTTTGGTGAAAGGCGCAATGGGCATATGCCTTGAAGTTTCTTGGAAGTGGATTTGGCAATGGATGGGGATCCAAGGGTTTGATGAGGTTTTGGCTTAACAACGCTTGATAAACATTGGAGAGGGGAGCATTAAGCTCGGTGTATTCTTTTCGAACTGGGATAGGGCGGCTTTCTGGTGCCCACGAAGTGGTTGGTTGAGAGATGTTGTTAATGGTTGAGACTGCAACACTGGCAGGTTTGTCATATTTTCTAGGAGTGAAATGTCCGGACGCTTTCTTTGGTTCAATTTCTATTTTAGAAAGACCTTACTCAATTTCTACTCCTGCTTCTCTGAGAGCTTAAAAGTGGGGATAATATTATCCTCCCATGGTTGGTCGGACATGGGGCAAGAAATTTTTCTTCACTATGTTGACTTATTCTTCCTTAGATGGCCGATTGGTCATAGTGGCTGGCTTTTCCCTCCATCGGACTATAAAGTTACTGACTGATTCCCTAGAGTTCTGTTTGACAAGCTCTAAATCACGGCGAGTGACCTCAAGCTCTTCGTTATATTTGTACTGCGATATGAATTCTTGGGCTACATCCTCCCAGCTACGGATTCTAAACTCCTCGAGAGACAAAAACCATCGGAGAGCGCTATCCTTCAGAGTTTGCTGAAATAATTGGTCCATCACTTCTTTTGAAGACCCTAGGATAGCCATGGAATGGTGATAACTGCGAAGATGGACAATCTGGGGTCCACTTCCTCCGAATTTCTCGATATTCGACATCTTAAACTTCTCGGGTAACCTTGCCTTAAGATAAGGAGACATGTGGGTGTAGCCCATGTAATTTCCAGAGATTCAGACTTGGTCGAACTTCTTAGTTAGCATCTTGAGATCTTCTTTGACCTTGTTCAATTCTTACTCTTTCGGATCAACGATCGCAGGCAAGTTAGCCCCAAGTTGGTCAAGGTTTGGCATAGGAAGCTGGGCAGGCGGCGATCCATTAATAGGAGGGATATGTGGGGCGTGCTAATACTCTTTAAGAATCCATATAGTATCGGGTGGACCCATAGCATGAGGGAATAGGGCATCGGGCTCTTGAGGAACAGGAATCTAGTTTCGTTGCATCTCTCGGACCTTAGTTTGAAGGTTGTCAATCTTGGACACGAGTTGAGCTAAAACTGCCATCAGATCTGGCTGCGCAACTGGTACTTGATCTGTGTTCTCCATGGAAAGTGGATGAATACCCGAATCAGAAGAGGTAGCAAGGGAATGGACAGAACTCTGGGGTGATTTGACTGAAGACCGAAGCCAATAAGGAGCCATGCCAAGGACGTGCGATCGACCTAAGAAGGCATAAAATGGTTTATTTTGAGAAAAAAAGGAAAATATTTTTGACATTTTTTGTTTCTCTTTTGAGATCGAAGGACAAAATATTTTTGGATTTTTGATAAAGCAGAGAGAAATGTTTTTGGATTTTTGATAAAGAAAGGAAATAATGTTTTGGATTTTTGATAAATAAGGAAAAAAAGTTTTTGGAAGATGGGTCTCAGCATGATTATTATTATTATTATGTTCTCACTTGTATTAAATTCTCCTAAATGCAAAATGAAATGCTGGACGGGACCCGAGCCTGGAAAAGTTGGGTTTGTAACATATGCAAAGCTATGGATGAACTTGTAACCAGGCTCACGGGTAGGGTCCCATTTTAAAGATGCACAAAAATTTGGGCGGCAGGCCGACTCAGAATTTTGGCAGAGTTTTGGGTCAAAACCGGCAATCTAATATGTGTGTCCTCGGCTTGACACCTATATACGGGTATGCAGTTTGGTTGGGTGAATCGAAAAGGGTTCCCCCTTCGGCGTGGCTTCCAGGATATACGCTTTGCTTTTTGAGGGCAATCGGTACGTGTGGACAAGACATTTGATATGCCTGAGTGTACGAGAATTGTCTCACCATAGACCTTATGGGGACGGTACGTGTGAGAGAGAGTTCGATATACTCGGCGTTTGTAAATGAGTTCCCTGCAATATACCTCTCGTCATGATTTCGGTTAAGCGGTACGATGCGGGGGACCGTTGGATATACGTCGAAGGAACTTGGCCAATGGAAGGTGAGATTCATATTTCTTAGGCTAACTGCGCCCTGCCGGACCAGCGCCCATCACGAAGTGACCCTCCAGTTACTGGACAAAATTTGGTCAATGACAATGCTCTTTGGTGATATTGTGTGAATCATGCATAATTCTCTTATTAGTATCTTATGATGAGAGTATCTTTCTTGATCATGCCCAACAAGGAGTAAAGTATGAGTACCAATGATATACCAAGTATGGGTGATGCATGCAACATGGGGATATATGTGATCCTAGGTGCACGTGGTGTGAAGTGTACATGAATATTTTTTTATAAGTGTGTGAATAGAAGCATAAGCATGAGGTACACATGAATAGTAAAAGGGGAACATGCAAAATAGGGGAAAATATAAACAAATATAACACCCATGTAAATAGAGTCTAGCCCACAATTTAAATAATCCCCAGCAGAGTCGCCACTGTGGCCATCCCCGATCCTCGTGGCGGGAGAGGATCCTTGGTCCCGCGCGTCCCTCTCGGGTGCGCTTTGGCCGACGTCGTTGATGAGGTGAAAAATGTAGAGAAATGGAGTCGCCAGTCTATTTTACTCAAAACAGACAAAATAAAAGGGAGCCATCCCAAAGGACATCATCCAAAGACATACTGATACATACGAAACCAAAATGATTCGAAAAGGGTTCAGAGGCTAAGTTACGAAATCGAAAGGTGTTAGGCACCCAATCCACCCTTATGGTCTCTCATGTGTTATTGCTATTTTCCTTTATTTCCCCGTGATATGTGTGCATGTGTATACGTAGCGGAGATAGGAATCATCGACTTGTATCATGGAAGAGATAAAGCGAGTCATCCATAGGAATGTTCTGAAAAAATAATATTAGAAAATAGGATTTATGCGATTATCCTAACGTCGATCATTATAAGGGAATGATAACGCATGTGGAATAATACACCACTAAGAAAAAATATATGTATAGGTAAATATATAGAATCTAAGAGAGTTAAGTTTAAAGAATATAGAGAAAAAAGAAAATGAGAGAAAAGTAGGAATATGACTCGAGTCACGGGTTTTACCCCGAGACGCCTACATAGCCTATAGAGGCATGAAATTCCACGTAGTTTGCATGCAAAATGAGGGGTGGGATTTATCCCATAAATCCAATCGGGGACTTCTCTTATATGTGTGTGTGTGTGTGTGTGTAAAAAAGTGTTTTAGTCGTGAGAAAAGTGTGAGAATTCCGGTTTGGAATTTATGAGCAAATCCTCTTTTTCTTATTTTTTGGGTTTTATTTATATGAAAATAAGAGATGTACAATAATACTAGATAAAACATTTATTAAGATATGTGAGATGAGAGAATAAAAGTACTAAGTAATAAAAATAAGTTAATGCGAATTTAGGGGAATTTAAAGAGAGAGTTGAAAGAGTTGGACCTTCTTGGAGATCTTGGATGTTGGAGAGAATCCCTTGCACTTGGATGATGATGGAGGGTACTTAATTCACTAAGATTGATGAAAAAGGTGAAGGTCGGAAAGGGATTTGGATGTGGAAATCACGCTGACTTCGAGAGGGGTTTTCTAAGCTTGGTGAGAGTAATGGATCTCTGATTTTTCTCCCCCTTTGAATGAGGTTAGGCCCTCCTTTTTATTGGCCCAGGGAATTTTTGATCGACATTGACCTGGTCCTGCCAATCGGGAGTTGTGTTTAGGCACACTACCGATAGGCAAGGTTTGGAACCTGCCGTTTGGCAGTGTCTTTCAGGTTCCTTTGGAAAATCGTTCGTAGAGTGCGAAACATTGATCCAAATCCTGCACGGGGTGAACTGTTGGAAACGTATTTTAGAGACCTTCAAAATTCCTTGGGACTACTCCTGGGTCCGGGAGTTGACTTTGGGTCAAATTTGGCTCAGAAGCGTTCGTCGATCTTTTTAACGAGGAGACTTCAGACGCAAACGGATCGTTCGACCACATGGTAAGTCAGAATCACGCATGGGGCGGACCATTAGAAATATTAGGATATGTACTTTGACATTACAAAGAGTTTGACCTGGTTCGGGGAGTTGACTTTAGTCAACCGGGGCCTGGAAGCATTCGGTGACCTTTCAGAGTAAAATTGATCGTTCGTCCGTACCGAAAGTTAGAATTATGCACAGGATGGACTGTTGGAAAGGGCATTCAGTACCCTTTGAAGATTCATTTAGTATCGGTCGATCTGAAGAGTTAACTTTGGTTGAACAAAGCTTGCGAGCGTTCGGGGACCTCCTGATCGAGTTTCAGGGGAAAATGAGTCATTCGTCCGCACCGTATGTCATAATTGTGCATGGGATGGACCGTTGGAAAGGGTATTCAGTGACCTTAGAAGATTCATTCAGTCTCGTTCGAGCTGAAGAGTTTGACTTTTGGTCAAACGGAGCCTGGGAGTGCCCGATGGCCTTTAGGTCAGTACCCGGGGTATGACTTGGGTTTATAATGGTTAAGGGAGGGGCTAGAGACCTTAAGAGAAGTTAGGGGGTATAAGAATGGTGTCTCTACAATAAGACAACACTTTTTTTGAAGTTTGATCTATGAGTGAAAAAGAGCTTCAATCATTTATAGCTATATGTGAAAGAACTTTTACCAACATCTAATCAATTCCAGAAACATAACTTACTTTTTACTCCATCGGGATTATAAAATAATACACCAACCGAGTTTTACTTGGTGGAAACAAAACATATAAGTCTATCAAGGGTTTATCACAATAAATGGTATCCCCTGAATATTGATTCCTCTGAATTATGATCTTAGACCTACTTAAACAACTGTCACTCAATATGCGGGGATAATTTGACCTGATATAAATCGGATCACACTCATAGCACTCAAAGTGACATTTACGCAAGCATTCCAATCCTTATAATTCTCGGGATTAAGAATTTATTCACCCTTTGCAAATTATGTGAGATTTTCTGAGTCTAATCAAGACATCCCTTAGAGTCAAATCTCATGGGTGACCCTGTTCAATACAATCCTGGGATTTACCAATCACAATCCTCTGTCGAACTATTGAAAAAATTCTAGAACCATCATACATGTTGGCATATTTTGAGATAAACTAATGGGATTGCATCACAAGCGTTTAGATATGATGTTAACTCCCTATCTAGGTTATGAACGTTTTAATAGTACTAGAACCGAAATTTTGATCTTCTAGTGATCAGCCTAAATTCGACTCACCAAAATTCCTGTTGAGATTTATCTAATGACATATCTATAATATATTAAACCAAATATAAGGTATTCTTGTAACCATGATTCTTATTTTAAAATGAACTGACACTTTTATTAAAAAGTAAGCATCATATATGGTTTTAGGAATAAAATTGCAATAATATCCCAGTTAGTCTTAAAATCGCGATATATCCTCTTTAGTTGTCTTCAAAATGATAATAACTTTGGCTTCCCCGGTGGAGTCAGCAATCTAAGATTTTGTTACATTCCTCCAAATTGTAGCTTAATCTCATTGGGAAAACACATATTCCGAGGTAAAAAGCTTGAAATCCTCACTTGACCTAAAACCTAATCTTTGTACCTAAAAGTTACAAGACTATTAGGCTAAAATATTTTGACCATGCTAGAGGCATGGCAAATTTTGATCTAGTACACAATATAGCATGCATGAGGCTCTCCACTGTTAAAGCATTAGGTATATTTCTTATTCCTTCCATCAAATAAAGTGTCCTAAGACATTTATTCTCAACAAAGAGATTCCATACTTATCATAAATATGTTCATGGATTCTCCTAAGTATTTTTTATCGAATATCTGAACAACCAAACTCCAATGTAAGACAGTACTCCCACCTCATTCCCGATTAGGAAATTATTATCCAGAAATTTACTAGAAATAACACCATGTTTTTCGTCATGGTTCTTATACTAACAAGTCCTTTTTAGGCTTTGAACAAAATAATAAATTGATTACATGATCAAACTGAATGACCCAAGATCTTGATGTTAACTAAAATGCATAAATGGATGTCACAAGCTTACATCACTTTGCTTTTTTCTAACCTCTTATTATGTACGTGTCAAGACGATCGTTCAGGAACATAGTCTTAATGTTAAGAGAATTCAGACATACTTTAGCCTAGCTATCACGAGAAGGTTTTCTCATACTCAATCCTTTATTTTTGAGTAAAACCTTTAGCTAGCCTTGACTTGAAGGTTTACAACTTTTAATCCATCTTTCTTTTAATTTATTTTAGGTCCACTTATACCCAATGGGCTTTACCCTATCAACAAGTCTACAAGTCCCAAAACTTGATTCAAATATATCGAGTCCCTTTTGGTATCCAGAGTCCTAAGTTAAAGAAAAAGTCCTTTCTTGAAATTCCTCATTTTAGTTCCCAGGACACGGTTTGTATTTGGCTGGGATCATATAAAAATGATCACCCAAAACAATAATAATTTAGGACAACTCTTGATTCTCCCACTACGATGTGGTGTCACTTGATATCCAGTATAAGTGATAAGTGTATCCTAAAAATCAATAATGTCCCCACTATAATAGGTAAGTGAATTATCAATATTAAGTCATATTTCATCATGTATGTGTGGTCTAACAACATTGGTAATACGACATTCCATTATATTTTATAAGTCCAATTTTCACTTGCGCCCATGGTTTATTACATAATCCTTTTCAAATAATCGGGAGTTGATGCAATAATTGACCTTTTCGTACTTATTATTATGATATAAACTACCTTTGAAATTTTTGGGGTGATCGATGAAGAGATATACCTTTTTCCTGAATTTTAACTTCCTTGGATCGCTCCACAACACGAGTGTCGGGGACCCCAAATCTAAACATGCCCTAGAATGAGATTGCTCCCACTCTAATGTTCAATAAGAGTTGAAGAAATTGATTAAAAAGAAATAAAATTAGAATATATATGCCCGCCTTTTACATATAATTCCAATAAGAATGTTTCAGTCCTAAATTTACCACTTAGGACTTTATCATGCCTAAAAGATTCTTATTCCTTCTTTTCCTCTACAACACTCTAAAGAGGAATGCCCAATGTCAAAACTGGGATAAAATCCCATAGCTTGATAAATAATTCTATAACTATCCTAAGAGGTAAATACCTCTATATTCATATTGTAAAATTTAAATTAGTTCACCTCACCCATGCTCCACCGTGGCTTTACACACTTTGAACTAATCAAAGGCTTTAGACATGTGGTGCATAAAACTTAGTCTTTCATACTTTGAACTAATTAAAGGTTTTAGACTTATGTTGCAGGAGGTAAACACATCCATACCTTTGAGTAATCAAAAATGAAATAGGTGAAGCACTCAAAGCCACCTCTTGACTGGATAGTTATCGAACCAATCTAATAAAAAAAAACCATTTCGAATGCATCTTCGGCTCTATCTTTGGGCAGTGAAGGTCCCCTTGGTCATTTTACCTTCTAAACAGAGTTGAATACTAGAAGTTCCTCGTCTTCTAATGAACTCAATTATCCATTTTAAACTAGACTTCGAATTCCGTTTAGAATCAAATAACCTCAGTATAAGTGCCTAACTTCGGTTTGGTTTGAGAAGGAAACTTTCTCTTTAATGATCATGTCATTAAAGTTATTCATTTTAGTATTTAGCAGTATTAGTGAGACAAACTTATAATGTATAAATTATTTTCCAATGTACCAAAGCAGATAAAAGATATCCCAATATTGATAAAAGAAATTATAAAATCAATCGAATATATGTTCAAAACCAATTTAAAAAATCAAAATCAATTATTCTAAAACCTAGGTACATTCAATAATTTACCCACATTAACTTTATGTCTACACCAAAATTCATAAGAATAATCCATTGCTAATACCGTTGTGTTATTCTAATTTCTCAAAACTTAGGAACATATCTCTTTAAAGTAATTGCCTGGTTATTTAGAACCCTTGCCACCATAAATCATGCATTTACTTTTAAGGGAAAAAACCATTACCATGTCCTTTTCCATACAAAACAAAAAAACACTATACATGTTTCTATAAGAGTTATAACTACTTGTAGTGAGAATACTTGCCTATTGACTATTCCACTACTTCTGAGGAGTATGAACTTTTCTTAACCCAAATCATTGTACTTGAGACTTAGCCTTATCACCTACCTCCTTTCAGGAAATAAGTAAAGATATTTCTCAATAACTAACACCAACCTTTAGCTACCGATGATCCTCACTCCTGAATTATGAAATGGTATCAGGTTTCCCCATCATGCCTAATCCAAAGAATCCTTAGTTCAATGAATGATGCAAATTATTTCAAGAACATGATTCTTACTTGAGTTTCATCAACCAACATAGGTGTTAACATATTCTCACCTGTCAGTTCTTTAAAACCAAATATTCACATATAGAATTTCCCCGATGGGGGGACCGAACACATGTGACACTCACTACACCAAAATGGTGAAATTGTCACCCTTTAAGCGCTTAGCCTTGTCACGGTCATTAACCGTGATAAGGCCGTGACAAAGGCTTGTCACTGTCAATGACCGTGACAAATCCATGATAAGTACAGCTGTCACGAACTTGTCACGCTCATTGACCATGATAAGCCTAATAAAGTTGTCACGATCATTGACCGTGACAGGCCCGTGACAATTCTGTCAGTAAAAAAACCTCCCTTTTCTTTTTTTCCCACCGATTTTGTTCCCTCCATTTCTCTCTCTCTCTCTAGCGGCTGCTCTCTATCTCTCTTTAGAACTTTGGTATGTTTTCTCTCTCTATATCTCCTCCATTTATGAATATGTGTATGTATATGTGCGTGTGTGTATTTATGTGTGTGTAAATGTGCATGTGTGTGTGTGTGATGTATATACGCGCGTGTGTGTGTGTGGGGGGGGGGGGGAGGCAGTAGGGCTGGGGGAGGGGAGGGGGGTGTATGTGCGCGCGTGTGTGTGTTTATATATGTGTGTGTGTGTATATGTGCGTGTGTATATATGTGTGTTTGTGCGTGTGGTGGGCAGGGGCAGCCGGAGGGGGGGTGTATATGTGCGTGTGTGTTTTTTTAATTAATTTTTTATTGGTTTATTAGATATTTCCCCTCATATTGTAGTGCCCCTTGTAAAAGAAATAATTGATTTAATATTGATTGGTCTTTAATTTTTTTTGTAAATTAATAATTGGTGCCCCTTTCATATGCAAGTAGGATTACCCCTCATTGTAAATTAGTAAATTAATAATTGTATACTTTAATTGTTAGTTGAATTGATGAAAAGAATTAATTGAGTAGATGAATTAGAAGGAGTACGGGATACACCGTTGTTGTTGCCATTGCAGTTGGATTATAGTGGATCGATGTTGGGTTGGTTAAAATTTTAAAAGTGTCGTGACCACTGGATTATTGTCCATATGGGGGTGGGATTTTTCAACTTTTTTTAAAAATTACTTTGTATAACGAACAGTATATATATCGTATGATAATTAAATGAAACATACTTGAAATTACATATAGTGCGCATAGATACCAGCCTTCTAGTTCTTATGCATACGCATTCAATAGCCCTTAGACCCGTTCGAGAGTCATTACCCCTGTAATTAGATATCTCGAATTGTCCCATTTGGATAGTTTGGGACTGCATAATTTCTGTATAATAATATTTTTTAGTGGCTTAAAGTTGTTACTTTTGGAGGAAGTTCTGCAGTCGTATCCTAATGTTATATGGGTACATACTAGATTGACAAGTGTGACTGTTATTTCAAATTATCAATTGAAATAACACTCACACTTTCCAATCTACGTCGTGTACTTGGAGAACTACGGGGATATGCTGCCGAATTTTTCTCAAATCGTAACAATGTGCATGAGCTGTTAAGTATATTATAGAAAAATGTGTTCTTGAATCAGATAGGACCACTCTCCTTTTAGAGGATATGGAGGAAATAGAAATTTCTATTATATATTGAATTTGAATCTAAAATTTAAAAATCAAATATAAATAAGACATAATTAAATGAAACATACTATAAATCTACGCTTCTTACCTTTATAAATCTACGTTTAGAAATCAAATATAAGAATACTATACTAATCCATGAATATTCGCTTCTTACCTTTAATAGGTGATTAGTTGCGGTAGGGGTGATGGGATATCCGAAATACAAAGAGTGGATATACACCCCCCCCCTCCGGCTGCCCCTGCGAAACACATCCCCTGGGCCAAAGGCACCAAGTGATGACATCGACGTCTACCTGGCTCCTTTGGTAGAAGAATTAAATGAGTTATGGGAAGAGGTTGTGCAATCGTTTGAATCTTTTAGAAAAGAAGAGTTTACGCTGAAAGCTATGTTGATGTGGGCAATTCATGATTTTCCAGCTTATGGGACATTATCCGCTTGTGTAGTATATGGTTATTTGGTGTTTCCTATTTGTGGAGAGGAGAGTGAATTTCTTAGTCTATCCTTTAGCTCAAAAACTGTATACCATTGCCATAGGAGGTTTTTACCCCCGGCTCATAGTTTCAGATTTGAGAAAGGTTCTAATTTTTTATTAGGTGGGGTTGAACATAGGCTACCGCCGAGACAACCTTTAGGTTCAGAAATTGAAAGTAAATCTTCTGAATGTAGCCCTAATATTCCAGGTAAGAATCCCAAATTTAAGAATGTCAGCATAAGAAGACCCCAACTGGGAATGAAACTGAGACAAGAAAGGCATGGTCTAGGAGGTCCTTTTTATTTGACTTGCCTTATTAGAAGAATAACCCGGTGCACCATGTATTGGATGTGATGCATGCAAAGAAGAACTTCACTGAACATATTGTGGGCACTTGCCTTGGGGGGAGTCATTCGAAGGATGGAGAAAATGCATGAAAAGACCTTAAATCGTTGAAACTTAAGCCACAACTATGGTTGAAAGAAGATAGTAGGGGAAGGAAAATAATTCCCCCTGGTGCGTTTACTTTGACGAGTGGGAAAAGGAAGGTTCTTTTAAACACAATATATAATTTGAAGGGCCCATTTAATTTTTCGTCCAACTTGCAAAGGATTGTGAATTACGCTACTCATGATTTACATAAGTGTAAGTCCCATGATTGGCATGTGATCATGCAATTGGTTTCTCTATTGTTTAAGCACTGTTTCTCCAAGCACAAGGATTTGAGGAGGGATATTATGCAAATTAGTATTACCTTCTCACTCTTGTGTGAGAAGGTGGTCAATCGAGAACACATAGTGGCCTCAAAATTGACAGTGACCGAAGCGATTTGTGTGTTGGAGAATTACTTTCCCCCAACATTATTTGACATAAGTGTTCACTTGTTGGTACACCTATGAGACTAGGCACTTCTTTGTGGTCCAGTTAGATATTGGTGGATGTATCCGTTTGAAAGATCGATGAAAGTTTTTAAAGATTACGTCAAGAATACGCGATACATTGCAGGATCAATTGTAGAGAAATACATCACCGTGGAGTCATCAATATATACTCGGGAATATATGCCTGACTCGATCAGCGTTGATGACAATAATGAGTTCATCAATGATGGTGGTCATGTGATGGGAAAATGAGTGAAATTAACGAGTTTGCAACATGAACAAGTAGATCATTATCTATTTGACACGCATATAGATGTCGAAGAGTGAAAAAATTAAGTTTAAATTACTTTAATGTTTAACATTTTTTTAGATTATTTTATACATGATTAATTTTGTAATATGCAAAAAATATGAAGCCTGTGAGAATAATAAAAGACGAAAAGCAATGGTACAATCAGACAACGAATTTAGGTTGTGGTTGTCACAAGAGGTTATTATAATGAAAATGGTCGTTATATAACGTTACATTACACTCAAACTTTACAACTAGTCTAATTAATTTATCTATATTCTCAACTCTTAAAGATGGGTGATGCGACATCAAGGATTGTTCGTCTAGCCACTGGACCCTTGTTCGTGACACAAGAGTACGAAAGTATATATTGAACGGTTACGTATTCGGCGCAAAAGTGTACGAGGAAAGTACAAATGTACATAACTCGGGCATTTCATACAAGGCTCTTACTTTCTTTCGAGCGAGCGCAAAAGATAAAAACCTTGTTGAAGCTGAAATGACTTACTATGGTGTAATTCGAAATATATTTGAATTGGATTATATAAGCTTCAAACATGTTGTATTTTACTGTGACTGGGTAACAGTTGAGGATAAAAATGCTTGTAAAGTTGATCGTGTCACCAATTTGATCATGGTTGACTTGTCCAAGTTGAAGAGTAACAACCACGTGAGTGATGAGCCGTTTGTTTATTCATTTCAAAAGGTTAACCAAGTGTTTTACTCGAAGTATATCAACAACGAGCTATGGTCAATTGTCCTACATGTGCCAAAGCATCTAAATAGTAGTGTGGATGACTTGGCTGCTCCTATTGAATATCAATCCATTTTTTATGATAACCCGAATTTGAAACAATTTTTCAATTTGTAATAAATATTCCAATTTGTACTTTATCAATCCATTTTTAATGCTTTTAATTGATTTGCACTTTATCATTTTCACTCTTGTGTATTGTGCGCGTGTGTGGGCAGTAGGGGTGGAGGTGGGGATGTTTCAAATTTTTAGTAATTATCCATATTATGATCTAGATGTTGTTGTTTTGGAATTCAGAATTGAGGTGTTAAACAATAACAATTCATTTGGATTTGTAGTAACTGTACATATTTGCATGTCTTATTCTAATTCATTTTGATTTGTACTAATAACAACATTTTTTACAACAAATGTCTCCTTCAGGTATTAAGGTGAGGATGATGATGCTGTCGTCTGGGATCGATGGTAGCGGAGGCGAGGAGGGATCCTCGGCCCCTAGGCTCCTAAAATATGCCAAATTAGGTATGGCCATCGAGAACAAGACGGGGCTATTAGTAAGATCCCTCAAGCTGGTAAAGACGATCATCGGCACGGGGTACACTAGTTGGACGGAGGTGCCAAATGAGCTCAAGTTAGCTATTTGGGTGGCACTACAAGTAATGCATTTATATTTATATTTATATGAATATTTCAATTTCAATTTCGATTTCATTTTATATTTATATTTATTCGCAAGTAACATTGTATTTGTTGGACAGGAAGAATTCAGCCTGGATCCAAAGCTATGCGATTCCATCTTGGAGCAGTTGAGGGAGCAACACAAGACGTGGAAGAAAAATATGCGAACCCGGTACACTGGGAAGACCCGAGAGTCCATTATCTGAATGCGTGAATCCGTCCTACCGAAGGACCCGATCTCATTGACACAATGGCAAAAATTCATTGACAATGAGATCGGGGAGCGACAATTGGCATCTCGCCAATCGAGGAGGGAAAATCGAGCAAAAAAGACGGACGTGCACTACTCCGGCCGGACTTCTTACGCCTAGGTGGAGCATAGGATGATGGTAAGATTTTTTTTTCTATAACTACAGAAATATATTATTATGCATTATTTTACTTTGCAGGGCCGATACTAATTTTACTTTATTTTATTTCAGGGGATAGGGTGTGGTCCTGGGTGTAGGCCACATAGGCTCGATACTTATGTGGATATTCGGACGAAGAAGGGGAATGATAAGGAGGTGTCCCCGAGTGTCGCGACCATGATTGTAAGTAATCCGACAGTTTACTTTTTATTAATTATGTTATAATTTTTTTATTTACTTATTTTACTAATCATGTGCTTTTTGTCATTTTAGGCAAAGCTTAAGGAAGTGCATGAGTCACAGTCTGATGCCGATCAGGCATCTTTTTCCACAGACGCAC
The DNA here is from genome assembly GCA_949130495.1 of Sambucus nigra. Classification (NCBI taxonomy): domain Eukaryota; kingdom Viridiplantae; phylum Streptophyta; class Magnoliopsida; order Dipsacales; family Adoxaceae; genus Sambucus; species Sambucus nigra. The sequence continues at coordinate 191,635,057 of OX422220.1, forward strand.
TCAGCCAAGTGCTTGGCGCTAATTGTAAGGGGAGGAAAAGGGGGTGAGCTCGCGGGTGGCCAAATCTAAGATCGTCAGATTGGAGATGAGCGACATCAGTTTGGCTTAAACGGTGGACTCGCATAACACGAAGCTGTCCCGTTTGGAGGAGATGGTCCAAGATATATTCTCATTCATGAAGAATTCGTTGGGAAGAAATCGTAAGGGGAAAAGGAAGGAGAAGGTGGTGGAGGAGGAGGTGCAGGATGATGAGGATGCAGACCTCACTGCTTCATCGTCGACACGTGCGGACTTTGATGATCCACTCCCCTATTTGGCTCCCTTCAACCAATTGATGTCGACACTTGGTTGGTCGAGCATGTTTTTACTGGACATATTTGATGGACAGCGGATAGGGCAGGGGTTGAGGGACCCGAATACCGTCCAGGGTATGCCAGTTCATGGACGTTTGCTTCAAAACATCGAGTCTAAGGTGCTCGTCACGCATGTGATACCCGGGGGGAGAACTCCGCCTTGTGGTTATGCGAACAATGCGGCACGATGAATATTGCTGTATGTGTCAATTCGTATATCGTGTGGCCTACTCACCTCCTCAGAGCTAACCTTACTCCAGACATGTAGTGACATTATTTGAATTGAATTATTTTAAGTTGTTACATTTGAATTATATTTGGATTATATCGTGATGCATACTGTTTTGAAATTTATATTTGCATTATCTCTATTTTATTTGAATATATGATGTTTGAACAAGTACAACATTAACTGTAGGGCAGTGGCTGTCGCAATACTGCCCCACATATTTTTTTTCAATTTTGCCCAGAATTGTCACGATCACTGACCGTGACAATTTTTTATTAATTGTCACGGGTTTGTCACAGTCCTAACCGTGACAAAACTTGTCAAGGTCAAGGACCGTGACATGACCGTGACAAGTATAACGAACTTGTCACGATCATTGACCGTGACAAGTCAGTGACAACAAAAGTTGTCACCCCCAAAATTATCACGGTCATTGACCTTGACAACTCCGACTTGTTAAGTTCAATGATCGTGACAATTCGACATATTTGGTGTAGTGACTTAATTTAAATGAATTACCATATATTTTAAAATGTCGTGATTCCACGACTAAACCATCTGATAGAGAGGCGGATCAAGTTGACACAAGGAATCAATTGCACCACAATTTTAAGATAGTGACGGGAATTGAGGGTTAAATAAGTTTACTATCCCCTTAAGTCGGAACAATGTCCAATTACATTTTCAATCCTTAAAAGTTATTCCCATTAAAATATTAAAACTTACGCAGTGAGAAATGGTTGAATTAATTTTTAAAATCTTTTAATCATCAAATTGCGAAATTAATTTCCAATTAACACGTGAGAATTAATTCAATTAAATTTTAAGGTGGCATCCCTTATCGCCTATTTTTAAAAATTACTCTCATGGGACATCCTAGTTACCCTATAATGTGATATTTCTTGATGGGATCTTAAACCACATCACCTTGAACGAAACACACTTTCATCTTTCATTATGATATTTAGAAAATCAGGGAATCTTCTACCCAACATAATGAATAGCCGACGACTTTTGGTCCCACTCTTAATGACAGTGAATTTGATGGGGATGATATCAAAATTCGTGTCTAAATGTATACCAACGATTCATTTATTGAAATTAAACCCACTCGTGTAGAAATTCCTCAAAAGTAGGACCAAATTCACTCACATTAAATTTCAATAAACTATCACTTAAAAATCTCGAGAATATCGGATGCCCTGATTATATCCATCCAATGGGGGAAGATCAAGCTGACACGAGTAAGTAATCACATCACAATAATCAAGACATCAATGGAGACCACAGGGTTTATACGAAACCCCTCTCTCCCACTTAGTATTTTAAAAACTTGAGGGTTTTGAAAACAATTCGTTCAATTCTAAAAGACCAAACTTACATCCTTAATAATTTCTAATTTACTTGTACAAATTAAATTACCCAATTTAAGTATTTTATTTTTTCAAAAAATAAACCATTTTTAAATTAAAATAAAACCTGAAGATCAAAATTTGATACCTTTAAATTAATTAACTCGGTTTAATTCAATTTAGAAGAGAATAAATAAAATAGATTTTTGAGAAAAAAACATGATTTAGGTATCTCAAAATTAAATTCATGTTGTTCATAAAATAGGTTTCTCTAATTATTCTAGTTAGAACGCCAAATCATGCAACATAATATAATAATGAGATAAAGAAACTAAATAAATAAATATATGAAGATAATAAAAAGACATAAATGCCATTTCCATTATGGCCTAGTCATCCACTTGAAGTAAAAGACTTCAAGTCCAAGAATCAATGTTGTTGAAGACTTTCATATGGCCAAGAGTCTAACTCGAAGTAGGCTTTATCAAAACAAAGAGTTCTTGAGGATCTTGAACACGAAAATTGATCATCCATGTTCTAGAGATGTTCTGGGGAAGAACCACCACGAACCACCATAAAAAACACCCAAGAAGCAAAAACACATCTACCAGCGCCTATTCGGATCGATCTGACTGTCGGATCGATCTGGTCCTATTTTCGAATCGATCTGAGAGCCTTGTGTCTGACAGCTTCTTCTTGTTCTCATTTTTACCAGGCATAAACCTCCATGGCCCGTCCAAACCCTCATTAATCTCCATGAAACTTTGCCAAAATCTTAAACCCATGTAAATATACAATTCCAGTAATAAATAAACATTACAACACTCTTCCAACACCTCAAAATAGATCAATATTGAAATAATTAAAGAAAGCCTAATTATTACAACCATATCGAAGCTAGGAGAAAAAGAAACTATGGATAAACCACCATAGAATCCAATCCCAAAAATAAATATGTGTGACAATGATGGAAGAGTTATAAGCATAGAATCTCTACAAAACCATGTAAGTATGAATCCATACAACATGCCAAAACTGGGGCTTTTTGTTCAACAACATGGATATTTTTAATACATAATTAATCTCAATCGGGGCTCTGGTACCAATTTTGGGGAAAAAAACTTGGGATTGACTTTTACTGTGGCGCCCCGACTTAATTAAGTTAAACTCATCCTTTTTAATTAGCGATAAATTGCCTTAAATAATAAACAATGCTTTAATTTAAATCTCTAAGGAAAAATAGCATGAGATTTTTTTTTTTTTATTTCAAAGGTATGTGTAGATGAAAACATAACTACATTTACATGTCACCTATAAGTACTACACAACTTTACATAACCAAGATCTTCAGTTTAATATTTACACAACAAGATTCTTGATATTCAAACCATACTAGATATCCATCACTCCCCCGTTTTAAGGTCCTAACTTGGCAGTGAACTCCAAATGATAGGCATACCTGAACCATAACATTACAGGAGTGTAAGCAATATAAGCTTAGTGAATGACCATATACCACACCTATAACCAAATTGAATAACCATTTTTATTTTTTTCTAATCCTATAATCCAACAGGAATTGTGAAACTCTCGTAAGCCTGGACCCGCCACAGTCCAATTAATCCACCACAGTTATTGGGGACTACCACATCCCTTTATTAGGCCCGAGTACACAAACCTTTAAGTTGGATTAACAGGACCGCCACATCCTGTAGGACCCACCACAGTCCTTAACATTAAATATAATCACTTAATATTTCAATCATATGCATATGTTTCCTAAATACAACATCACTCCCATAAGCATTTTAACGCATGTATTGAACTACACATTTCCATATGAACATATAATCATCTATATTTCATAGGACATGTCACTCACCTTGGATTTGGTGCTAAGATTAATACCAAACTACTTCCTTGGTATGGTAGTATTATCTTCTTCCCCACCTAACAAGTCAACGTCATTAGTATCTCAATACACCAATTAACATTAAACCTAGTAATACATCACATCATTTGGTCAATCAGAAATAACTAAGTAGGAAATAAATATGATAATTCACATTTCTATAACACCCAAGTAATTAGGGTTCTAACACAATTTACGGAATGAAATTACCAATTCGCTAGACAAAGTTATGCCCATTTTATTACAACCTTTTCCAAATCGTTTCTCAAGAAAAACAGCAACACAACTTCAACTTCTTGGAATTTTCATAATTTTTATACAATATAACTTTGCATGATATTCCACCCAATATCAGTAAACACATTTAATAATATAAAACTAATGTTTCATAATTTTTAGGGCTAATTTTCTATGTCGAGCAAAACGTCAAACACTTGGTATGCATTCTTGCTCCTTTAGGGAAGATTTTAAACCAAAACTTCAAGCTATCGCCAAAGGTTAATTACTTGATATTTTTACACAATTTTCGGATATGTTATACATGTATTAGTCTATTTTACTCTCCAACTTGAATAACTCAATTCCAATAAGTATTCCATGATTTATGCCATTTTTAGCATAACTAGGTCAAAATAGAACATTAAGGCATAACTTAACGTTTTTAAGCATACAGAACCTTGACCTTGGGTATAATTCATGGAAACACATAATAAACATTTTTTAGCATAAATATACATCATAATAATGAATTTTCTAAATCAAAATTCTTTACGAAAAGATGATGTAAATTTAGGACTTTAAAGTATGCATTTACGATCATAGCTCCAGTTCTAATTTATGTTCTTAACCCATCCTTGTTCCAACACAATTCAGCAATATGGGTATCTTTAAAATATATATCCAAATCAAAAATAAAAACATGCCACGTATATAACTCATCCATGTGACCAACTTTAATAAAGACGTAATTACCTTACGAGGATTCCTTGATTTATAGAAATTTTCCAAAGATTTCTTCCTTAACTTTCTTCTCTTTCTCTCTCTTTAGGCAAAACTTGTTAATTCTTATGAGGAAGAATACATACCTCTCATTTATAATCAGAAATATGCTGTATAGTGGTCCAATAGCAATAGGGGTAGTGGTAACACGTGATTGGTTGGATGAAAGGTGGAATTAGACAATTCCATTAATGACACATTTGTCCCACCTTGATAAAATTACCATTACTCACTGTCACGGGACCCGATTTACTCCCTCTTTGTGTCTATGAGTAGATAACTTAAACATATACAACTTTCATATTTTGTGTTTTCCCAAAATCATAAAATTAATACGCCTAATTTGGGCTCGAACAAGAAAGTAGCAATTTACCAAAAATCTCAAAACTTTCACATTTGGTGACCAAACATTGCCAATTTCGTATCAACACCCTAATTTACTTTTATAAACATAATCATGCATTAAAAACATAATTTATGATATATTTAACCACATAACTAATCATATGTTCTAAACATGGTATCCCCGATCATAAGCTCAATTAGCACCTAATGTAAACAACATATATATCACATGAGCATGCATCCCCTAAACATGATAATTAACATGTTTAACACATATAAACAATTTATAACTTATAACTCCTAAGTTATAATTAATCATGTAATTAACCTTCCTAATCATGTTTTAGGGCCTTACAATTATAATGTAGACAAATTCATCCCTAAAGATCTTTGATTAATCGTGCATTAAAAAAACAAGAAATATGTTTAGAGATTAAACCCGGGGTTTCAAGAATCCATATCATTGCGAATCTTATTTTGATTCGTAGAGGAGACACAATTAGATGACGATAAAATCCTTGATACCGTCCAACGTATTCGAAAAACCTTAAAAAAAATCTTGTTTACGCTAGGGTCTTCTTTGTGTATTCCCCAAAGTCAAGTAGGTGGGTGGAAATATTTTTTTGATGAAAACCCTTGCTTTTGAGTGAGATATGGTCATCTCTCTCAAGCCCTCTTCACAATAATATGAATAGTATTTTTTTCTCACCCTTCTTAAACCCTTATAAATCATAATAACGATTAGCACCATTTTCCACACCTTTATATACAAGTACAAAAGGTAGGCTTAGGGCAGATTATGTTTCTTGAGAGTGTGGGTCTGACTACTTGGGTATATGAACTACACAGGGACACAAGACAAATAATTAAATTTGCTCCAAATATACACTAAAAAATATCAATTATAATTACTGTAATTATTTTGTTTATTTATTTAATTGTGAATTAACTCAACTGAATAATCACTATTGTACTTCAATTTAATTATCTCATAAATCACTAGGATATAATGAGGTATAATTTACAAATTGGATTAGGTACATGATATGATTCTCCACGTTATGTGTTGGATAACTGCTTGGTCAAATTAATTTACCATTAATCAAATCTAACCAACATCTAATAAATTTCCTTGATCCTCGGACTTAATTTATTTGCTACTCCATTGGGATTATAAAAAAATCCACCAGCGGGGTTTTACTTGGTGGAAACAAAATATATAAGTCTATCAAAGGGGTATCACAATCCACAATTTCCCATTGACTTGAATTCCTCAAAGTGTGATCTTAGACCTACTAACACAATTGTTACCCAATATATGTGGATCATTTGACTTGATATAAATCAGATTGCACCCGTAGAACTTAAATTGACATTTGCGTAAGCATTCCAATCCTCATAATTATCAAGATTAAGAATCTATGCACCATTTGCAAATGCTGTGAGATTACCTAAGTTTAATCAAGACAACCTTTAGACTCAAATCTCATTGGTGGACGTTAAATACATTTCAAGGATGTAAAAATCACAATAAACCATCATACAAGTTCCCATAGTTTAGGATAAAATATTGGGATTGTATCCTAACCATTGCTATAGGTTGAACTCCATATTTAGGTCGTGAACATTTCAATAGGTCTAGAATGGAAATTTTGATCCCCTATTGATTGACCTAAAGCAGACTCACCAGAATTCATACTGAGATCTATTGATCGACATGTCTAAAATATATTAGACAAAATATAAAGCATTCTCCTAACCAGGATTATTATTTCGAAATGAACTAACACTTTTATTGTAACCGTCACGTATGGTTTTAAGAATAAAAACCCAATAATGAACTTGGTTATGCACTTTTATCAGTGTGTTTTGTTTAACCTACTGCATTAGAGATTATACCTTGATAGCATTCTCTTCTTAGATTTTTGTGCATTCTTTAAGATCATTGTCGGCTAACATTTTTTGAGTTTTGTATGACCTAGGTAGTTCGAGTGAGCGATGAGACCTTTATTATTGTTTGGATTGAATCTTGGTGTGATTCATTACATATAGTGAGTTGAATCTTGGTCTGATTCATTAGATATAGTGAGTTGATATTGTGTTTATCGTGTTAGTATCTTGCTAGTTTGTTATTTGACATACCTTATCCCGTGCATCTATTATTGTCTCTAGTGACCTTTTAGTGTATGTCTTTACTACTGATTAAAATTTTATTTTTTTTATTATCTCGTGAGCTTATGTTATTTGTGTTCTTACTTGTGATATCACATTATTCTTGCTCTTGATGTCATTGTCTCACATGTCACTTCACATGTTCCATGCTCACATGTCTCTGTCACATACTTTCATGATATCTTATTATTGTTCACTCACTCCTACTCCCATTATGTTTCACATGTTTTCCCATGCTTTTTATGCTTTGATTTTCCATGCATAGCTTTAGGAGGAGTGATGTTTGCCTTAGGGGAGGTTGTATCATTTTGATTGAGATATCACTTGATTGTGGATATATTATCATGATACTTTTTCATTGTTGTTAGAATGTTGTTCCTTGTACGATTTGGTGTTAAATATCACATAATCTTCTTTATTTATCATTGTTTTTTTCCTTTTATCATTGATATTTTATGACTTCTTATTATGGATGTCACATACGCGTTTGATGAGATTTTTTGTTTATCTCTATTTCCATTCATAATCCCTTGTTGAGACCTTGTTGTACCATTACGTTTGGTACTTAGGTGTTCAATATTCATACCATGGTCTTTGGTATTTGATGCATGGATATACAGATGTTTGTGTGGATGGGTTGTGTACCTTTACTCTTTTTTATCATTCAGTCATCTTGATTCTTGTGGTACACAATGTGGGTGTTTTGAATTATTGGTCTTATCCATAATTCCATCCTCAATCGTTCCATTTTCTATTGGTATCATATTCTTGTGCTTATATTTTAAAATTCATGCTTGTTATACGATCTCATTTATCTAGTTCGAAGCTATGTATATCTCATATCCTACTTTTTTTTTCAATTATTTGATAGAGATATCATTCACCTTCTAGTGTTTTCTTGTGAAATTGATATTATTATACACATGTATATGCTCATTTGTTCTATATGCTCATTTATTGATTCCCATTATATATCCTGATTGTTGATTTTCTTTGCTAGCTTTTGCTTTGGTAGTATTTCTTTTGTTATTGTTACTTTTCTTGTTGCGAAGATATACCCGTTGTCTATTAAATGTCTTTTCTTTGACTTTTCCATTTCAAAAAGGAGGAGAAAACTTTAATCCTCGAGAGAAAGAGGGGGATAAAGTTTTATTTCCTTTATTTGTGTGTCAAAAGGGGGGAATTAGTTTTCTTTTAACTTATTAAGAGGGATGAAGTTTTTGTTACTCATTATGTCAAACGGGGGGATAAATATCTATGATAAGAGGAGTTGTTGACATTACTTAGGGATATGCTATGCAGTGGGATAACTTTATTACATTTTGGTATTCACTTTGAGATTATGTTGCTATATATCATATGTTCACATGTTTTATTTCAACTATATCATTGATACTTTATCAAAGGATTCACAAGTATAGGGAGTTACTCTTTATGCATGTTATTTCATGTGTGATGCGTTTTATTATTTCGTGTGATTTCAAGCATAACATTGATGATTTCATCTCCGTCTTATTATTTGGACTCGACTTTTAATGCAACGTTTGTCTAATGGATTATTTTTTACATTACCTTCCTACTATATGGCTAGCGAGCTGTGAGTTTTGTAAGGGTAATAAGATCATTTTAGGAGTTTTGCCATGGAATATCCAAATGGGGAGACTGAAAATGTAATTTTGTATTAATATTAGTTGGCTAGATTCTTATGACAAAACATTTTAGTCGTTGAGTCTTTCCTGTCATAGAGACTTGATTTGACGTGAGTGAGGCGCAGTCCTTTGTCTTAGATGGACTTAGATGAACCTTTGAATATTAAATATTTTGTAGGCCGCTCATTAAAGAATTATGTTGCCATACATTCATGTTGGAATAAAGAGTATATCCTTTTAATGAATGTTGTAAATATTAGGTAGCTAAACACACACATGTGCAGTACATTTTCTAAAAATTGTGAGATTTTTAAAAAATGACTCAGCGAGTGTTTTAAATCTATTTTTGGAGTTGTCTTAAATGTTTGAACTTGTTAAGGATCTTTAAGAACTTTTATTGCCTTAACCGTTCGCACGGCTCTATTTTGAGCCCATGCGCACGATGACGTTCGCATGACACCATATTGTACCCCCTGTGACGATGATGTTTTTCATGGTTACTTATTGCCAAGAATCATGTCAAATCTAGGTTTATCAATTGTAGGGTTTATCTTGATAAATACTAAATCATAAGTGAAACCACTATTTCTTTCAAAAGCTAAAACTATCTTGCTAAATCACGATGTTACAATCCATAGTTTCAACTGAACAATGCTAAATACATACCTCATTTCGTGACTAACAACTCATCACGTATCATTATTCTCAAATCAATATTATTCTCGAGCTTCATATAATTCTAGCTGGAACTGCTCATCATCGCCTATAGTACGGTTTAAAATAACTAGAAGCCAAAGAATACAAAAAACATTGTTATGTAAATAATTCTATTTCTATAACAATGTACATATGTTAATCTGTTTAAATAGCATAACTGGGACTAAAATTCGGGTAATACAACACAATTTATAGTAATCTGAAGCAAAATGAAATATCAACAACGATAGATATTTAAAAGAACTATATGGTGATTATAACTCGATATGTTGTTTATCAAGTTATAAAAAAGGGTTTAGACTATAACATGATAACCCATAAATATCAGCTATAGGGGCTGCAAATGCGTAGTCACACAATTACAATATCTTCTAAATCATATAATACATTTGGACAAGCAATCCCAAATAATTGGGGAATAATAACATAGCTTGGCACACTTAACCAGAGTGGAAATTATATGTATGTAGAAAATAAAAAACTAGGAACTCAATATCTGAGTCCTATAGGCCAATTATAACTGTTGTGGTATACATGGATCTAATCCCTGAATAGTAAGGTATGCAACTAGGGGTTTCACTGATAATGGTTATAAATTACAAGTTTATTCTGTAATGATAATAAAAAAATAACTGAAATCAAGGTTTAATTGGATGTAGGGGTTTACTGTAATCAGGATAAGTAACTGAAATCATGGTTTTAATATGATGCAGAGGTGTTCTACCATCCGGATAATTTTCTGAAATCAGTGGGTTTACTAAAACCACATGTTGTCAGGATTGGGCTGACTTGAGTTTAATTGGATAACGATTAAATCAATATTCAAGGTAAAGTTGAACTACACAAAAGAGTTCATAAATGACAACATGAGTTCAGAGGCTATCACATAGTGATATAAAAAAACACAGTAATTTTAAAGACATAAGCTCAAAGTATAATTGTGAAATAGAATCACCGGCCATAATTCCAATGATTTTTGACTGGCTTCATACAAGTTGTATATGATGTCTCTGGTTGTGATTTTACTGTAAGATTGTTACGGATAATCAAAATAGACATTTCACTAATTTATACGTATGCACATTATTTATTTTCTTATATCGTGACAAGAGTTTTACGTTATGCATAACTTGACTCAATGTTGAATTAAAGTAATTTAGTTAATGCGAATAGTGAATTAATATTAATACACATTTTTCGATGTGATCTGACTTCAATTTGTGTAAAATGATATAATTTATCGAAAACTTTTGAGGAAAAATATATTAAAATAATAATTTTTAAAGTTGGTAATCGAGTAACTTGGTTACCTGTAAAACACGATAAATATGGTAGAAAAATTTATGGTACATGGTTTTTAAAATAAAAACGATAATTTTTACTACTGTATAAACAACGCTTTTTGTGTGTATTTGTAAATTTACCGTTGGGTTTTAAATTCAACAGTATTTCTTTTGATTATCTATACGTGATATAAAATATTATTGTGGCCAATAATTTGGCCTTTTTGTAATAAAACTCATTTTTTTTTTCTTACTTTCATGACACGCACACATACATACCGACGTATTAGTTTGCACACACACAGGCACACACACGCACACATACATACCGACGTATTAGTTTGCACACACACAGGCACACACACACACACACACACACACACACACACACACACACACACACACACACACACACACACACACATATATATATATATATATGTAATACCCCAAGACTTTTGGAACAGTAATTAATTTATTTTGGGAGAAATAAATAATATTTTATTGGAGAAATAATTAAGTTGGCAATTAAAGTCAAAATTTGGAGTTGTTAGAAAGTGTGTCGAATGGAAATTCTGAGGGTACCATCGTTTCCGGAAGGGTCAAGAAAGTCGAAATGACTGTACTTGGGGTCTATTTGGGTTCTGAAATAAATTAGGACCGTTTGACTCGAATTAAAGTTACCGAGTCATTTAAAGTGTGTTTTATCATTTAAATATGTGTATTTTGAGATTTAGGCATATTTAGCCTACGGGAGAAACAATTCTCAAAAGAGAGAAATAGAAAGAAAGAGAAGAAGAAAGAAGAAGAAAAGGAAGGAGAAAAAGAGGGAGAAAGAGGATTTCCAGGAAAATACACGATCTCAAGGCGGATTCAGACCCTACGAACCCGAGGCAAGTGATTAAACTTGCTAAATAATTGTTGTGTACTAATTATTGCATGATTTGTGGATTGAATTTTGGGTTTTAGGTATAAATTGTGTAAAACCTAACTTTTGGGAAAAACCTTAGATTTGTAGTGTTTTTAATGGATTTAAGGGTAGAAGTTAGTTTATATGTGTTCTTGGATAAACATTAATGTTATATTTGTGATTGGGATGGACCAAAATGGTTGGAAGATGAGATAAATGATTTTTGGGAAATTTGGGTTTTGTGTAAAATAAGCCATTTCGTAGCTTGTTGCACTTGCCGAATCGATTCGCCCATACCGAATCGATTCGGTCTATTGCAGATTGCCCAGGTCTTTAGGGCCGAATCGATTCTCCCCTTGCGAATCGATTCGGTATGTAGCAGACTCCCAGGTCCTTTGGACCGAATCTATTCGGATGGGCCGAATCGATTCGGAAACAGGGAATTTTGGAGATGTTTTTCTAGGAAGAATTTTATCCCGTTTCATTTAAGGTTATCGATTGGGGATTTCTATGGGAGTTAATTGGAGTATGTTTTGGAGACTTTTAGAGAGTTTCCTTATAAGGAATGATTGGAGTCATATTGACTAAATTCGAGGAATACCGATTAGATATTTTGGTTTATTCTAAGTGGGGAAGCCCACCTTGACTTGGAGATCATAAATTCAATTCATATGAAAGAATGTGAATAATTTATAGATATCGGATCTTAGGATCCAAATCCCAAATGGGATAACTTTAAAAAGGTTCATAAAATGAATTGAACCCTATTATGAATGGAAAATAATAAATTTTAATTGATGTGTATACGGATATAAAAATATCCTTATTGATGATTTATTTAGGAGATATCTCACACAATGAGAAATGCTAATTGAGGTGCATTAGGATATAGAATATCCTTAACTTAAATAGAATTGAAAGACAATTCATACTAGAAGTGACATGAGAGCTTCAAGCGAGAATTATTATAGCATATACTAAGTGGGGTAAATGTGTGAGTATTGACGGTTAGTGTATCAAAAGAGAGGGATATACTAAACAATGATGTTAATCAAATTGCACCTAAGAGCGTATAATAAAAATAAATATGTTGTTGCAGGTATACCTTATATAATGGTATATCTTTATTATGTGGGATGTATGTATACCTTATATGATGGTGTGTATACATGTTAAGCATACCCCCTCCTTGCTATCATTGGGAATTTTCGTGCGTAGAGGGTGAGCATTCTGACTAAAAAAGCAGGATGTGGATATTCCCCAGGTCAGAGTCGTCCTTTGTGGTCAGCAAATGACATATATATATATATATATATATTTATTTATTTATTTTGGGGGGGGTGAGAGGTCGTGGGTATGTGTCGCTCTCACTTGCCGATTAGGAACTATGACCGCTTCCCGGACGTTGTGTGCGTGAGTAGATCACGAGGTGGGTGTCGTTGAACCCCACCAGGTGGTCCCAGTTTGTTACGTATATGGGCAACTGGAAGATGATAGCATGTGAGCCTGCGTCCTTCGAGTTATTGCTCGGTTGGATGGTTATTATTTCTTGTGTTGGTACTTGGGTATCAAGGGCATAATGGAACTCAACGACCTACATTGCCAAGATTAGTGTAACGGGGGGGGGGGGGAGGGGGGGGGGGGTGGTTCCTTGTTTGGATTTCGCTTCGGCGAGACGTCCCACGCATGAACCGCAGTGTAATGTTGGAACTTGGGGATAAGTTTAGTCCTTAATGCTCATAATTATCTATATATATATATCACCTATCCCGATGATTGACAGTGCCAGGAGTAGTGTAATGGGGGGTTCCTTGTTTGAATTTCGCTTCGGCGAGACGTCCCACGCATGAAACGCAGTACCGTGTTGAGAATCGGGAGGAGATTAGTCCTTAACTCTTGATGCTAATAACTCATATATAATAATTATATATATGGTTTCATGCCTTATATGGGCATCACTAGAATATAAAATTCTAGTAAATGAGATTGTTGATGTATTGTGATGATGTGGGCATGATTGAATCATGTAACTTTATGTGTTCAACAAATGAACATTATAAAGATAACTATAACTATTACATTAAAGTTAATGTATATAACTTATAAATGATGGAAACAAACGTATTGGGAGATCGGTTAGATGATTTTACTTAAATACTTCTTTTGGGTTTAAGTTCGAATCCTCTTACCTAAATTAGAATCGAACATCCAGTTGGAGATCACGTGCATACGCTTAGTGCGCGCTTTAGATGAGAGGTGAGTTGAATTATTATGGAGAGTTCGATTCCAACTAAATCATGTAATAATGCATTTATAATTATTGTGCATTTTAATACACTTGCTATAAAATGTTTTTCAAACTCGGGCTCTGACCCGTTCATATTTTCTCCTCCATGTATATATATATTGTATTACTTCAGGTGTTCCTCCGCAAGGACGCCTTTGATGTTCCTCCATTCAGGATTCGTGGAGCTGTGGCAGTAGCGGACTGTTGCGGCACTTTGCTTTAGTCGATTCCTATCTTTGTATATCCAGATCAGGATTCAGTTGTATTGAGTTAGTATTCAAGTGTTGTAGATTAACACTTTCATATTTCATTTCTCATATTTGTATTGTCTGTGACCCAACATCATATTCGGGTATTTTATTGGTTCTTTGTATTGCACTCTTGTATATTAATAGAGTTTGCACATTTCACTCATCATAGTTAGATGTATATTGTTGGTTGTGATTGCACTATTGGTTTTGTTCTTGTTGTTAAATAAAAAGTTTTAAAATTTTTGACAATTCGCTTTTTATGATTATGGGTAGTTAGCCTTATATTATAATGTTGTATGTTGATGTTGAGACTCTACCTTCTGAGATACCTGATTTATGTAGTACAGGGTTGGCCATCCGTTATTATATAGAGCGAGTTGTCACAATATATATATATATATATATATATATATATATATATATATATATATATATATATATATGGAAAGGATCAAGTGAGGTCCCAGTTTGAGGACCCCGAATGAGGATCATTTTTTTAAAATAGTAAAAAAAATATTTTTGGGATGATTTTTTTATGGTTTTTAAACATTTCAATAGGACCATAAAAAAATAATCAGCTTAAAATGATTTTTTTGCTATTTTAAAAAAATCAGTCAAACTTTTTGAGTTTTTAAGTTGTTAAAAACTGACAAAGTTTGACCGATTTTTTAAAAATAGTAAAAAAAATTCATTTTGAGTAGATTTTTTTTGTATGGTCCTACTGAACTATTTAAAAACTAAAAAAAAATTAATCGACAAATATTTTTTTTACTATTTTATCAAAATTGATCTGCGTCATCGGTATGCATACATAGGTCCTCATGAGATCCCCTATATATATATATATATATATACACACACGCACACACAACTCAACAAATATATCCTCAAGATACACACACACACATACACTAAAACGTACCAGCACACACTAAAATGCACACACACACACACACACACTAAAATGTACTAGCACACACTAAAATGCACACACAAACATACACACACACAAAAACATACTAGCACCTACATCGATATATATATATATATATAACACCCAACCATTTGAACCCAAAGTTTGAAAATAATTAAAAAAAATCGATATATATACACATACATACACACACACACACACACACATAAATATACATGAACCTCCGTAGTTAAGAAAACCATAGTTGTGTTTAAGAAGAAACCTCCATAGATACCACTAACACCACCAAAAACACATTTCGTGCACCTTTTGCCATTGCTGTTCACGTTTAAAAAACAAATGAAGCCCAATTGATTTCTTTCTCTCTCTCTCTCTCTCTCTCTCTATATATATATATATATATATATATATATATACATACAAAGGAAAAAATAGAGGAAGGAAGAAATGGGCATACCTAGGTTTGAGTTCCTTTCATAGGGGATCGGGTTTGAAGGCGGAAGAGGGTGGATGATAAGCACCAAAAAGTGTCTATTTTAGACCCCGAATAGAAGCATTTTAGTCACTTGTTCTAATTATAATTGGCCTTATATCATATTTTATTATTTTCAGGTCAAACAGTAGTCGTAACATCAAATAATGCTAAATCAAGTCAATTGCGACTCAATAGTGGTCAAAAGCATTAAATGAAGAAATTCAAAGTGGTCGGGAAGTCAGATGTCAAAGTTTGACCGTACACCAATGAGTTCTGATGTCCCAAACCCTATCCCCGGACCAAACCTAAGCCTACACCGAGCCCAGACCATCATATGAGACTGTGTGTGTTGAGTTTGTAGCTTTATTATTTTTCTAAATTTTTATTTTGAGTTGTTTTATTTTTAGGATTTATTTTAGATTTATTTAGAATTTCTAGGATTTATTTTCTATTCTTATATTTCTGTATTCCGATTTTGATTTTGATTAGTTTTTAATCTTTATTTTCTTTTATTATTTTTCTTAGGATTAATTTTTAGGAATTTATTTTTATAAGATTTTATTTTTCTTTAGTTTTTAGTTTTAATTTATTTAGTTAGGATTTTTAGTTTTTTTAGTTTTCATAAAGTTTTATTTTGTTTATTTCTTTTTTATTTTTGAGACTCTTAGTAATAGATTAGAATTTTATTTTTAGATTTTAATTTTTTATTTTAGTCTAGTTATATTTTTTAGGTAGTGTTATTTTGTTTAAGGGTCCAAATTAAACACACACAACACACTCACTTACACCCAATTACCACACAATCACATACACCTAACTAACCCACTCACCCTCACCATATTCTCCTACACCTCACCATACCCAATTACACCCACTCCATCATCAACCTTCAACAAACCCCTTTCTCTCTCTTCACTCATACATCCACCTCCATCTCAAACCTGGTCCGACGCCCCTCCAAACTAAAAACTCGGCCATACCTGTTTAACCCGTCTTCTTAACAACTACCCGTGACCATGACTCAGACCCGATTTCTACCCGACGACCTCCTCATCCGGTTGGCTGACCAAACCGAAACCCTCCAAACCCGCGCCCATTCCAACATCTCCAACACAGGCGCCCACGAACAGCCCCAACCCATCGCCGCCCAACCCGACCTCCACAAACTAAACTCGAACCCGAATTTTGGCGACCCTTCAAACATCAACCATTCTGAAACCTACCCCAACCCGCGAACCCATATCCACAAACCCATTTCGCCCATGGAAGCCCCTTCCATTTCGCACCAACACCGAAACCCAATCCCTTTAAAATAGGAACAAAAATTCAAGCCAAATGAAATCCAAAAAAAATCTCCAAGAAAGCAAACAATCGTGGTACTCTAAAACAAAATCAAGGCATCTTATATAAAAACATACAGAAGGGGGACTCGCAGAAAGAACAACAACAGAGAGACTTCATATAGAGAGCGAAACGGTGTATATTATGTACATAAAAAAATTCCAAAAAAATTAGTTTTTATTCCAAACGGTGTATATTCTAGGTTTAGTTTTTATTTTTATTTTTGTAATCAAGTGTTAAAACCAAGGTTCTAAAAGGCGCGAGGCGTGGTCGAGGCGTAGAGGTCAAGCCTCAAGCCTCAAGCCTTAGGAGCCTAGGCGCGCCTAGGCAGAGCCTAGGCGTAAAAAGGCGTTTTTCCTTTTTTTATTATTTTAATTATTCTAAGGCTAGTAATATAATAAAATAATACATACCTTGAATTTTGAAAATATATTCATATGTTTGGTAGCCATCTTTCTCATATTACTGCTCCATAACCAATATTTGTTAACTAATCCTTCATTTTTTTTTTTAAAAGTGTGCCTTAAGCCTTTTACCAAGAATAAGGCGTAATAAGGCGTGGGCGATGCGTTTCTCCCAAGCCTCAAGCCTAGGCGGGCCTTTTAGAACACTGGTTAAAACTTGTGAAGAAGTTGGACGCAAGTCAAGGCGCATTTCAAGACATTGTAATACCCCGTGATTTTAGGACTGAAAATTTAAATTTATTTGGGAGAAATAAAATTTATTTAAATTGGAGAATTTTAAAATTTGGCAATTGATGTTAAAATTTGAGGATGATATAAAGTATTTCGGATGACGATTCTGAGTGCGCGGTTGATTCCGGATGGGTCGAGATAGTTAAAATGACTGTCCTTGGGTTTTATTTTGGTTCCGGAATAATTTAAGTTAGTTTGACTCAAATGGGAGTAAACGAGTCATTTAAATAGTGTATTATCATTTAAAATGGGTGTTTTGGGAGATTAAAATCTCATTCTTGAGACTAAGAGAGAGGGATAGAAAGCCCTAGAGAGAGAGAAAGAAGAGGAAGAAGAGATAGAAGAGAAGAGAAGCTTGGAGCTTGGGAATTTCGGCCAAAATCCGTGATTTCGAGGAAGATTCAACCTCTACCGTTTAGAGGCAAGTGATTAATCTTGCTAAATAATTTATGTGTGTATTTTATTTCATGTTTAGTGGATAAAAGAAATGGATTTTGAGTTACTATGTCAAAACCTAAATTTTGTAGACTAAATATTGTAGTTGATGTTTATATATGGGTTTTGAAGGTGTAGTGATGGTTGGGATCAAAGTTGAGTTGATGCATATGATTATAATCATGATTTGATAAAGGTTTGAGGGTTAAAATTGATGGTTTTAGGGTTTATAATTCGTGGGTTTTATACAGAAGAAGAATCCTTCAAAGTTCTACCGACCCGAATTGATTTTTCCCTTAAGCGAATCGATTCGACTTAGGTAAAAGTGTCAGGTCTATGTGACCAAATCGATTCAGACCAAACACCGAATCGATTCGTCTTAAGACAGACTCACAGGTCCTTTGGACGGAATCAATTCGCCTAAGGGGAGAATCGATTAGCCTTTGGAACCGAATCAATTCAGGCCAGACAGAATCAATTCGGAAACAGGGTTGTTTTGAAAAAATTTTCTAGAATGAGTTTTACTCCATTTCGATTGGGTTTCTCAATTTGGAACATCCTAATATAGTATGAGACGTACGTCTTGGAGATTTATTGGGGGTTTCTCTCATGATTTGATCATGAGGACATATCGTCTGAGGTTGGGAATATACATACATATGTATTGGAGTTTTTCGCATCGATATAGTGGGGAATCTCATTAAGGATGGGAGTCCTATTTGGATATTAGAGGTGAGTAAATTGTAATACCCCGTATTTTTAAAGATATAAATAATTATGTGATTTATTATTATTGTGGGATTAATAATATTAAAATATGAGAATTAATTATTAATTCGGATTAAATTTGAATATTTACTAGCGTGATGAGAAGTTAGTAATTATTAATATTACTGTGAGAATAAGTAATATGGAATGTCGATTTTATATAACTTGTCGTGAGAGAGAAATACGACAGTTTGGTGTATTAAGTCGGGGACGCGCGTGTGAGTCGTGTCAGGATTAATTAAGTGGAATAAAAAGGTAAATTATTTTAAGTAACGCGTATGATCATTTTGAGTGCACCGTTGAGTCTGGAGGGGTCGAGATAGTCAGAAATCTCTACCCGGGTATTCTATTTGGACTCCGGGATATTTTTAGGCCAAACCGACACCCAGTAGGGGTAGTTTTGTAATTTTTGGAGAAATTAAATGGAAAAAAATTGGAGAAATATTATATCAGCTAATTGGGGACAATTAGGGTTAAGTTACACCAAAATTAATAGAGAGCCACAATGGGTGAGGGAGAGCAAATTCCAAAGGAGGAGAGGCAATTTACACCACCTTGCACAACCATCACCGCCATCATGTAGATCGGAACGTGAGGACCGTATCCATACCAACAACACCAATGGATCAGACCTTTGAAATTGAGGCAAGTGTTTATTACTTGCTTTTCTTTAGTAATAACAATGTTCATGTTAGTGTAGGGATGAAACAGCAACATATTGTTCATAATATTGATGAAAATTGGAGATTGGATATAAATGATTTTAATTTGAGATTAAATTAGGTTGAACCCTTCATGTATGTAGATTTGAAATCACGTTTTGATGACTTTATGTGATGAGCGAATCTGGGAATTATATGTTCTTGAATGAAAATTGGAAGAACTAGGGTTTGTGTAATTAAATTGGGGATTTCATATTTCATTAACGATTTATAATGATTTAATGATTCTAGGTTGTTAGAATTCATTTACAAATGTTAGGATTCGATTTAGGACTGATTGATTGGAGTTTGGGATGATATTTTAGAGTCTTAGGGATTGAACAATGGTGAAAAACGAGGTTGTCTAAGGTTAAAGACGAAACAACCCGGGTCGCGAGATGTCATTCGAAGTCATTCGAGCGATATTGGTTGTCGCGCTAAGTCGTTCGAGCGACATGTGGAAGTCGTTCGAGCGACATGTGGAAGTCGTTCGAGCGAGATACATTCTGGTTCGAGCGAGATTTCTAATTTTTAGAGAATTTCCTATTTTGCCCCTATTGGTTTAAATAGTCAATTTGAGTGAGAAAAATTAGTATTCGATGAACCCAAAATAGTGCAGAATTACTGGGAATTGTTTAAGTGTAATGATTCAAATATTTGGAACGATGAATTTACCTTGAAGATTACGAGAGAGATAATCATAATTGTAAAATGCGTCGAGAGTATTAAGTGATAAATTCTTACGATATTAGTTCTAACGATATGGAACTTATAAGAATAAAAATTAGTGGTTATCTTTGGGACTTCTTATGATTATGTATTAAGGATTTTCGGGTGACATATTATCCTTATATATATTACGAGAGAGGGAATATCGTAATTTAAAATACGTTGATAATATTTAGTGATGGTAATACTATGTATGGAATATGACATTTGGTTGTGTGTATACCGTTTGATTTGATGGGTTATGTGTATACCTATACTTGATATATTATGTGTATAACATACCTACCATACTTGCTATCAAGGTAGGTTGGCTTTCGGAACAGGGCCATCTAATCTTTGTGTGTCTATGGGGGGATTTAGATCGGTACCTTAAGGACATAGGACTGTGAATGGCTTATTTGTGAGTTAATAAGTCAGCTAACCATGGGAGCGTAGGTATGTGCATGATCCATGGGTATGTGAACTATGTTCGCCTCCAATATGTGTGATTTTGCTTATTGTAACGGTTCCTGAGAGATTCGGAACACGTAGTACTCATGTACGTGATGTACCAGGATTTGATAACAGATTATGTGTGCACCGCAGCTTAGCCTAGGAGTGCCCTATTTGTATATTTGTGCCGAGAATAATATACGTGCGTTTATAACGAACTCTTTGGTAAAGTATGTAAGTAAATTATTGGAACATTTTGAACGGGATTTAATAATGAGAATTGTCCTATCGTAACTGTTATACCTTAATCTGGTTAATAAAAAAGGTGAGATACATGCAGGATATATTAGAATGTCATGAGTAAGCTCCCATATTATAATGTGAGAATAAGAAGGTGGACAGACTAGTTAGTTAATGGCATAACTAGGTTGGATTAGATGTACGTTAGGCATACACATTAGTTGAGAGGTGAGGACCTCATGTGAGAGTTCGAACTAACATGCACTTGATGCTTGGTTTATTGTAAATTTTAAATACTTACTGAAATAGATATTTTTACACATCAAGCTCTGACCCGTTTCTTGCATCTCTTTTTTCTTTTGCTATATATATATATATATATATATGTGTGTGTATATATATATGTATTAGTACAGGTGCCCAGCCACAGGGACACCGGTTCTATATACTTGGATGGTTTGCCGAGCTGCAGCTGTTGTGAAAGTTGCGGGTCATTGAGATTAGATGGTTGTCTCATTTCATTCAGTTCCTAGATCAGATATTTCAGTTCGGGCATGTGTCGACCATTCTCATTAGTAGAGTTGTACTCAGTTTCCTTTGGAGTTCTTTGCAGTTGGATTGAGTATTTATTATGGTTTGGTTTGTGACTTTGAACTGGATGATTTTATCCAGTCTTAATTATTTAGTAATTGATTTAGTAAACATTAAATTCTTGTGTATGGTTTATAATTACATGTTCAGAATTTACTAAATTAATTGGTTTCAAGTTTAATTGGAAAATGATTTGACACTAGCTTAATTAAATGTTAGGTAATTAATCGGATTTAAGTTTTCGACAGTGATGCTAAGAATGAACCAACCAAACATTCTGTTATAAATTTTATAAAGGAATGATCACCCGATATTTAATTGGGCGGGGTGTCACAGGTGGTATCAGAGCATCAGGTTCTAGTGTCCTTTAGGATCTGTACGACTTATTACATTTTAGCTTAGCGCTCTTTGATGTAGAGCCTTATTCTATGATTGTTGTATTCCACTGCGTATGCGATTTGCACTCTCCTACGATTTAGTTTAGTGAATCCAATTCATATACGAGAGTGATTGGATTTGGTACTCCGAACGATATGGGACGACCAATAATGGCCGTTAGTGGGACTACAGGAGGAGGAAAATAATTGAAAGTTGTGAAGCATTAGGGGAACGGTGATAGAAGTCACCAACAGTAATATCTAAGTGTGATGGGCCAATGGAGGGGGCTAATTCAAAGGCAATAATGTAAAATAGAGTGCAATAACACTCAGAATTTTAAATTCAGAAGAAATTTTTCTATCTCAGAGAAATGACAAAGAGTAACAATAGAAAATCAAATCGAGATATTGGTTGCAGGTTGACTATTTAATCTTCCACCAGTTACTCGGGTAAGGACCGATCGTAAAGTATGGGTTAACTTGGTAAGCGAACTTCGTAACTGAAGTAGGAGTCACGAAAGATAAAAAGGGTCCGTAAGTTAAAATGGACTTGTGGGTGGAATGCCGTAGCTTGAATGGGAGGTGCGACTAAGGTTACTAGTGTCAATGTCGTCAAACTATATGTCTATTACGCCCCAAAAAAAAGGGAGCCAGTCGAGTTGTGATACTTAGCCGAAGGGCAAGGTTAAATTCAATAGTGTTAGTAGAACATCACTAGAAGGTATATCCAGTGGGGGAAACCTATTTAAATGATATGATTAAATCTTAACGAAATGGTGATGGATTCAGTCAAGACCGGCGGGTCGACCATGTGTTCCATATGCCCCGTAGAGCGCAAGGAACAATGGAAATAACAACTGAGAGTTAAGACTGCCAGGTTCGAGAGAAGGATATCCCAACAAGGACAGGAGGACCAGTGAAAGGGAATTTACCTTGTATGTAGAGATAAGGGTAACCTATATTGAATGTTATCACTTGAGAAGTTAAATTAATAGTATCGGGAGTAATAAATCGTGCCTGTAAGGCATACCAGTTGACAAGTAAAATGTCCAGTGTAGGAATCGGGTCAAGAGAATTGGGCCTAGGAGCTAATAACCCGAGAGTAGTGGGTCTAGTCAGGACCAATGTAGTCCTCAGTAACTGTAGCATATCGTATTTCAGGGTCGACGGGGTCTAAAAAATCAAGGAAAGGCCAGTAAGGCCATAATTGAGGCCTAGAGATATGGGGACAATGTATCGATGTCGGTCCGGTGAGCCGTAAAACAGAATAATTTACCCACCAAAAAGGAAGGGAAAATCTAATTAATGGAATATGAAAGGTATAATGATTATAGATAATTATGAGTCGCAAAACGTGCGTACGGGGACCCTACGATCAGGATAGACTGATGGAGCTTTGTTTCATCCTTGTGAATAAATGATGAGTTCAAGTGACGTGGGTGTGTCACAACATATGTGAATAGTTAACACTAAGAATTTGAGTGTGCATTCGGTTTAGTGGGTAAGCTGGCGACAACAACCTTATTATGTAAATGACTACCATTTGGTAGAAAGATTTTCATGCCACTTGCGGGGAGGAGCAAGTGTGGACACTAAGAGAAATTTGTTTATGGTATTATGTAACGATTCGTGCTCCTTTGAGCTTATGATAGTAGAGTATATTATGATTATATTGTACGGTTAGTGGTTACCAAGGGTTTGAACGGTAGTAAATTATGTGATAAGACTATCGTACAAAAAATTTTAAATTTTAAATATATGGTTTTAGCGAGGCATCACCCGAAAGACGAATGAGACTGCATATGGGTTGTATTGTATTGTAGACTTCAGCAAGTATGTTGTCTTACTATGCTGATCCTGGTGAGCAGGGATGTTCTACCGATGTGAGTCAGGGTATATTGACTTATTATAGACATGAGAGATATAACTCCTTAATTATATAGTGCTAATAACTTGTGATCGGGAGAGCGCTGCATTATATGCTGTCTTTAGTGATATAAAAGTAGACGAGTAGACTTTTATGTTCGTAGATGGGAATTCAGGGATATATGTTATGGAGTAAGGACTTAATAGATCCCGACGACCAACAGTGTTAGGTAGTAGTGTATCGGGGGATTCCTTGTTTGGATTTTGCTTTGCGAGACATCCACGCATGAAACTTAGCCAACGTTGGAAGTTGGGAGAAGTTTGCCTTTAGTACACGGATTTAATATCGTAGTGATTGCAATATTCATAGTTATAGCTGTGAATTAATGGTTATATTACAAAGCAAGGTCGATAGAGCCGTATAAGATTAATATGTGATAATGTTACCAATCGTTGATACCACAAGCAGACCAGTGGGACAACCTAAGATATGATTAGGTTGAAAAGGTAGGGTGACTGAGTAGGACCTTACCATATAGTCATGCCAAGTATGTGGGGCATAATTTGTTATTTATATAAAACGTCTAGTACAGTGGTGCTGTAATACACAAAACATAGGGTGCATGGGCACCCTAGATAGTTGAATTATAGTATTTTCCATAATTGAGAATTGTGGCACAATGCGTATTGCGAGAAGTAACTGAACGTAGAAGAGTGTGACTTCAAAACTTAGCTGTTTGATGGGTTGGGGAAGTTAGGACCGTTAATTCCCAGATTTACCACGAGGATAGTATAGGAAGAATTCGATAAAGTTTAACTCGAGGAAGTTAAAACTTACTTGATAGGACATGAAAATAACATGTTTCATGAGAATATGAAGCTTAGAGAGAAGGGGAAGGACTTGCAACATGTAGTGATGACACTGTCGCCTGAGCCATAGATATGGATGTGGTTATAATAAAGGTAAAATGCATAATGACATAAAGCCATAGTAGTGATGGCATAAGCAAAGTAAGAAATCACTGAGCTCCAATTGGAAGTGGAACTTCAGGAAATAATAGAGTTCCTTCAGCATTAGGAATTCCTTGGTAGTAATGGGAGAGTGAATCCCTGAACCATTACAGAGTTAATTACTTCGCAATGGGCTCACGACCCTATGTGGGAGAAAGTGGGTTGGGTAATTAAAGTAGCTCACGTTATGCTAAGTTAGGACAAATCATAACGCGTAATAATAAACCTCAACCATTATTCCTCGGATAGTAAGGTCATATGGGGTACAATTAGAGTTTTTGTAAGATAGATTCAAGAGAGTTATGACTCGATTATTGGGAAGAGTTTTTGGGAGGCCATGAAAATCGAGATGCTAAAGTATCCGGCCTAAGACACTCGTGGGCTGAGAGTTCTAGTTACACATTGCGAGGAATGTTGTATTTCCAATTATGGGAAGGTTTAGTGTAATATCTTCCAATGGTGGAGTTAGTGTAAGACTATTCCCCTCAGCTCATTATCGATAGGATTCCATTTGAGGCTTTATATATCAATCCTTATCATCCTTGTGCTTATTGGATAGAGGGGAGGACAATAATCTACTAGGCCCAGAGGAAATTTTAGGACCCGTTAACCAGGGTGGAAATGATTGGGAGTTGCAATATTGCATGTTGGAATGAGGAAATTGGTACCGGGTGATGTGGGATCTTTTCCTATTATTGTTAAGTTTGAGACGGTAGCATACAGGCTTAGGTTCCATAGTCCTTTATGGAGGCAGTATGGCAAAAATGTGTTAACATTTATAGTATATATTGTGTGTAAGACAAATTCGTATATATCTAAATATCAATTAATCTACTAGTGCGAGTAGTAGGAGGCTAGATAGTAACTATCTAACACTTAAGTGGTGAAACTTAAATGGTAAGGCTTAGAGAGTAAATTATTAGTGAGGTGTTCATTATTAAGGGTATTCGGTAATGTACTGTATGGGCGGTACTGCGTAGATTCATGAGATGTGAAATAAATACCCAGGGTTGTCCTTACCAAAAATGCCTTATTCTCTGAATTTCGGGACAAAATTCCATTATTAGGGGGGAAGTATGTAATACCCCGTATTTTCGAAGATTTAAATAATTATGTGATTTATTATTGTTGTGGGATTAATTTAATTAAAATGTGAGAATTAATTATTAATCCGGATTAAATTTGAATATTTACTAGCGTGAAGAGAAGTTAGTAATTATTAATATTACTGTGAGAATAAGTAATATGGAATGACGATTTTATATAACCTTTCGTGAGAGAGAAATACGACAGTTTGGTGTATTAAGTCAGGGATGCGCGTGTGAGTCGCGTCAGGACTAATTAAGTGGAATAAAAAGGTAAATTATTTTAAGTAACTCGTATGTCATTTCAAGTGCGCCATTGTGTCTGAAGGGGTCGAGATAGTCAGAAAACTCTACCCGGGTATTCTATTCGGACTCCGGGATATTTTTAGGCCAAGTCAGCACTAGGTAGGGGTAGTTTTGTAATTTGGATTTTTGGAGGAATTAAATGGACGAAAATTGGAGAAATATTATATCAGCTAATTGGGGACAATTAGGGTTAGGTTACACCAAAATCAAGAGAGAGCCACAGTGGGTGAGGGAGAGCAAATTCAAAAGGAGGAGAGGCAATTTACACCACCTTGCACAACCAACACCACCATCATGTAGATCGAAACACGAGGAGCACATCCATGCCAACAACATCAACGGATCAGACCTTCGAAATTGAGGCAAGTGTTTATTACTTGCTTTTCTTTAGCAATAACCATGTTCATGTTAGTGTAGGGATGAAACACCAACATATTGTTCATAATATTGATGAAAATTGGAGATTGGATATACATGATTTTAATTTGAGATTAAATTAGGCCGAACCCTTCGTGTATGTAGATTTGAAATCACGTTTTGATGACTTTATGTGATGATTGAATCGGGGAATTATATGTTCTTGAATGAAAATTGGAAGAACTGGGGGTTGTGTAATTAAATTGGGGATTTCATATTTCATTAACGATTTGTAATGATTTAATTATTCTAGGTTATTAGAATTCATTTACAAATGTTAGGATTCGATTTGGGACTGATTGATTGGAGTTTGGGATGATATTTTAGAGGTTTAGGGATTGAAAAATGCTGAAAAACGAGGCTGTCTAAGATTGAAGACGAAACAGCCCACGTCGCGTTATGTCGCTCAAAGTCGTTCGAGCGAGATTGGTTGTCGCGCGAAGTCATTCGAGCGACATGTGCAAGTCGTTGGAGCGAGATACATTCTGGTTCGAGCGAGATTTCTAATTTTTCGAGAATTTCCTATTTTACTCCTATTGGTGTAAACAGTCATTTTGAATGAGAAAAATTTGTATTCTATGAACCCAAAATAGTGCAAAATTATTGAGAGTTGTTTAAGTGTAATGATTCAAATATTTGGAACGGTGAATTTTCCTTGAAGATTACGAGAGAGAGATAATCGTAATTGTAAAATGCGTCGAGTGTATTAAGTGATAAATACTTACGATATTAGTTCTAACGATATGGAACTTATAAGAATAAAAATTAGTGGTTACTCTTGGCACTTCTTATGATTATGTATTAAGGATTTTCGGGTGATATATTATCCTTATATATATTACGAGAGAGCGAATATCGTAATTTAAAATACGTTTATAGTATTTAGTGATGGTAATACTACGTATGGAATATGACATTTGGTTGTGTGCATACAGTTTGATTTGATGGGTTGTGTGTATACCTATATTTGATGTATTATGTGTATGACATACCTACCATACTAGCTATCACGAGAGGTCGGATTTCGGAACAGGGCCATCTAATCTTTGTGTGCCTACAGGGGGATTTATATCGGTACCTTAAGGATATAGGACTGTGAATGGCTTATTTGTGAGTTAATAAGTCAGCTGACCATGGGAGCGTAGGTATGTGCGTGACCCATGGATATGTGAACTATGTTCGCCTCCAATATGTGTGATTTTTCTTATTGCAACGATTCCTGAGATATTTGGAACACGTAGTCCTCATGTACGTGATGTACCGGGATTTGATAGCAGAGTATGTGTGCACCAAAGCTTAGCCTAGGGGTGCCCTATTTGTATATTTGTGCTGAGAATAATATACTTGCATTTACAACGACCTCTTTGGTAAAGTATGTAAGTAAATTATTGGGACATTTTGAACCGGATTTAATAATGAGAATTGTATCGTAACTGTTATACCTTAATATGGTTAATCAAAAAGGTGAGATACACGCAGGATATATTAGAATGTCATGAGTAATCTCCCATATTATAATGTGAGAATAGGAAGGTAGACATACTAGTTAGTTAACGGCATAACTAGGTTGGATTAGATGTACGTTAGGCGTGCACATTAGTTGAGAGGTGAAGACCTCATGTGAGAGTTCGAACTAACATGCACTTGATACTTGCTTTATTGCAAATTTTAAATACTTGCTGAAATAAATATTTTTACACATCGGGCTCTGACCCGTTTCTTGCAGCTCTTTTATCTTTTGCTATATATATATATATATATATATATATATATATATATATATATATATATATATATATATATATATATATATATATATATATGTATTAGTACAGGTGCACAACCACAGGGACATTGGTTCTAGATACTTGGATGGTTTGTCGAGCCGCAGCTGTTGTGGAAGTTGCAGGTCATTGAGATTAGACGCTTCTCTCATTTCATTCAGTTCCTAGATCATATATTTCAGTTCGGACATGTGTCACCCATTCTCATTAGCAGAGTTTTACTCAGTTTCCTTTGAAGTTCTTTTCAGTTGGATTGAGTATTTATTATGGTTTGGTTTGTGACTTTGAACTGGAGGATTTTATCCAGTCTTAATTATTTTGTAATTGATTCAGTCAGCATTAAATTCTTGTGTATGGTTTATAATTACATGTTCAGAATTTATTAAATTAATTGGTTTCAAGTTTAATTGGAAAATGTTTTGACACTTGTTTAATTAAATGTTAGGTAATTAATTGGATTTAAGTTTTCGAAAGTGATGCCAAGAATGAACCAACCGAACATTCGGTTATAAATTTTATAAAGGACTGATCACCCGATATTTAATTGGGCGGTGTGTCACATTAATCTATGATGTAAGGTTGAGGATTCTTCGAGGAAGTTGTGAAGGTATGGCGTGAAATTGTTAGACCGAATTTTGTGTCGAATCCTCCTATTAATGGGATTCTATTTAGATATGATTGTGGACCAATAAGAGAGAGAGATTGCGTATCCTTAGTAATGTTTAACTTAAAGAATAAATCGTAAGTGCAGAAATGCCAATGGTTCATAGGAGCAACTGAATCGTAGGCTAGATTGAGAATGATTGGATTATACTATAGACTAGAATAGGATTGTGTTATAATTGTAGTCGGGACAGTTACTACTTATCTATGTGTGATGAACGATGGGTGTTCCAATACATGATGGGATCACAAAATGAATTTAGGATTGGTACTGAGACTTACCGACTATTAGTTATGTGAGTAACTATACCCGGGATAACTATAGGGTATCGATGAGCATCCGAATATAGGTGTAATGGGTATGAGGATTGTTAGGTATAGTCGGTTATGAGACAATATCCCTAATATTGAGTAGATTGGGAGACTATTCATATCATATGGGTAATGGATGAATATGTTTCACGTGAGGGACCATAATATAAAATGAATTAGGATAGTATGCTTAATGGCGACAAGTATAATGAGGACTATGTACACCTATAGCCGAATTTATTAATTTCATATAAATGGACGGGAGATAGTATGTATATGTATACATATATATATATATATATATATATATATATATATATATATATGTGTGTGTGTGTATGTATGATGTGAATGTATATATCGTGTGTAATGGTTTGTATATATATGATGTGATCATATGTATGTATATATATATAGTGAATGATATATATATATACTTATTGTGCGAGCATACCTGGTACATGCTATCATGGGAAGTTGCGCGATGTGGGTGAGGCCCCTGGCTTGAGGAGTAGGGTGCGTATAGTCCCTAGGTCACAGTCCTCCATTATTATTTGTGTGATTTTATTTGGGGGTGAGAAGTCTTGGGTATGATTCGTTCTCACTTTCCGGTTAGGAACTATGTTCACTTCCCATACGTTGTGTTTTGTTTTATTACCACGGCGGTGTGATAATAGTCCGGTGTATGGTAACCCGGGATAAAGTGAGTAATTCCTGGAAGATGATAGCATTGTGCAGTAGATTTGAATCCTATAACCGTATATGTTATGAGTAAGTCAAAGTGTGCATTATGTGTGGTATGTATACATGGTTATAGGATTGAATGATTGTGTTTTATAACTAGATAATGTTATATATACCATAAGGATTCTAGGTGATATCTTACACAAATACTTGGAGATAGTTGTTCCTAGTAAGTAGCTGGAATTATAGGTTGTGGGTTAAGGGCACAATGGATCTCAACGATCAACATTGTTAAGGAGTAGTGTATCATGGGTGGGGGGGGGGGGGGGGTGTTCCTTGTCTGGATTTCACTTTGCAAGACGCCCCACGCACGAAACGTAGTGCAATGTTGGGAGTGGAGAGAAGTTATGTCCTTAGTACTAGGATGTATGTTGTTTGGAGAATAAATTCTTTATATGAAAACAAATGGTAATGTGTAACGTTCTAAGACTAATAACAGGATTAAGCTAATAATTAGAACCGATAAACCCTAGTAAGATATATACGTGTATATATAATTTTTAAGTTATTAGATAAGTCCGGATGTTTTGTAGGGGTGGGGTTAGAATGAATAGGATTTTGGGGTTATGTTAGGATAGTGGGTTACGCGGGTATAGGCTATGCGTAGAATCAGGTAGGTTGTCCATAGAATGTGTTGGGAAATATAATTAAGGTTCAGGGATTCGATTAGGTGCGCGCTTTAGTTGAGGGGTGAGTTTGGGGTTCCACGAGAGTGTGACTCCACTATAATTATGAAATATTGCATTTATAATTTATTATGCATTGTTAATACACTTGCTGCAATTAATTGCACACCTCGGGACCTGACCCATTTATTATCTCTTGCTATATATATATATTGTACTACAGGTGTCCCACTGCATGGATACCGATGATTCTTTTCCATCCACTGTTCTCAGAGCCGTGACAGATGCGGAATGTTGTGGGATTTGTATTGTAGCCGTTTCCTAATCCTTTGTAAATCTATATAGGATTACTTTTGTATATCGGGTTTATACCCAAGAGTTATACGTAGCATTTTATAGTTCTTCCCTGGATGTTGTTTTGTCAGTGACCCGACAACATATTCGGGTATATTTCTTTTGATGTACTTATTTTGTTTTATATGAGTCCTTCCTCTTTTCATGATACGTGTGTACCCTTTTTATCATGTTCAGTAGTTTGTTTGTAGTTGGCATGACGTTTATTGTATGTTTTTAAAATTTTGGCATCCGCTTAGTTTAGTTTTGGGTACTTAGCTAGTTTTTTTTTGTATCGTCATTTGATGTTGAGTATGATCCACCTGAGATCCCTGATTTAATTTAGTATAGGGCTGGCCACCAGTTATTATTTTGAGCGGGGTGTCACGGACATATTTGTGGAAAAAATTGCGTATCATATTTCTTCCTTTTGTTTTCAATTTATATCCTTCTTCACATATTATTGATTGTTGTTTAGGCACACATGAGAATGTTTGGCTAAACACCTTGTTCAAGGGGTGGGATGCACTGCGTAGGATATTAATTTAATTAATTGGTTTCATTAATTTTATATTTCTAGTTTCATTAATTTAGACTTGTCACAAATTAATTTATGTATCAAGAGATAGTAAATTAATTTTAAAAATTAGTGTTGATTTTGGGAGTCGAACTAGAGATAGGTTTCTCCTAAAATTTAATATTAATTGGTGATGACATTTGAGGATTCATACATTTTTTATTAAATTGATCCTAGTGGGTAATTGCTTGAAAATAGCATAATTCTTAATATTTCATTGTGTGATATTTTTTAATTAGTTTTCTGAAAAAGATATTATTAAATTTATAATTGTAACGAGAGTTAGATTATTGATTTAATATTATCTCGAAATATTTCAAATTAATAAATTGAAAAATTAAAATAATTGATAATGCGGTGTAATCTTATCTCTTGACATTTTCACATCTATCATACTCGGTTGCACTTTATTTTTCTTTATTTAATCATTTCATAATTTCAGCATTCATTAGTTAATTTTCCCTAGAAATTGTTTTAAAAGAAAAAAATTATAAAAAATAAAAAAATAAAAAATATTTTAATAAAAAAATTGACTTGCAAGTGTTCATAATAATTGTTTCACCTTAGAAGTTGAATTAATACCCATATTTACCGCAATACAAGTTGTTTTAGACAAGTTTTGTAGGTAATTTAAGGGATTTTGAGATTGACTTTTGAAGACAATGACTATACGCTAAAAACCACTTATCAAATAGCGCCGTTACCGCTTTCTTGACGTGGAGACAAAGTTGAAGACTTGTAAGATTTTTATTTTTTTATTTTTTAGTTGTAGGTATTCCTTCTCCCACCACCTTAAACTAGTTGTATAGATTTTTTGAAGATTCGGATTTATTTGGGTGCATTTTGACACTGATTTATTTGTAATAATTATTTATAAAAATAAAAAAGCGGAAAGGGAAATCGGACAAGGTAGAGAGAGGGTGTCCAAGGCGAGGATTTATAAGCCTCTCTACTTTGGGTCAATAGGACTCTCGGGGATGACTGAAGTTAGGCACGCTTCCCCCCGATTGACTCGGATTGGTCTTCACCCCACGTGTGTACAAACCGTGGGAGGTACATTTTTTTATACATCGCGAATCTCCTGTAAATGAGTTCCATTTTTGTGTGCTTATTTGTTCCTGTGTGCTTTTAATTTCTGCATCGCACTTACATTGAGTGGTTTGATGAATTAATTTACTTAAGACCTGGACCCGGTCATTCAAACGAGAAAGGATTTCATCACCCGACTCATTCGCTTATCCATTGTGTGCTACCCTAACTACCATTAAATTTAAAATCAATCAACTAGTTATTCCCGTAGGAACACATTTTTGCAACAGGCGATCACAATGATAAATTCCGTGATTTTTGTCGCCCGTGGACTTAATTCAAATTTGACTACCCCTATCACTAATTTTGAAGATAATAATTGGCTACGTGCTATTTAGGAATTTTCCTTTAATCGTATGTGTCCAATTCAATTCTTTTGGTAGTCAATTTTCGTTCGTTCGTCCAAATAACGAGTCCATTTTCTCCCCTTTTTCGAAAAATTCCAAAAATAGTTTCCTTCTTTTTAAAAACATTTTAAAAAATCATAAAAAGATTTTCTTTTGTTTTGAAAAATATTTAAAAACCCAAAAATATTTCTCTCGTCATGGCCGAAGCACGTCCTTTACGGAATACTTTGGTCATTTCCCATTCTCTCTAAGTTTGTTTGATGTTCAGCCCAAATCGAACCTCCATTCAGTAATTCATGGCTTTAACTCTCAAACTCCCACCATTGATACTCGTGTGTCGTCCACGTCCACATATCCTACTCCACCACCTCCGGTGCTGAGTGTCAACACATCCCATGCTTCGTCGTGCATACACTACTTTCTTTTCGATCACTTGTCTCATGAGTGTCCATTTATTTTCACTCCATCTGAACCCACCATGGCCCAAGTGTTTCCATATGACACTCTTTTGGAACCACCCTCGGCGTATTGTCACGACATATCTAATGTCGAGGGGTATGAGTACCCCAACTATTCATGGCGGCCTGATCACCCTTCCATGCAATATGAATCCCCACACCATGTTGTGGATCCTTACAGTTTCCAAAAGTTATCATTGCTACCTTGTGGAACTCTTCCCTATCAGTCCCCTTACTATGCTCCTTATGCTGATCAACCTTTTGTCTCTCACGAAGACACTCCTCTCGTGTCTGACGAACTTGACCCCATTCCCGCCACTTCATATGATCTTTCTCCTCACCCTAGTGTCTATAGTGAGTTGTGTCCACCTCAACCACCACCGCCACCCACTACCACTTCACCACCACCTTGCACATCCTCTCTCGAAATTCTCTTGCAAAATTTTGCGCACACTCTTCACTCTCGAAATGAATCCCTTCAAAAGCTTGAACAACGATTACATGATTTTGAGTGTGCGCACGAGTCGGATTTCATCCCAAGTCAACCCATTGTTGCACCCGTGTGGGGCGATGATGTGTCTTCTTATGACAGTGATTTTGAGTGTGACCAATCCTACCATCCTGATAATCTTGAAGTTGAGACCACGCCATGGTTTAGGGACAACAATTGTGTTGACATATCCATTGACTATAAGACTGATCCCACATTTCTCTATCCTCCCAAACCCACCATTGAGGTTTGCATTTCCCCTTCCATGGAATCCTTCATTATGCTCAATTTTACACCTATCAAGCTAATCATGTGTGTTCCTGAAGCACAAATTCATTATAGGTTAGCTCCGATTACGAGTGCTCCCCGATGTCCTGAGATTTAATCCGAGATGGTTTCTACCTCTCTGGATATGGATCCTGTCCCACCATGCTTGGTTCCCATTGAGTCAAATCTTCATGTTGATTCTTCAATCTTCGATTTGGATGCCTCGTTATATTTTTCCACAACTTCTGAAGATGACTTTCGGGTGGATTATTGACCATTCCCTCGTTCACTTTCACACCTCCTCCTTCATGTGCCATTGAGGATCACTCTGAGCCTTATGAGGAGTGTGTCTTCCCTACTCTCGAGTAAGATCATCTACTCCTACCCTTTGTCCCACCCGACCCACCATTTGTCACCCCTCTCCCACCACTTGGTTTGGACCTTGTTATTGTACATCACCTGTTCACATCTATGCATTTAGGTCCTCACCTTCACCCACCCTCCACCTTAGTGATCCACAAGCCGACTTTTACTTTTTTCTTCCACCCTAATATCTATAAGAGTATTTGTGCTAGTCTAATCTTTCGTGACACCGAACTTGTTTTTTCAAGACCACCATTCATTTGTCGTTGTGATTGTTACCTCCATCAGCTTCGCAATGTGTCACGGCATGACCATTATCATCGTCCCTTTATATCATGGTCGCGCACTTTCTATGAGGCCCACCCTATCACTATTGTCAAACCCTTCCGCCTCTCCGTCCAATTGGAGCACCATTCTTTATAGGGCCCTTATTACCCTCACCTTTACGCTCAATAATGCCCGTGATTGGTGCCTCTTCACCCTCTCCCTTACCGTTCTTCCATATACCCACCCACCCATGGTCCATCAATGATTTGCATCAAGTGATGCACTTTTCCATACAAGTGCATTGACCCTATTTATACCTTATCCAACAAGACTGACGCTTAAGTCTTGTTTGGGGGTGATTTTCATCACCCGATTTTTTCGTCGCCCCGTGCTTTCATACTTCTTAATCTTAGGGTGAGTTTTGATCGGTCTGGCTGAAGACGTTAAACTTAGCACTACTGGGAGTCAGACCAACATTTATTGTTTCTAAGTATGAGTCTTATCATGTTTGGGGATGGTGTTTCACACCACCCAATGATTTCCACATGCTTTCTAGACTTGTACATATTTTTGTGTCGCATCTATTCTTCAGGTTTCATCTCTGCTCCATCATGCGATAGATTTTCACTAGTGGCTCATTATGGTAATATCTTTCCTCCCTTGTGCTTTTCATTTTCTATATATAGTTTTAAATATCGAGGACGATATTCTCTTTTGTTTGGGGGTGGGAAATTTATCAAAATCGTACCTCTTTTGAACAAATTTCAGAAATAAGTGATTTTAAACTTTTTGTGTAGTTAAAAATAAATTTTTATGACATGAATTGTCTATCTGTCTTCTTTTAGAAGTCTCGGAATACCCGTATTAGACCCAAAAATTACGCTTTTAACCATAAATTAATTAATACATCTTAAAGCGTATTTGCACTATGAATTCCTAAACTCAACAATTTTACACTATCACTTTTACAATCAAAAGTTGAAGAGTAACTATATTCTCAAGAGAGCCTTAAAAGATCACTAGTGGCAACTTAAACCCGTAAGATTTGAGCTTTTCACCTTTTTGAGGGTTTTTAAATATCTTCAAGTCATAATTTGATTCAACTTTCTTTGGGTATTACATTTAGTCATTGCATGATCTCATTATTTTTTCAAATTTGGCATAATCACTGAGAATGACATTACTTTCGAGTTGTAATAAATATGTATCTTGTAGTTTGTCTCGAGCACTAAACCGATTTTTCCATACACTTACCATTTTTACCCTTCACTCCACCTATTAGAATCCCATGTTTTCCTAACCCATATATGTCCCATATACCATTCATATATCATTCCCCATCATTACCATCTTATTTGAGAAAAAGAGTGTTTAGAATTTCAAATGTAAATTGCCTTCATTTTTGTTATGAAAAAAAAATGCATCGCAATAAAAAAAAAGAAAAAAAAAGAAAAGAAGAAAAAGAAAGCATGCGATCAAAAATTCAAAAGATGAGGACATTAGTCAAAATGTGTTTCACTCTTCTCAAAAACCCTACATCATCTTCTTCATTTTCCCCTTATACCTTACATAAACCTCTTTTTCACCCTTGGTAAAGTGTTCGGGCAAATGAGAAAACTATATGGTGAATGACTCGACATTCTCAACATAGTGGTTAGCATTCATTCATGAGATTAATTTTCTTTCATGTATCCACCATTTTCTATAAAGTGTGTGAGACGTTTGAACTTGTTTATATTTTCTCACCTCCCCACACATATGAGAGATACACTTACACAATTCTCAGAGAGTTCGATTCAGAGAGATATATCTAGTGAGAATTGAGGTCAAAACGTCGATTCTTAAAAGTTGATCTTGGAATTACTCTAATGATACTTAAGATTATTCTACACTAGACACGCTGAATTTTAGGAAGGATTACTCTTTTAGTATTAAGTAATTTTTATGCCATACTCTGATAAGTTGATTACGGTATCCCTTGACGTCCTTTTAAATTGGGTTGTATAGTGTTTCATCGTCAAAATAATAGACTGCCATTTTTATAAATTCTGAATTTTGTCGGTATATTCACTGTAAACCTTCACGAGACATCCCTCGTCCTGTAGGTCAACCTATAGGTTTAACGGATTGTTGCACATGCTAAGTGCAATCACCAGCGCCTGCGAAAGTGGCACACTTTTGGTTACTTATCTCTGTTTTCTCTCTATTTTTGCTCGAGGACTAGCAATGTTCTGTTTTGGGGTGGTGTGATAAGGACCCAAAAGTGTCTATTTTATACCCAGAATAAATGCATTTTAGTCACTCGTTTTAATTAAAATTGGCCTTATGTCGTATTCTATTATTTTCCAGGTCAAATAGCAGTTGCAACATCAAATAATGCTAAATCAAGTAAATTGCGACTCCATAGCGATCAAAAGCGTTAAATGAAGAAATTCAAAGCAGCTGTGAAGTCAGAAGTCAGAAGTCAAAGTTAGACCTTGCACCGATGAGTTTTGATGTCCCAAACCCTATCCCCGGACCAAACCTAAGCCTACACCGAGCCCAAACCATCACCCGAGCATGTGTGTGTTGAGTTTGTACCTTTATTATTTTTCTAGATTTTTATTTTGAGTCGTTTTATTTTTAGGACTTATTTTCTATTCTTATATTTCTTTATTCTGATTTTGATTTTTATTAGTTTTTAATCTTTATTTTCTTTTATTATTTTTCTTAGGATTAGTTTTTAGGAATTTATTTTTATAAGATTTTATTTTTCTTTACTTTTTAGTTTTAATTTATTTAGTTAGGTTTTTTAGTTTTTATAGAGTTTTATTTTTTATTTTTTATTTTATTTTTGAGTCTCTTAGTAATAGATTAGAATTTTATTTTTAGATTTTAATTTTTTATTTTAGTCTAGTTATATTTTTTAGGTAGTGTTATTTTGTTTAAGGGCCCAAATTAAACACACACACAATACACTCACTTACACCTAATTACCACACAATCACATACACCTAACTAACCCACTCACTCTCACCATATTCTCCTACACCTCACCATACCCAACTACACCCACTCCATCATCAACCTCCAACAAACCCCTTTCTCTCTCCTCACTCATACCTCCTCAAACCCCCATCCACCTCCATCTCAAACCTGCTCCAGCGACCCTCCAAACCAACAACCCAACCACCCGTCTTCTTAACAACTACCCACGACCACGACCACGACTCAGAGCCGATTGCTACTCGATGACATCCTCCTCCGATGGGATGACCAAATCGAAACATTCCAAACCCCTGCCCATTCCAACAGCTCCAACACAGGCACCCACGAACAACCCCAACCCATCGCCGCCCAACCCGACCTCCACAAACCAAACCTGAACCCGGATTTTGGCAACCCTTCAAACATCAACGCATTCCGAAACCTACCCCAACCTATGAACCCATATCCACAAACCCATTTCGCCCATGGCAGCCCCTTCCATTTCCCACTCACACCGAAACCCAATCCCTTTGAAATAGGAACAAAAATTCAAGCCAAATGAAATCCTAAAAAAATCTCCAAGAAAACAAACAATCGTGGGACTCTTAAATAAAAGCAAGGCATCTCATATAAAAAGATACAGAAGGGGATTCACAGAAAGAACAACAACAGAGAGACTGCATATAGAGAGAAACAGTGTATATTATGTACATAAAAAAATTACAAAAAATATAGAAAAAAATTAGTTTAGTGTTAGAATAAATTTTAGGTTTAGTTTTTATTTTTACTTTTGTAATCAAGTGCTGAAAATTGTGAAGAAGTTGGATGCATGTCAAGGAGAATTTCAAGACATATTTGTGGAAAAAACTACGTATCGTATTTCTTGCTTCTCTTTTCAATTTGTAACCTTCTTCACATATTATTGATTGTTGTTTAGGCACACATGAGAATGTTTGGCTAAACACCTTGTTTAAGGGATGGGATGCACTGCGTAGGATATTAATTTAATTAATTGGTTTCATTAATTTATATTTCTAGTTTCATTAATTTAGACTTATCATAAATTAATTTATATATCAAGAGATAGTAAATTAATTTTAAAAAATAATTTTGATTTTGGGAGTCGAACTAGAGATATGTTTCTCCTAAAATTTAATATTAATTGGCGATAACATTTGATGATTCATACATTTTTTATTAAATTGATCCTAGTGGGTAATTTCTTGAAAATAGTATAATTCTTAATATTTCATAATGTCATATTTTGAAATTAGTTTTCTGAAAAAGATTTTATTAAATTTATAATTGTAACGAGAGTTAGATTATCGATTTAATATTATCTCGAAATATTTCAAATTAATAAATTGAGAAATTAAAATAATTAATAATGCGGTGTAATTTCATCTCTTGACATTCTCACATCTATCACACTCGGTTGCACTTTATTTTTTGATATTTAGTCATGTCATAATTTCAGTATTCATTTGTTAATTTTCCCCGGAAATTGTTTTAAAAGAAAAAAATTATAAAAAAATAATATTTTAATAAAAAAATTGAATTGCAACTGTTCATAATAATTGTTTCACCTTGGAAGTTGAATTGATACCCGTACTTACCGCAATACGAGTTGTTTTAGACAAGTTTTGTAGGTAATTCAAGGGATTTTGAGATTGACTTTTGAAGACAATGACTATACGCTAAAAGCCACTTATCAGTGGGTGTCTTTTCTTCTTCTTTTTTTCCTTCCGATTATGTCGGTGGTATTGGTTCGGGGAGAAGGAGGTTGGTGTGTTTTTTTCTCTTACCTCCCCGTTCATAGCTTTCTTAGGTAGGAGAAGGTTGGTAGTTTGTGGTCTTTTTTTTTCTATTGGGTGTATCCAAAGTAAAAGTGTGGGGTTTGTAACTTTATTTTTCTTCTCTTTATACCACATATGGATAAAGTTGGTTACGTGGTTGTTTATTGACAACAAACAGATGTGTGGTTATGTGAGAGGTTGGAAAGAGGCAGTTTAAAAAAGTGTATAAAAAAATTAAACAATTTGAAAATATTGGTTTTAAGTTTGGGTTATGTTTAGTTTTATCCCAGAATTTTCGTAATATTTTAAATCTA
The DNA here is from genome assembly GCA_949130495.1 of Sambucus nigra. Classification (NCBI taxonomy): domain Eukaryota; kingdom Viridiplantae; phylum Streptophyta; class Magnoliopsida; order Dipsacales; family Adoxaceae; genus Sambucus; species Sambucus nigra. The sequence goes on from OX422220.1 coordinate 191,675,316, forward strand.
AAATTTGGTTCCTTATTTTTTTTGTTTAGCTAATAACTTAAAAAAATTATTTTGGGTTTTAAAAATAATGTCGGGTTCGGGTTTTTGACTTAAACTGAATAAAGTACTAAAAAAATTACGGGATAGCTATACGTGTAACAATTCTGGGAAAAACTTACTCGGGCTTAAAGGTATAACGAAATGGACATAAAATTGTGTATATTTTTGGTTTGACAAAAAATAATATAAATAAAAGTGTCGTTTCGATATGGAAAGGTCAAAATGACATTTCGAGTTATTATTAATTCATTAAATAATAAGTCAATTTGCGAGTTATGACAATCTTCCCACCTAAAAAATTTTCATCCTTGAAATTACTATATCTATGAAGTTTTCGATTCTCATAGTACATATGCCATTCGGGTATGTAGTACAGTTGTAAGGATAGGTTTATAAGTTTATCACGCACTTTGATGTCTTTACTATGGTCGTTCCTCTCGGGACTAAATATGCAATAGCCATAAAAAAGATAATAATGCAACCATGATTAAAAACAAAAGGTGTTCCAGATAATTTAATCGGTAATTCATTTTGTCATACGATCAAAAGAGGTACCGGTAAGAGGATATTACATGATGAACACTGACCTCGTAACAAAGGTATCTAGTTTCAAAGGGTATAATTGAAAAGTATAAGTTCCATTGATATTGTAGGTCGACAATTTATACTCGAATCATTAAAGGTTGGTCTACTAAATTTAACTAACATTAGGGTAATGGTATCCAAATCATAACTCATGTTTTTTGAAAATACTAGAGTTCTACCAGTTTCTAAAAAAAAACATTTTTTTTATATAAAACCAGCAAGTCTACTATAAAAATTCCAGTCCCTATTGTTGTGGTAGAGTATATTAACCTCGTTTATTATGTTGGCATTTCTATTAATAGCATATAATCTAAGGAACCAGTATATAGTCTTACCATGGTTATGGAGTCACGTGTTCTCTAATCGGGAAAATACATCGATGGGTCATTGCAGTTGATAACTTTCATAAAAAGTTTTTTTTAAAAGTTCCACATACTAAGGGAGAATGTAATTGGAATCTTGTTGTGGGGTTTACTTACTTTCCTAAATACTAGAATAACACATCTATAGGATTTGATTACCATTAAGCCAATAATTATGACATAAGGTAACGTCTAATAGTTTGGGTATTTTTCATAGGTCTATTTGATTTGGTTGGATCTCAGGTTTGCATGGGTTTACTAAATGTTATTACGGGTATGATGTCTAATATTGTAGAACTACTCTCCGGGAATCTACCATAGTCATGCATGACAAATGTATTCTTTAAGTTACATCGGACTATTGTAGATCTACCTTATAAATTTGAATAATTTTTGGACCGGATAAATGGATGGGGTTTATGTAGTCTAGGGTGTACTAATGAGAATATAAAGGGTTTTATTAAATGTAGACACTAACATATATATCATTCTATATGAAGATATGCTGTGGAAAGTAGGTTTATAAAAGAATACAAAACTCAACAGATGTAAATGCTGGCGTGTATGAAGTCGTTTTCATTAATGTCTGAAAACTTACTAGAATGATCTGCATAATTAAGGTAGAATATCATTAAGTCATGATGATGTTTAGTCTAAACTCATTCACTTGGGGTGGTTGATATAATCTAAAACATCTTCTTATTCCAATATTTGAGGTAATTTGAGATTCTAGGTATGTTTATTTCTTCTACTCAATGAGCTATGGGGCTTACTATAAATTCTTATACGGGGCTTTTAAAATAATCAAATAGGTGTCACTGGGAGAAAATGGGCAAATTTGATGGGTCGGTCTATTGTCATCCCTGCAGAACTGTTTCCTTGAGACGTATAAAATAGTCCACTTACAAAATTCGTTGTGATATGATCCCTTTTGCATGCTGGGATCAGAAAAGGTTAAAGCAATTCACTGGGGCACTGTTATCCTTTTTGGACATGGTGACAAGTACGATATTTTTTAAAATAGTTCCTAATATTGTTCTCATATTGGGATGCTACCTCTATTCCTTCCATACATGATATATTCTTAAGTTTCTAGGGTGTGTCATGGACCTATAATGCCGATATTCTTGTGATATCTCTTAACGCGGTGATGATTCATCAGGTACATGTAATCTGTCTTTAAATTGTAGGCTTGTTTCCCTATCATACGATAACTCTTGTGTCTTACTTATGGTTTGTATTTTGTCACAAGGGATCTTGGAGTCATTGTTATAAGATTTTCTTTCTCATGATCGGGTAACCAATGGTATTGGTGAATTTTGAAAAAGTGTGCGGTGATCTAAATATCATATGGTTCTTATGGTAGCAGCAACATCTTAGGAATTCAGGTTGCTAAGTTTTCCAATAGGTTTACTACTTAAGGTGTTGGGTATAATGTTTACCTCTCTAGATGGTTGTTTATCTTGAATATATAATCTTTCAAAATTCCATTCAACTTTTTTGTATCCAATTCAAGTCCTATCGGGGAACATGTATATCCAACCTGGGTGACTTGAAGTTACTTGGAATTCCTTATCGTCCAATAGAATAATATGGTTTCCTATCTTTATCCAAGGGGTAGCAAAAATATGAGAAACTATAAGTACACTTAGATGGGTTTTAACTAGGTATCTGAGACACTGGTAATAGGGTGGATGCAGGTAATTGGTATGGGGTCTACTTTGATGACTACCTCAAGTTAGATTACAGTATACTAGTGATAAGGGAACATGTACCAATTTTAACTTTTACTGGTGTAAGGGTTTAATTAATGGTTATTCCTAATTCATCAGTGCTTTATAACTCTAAAAGGGTCGTAGGGGTACTATGTGTGAAGACTTATTTTGGGATACCTTGTGGATATACTTATAATGGAGTTATAAATTAGTAGACTATATATTCAAATATTTATTGAAGGATCTTACATATGTTGAAAGTAAAGAACTACACAAAATAAGGAGCAGGTTAATGTAACATTTATGGAGTAACGAAAACTAGGTTTCTAGAATCAAGTTATCACATATGGTAATGGGGTTCTTTATAATTAAAACATGAGATTCAATTGCATATCTGTAAATTCGATTACTGTGAAAGGGTAATTTTTCGATAATTCATAACAACTTAATAAGGAAAGGGGCAAGTAATCTGAGGCTAAGGGTTTCAGATAATGCAAAGTGTGTTATAAAGGTCTAGTTGATTAAACTACACCAACTGCTATTTTGTACAAGAACTTAAGCACTCTTGGTAATTATGCAAAAATCATTAACACTGGTTTCTTGTATTCAAAAGGGTTATTTTTTCCGAAATATAGAGAATAATGGAAGCTATTAGTTTTATCAGTCACCTGCTAGGGTGAAAATCAATATTGTTTATTAACAAGGTTATCTAGGTTTCATGCTAGTTTTTTTTGGAAAAATGGTTTATAAGGGAAATATATCTGGGGTATTAAGGTACTGTAAAGGGAGTAGGTAAGGTTTTATCTAATTGCAACTATTCTAGTTATTTGTGGGTAAGAATCATGTGTCACCACGGAACTCGTAATATTTCTGGTGATATTGAAATTTTCAGTAATACCTTGAATCACGGTGAACTGGAAAAGTACTTAATAATGGTTACAAGGCATATGCTATGGTTTAAATAATCGGGATGAAGAACCAAGCTTGTGTAGGATTTTGAGAAAATTATAATTACGGGATAGGATGTAACACCCCATGATTTTTAGACGTAAAAATCTGTGTTAAATTGAATATTTCGAAAAACAATTGGAATTAATTAATTTTAGTATAAAAATGTTAGTTTTTATATGTTTAAAACAAGGTTTTAAGTGGAAATTAAATCAGGAGTAAAATTTACAATTTCTACTTTTAATAAATAAACCTTGGGGGATCTTGGAATAACAGTTTGATCGAACCTGTTCGGCCCTGGGGCAGAACCTATTCGTACTAGCAGCAGTGCAGAAATTTGAGCCTCTTTTGTAGAGTCTGGTTAGGACTTAAACATTTTTATTTTTCTAAAATATAAAGGCGCAAGTTTAGGCTTTTTAAAACACTTTTAACCCTTATCAAAAACAATACCCTCTCAAAATATTATCTCCTCTCTTCTACAAAACCTAAACTCCATTAAACACAAGTTTCAACCCAGGTTTTGAAGATCAAAATCAAGTTTTATCAAGAACGACCAAGAACGTGTCTTTGCTATTTTCAAGAGAGGACCGCAATCGTGTAATCAGATTTTCAAGATGACTTCTTTACAAGCATAAATGCTTCTATTGTTCCCCTTAAGTGTTATGCATTTTAGATATTGCCTAAACTTTAATAAATGGTGTTTTTCTCAAAATAAATTAGGAAAATAATTAGGGAAAGTGAAAGCAATTACGAGGTTATTTTTATTCAAATCTAAAAATATAGTTAAGACTCGAAACAATCACATGCTTTGATTATGGATTTGTATTTCGATAGAATTGTGAGACGTTTCACTTATTAAAACTAAAAATATGAATTTTTTATAATGTTTTGACTCGTATAAATACGATATTAATGTGTAGGTTATAAAATGGAATTATTATGGTGTAGTGTAGTGAATATGCATGTTAATGAGGAATTTTGTGTTAGCCGGTATAATATCACTTGTATGTGAATTATGAAACTTGACAAATTGTGTGACTGTGAGTAGAACTCGTTTAATCATATAATTAAACAGACATAAAATTGGATGAGATTAGAATAAGAGAATTAATTGGAAGAATCGTAACAATAAATATACTTTATGTGAATGTGGTTTGTGTTAATAATTAGACACAATGGGGATGTTGGGATTTTGGGGTAGTTATTCTTTTACCCTTATTTATTAGGTTGCTTGCTAGGTATGAGACTAGTAGGTAGGCCTCATTGTTGTTAACACTTTATAGGTATGGGACTAGTGAGTGTAAGTTTATACGGTTGGGTATTTCCTAGGTGGGGCTAGGTAGTTCGCCATTACGTTGTTCCGTTAGACCATGTACGAGACTAGGTGGTAATTATTGGTAGTCTTTCCTCCTAAGTGATAGGCTTAGAAATACTGGTGGTTTTGGTGAGCTCTAGGTATGGGACTAGGGATGGTTTAGGCCGGGTTACCCAAATAAAGGGTGGGGCTAATAGAGAACTATAAAAACTTGATATTAAATTTATAATTAATGCCTAAGATAAAGAACGAGTGTCAAAATAAATTTGCGTCGCGAGTATGTGTCGGGCTAATAATAATTGGTCTGACTGGCTATATCGATGTGGGTGTATTCTGGTGTCACAACTATGTGCAGGGCTAACAAAATTGGGCAAACTGGCTATAGTGACGTGTTGTGCGTGGAACCTCACAGTATGTGCAGTGCTAATAAAATTGGGCGAACTGGCTATAATGAGGGTAATGTGTGTAGTGTAAAATTATGGGCACACCAGGAGTATGTGTAGAACCCGTAATAGGGTGAACTGGCGATACTGGTGTCGGATTAATAAAATTGGTTACATTAATAATTGTGAATTTATAATGAAATGTTGTAATAACACAATTGGACTTAAATGGTGGGGTGGCGTAGTTATGCAAGTAGTTAGTGATCTTTTACTTTACTCGCTTGTTGTTATATCATTTAATTTAAAATACTCTATTGTGATATTTATAATGTATTAATCTTATGTCTGGGTTCATGGACCCTAATTGAGAGGAGTAGCTAGTGTTCATGCGGTGGGCTCTAACCCATTGCGATGACTAATATTTCAGGTATAGTTACTGGAGTAGCTGGATAGGATGTATTGGAGAGTTGTGGAGTATAGCTGGAGATTTATCTTTATTGCTTTAGTAGTTTAGATTTCATTCCGTCATTTTACTTATGATACTTTTATTTATGGACTTGGTAGGTCATTCGATTTCACAGTTGTTTATCCTTTTCAGTTAGAGGTTTTTTTGGATTATTTAATCTAAGTATTTAATTGTCGTTTGGAGTTGGATTTTATTGTGGAGTTAGCATGGTGATGGATTTTGAGTTTGGATAATTATATTCGTTTGATTAAATTGCATTATATCTTGTGGAAATAATGTTTCTATTGTATCATATTTTGGTCGCAAGATGAGAATGGTATTTTATTGGTGACACCCGACATAGTTTGGCGATGGCGATTGGCTACCTCCAATGCCAAATTCACGGCGTGCCACAGATGGTATCAGAGCATGGTCTTAGGTCTCGTAGGCTATGAGTCTATTTAGTTTCCTCGTTACATACCTTTGATTCCTTTTCATAATTTGTATTCTTCAGTTTTTCCTTGGTCTGATGTTGTTATTCCTGTCTTTTCAAATGGGAAATGCTAGGAGATCTGGAGATAAGAGAGAAGGTTTGGTTTGTGGTTTTACGGCTCAGGATTGATAGAGTCATTCTGTTTTGGGGGCCGAGGAGTTAGTGACTATCATTCGTGAGGACACAATGGCTTGTAATGAGAAAGGGGGACATAGAAGGGAGTGACACCATGCCTAATAAAATACCGGGTGATCACTCCTGTACAAAATTAAAACAAGAGCCACATATGGATCATTCACAGCATCACTGTCGAAAACAAATTTAATTACTAATAACCTATTAGGCTGGTGTCAAAATTTTACTTAACTAATCTTTTTAAACAACTAAACAATATAAACATCCACACAATTTATATAAATGAAACTGGAAAGAGATAAAATAACCAAACACTTGGTTCAAATATGATACAACCAAATCGAATGCCGTACTAAAAGGCGGTGAAAGAGTAAATAAATACAATTGGGCTTTCGGCCCGAAAGTAACTACAATGCTTCCTATCTATATCTCAAGAATATAAGCATCTAAATCAAACCTGCATGCATCCACAGCTACTGCAGCAGACGTCTGACTCAAAAGGATCATCATCAAAGCATCCCTATGTCTGGACACCTATATATATATAATATATAGCAAGAGAGGAAAAATATAGAAACGGGTCAGAGCCCGAGTTGTGAAAATATTTAGCAAGTGCATAAATGCTTTATTTTTAAAAATATATTTTATCTCATATTTAAATTGGTATCACACTCCCATAAGATACCCCTCACCCCTCTTCTAATAGTGCACACCTAACGCACTCATCTAAAACATCCTAGTTAAGCTACCCCACCTAACTAATCTAATTCACTCGTCTGCTAGAAACCTCGACAACCCGAGTACTAAGGGATAAACTTCTCTCCATTCTCAACACTGCGCTAAGTTCGCACGTGGGGTGTCTCGCGAAGAGAAATCCAAACAAGGAACGCCCCCGATACACTACTATTTGGAAGTGTCAATGGTCGAGATCCATTAGGCCCTTAGTACAAAACGAATATATAAACATACTTATATAATAATATACATATCCTACTCACTCTCATATACATCTTACAATATACATCTGGATAATATCTCCCGAACTGAGGTTTACTCTATATTCATTTTTATAATGCACATTAGGATAGAATCTCCTGGACTGAGAATTTATCCTTTTTGTCATTTCATATTCATTTTATCTCTTTACTTTCATAGAGATATAATATCTTGTTCTCATACACAAGTAATCTACTATCCACACAAGTACAATAACCATACCAATGAGCTATAACTCGAGGATGCGGTCTCTCAATGTTATCATCTTCTAGGGCATCACACATATATCATCCTGGGGACCACCGGTAGGACTAAATGTCACCTACTTCGTGGTCAAAACTAAATCACAACGTTTGGGAAGCGGTCATAGTTCCTCCACGGCAATGAGACGAAACATACCCACCACGTCTCAGTCCTAATAAAAATCACATAATATAATAATGGACGCTATGACCTGGGGAATATCCACACCCTGCTCTTCGAGCCAGGGTGCTCACCCTCATCGCGAAACTTCTCAATGATAGCATTAGAGGGGGTATGCCTCACACACACACATATATATATATATATATATGTACATATTCGTATCATATTTTATATATATACTTTAATCGCATAGTGTATATATATATATACATTCATCATTCCTCAAATGTAGATATGGCTACAATTGCCAGTTTCATAATAATATTTAAGTATCTTACTACTTAAATACGCCTCACACCTTAATCGTTGTTTGGGATTTATATACTCTCCAAATATCCCGCTTCATAATCCTATGATAAGTATACCCTCAACTTATCTTTAACCTATAACCCAAATTCCATCCTAGTCACCTCATAGGAGTTACTCACTAATTCCATACACACTTGCTTTTTCAAATTCACACAATTATTTAGCTATAATCGCTCATTAAAATACTCCCTCGGGTGTCACTCACTCCAAACATCCATAATTAAATAAGTCTTGGATTTTACCCAATTAATCCAAGGTATACACTTCACTTAAATAATAATCTATAGGTCCCCAGTCTATTTTAGGAACCCTAAACCTTTATTTTCTTAATCCATTTATTTTCCTCGAAAATATGATTTTTAGTGCCACACCAATTTAGCACCCTCCTAGCCCCCTATGATTTCCTCAAATGGCTAGGATTAAGTCCTCTTAATTGAGTGTTTAATTTCTTAATTAAACAAGCTAAAACCATAAAAGTAGGAATTCATCCCATAGAATTAACCCTAGGCAAAATTGCCAAAAATCCCGAAGGGTCGATCAATCGACCCTTGGCCCTCGATCAATCGATGGTCGATCGATCGATCCTATACCCTCGATCGATCGATCGCTTCGGACAACTTCTTCTCCAAGAAGCTGTTTCGGCCATTAAAGTTTCTCCCAAGCTTTTATCACCTACCCCAACGTCCTCCAACCTCAAACAACGATATTTACACATATAAAATGGGTTCTAAACATCCTAGAACCCAAAACCAACAAATGATTTCAATAATTTCCTAAATTTCTCAAATTGGATAAAAGTCGGGGTTTACTCGTTTATTTTCTGAAAATCCATTTTGATTCATAAAATCCCATCCCCAAAATCTTCTGATTTGTTTATACCAAATTTTGATTTGAGATTTATGCTCGAAAATAAAAAAAGCAAGTAAACACTTGCCTGGAGGATAAAATTCGACGACCCCGAGTCGAATCCGACGGAGTTTGGCCCGAAAATCCTTTTCTCTCCTCTTTTCTCTCTTCCTTTCCTCTCCTCTTTCTTTTCTTACTTTTCTTTCCCCCTCCCTTGCCTTATATAGGGAGAAAAAGGGTTTATCCCTTAAAACCCAAAAATGACTCGTTTACTCAATTGCGAGTCCCTATTAATCCAAAAATTCTCGAAACTCAATTTCGACACCCAGATACTCAATTTTGACTATCTCAGCCATTCCGAGACTCACCGCGCAGTCAGAATCTCCATTCGAGGCACTTGACCGCAACTCACTAATTTAACTCACACAACTTAATGCGGTATTCCCGTTAAAATATTATCCTCTGTCGCTTTACCCAACTGCGACATACAATTAAAATACTCCGACTTAATTCCCCAAAAGTAAATATAACACCCATCAAAAATCATTTAATCCTTGAAAACTTCAAAAATTACTATTCACGATAATTCTTGAATTTCCAAATTACTCTTAATTATTGAATTTAATTTCCCATAAAAGTGCGGGGTATTACATACTCCCCCCCCCCCCCCTTACAACGGAATTTCGTCCTCGAAATTCAGATATAACTGATACTACCAACACTAACCTAGGATCGTGAATCACTCCACATCCTAATACCTCAAAGTGGAATGGTACTACCCAATATCTCTTAACCGTATACTCAATCAGCACTTACCTCTATCAAGGTTTATACTATACTATCCTGCCATCTCGGCATGATCTTCAACTCTATATACTACGTCCCTTCCATCTCAGGCGGTATATAAACTAACTTACTAAGGTGCCCATACACCCTTTTTAACACGTGCCTGTCCACACAACTATCACCAACGTCCGACACGTACACACTTTCTAACCAATGGACCCTATTTCCTCGGCGTAATACTCATACATGGGTCTTCCCAACCCGCAAAATCTCATTCTTCTCAAGGTTAACCAACCAATCTTTTTATATCGGTGCCACTAACTCTACAGGACTCACTGCCCAAAATTCTAAAATCGAAGCGTTCCTACCTACGGAAAATAGTACTATCCTAAATTGTGTCCCTGGTTCCCAAGACCTTTCTCAACTTCTGACATTTGCTCGGTTTCATGCATGGGACATCTCACAAAGCTAAATCCATACAAGGAACCCTCCCGTTACACTACTCCCTCGCATCGTCGGTCATCGAGATATAACGGTCTAAGGAACATCAACGGGACATCCTAAATCCTGCCTCACTAACCTACCTACGTACATCTACCACTCCAATCTTCACCTTAGCAAAAAGAAATCCAAATAAATCAAGGTGCCTACTTCCTTCAAACCTGCTTTGAACATCACACCCAAAACATACTATCTTCTAATTTTCCCTCTCATCAAGGCCTAACTGCAAGACATAAATCAATTTCCTTTACCTTGCCTCACCTTTATACTTGTTGTGAGAGAAACATTTTGGTGATTTTCCATAGAACTTCCATCTCTAAGCATACCGTCATCACATGGCTCTCAGTCTATAATGTTTCATCCACACTATATGACTTATTCACGAAATCAACATTCTTGCATCCTATAACATCTCTCCACTCATGACGATGTTAAGGTTCATGTGTGGAGCGTCTCGCAAGAGAAATTCAAATAAGGAACCCCTCCAATACACTAATACTTAACTTTGTCGATCGTGGAGGTCCGTTAACTTCAAATATGCCATTGGGATAAACTCATCCCACCAATCAACAAAATGTGGTCAGAGCTCCGATTTCCTTCCAGGAGTCACACCACCAGGCGCTTGTACTAACACTAAGTCCTTGCGCAACCAATAATGAGCTTAAACTCACAGCTCAAAAATTTCCTTGCATGCCTTAATCGTATCTAAAAGGCCGTCTCACACTCAAATCATAATAATGAAACCTCTGCTTACCAGAGTTCCATCCATCCATATTAACAAAGGCGAACTCAACCTGTATCCAGCTGAGACATCTCAACAATAATCTGTTCCACCCTGGAACCGCGGACACGATAGTCTTGCCATCATTAGCCTGCTATCACCCCGAATAAAAAATATCATATTCTACACAAAATAACACCACACTCGTATAACACACACAAAACGAGTACTACCGATCTGCTATAAACTTAAAATACTAACACCCGCTCTTCTTAGCGAATGAAAGAAATAGATTCCCTCTATCGCGAAAAAGCACATAAACATGCACTATATTAATATTATCGATACTGCCACAAAGCTCGAATTACACACACGAATCTAGGGTTAACAAAATACCGCGACTTCATCTAGTCACACCAAATATACCTCTGCCATCTGAGCTAAGACTCATAATGATAACTTTGCAATTCTCACTGGCTACTCGAAACGGTTCCCGGACTTAGTACACTTGTCCTAACCGAACCTAAAAATTACTTTAATTGATGCCCCATCTCGGCACCCTACTCTCGCCCTTTAACTCCCACTGGGCAATGACTAATCGTAAGGTTCTACTCTCCACATTACAACATTCCCCATCTCGGGTCACCCTGACCCTTTTAAGGTTATCAGTTCCTTGGACTCCATAGCGACGATCCTGACAATAACTTTACTAGTTCCCCTTAACTTCATCATAAAAGGGAAACTCCACCACCGGCCTCAACAACCTCGTTTTAACGAATTCCCCGGGTGGATATCCACCAATGGGGTCCTCGAACATACACATTCTCCATAAGTGTTAGCAACACTTCTCTTGTGAGCCTATCATTCCTCGGAAGGACTCTCTCTTCATTGTACTTACCTCGTCTCAGTACAAAATTCGCTTATCCATAAATCGATTTATTCACTGTCGGCCTCTGACCGAACCTTATGTGAATAATTTAAAACTGCATTCTTCTCATTCCTGCTAAATCATGGGGGCTCACGGTTAAAACTATCCGTAATATCCCTTTTGAACCCTTAGCTTCGCTGGGTAATTCAACTTTAATACCACTCTCTACTACGGCGGTACTGGGGTACTCATAACTACTATTCTTTAGTAGTCATTGCAAATTCCACAAGGAGAGTGACCTCTACTACGGTCCTAGTCTCCAGCTTCAACTCATAGCTCCAACTAATCCCCACCTCCTATCGCCTTCCTCAATCAGCACACGAATCTCGAACGAGCACGCAAAAGATTACTATAATCTTATGATATGGTAGGAGAATGAAATCTCACAAGAGGAATTCAACAATCCTAATCATAAGGCTCTATAACAATCAAATTAAGAGCAATGCTGAAAGCATAGTATGTCTGCATAGATTCCTAAGGACACTAGAACCTGATGCTCTGATACCATCTGTGACACCCCGCTCAATAAAATACCGGGTGATCACTCCTGTGCCAAATTAAAACTGGAGTCGCATATGGATCATTCTCAGCATCACTGTCGAAAACCAATTTAATTACTAATAACGTATTAGGTTGGCGTCAAAATTTTACTTAACTAATCTTTTTAAACAACTAAACAATATAAACATCCACATAGTTTATATAAATGAAACTGGAAAGAGATAAAATAACTGAACACTCGGTTCAAATATGATACAACCAAATCGAATGCCGCACTAAAAGGCGGTGAAAGAGTAAATAAATATAATTGGGCTTTCGGCCCGAAAGTAACTACAATGCTTCCTATCTAGATCTCAAGAATAGAAGCATCTAAATCAAACCTGCATGCATCCACAGCTGCTGCAGCAGACGTCTGACTCGAAAGGATCATCATCCAGGTGTCCCTGTGTCTGGACACCTATATATATACAATAGATAGCAAGAGAACAAAAATATAGAAATGATTCAGAGCCCGAGTTCTGAAAATATTTCGCAAGTGCATAAATGCTTTATTTTTAAAAATATGTTTTATCTCATATTTAAATTGGTATCGCACTCCCATGAGACACCCTTCACCCCTCTTCTAATAGTGCATGCCTAACGCACTCATCCAAAACATCCTAGTTAAGCTACCCCGCCTAACTAATCTAATTCACCCGTCTGCTAGAAACCTCGACAACCCGAGTACTAAGGGCTAAACTTCTCTCCATTCTCAACACTGCACTAAGTTCGTGCGTGAGGTGCCTCGCGAAGCGAAATCCAAACAAGGAACCCTCCCCCCCGATATGCTACTATTTGGCAATGTCAATGGTCGAGATCCGTTAGGCCCTTAGTACAAAACGAATATATTAACATACTTATATAATAATATACATATCCTACTCACTCTCATATACAACTTATAATATACATCCGGATAATATCTCCTGGACTGAGGTTTACTCTATATTCATTTTTGTAATGCACATCCGGATAGAACCTCCTGGACTCTGAATTTATCCTTTTTCATTTCATATTCATTTTATCTCTTTACTTTCATAGAGATATAATATCTTGTTCTCATACACAAGTAATGTACTATCCACACAAGTACAATAACCATCCCAATGATATATAACTCGAGGATGAGGTCTCTCAATGCTATCATCTTCCAGGGCATTACTCATATATCATCCTGGGGACCACCGGTAGGACTAAATGTCACCTACTTCGTGGTCAAAACAAATCACAACGTCTGGGAAGCAGTCATAGTTCCTCCTCCGGGAATGAGACGGAACATACCCACCACGTCTCACCCCTAATAAAAATCACATAATATAATAATGGACACTATGGCCTGGGGAATATCCACAGCCAGCTCCTCGAGCCAGGGTGCTCACCCTCATCGCGCAAATTCCCAATGATAGCATTAGAGGGGGTATGCTTCACACACACACACACACACACACACACACACACACACACACACACACACATATATATATATATATATATATATATATATATATATATATATATATATATATATATATATAAACATTCATCATTCCTCAAATGTAGATATGGCTGCAATTGCCGGTTTCATAATAATATTTAAGTATCTTACTACTTAAATACGCCTCAAATCGTTGTTTGGGATTTATATACTCTCCAAATATCGTGCGTTATAATACATGATAAGTATACCCTCAACTTATCTTTAACCTATGACCCAAATTCCATCCTAGTCACCTCATAAGAGTTACTCACTAATTCCATACACACTTGCTTTTTCCCGTTCACACAATTAGTTAGCTATAATCGCTCGCTCAAATACTCCCTCGGGTGTCACTCACTCCGAACATCCATAATTAAATAAGTCTTGGATTTTACCCAATTAATCCAAGGTATACACTTCACTTAAATAATAATCTATAGGTCCCCACTCTATTTTAGGAACCCTAAACCTTTATTTTCTTAATCCATTTATTTTCCTCGAAAATATGATTTTTAATGCCACACCAATTTAGCACCCTCCTAGCCCCTATGATTTCCTCAAATGGCTAGGAACAAGTCCTCTTAATTGAGTGTTTAATTTCTTAATTAAACAGGATAAACCCTAAAAGTAGGAATTCATCCCATAGAATTAAACCTAGGCAAAATTTCCAAAAATCCTCAAGGGTCGATCGATCGACCCTTGGTCCTCGATCGATCGATGGTCGATCGATCGATCTTATACCCTCGATCGGTCGATCGCTTCAGACAGCTTCTTCTCCGAGAAGATGTTTCGGCCATTAAAGCTTCTCCTTAGATTTTATCACCTTCCCCAACATCCTCCAACCTCAAACAACGATATGTACACATATAAAATGGGTTCTAAACGTCCTAGAACCCAAAACCAACAAATGATTTCAATAATTTCCTAAATTTCTCAAATTGGATAAAAGTCGGGGTTTACTCGTTTATTTTTTGAAAACCCATTTTAATTCATAAAATCCTATCCCGAAAATCTTCTGATTTGTTTCTACCAAATTTTGATATGAGATTTATGCTCCAAAATAAATAAAGCAAGTAAACACTTGCCTAGAGGATAAAATCCGACAACCCCGAGTCAAATCCGGCGGAGTTTGGCCCGAAAATCCTTTTTCTCTCCTCTTTTCTCTCTTCCTTTCCTCTCCTCTTTCTTTTCTTCCTTTTCTTTCCCCCTCCCTTGCCTTATATAGGGAGAAAAAGGGTTTATCCCTTTAAACCCAAAAATGACTCGTTTACTCAATTGTGAGTCCCTATTAATCCAAAAATTCCTGAAACTCAATTTTGACACCCGGATACTCAATTCTGACTATCTCGGCCATTCCGAGACTCACCGCGCAGTAAGAATCTCCATCCGAGGCACTTGACCGCAACTTACTAATTTAACTCACACAACTTAATGCGGTATTCCCGTTAAAATATTATCCTCTGTCGCTTTACCCAACTGCGACATACAATTAAAATACTCCGACTTATTTCCCCAAAAGTAAATATAAGACCCATCGAAAAGCGTTTAACCCTTAAAAACTCCAAAAATTACTACTCACGATAATTCTTGAATTTCCATATTAATCTTAATTATTGAATTTAATTTCCCATAAAAGTGCAGGGTATTACAATGTGGAAACCTAGAGGCGCAGCAATGGGGTACACCCACTTCAGTTTGGGACATGGTGAGGGCCAGTTTCCACAAGGTCAATCCTCCCACTTTTGCATGGGGATCTGACCCAACGGGTGCTCACCAATCTAGGAATGATATGGAGAGGAATTTGAGGATGGTGGATGGTATGGATACTTTTGAGTTGACTGGGGATGTGTTGTAGTGGTGGGAGAGTGTCACCACATATAAGGATAGAGAGTCTGAATTATGGTAACAAATATTTTCCTTATTCGATTAGGATTGCGAGGAAGAAAAAGTTTCTAGATTTTGAATAGGGTTTAAGGTCAGTTGTTCAGTATGAACAAGAATTAACAAATCTACCGATGCTTTTGTACTAGAGGAGGTGAATACTGAGGAAAAGAAGATGGAGGATTTCTTAAGGGTTTGACATAGTCGATTAAACAATTGGTTTTGGGGAATTAGGCTTACGCTACTTTCACTCAGAGGGTGGATGTCGCATTATTGTTATGGCAAGAGAAGGTGAATTATGAAAAGAAGTTAGGTAAGACGCAAGATTTGAGTGGTCAAGATGGGAGCAAGGTAAGTGGAGAGAATGAGGGTTATAATGACCAACCATGGAAGAGGCAACGATTAGTGCAGGAACAACAAGGCTTTCATCAAGGCAATGGAGTCCCAAAAGGCCCTCAGGAATAGGGGCAGGGATAACAGGTTGGGAGAGTGTCAGCTAGGCAGTTTGGACCTTTTAGAGGACCATGTTTTAATTATGGGGAAATTGGACATCGAGCTGTCAAGTGTCCGAAGATGCAGGACCAACAGGGCCAAAGGCCTCCAATACTGGTAGAACTAGGTGCACAGGGAGTGTTAGCACCACCAGCAGTGGGTATGCATGGACCGATTATGTCTAGGTGTTATTTACTTCTACTCGGAAACCTCAAGCAGGAAGGCTCAGTAGGAGCCAAAGCGTGGCTAGTGGGATAGCATGGTATGTGTTATTTTCTTAGATATGTTTATATATAGTTAATATATACATTATATTTTTCATGGGGTAAGTGCGTGTAGGATTGGGTGTATGATCGCCGAATCATATCATTTCTATGGGTAGGCATATGTAAGCCTTATTTTACTTGCGCAATTTTACGTTTGATGTTTTACTCTTTGTCGAATTTAGAGGATGAATTCTTGTACTATTGGGGGAGAATGTAACACCCCATGATTTTTAGCTGTAAAAATCTGTGTTAAATTGAATATTTTGAAAAAATAATTTTTGGAATTAGTTAATTTTAGTATTAAAAATGTTAGTTTTTATATGTTTGAAATAAGGTTTTAAGTGGAAATTAAATCGGGAGTAAAATTTATAATTTCTAGTTTTTATATATAAGTTGCGGGGGGATCTTGGAATAACAGGTTGGCTGTACCGATTTGGCCCTGGGACGAACCGATTCGCACCAGTAGCAGTGCGAAAATTTGAGCCTCTTTTGTAGAGTTTGGTAAGGACTCAAACACTTCTATTTTCCTAAAATATAAAGGAATGGGTTTAAAATTTTTAAAACACTTTTAACCATTCTAAAAACTCATTAGCCTCCTAAAATATTATCACCTCTCTTCTACAAAACCTAAACCCCATTAAACACAAGTTTCAACCTAAGTTTCGAAGATCTAAATCAAGTTTTCTTTAGAACGACCAATAACGTGTCTTTGCTATTTTTAGGAGAGGAACGCAACTATGTAATCAGATTGTCAAGACGACTTCTTTACAGGCATGAATACCTTTATTGTTACCCTTATGTGTTATGCGTTTTAGATATTGTCTAAACTTTAATAAATGGTGTATTTCTTAAAATAAATTAGGAAAACTAATTAGGAAAAGTGAAAGTAATCACAGGGCTATTTTTATTCAAATATAAAAATATACTTAAGACTAGAAACAATTGCATGCTTAGATTAGAGATTTTGATTTCGATAGAATTGTGGGATGTTTCGTGTATTAAAACTAAAAATATGAAATTTTTATAATGTTTCGACTTGTATAAATGCAGTATTGATGTGTAGGCTGTAGAATGGAATAATTACGATGTAATGTTGTGAATACGCATGTTAATGAGAAATTATGTGTTAACAAATTACAAAACTTGACATGTTGTGTGACTTTTAGTAGAATTTTTTTAATCATATAATTAAACAGAAGTAAAATTGGACGAGATTGGAATCGATTTATTGGAAGAATTGTAACCATATATTGAAAATATGCTTTATGTGAATGTGATTTGTGTTAATATTTCGACACCGTGGGGACATTGGGATTTTTTTATGTAGTTATGCTTTTACCCTTATTTCTTAGGTTGTTTGTAGGTATGGGACTAGTAGGTAGGCCTTGTTGTTGTTAACACTTTTTAGGTATGGGACTAGTGAGTGTAGGTTCGTACAGTTGGGTATTTCCTGGATGGAGCTAGGTAGTACGCCATTCCGTTGTCCCGTTAGCCTAGGTGCGAGACTAGGTGGTAATTATTGGTAGGCTTTTCTCCTAAGTGATAGGATAGGAAATAATGGTAGTTTTGGTGATCTCTAGGTATGGAACTAGGGATGGTTCTAGCTGGGTTACCCGAATAAAGGGTGGGGCTAATAAAGAACCATGAAAACTTGATATTAAATTGATAATTAATTCCTTAGATAAAGAACGGGTATTAAAATTAATTTGCGTCGGTGCATGGATAATGATAATTGGACTGACTTATGTTGGCATCACGAGTATGTGCAGGGATAACGAAATTGGGAAACTGGCTCTAGTGATGTGTCGTGTGTGGAACCTCACAGTATATGAGAGTGAGCTTGTGATCTTAATGGCAGGATTTATATAATTATATGTCCAAATAAAAATCCAATTTTATTTTTTTACCCTAAGACATATATCTAGGTGATTAAATAGGTAAAGAAAATCATGCAATCAAGAAAGGCAAAGTTTGAGTAAAAATCCCTTACGGGTAAAACTTTTTATTTCAACAGTTTAAAAATGATACAAGATAGTAGACTTATAATACTTCTTGATACCAGCCCAAGTATAACGCGTTAGTCTTTGAAAATCTCTAAAGAATACTACTCAATCAGGATCAGCCCACAGGTGACATTCCACCCTCGGTATCCACTGATCAACCTTTGTATTTAGCAATGATTCCCTCGAGTATCACATGGACAGTAGTAAAGATGATCTCTCCACAAGAGTAGTGTATGAAAGGATACAAAATTATCTATGTTTTAAAAGGATTCATACAAATTTATTTGGGGATGAGTTTTGTGAATCAAAAGTGTTTTCTTAACATAAAAGTGTGAAAACCTAATCAAAAGTATTTTTTAAACATGAAAGTGTGAAATTTTTTGCAACATGTATGCAGAAATCTTTTGGCAAAAGTTTTAGAAAAAATAAACACAAAATAGGTATTTACAAGGCAAACACAAATTTCAAGGCGACATCAGTTGTTCGAATGAAAGTAAGGCTCGTTCGAATGAGAATAGCATCTCGTTAGAATGAAAGAAATTTCGTTCGAACAACAGTGAGATATCGTTTGAACAAGCTTCAAATGATGCAAAACAGTATGCCCTCGTTAGATGCACGTTAGATGTAGAGATCAAACGATGCTTCGAATGACTTTGACATCTCGTTCGAACGAGAATGACTTCTGGTTTCAATGAGGGTCAAACATAAAAAGATTTCTCGATTTTTAAACTTAAAAAATCCCATTTCCGTTTTAATAAAAATAAACATCCCAAAATAAAATTACTAAATAAATTTATATTCCTAAAAGCTTTATACCTTCATAAAATGGAGAACCATTGAACTTGGAGATGTTGGAGATTCGGTTCTTCGTAATTTCTTGAGTCGAAGTGTAATGGAATAGGCCAAACTAAATGTAAGCCTAAGCTATATGAAATGACAAAAAATATGCTCTTAAAAATCTCCCCCTTGGCTGTTCCGGTAGAAAAACAAAAATCGAAATCCAAATTACATTAAAAATTCCCTAAGACAAAAAAATCTTAATACCCTCCCAAACCCTATAAAATGGATTGGTACAAGGAAATAATATCTTCAAATCTCCACTTCTTCTTGTTCTTCCCTTGATCTTCTAATCTTCTAATAAATGCCCAAGGAAACCTACACACATGAAACAAGAATAATACCCCATGATGCATCGAGTTTGAAATAGATCAAAAACTCATAATATTATCACCTCCATAAATAAAACTCATTAAATCTCCCCCGTAATTTGTTCAGCCCCTTTATTTTGTCCGAAATAAACAAGGAGTTGAAACTAAAGCATTAAAATGGAGATCATCACAAAAGATAGAATATCATCACCAAGTTTTATGAATGAATAACATGGAATGATAATCTCAAGGTCTCCACAAAATATTTTTGAATAATTGAAATTTTTAAGTACAAAATTTTACAAACACACCACACCATTAAGAAAAACAAAAATACCCGAATCACGAAAACGGAATGGGGGGTGTGAACATATTCCATAGGTTAATCAACATAGACAGACATATCACATGTGCATGAAGGATTGAGACACCACTAATGAAAGATCTCAAAGTATACCTTAGGTGTAAAATTGATGAACTCATGTGAAATTGACTTAACCTAATCAAGACTGTCAGTGATTTTCATACAAATAGTGCCCAAAACTATGTAATGTTTTTTGAGATTTTATATTATGTGCAAACCCATCGATCTTCGACTCAGATCCTTCAAAATATCACATATAGCAATTATCCTCGCAATTATTTTGAAGAAAATAATGCTCATTTGTAGCGAAGCATTAATGTTCAAGAAAATGGCCCGGCCATTCTGTTTTTATGTGCCTTTAATCTTTTTAGGCTCTTTTCATTGCAAATGGTGGCTTTTCATTCAAAGCCTATCTTTTGCAACCCGATTCCATTGCTTAATACATAAAAAATTTATCGAAAAAATAATCTTCTTAAATGCATTGAATGATTCTTACATGCACAACTTTTTATTATCTTGTTTTCACATTTGGTTTGTCTTTAAAGCAAAATGGAGATGAAAACACTATGATCGGCACGTGATAGGTAAGTGCAATACTCAAATAAGCTCGTACTCATGTGAATTAAAGGAGACAAGGTATCAAACATGTAGTAAGTTACACCAAATCACATCTTTCGAATGGAAACAAGACTCGTTCGAATGAGAATACCATCTCGAATGAGAATAACATCTCGTTGGAATGAAAGCAAGTCCGTTCGAACGATAGTGATATCTCATTTGAACAGGCTTCAAGCGAGCTTCAGACGATGTAAAACAGTACATCCTCGAAGTTGCACATTAGATGTAGAGATCAAACGATGCTTCAAACGACTTTGACATCTCGTTTGAACGAGGATGCCTTCTCGTTTGCAGGAGGTCAAACATAAAAAATCCTGTTTCAGTTTTAATAAAAACTAAACATCCCAAAACAAATTTAATGAATAAATTTAAATTTCTAAAAGCTTTATGCCTTTATAAAATGGATAACCATTAATGTTGGAGATGTTAGAGATTTGGTTCTTTATGATGGCTAGAGTCAAAGTGTAATGGGATACACATAATGAAATGTAACCCCGAGCTATGAGCAACGAGAAATTTTATGCTCTTGAAGTATGTGCAGTGCTAACAAAATTGGGCAAATTGGCTATAATGAGGGGAATGTGTGTGATGTAAAATTATGGGCGCCAGAGTATGTGCATGACTCGTAATAGGGTGAACTGGCTATACTAGTGTTGCATTAATAAAATTGGTTACAATAATAATTGTAAATTTATAATGCAATGTTGTAATAACATAATTGGACTTAAATGGGGGTGGGGGGATTTGTTATGTGGGTAGTTAGTGATGTTTTACTTTACTCACGTGTTATTATATCGTTTAATTTAAATACTCCATTGTGATATTTACAATGTATTATGCGTGTGTCTGGGTTCACGTACCCTAATTGGGAGGAGTAGATAATGTTCATGCCATGGGCTCTAATTCATTGCGTTGACTAACATTTCAGGTAAAGTTGTTGACATAGCTGCATAGGACGGATTGGAGACTTGTGGAGTGCAGCGGGAGATTTATCTGTATTGCTTTAGTAGTTTAGATTTCATTTCGTTGTTGTACTTATAAGGCTATTATTTATGGATTTGATGGGACATTCGGCTCCACAGTTATTTATGGTATTCAGTCAAAGGTTTTGTTGGATTATTTAATTTGAGTATTTAATTATCGTTTGGAGTTGGATTTTATTTTGGAGTTAGTGTGGTGATGGATTTTATGTTTTGGATAATTATATTCATTGGATTAAACTGCATTATATCTCGTGGAAACATAAAATCACCTAGCATGAACTCAAAGTATAATAGTGAAATATAATCACCTACCATAAGTTCAATGATTTTTGACTGGCTTTATACAAGTTCTATATGATGTATCTGGTTATGATTTTAATGCAGGATTATTACGGATAATCAAAATAGATATTTCACTCATTTATACATATGTACACTATTTGTTTGGTTTTATTATGACAAGCGTTTTATGTTATGCGTAACTCGGCTCAATGTTGAATCAAACTGACTTAGTTAATGCGGATGGTGAATTAATATTAATACATATTTTTCGATGTAATCTAACTTCAATTTTTGTAAACTGATACAATTTACTGAATAAATTTTGAGGAAAAATATAGTAAAATAATAATTTTTAAAGTTGGTAATCGAGTAACTTGGTTGCATGTAAAACACGATAAATACGATAGAAAAATTTATGGTACATGTTTATAAAATAAAAACGATAATTTTTACTACTGTGTTGACTCGTAATTGACATAATGGCCAAAATTTAACGTAAAAAAATAGTGTCGTTTATAAAATATTAATATATCAAAATGCTTTTTTCATCGCTGCGAATCCAACAGTATATTTTGTGTATATTTCTGAGAAACGGTTTGAAAGTTATGAATTTCAAAGATGACAAACTGGCACTTTTTGCGTGTATTTGTAAATTTATAGTCGAGTTTTAAATTCAACAATATTTCTTCCGATTATCTATACGTGACGCAACATATTGTTTTGGCCAATAATTTGGCCTTTTTTTTAATAATAAAACTCATTTTTTCTTACTTTCTTGACACGCACACGTACATGCCCGCGTATTAGTTTGTCTTCTCTTTTGTGAAATAATCCTATGTATATATATATAAACCCGAGTCCACATTATAACCAAAATGAATTAAACCTAAGTCCTCAACCAAAGTAACTAATGTGTTCTCACCATGAATCAATACTTAGGAATACTATTTAGTTATCTAATCTCCAAATGTGAAACCTTTACAATCAAACCGTGATGAACATCACTCACTATTTCCACTACCAAGGCTACTCTCACCATTAAAGTTATCACACAATGCATCTCACACAAAAGATTACGGAGTTGCCACTATTATTCTACACGACTTCATGTGTTACAATAAATTAAGATATTACTTGAGTTGAGACTCAAATTTGCCTAATTACGCCACCAGCGTTGATTACCCGTAAGTTCCACACCTAAGGGTTATATACCTTTCAATCCCCAATCGCTTGTGCCTAGTTGATACATCCTAACCATTAACCTCTATCGTTGACAATATCCAACTCGTGCCACTTGCCCATTGGGTGTCATTCCATTCTATTGACATCTCAAATGATTCTATGCCATTAAGATTCAACACAAGCACCTCACACTAACATTCCCAGTGTCACCACTATAGGCTTGCATGGACACCTATAAATTACTAAAATTCTAATCTGAAGTGTGAAACCATTAACATCTATCAAATTAATTGTGTGCCACTTGGAACTAACTCACTTGTACTTATAACCTTTTTGAATTTACCTTCGAGGACATGAACCAGACTATCATCAAACTAGCGTGATTATCCCTACCCAATTCTGACGTTGAAAGATCCAGTACCGACCTCACCACATCACTCCAGAAAGGAACCTTGAACCTAGAGCTCTGACCATTTGTAATTTTCCAACCGGGATTTATAGGTTACTCGTGAGTCAACCTGGTATGAGCAGAGCGTTAGGTGTGAAGTGCAATGAAAACAACCTATATATGTCGCTAGTCCAATTTTATTTTATGTAACGTTTCACTTGTTTAGCATGCAATTTCAGTTTCAAGATACACTACGCGAGGGACCCATGGGAAGCACCTTAAAGTCCAAGTAAACAGAGATACTGATGTAAAAATAAATAAGGTACTTACCTCTATAACACCCTCAAATACGAAATCGCACCCAACCTGCCTTAACAGGCGAGGGTGTGAGCCTATGCCCAATGGGAATATACAAACAATATTAAAATGAATGACAAAAAGGGTACTCACACGCTACAACCACATGCATATATATATATATATATATATATATATATATATATATATATATATATATATATATATATATTTGAAAATACATATTCCAATTCATTAACCGTTTTACTTCTGAATTTACCTTAATCTTATAGAGATTTCCTCCATTCACCCTTGATATTTCCTCACTTTATTTAACACACCCGGTTCCACACTTGAAATTATTATACTTGACTTACCCGAACACGTTCCTTTACCGGAATTAACTTTTTTTCATTTATTTAAACACGCTTTAGTATTTTTGTTGAAAATCACCATTTAAACACACGCATCCATCATGTTAGAAAATACATATTTGTCATTTAAAAACCTTCTTCAATACATTCTTATGTGAATTATGGGTTTAACCTTTTAGGTTACTTAATTACCCACCTACTCACATTCTTTACCCTTTTACCTTATCTTATGGACATTAATATATTTACACATTTACTTGTCCATTTCATCATTACTGGAACATTTATTACATTCATTCAAGTTAGGTTATATTAACACATCTTACCACACAACCCATTTCTTTACATGCTCCATGTGACACCCCGCCTAATTAAATACCGGGTGATCAGTCCTTTATTAAATTATAATCAAGGTGAACGGTTGGTTCATTCTTAGCATCACTGTCGAAAAATAAACTTTCTAATTTAACACCCTAAATAATTAAGCTAAGTGTCAAAATCATTAAAACATTTTTTTACCATTATTTTCCATATTTCTTACTTCCAAATCCATACTAATTCGTTGTTTATCCTCTACATGCAAATGAGATGTCCAGAATATGATTACTTCTTCAATGGCATGTGAATTCTAGTCTCCAAACTACACTTTCTTCCATGAAACAAGTTCTAAACAACCCTAGACTAACATAATTGAGGCATTAACTGAGAATAGAGCAAGATAGATACTTGCCTGGGAAATATTTGTTTCTGATTTGGGGAAGAAATTGGTGTGGTTGTGATCCTCGTCGCGCGATCTACAATTTGGCGGTGACAACGGTGCAAACGGTGGAGTTCTTGGCCTAGAACTCCTTGGAAAGCTTCTCCTCTTCCTCTCCAATGGCCATCTATTGTTTTGAGTTAAGCTAACCCTAGAAGACAACCCCTACCATCTGAAATAACCTTAAGAAAATTCATGGGTTACCATGCCCGAAAATACAAAATGTCTAAAACGCCCTCCCGGGATGTTAATTTGACCTAAAAATGCCCCGAGACCCAAACTAAGCCTCCTGGTACATTATTTTGACTATCTCGACCCTTCCGAACACTTTGGCGCACTAGAAATGACTATACGGGCGACTTATAATTTATTTACTTTTAATAATAGTAATTACTTAGTCCTGACACGACACAGGCGCGTCCAGACTTAAATTTCCATAATTGCCATTTTATTCACACGTGACAATTTTAATAAAATCAATCTTATATATTACTATACTCATCTAGTAATATTCAACAAATTTCTAATAATTACTAACTCTTGTCACGCTAGTAAATATTTAAAACAAACTTCCGGATTAATATTAAATTAATTCATCTCAATTAAATTTAATAATTCCCTAAATTTAAAAGCCGTACTTCCCCCCAAATAACGGAATTTGTCCCGAAATTCGAAAAAATAAGGCCTACCTGGCAAAACAGTTTTGGATATCTTATCAGTACGCAAACTATCTACATAGTAAAGCGCTTAATCACTATAGCCCCCGCCTCACAGCAAGCTTGTTTAACATTCTCATTGGAGACACTTCACATTGTGCTCCTATCCGACAACATTCTCATAAGTCACGCCTATACATTATTAATTCCCATCATTTCAATATCATTGGGAGGCCGCACCTCACTACATGACAACTACTCCGGTTTATCTAAACACAAAACTCCCATTCTGAAAGAAAGCCAACGAACATCTTATCACTCTTGTTCGCCTAAAACAGTCGTGGAATTCCACTACAGTCATCGGATTATTCTCGACCGATCCAAAATTCTGATTATCCGCTCACCTCTAAACATACAGAAGGAGAATATTTAAGGTTCTTCCACACCAAAACCTCAATAAGCACCTCATTCACGACAAATAGGTATGAGTGCTTCCATGGATCTCTACCCTACTATACTTCACTTGCTAGTTGTATCCGTTGTGTAAATGAAATGATCACCAAGATTCCAAAATTACCTTCGCGCGGCTACACTAATCGTTAATAATCGTGCACCTACTCCTCGGCTATGGGTGATACCTCCTACTCAAAACGAAACATTATCTCCGCTGTTTCCTGAAATCCCATATTGAAGGTGGGATTCACAAATCACATCCCGATTTAGAAAATGATGCCGTGTAGGACCACGTATCGGTACGATCCCTTACTTTCAAAGGAAGACTAGGGCACACTTAGTAATTATTGTTAATTACCCCAAAGGAATAAGAATCATTTCCTTCTTGGGCGATTGGTCCCACCAGTTCGGATGAACCCTTGATCTTGTCTTGGAGATGGCAACCCATCCAAGAAACTTTACCGACCTTATCGGTCTCTTCCATTATAGTAATTGGTGATAGCTTCAAAATTTTTTGGTTGATCCTCTTATTCCAACCGATCTCTATCTATGAGTGGTGCATGCAGAAACCCCTCACTATGTCCTGCTAAACATCGACTTTTACCTGAAATGTCTCACATTAAGTTACACACTTAATGTGCACTTCTGGGCCTTTTATACCATACTAACGTCATTACTCTTTGTATGCGCAAGTCGTTCTCACACTAACGTCGTAATAATTAAATTCTACCCTTCTCAAGGAATACCCTTTTTTAAATGTCTTCCACCACCTTCCAATCAAATTTGGGTGTGTTATTCTAATTGCACACTTATGTATGGATCATCGCCCCTCATGTGACTCTTAATCGACTCTATTACTTCCACCTCATTATGCTAGTTCCACAAACATATATTCCACATTTCCATTCCCACGCCCCTTCAACTCGAATGATTCTAACATCAGATAACCAGTATGCCCAAAATTTTGTAACACCCCGACCACCCGGGAAGAGCGAGCGGAGAACTATACATCAAAATAAATACTAGTCTCCTATCTTGTATTTCAAAATTTGTTTCCCAGATAATCTTCACTAAAAATCATCCCAACTCTTTATTTCCCTTGTTTTCCGAATGCGGTTACAACACTGGGGCACTCTCAATCACCCTAGAGATCGAGATTTCATTCCCTTATCATCGTTCCACCCCTCAACTCATGGTGATAAAACAAAACATTCAATGTTTTCTTACCACACAACCGGCTCCAGTGGCCTTAATTCATAATTCGACTTCCAATTTACAGACATAATTACCTGTTCCTACTACGACCGAGGTACCAACTAATAGACTAATGACCAAACATCTTCCTACTTCCAACCTTATGCTAAGTTTCATGCGTGGAATGTCTCGCAAAGCGAAATCCAAACAAGGAACCCCCCCGATACACTACTACCTAGCATTGTTGGTTATCGAAATCTGTTAGGCCCTCTGTCCATAACATGTACCCCTGTATTCCGTCTCTCGACAGAAAAAGTTACATCTCCTCCCGTAGTTACACTTAACAAAGAACATTTCGCCAATTGTACAATTGTTCAGTATTGGTGGAAATCACATTCTTTAAACCTTGAACACATACAATAGGGATTTGAGAAATCCCGTTCCCAATCATATGAGGGTAACTCCCAACTACCACATCTCTAAAGGATAGGTATATCAACGCACTCTTCCTATCACCAAATCCTAAGCGCTAAACATAATATTGTGTTAAATCTTTTCGCTCAATGGTAAACCCAGTACACACTGAACCATGGAAACAAGGTCCTTAAACACTCCGGGATTTAAACATTTTGCTCCTCCTATACCTTTCGAAGTCCCTTTAATAGATAATATAAGTACGAGTCCGGCCCTCTCGCAGGTGAGGCCTCGCCAGAACAAAACATGCTGCCCTAAGGCAACCACTCCGATAGCCTTGAAATCACTGACCACTATTGTTTAACCATTTTTTTAATATAATGTAATTATTATAATGTCATACTCGCATATCACATCACTAATACAAGAATTCTCAATAAAAAAAATACGAATCATTAATAGTGCACCCATTTGTCCTCCGCGGAGAACACTAAGGACACTCCCACTTTACCAAGGGAACATATACATAATAATAACGCTATAGATATACGCACTAAATTCTTCTCACATGCGAATCTAGCAATAAAAATATAATGACTTGCTTGTGTCACCTAAAACACGCTTCATCCTCCGAGGATAAACTCATACTTCTACTTTGCCAATCGTCTTGGCTACTTAAATCATTTTCTGGACATAACGCATCTTTCTGAATCAGATCAGAAATTATATTAACCATTTCCCTTGTAAGTGCCATGTCCATGTCCCTTATTCTCACTTCAAAAAATTTTAACTCCTGTGTTTTTTTTTACTCTCCACAAAATACCTCAGCACATAACCCACGTATCTCCTGAAATACATTTGAAAACTCACGAACGACTGGAATCGAATCCAGGAGAATCACAACCTCCTTAGAGGTATCCTCCTTTAAGTGATACAAGTAGGTGGAAGATCCCCCTTCTGGGCAAGGCATCGCCACCAAAACATCTCCTGCCCCACAATGGCAAAGATAATTCTCCTACCGAATCAATTTCTCATGGCTCTGTACGTAGCGAGCCAATCCATGCCAATAATGACGTCGTGCTCACGTATGACTAAACTAGTATGATTATAGGTAAAGCCAAACTGCCAAACTATATACCTACACCCCGGCGTATAAAGTAAATTAATGACCCTTTCCCAATGATGAGTCTACGCATGACACCGTACTCTCAGAAGTGAATATCTATGAAACAGTATGACACCCTAGTATTGAATAAAATGTGTCCCATAGTACTAGAAGGAAGGAACATACCATTAATGGCCGAGGATGGATGCTGGATTTCAGTATGTTGGACGTCGTACACACATTCGTGTTATTTCTGCCCCTGCTGCTGGGGTATCTTACTCTTATCTGGGCAATCCTGCCTCCGCTGACCCATCCTACCGCAATTGAAGCATCTCCCTCTAAACTGTTTCATTTTACGGCTCTGTTAGTTTTGGCCCGGTTGTCCGGTTTCATATTATCCTTGGCCTTGTTGAGTAACCTGATGAAAAATGACATCTGGTTGAGGACACCCCCTTCACTTGTGACCTGCTTGTTCACACTTATAGCAGAGTCCTGAAAGTCCTTTCTAGTCGGGTTGGAGTTCCCCTCCAGTCTGATCCGGACAAGTTCGACGTCCATGACCGTCCATTCCATATTTGAAACACCTTTTTATGACATCACTATGATCCTGACTTTGTTGGACCTGACGCCTTTGAGTTTCCCTGTACAATTTATTACCTTCATTGCTTGTGCGGTCTTGAGGAGTTCGTTGTTGCGATTTTAGTGTCTTCGCACATTTGTTATTTCTAGTCATGATAGATTGACAATACACTCTAGATCTTTTGCTTCCTATAAGTTGTGTGCTGCGTTCTTGATACTGTAGGACCGCAGTGGTAACTGCCTGGGCCACAATACCTGCTAACTCGGCGGTTGATACTTTCTCTGGCGACACCTGAGGTGCGAGCTAACTTTTCTCATTGACTCTCCCAACGGCATTAGCTTGTTCTTCTTGACGATCCATCTGAAAATTTAAATAACCTGGATGAGTTCATCATTCACATAAACAAATCGCAGAAGCACAAATTCCCAACGCATAAAGAGGGATAAAACATTCCTAATATTAGGGCTCTAAATCAAAGACGCTAAGATGGAAACGAAATAAGCCGTACAGATCCTAAAGGAAACTAGAACCTGATGCTCTGATACCACCTGTGACACCCCGTCTAATTAAATACCGGGTGATCAATCCTTTATTAAATTATAATCAAGGTGAACAGTTGGTTCATTCTTAGCATCGCTGTCGAAAAAAAAACTTTCCAATTTAACACCCTAAATAATTAAGCTAAGTGTCAAAATCATTAAAACATTTTTTTTTCATTATTTTCCAGATTTCTTACTTCCAAATCCATAGTAATTCGTGGTTTATCCTCTACATGCAAATGAGATGTCCAGAATATGATTACTTCTTCAATGGCATGTGAATTTTACTCTCCAAACTACACTTTCTTCCATGAAACAAGTTCTAAACAACCCTAGACTAACATAATTAAGGCATTAACTAAGAATAGAACAAGATAGATACTTGCCTGGGAAATCTTTGTTTCTGATTTGTGGAAGAAATTGGTGTGGTTGTGATCCTCGTCGCACGATCTACAATTTGGCGGTGACGGCGGTGCAAATAGTGGAGTTCTTGGCCTAGAACTCCTTGGAAAACCTCTCCTCTTCCTCTCCAATGGCCGTATATTATTTTTGGTTAAGCTAAACCTAGAAGACAACCCCTACCATCTGAAATAACCTTAGAAAATTCGTGGGTTTCCATGCCCGAAAATACAAAATGTCTAAAACGCCCTCCCGGAATGTTAAATTGACCTAAAAACTCCCCGAGACCCAAACTACACCCCCGGGTACATTATTTTGACTATCTCGACCCTTTCGGACACTTTGGCACACTCGAAATGACCATACGGGTGACTTATAATTTATTTACTTTTAATAATAGTAATTATTTAGTCTTGTCACGACAGAGGTGCGTCCCGACTTAAATTTCCATAATTGTCATTTTATTCACACGTGACAATTTTAATAAAATCAATATTATATATTACTATACTCATCTAGTAATATTCAATAAATTTCTAATAATTACTAACTCTTGTCACGCTAGTAAATATTTAAAACAAACTTTCGGATTAATATTAAATTAATTCATCTCAATTAAATTTAATAATTCCCTAAATTTAAAAGCCATAAAAATACGGGGTATTACACTACATATTCCTTTATATTTTTCTTTTCTCAGAATCTTTCAATACTGCATACTTCAACAAGCTCTACATCGTCGGCTATGCGCACCATATGCTCTGGTCAGTGTTTAGGGCTTTTCACCCAAGGGCTCCAGGCCCTTCTTGCTTTATCCTAGTGTCATCCGAGTTCCTTTTAATGTATTTTAACATTTTACAAATGTCCACATTATTCAACTTTTTCCCTATACTGGTTGAAGACAAAACTCAGAACTTTACCACCCCATTTGTGTTACAGTATGAAATTTACCATTTCATGTCCTTTACACTTTAACCTTGATTTTTATTTCAAAAATTGTATTCATTTAGGACCACCTTGTGTAACAGCTTTTTCAATATTTTTATTTCATAAAATGTTCCACTTTAAGTAAAATTACCATTTTACCCATTTGTTTCAAAAATCACCTTTTACTCCATTTTCACAAGTGTTAATTTCCCCCCAAAAAATACTATTAAGTCATCCACACTAACTTCTTAAGTGTTTGACCTTAACACCTTTTTACACTTGGAGTAACATTCTTCTTAATTGGAAACACTTTTACACCTTTAATCCCTTTTTAGTTTCATAAGTGTTAATCCTTTACAACATTACTAAGTTACACATACTAACATTTCCATGTTTACCCATTAACACTTAATGACTACTTTTATCAACATTGTCCCAAACCACATATTTATTTACTTTTTCATTCAAGAAATCTAATTACCCCCAAAGACTACTTTTGCAAGAAAATACCATTTCTTTTTATCAACACATGTAGTCTTATAGTCTCATGTTCATCATATCTTTTGGTCCCAATTTCACACGCGTTGAAGCCTAATTTCTAAATTTTCTTATCTTATGTTTAAACCCAATAAAACCTTCTCTAAACTTGTTTATACATTTACTATCAAAATACTATAAGTTTATATGCACGAGAAGATGAGTTTTAAACCCCCAAAATCCTACTACATGGTTTAAACATATATTTCACCATGGAAAATCATTACACTTGCAAAAATAGTTTTTCAAGGCACAAAAGGCATATTTATTTCTTTAACCTCAACAAATGTCTATTTTTCATAAAACCTTTATTTTTGCAAGAACTTGGAATATTATTATTTCACCAAATAGTCCAATAAAATCAAAATATTTACAAACATTTTATTTCTTAAAATATTTACAAGCAAATTAAGTAATAAAACTCCGATAAAACTTTAGATTAAATTTGCAAACATAACTAAAATATTAAGAAGGTTTTCAGTCTAAATATAATGATGAAAAACTTGAGGCAAAAATTCCTTAGAAAAACCTTCAAAATATTAACTTGTTTGTAGAGAAAAGAATAACCTAAATATCAATTTAACACTTATGGATACAAGATCTCAAAGGTGTAAGTGATTCTTGTCCACACAAATAAGTCAAAAATATATCTAGACAAAAGATATGTCTGAAAAACTAATTTTCACAACTTTTGAGGCAAAATAGTGCAAGAATTTTTTGTCAGATTTGCAAAAGATTATTTTTGACACAGAATCTTCCCAATGGATCGAATATTGAAGCTTTGATTATTTACTATAGTGAACCGGGTCAAGACGATGACATAGTAGTTACCATTTTCATTTGCACCCAATTTGCGACCAATGAAGCTTTACTTTGTTGTAGTGAACTGAGGAAAATTTTATAGAATTTTTTAAAACTAAAAACATTTTCAAAGTATGTTTATAAATAAAAAAGTACATGAATAATCCAAAAAATAACGTCAAACACATACAGACGTTTAACAAATTTTCCAATTTAAGAAAATCCAATTTTATTTTTGTTAAACCATGTGTGTTTTAAGTCATATAAGTCTTTTACCTTTATCCTAAAGCAACATTCTCATTGGCCATTGAAGAGTGCCAAATATGTGTGTGTTTTAAACAAACCAATTTTTCTTCGAAAAAGATCCAACTTTTGATAATGCACCAACCAAGTTGTGAAATCCCAATTCTTACTTTAAACAAATTTTATCTTGATTAATCCTAAACATGCATCTAGTGATTAAAGAAAGTAAAGCAAAGTAAAGAATACTCACAACGCCAGATGTACGAGGAAAAAACCCAAAATGGGAAAACAACCTCGGACGGCCCAAGCCAGACAATCACTATGAATAATGGTTTTACAAAGATAGATTAGCCTTACACTAAGACTCGATCCCCACGGGTCTTGACGCTCCTTTCGATCTTCAACCGTTCTTCAATAGTGCCCACGTAGAAATTTCGTCTTCCACGATCTCTGTCCACAACACACGCCTCCAAGTATGTCTCGGTGTCCTCCGATATGGCTTTGATACGTCTACGATGTCGAACACGATGTCCGTCGCTTCTCCACCGCAAAACCCTTTGTGTTCAATGTGTAGAACAAACAACTTTGGTGCATCAAGATCACTTAAACATATAAGAATTATATCTCGGATCTTTGAAAACTCTAAGGATGTGTTTAAGACATTTAAACCTTAGAAAACATGTGCAAAGAAGGTTCTGGATCGTAAAACATTTTTCCAGAAAGCACACTTACGAAATTATGATGCAAACACTGTTTAAATAGGATTTAAACACCGCCTCGAAAAATGTGTCGTTCGAACGACTTAAGCATGTCGTTCACGCGACATTGTATCTCGCTCGAATGAGATCCAATGTCGTTCGAGCGACCACGCGGAAGTTTGACTTTCTTTGACTTTCGGAAAAAAATGTCTCTTAACAAAGAGATACAAATTAGTCAAACTTTATTTCGAGCTTGTCATCATAAAACGAAGTTTAAACCATTAAAACACTTTTAAAACATTTAAAAACATTTTTCTTTATAAAAATTACATCCTTATCTTTTATAAAATAATTTCGAGCACCATTAATTATACGCATTCATACCTGAGTGATCTCGGAATGAAATTAGATTTGAAGACGAGTAAACTTGGACACAATAAACATCGGCATGATTAAATCTTTGAAGCTTTTCCGCAACGTCTTCAATCTCTTCAATACGTCATAGACCAAGTGGGATCGTGATAAAAATAAACATCTCCCTATGACATATTACAAACACAGTTTTGTTCACGGAATTAAGTCAAAACAATACAGGGACTCAATTGGAAATTTATGTCCTTACAAAGCTCCCCCTTTGACTATTCCGGGACAAAAATAAACCAGTGAAAGGCCTAACCGGGCCTTCAAGCCATATGACGCCTAAATCCCATCCCATAACCCAAAATCAAAAAGTACAGGACACGGACTAGTATATGTAGCACCGGCAAGCATGAACTGTCTGAATGTGATGTAGACTTGAAATCTCGAATCGCTGAAGCATACCTACACACGTGAAATAGACAAACAAATACCAAGTGAAGTACGAAGGAACAAATGAAACCAATTTATAGAGTCAATAAGACTATATCATTTGAAACATGTGAGCAAATTATTTGATATCAATTGGTTACCAATGTCAAATAACCAATTTGAAACAAATATAAGCGCTCAACAAATCTCCCCCTACATCACATACCAAATCTCTCCCCCTTTTTGTCTCGAATAGACAATCCGATGAAAAGATAAACAAATATGAAATATCTAGCATGAGAATATGAAACCAATTAGAATCAAGTTGATACCAATTGTGAAAAATGAAAACCGCTAGATAAACACGAAACAACCAACTAAAAAAGATCATGCAATGACAAATCAGTAGCTAGTAAACCAAGGAATCACACAAAGGGTATGACAATCAAATCAAGTGTGATAAACGGTTATATATGCCAAAATACCAAATTGGAACATAGAAGGACCTGCATATAAACAAATTAATCCAAAAAAATTCTTCCTGTAGTACCAAAAATATATCCAATTAAGCTAGAGGACTGCAAACAAATCAGAAGCCATTTTTTCACCCTGTGGTTCGAACGAGCCAGGGACTTCGCTCAAACGAGATGAGGAAGTCGCTCGAACAAAGGACAGAAGTCGTTCGCGCGAGATGCAATGTCGTTAGAACGACTTCGCGCGACTTGCCAAAATTTCCCAGTTTCCCAAAAATATTATAAAGTATTACCTAGTGAAAAAAATTTCACACAAAAATTCCAGGAAGGGCTTGACAGATGCAAAACAGTGCTAAAACAGTAGGCTTTTAACACAAAACGCAAAAACTCACAAAAACTAAAAATGCGAGTTACATGCAAACATAGTACCGATGTGCTCAAACATGGACATGAAATGAATGGGCGTGAAACTACAACAAATGAGTCATAATTCCAACACATCGAAACGATCAAGAAGCTCTAATTGATAGCGATAAATCATCAAACTTTATCATAGCCAAATGACAATTGAAGTGTGAGCTTAATGAACTAAACATACTACATGCACACAAATCCATAATTTTGACGATTCTACAAACAATAACGTCAAATTGCAATATTTCAACATTGGGATTAGTTGTGCAAACCCGTTTAAATTTTCTCCAACCAAACGCCCTCATATAAACATACTTTTTCAAGTTCTTTTGAGGTTTCTAGCATTCTCAACTTAGAGAAAATCTTATTGGCCCTTTTTCTTAGCATTATGCATTTTCTTTTGGGCTCTTTTAAACGGTGGCTTTCACGACGAGTTAATTTTGAACTCTCGCAGCCCTTTCCCGTGAATCACTCATCATTTTTTTTAATTTTAAATCCTCACGGTAAACGGTTATTACATGCACACTTCTCCTCAAGTTTACTTACGCATAGATGACAAGATTGAGATAAGAATGCCTCACCAAATTCAAATATGCAAGATAAGTCAAACATCCATATAAACTCGTGCATGTGTGCAATGTTGGCATATTTACAAAGTCGAATCAAGATGCATATCAACTTCAAAACAACCCCATATAAACAATGGTTAAGATCATTCTAAACATCGATAATAATGACCAAATGTCCTAGCCACATGGATAATGAAACGATGGGGGGGGGGGGGGGGTCCAAGCACACCAATATGCCACATCAAACATGTAAACTCAAAAACAAAAACCAACAAGAAAACAAAACTATTTTCGGTTTTTCAAAAGTTTTCTTCAAAAACAAATCTTTTTGTATTTTTCAAATAAGACTCAAACAAGTGAAAAATAAAATACAAAGAGATAAACATGTCATAACACTAGCAAATTATAGATCATGATGAAAGGGCTAGCGTATGACAAAAACATGCAAGCTACTATCCATATGAAATAGCAAGAGATGAATCACGTGTATGCATGTGAGAATCAACCAACGAAGCATTTAGCATCTCCAAAACAGATTTCCTAACCCAAACAGGTATATACCTAGCAAAATGGGTTTTGGGAACCAATGGGACACTACTTTTAATCTTCCTAAGGTCTTTTCTAAGATCAAAATAGAAACTCATAAGGTGACCTTTCCTACCACAATGCGAGCATGTGAAAACACGACGAGGAACGGGAACTTTAGGTTGACCTTTTCTAATACCCTCGGATGTGGTTGACGCTCTAAAACAAACTATGGTTTTATCTTTTACAATCAAACCACTATAACAAGATAAGCCTCTACCATCACTACTCGAGTCATTTAAATCATTTTTTAACTTCAAAACTTTCGACTCAAGCAAACGATTAGATTCCTCAAACTTTCGGGACTCCATTAAATTTTCAATTACCCCTAGAAGTTTATCTCGCTCCCCCTCAATGTGAGCAAACTTATCCCTAAGAGACTTTTCTCATGCCAAAAAATCATTAATCGAATTATTTTCCTCAACGGCACAAACACTAGAATTTCTCAAATCCTCTAACTCTTTTTCTAAAATGAGGACTCTATCATCACTCTCCTTTTTGTCCAATTTTAATATATTAAAATCTTTAAACAAGGAACTAAAGTGCTCACGACAAATATCTCTTTGAATTTGAAAGATTTGCAAATACACAATCCTATTTTTGAAACCATAATTTTGTTTCTCTAAAACTTCAATACGTTTTGCAAACTTTAAATTCAAACGATGTAGATCGTCAACTCTTAGAGCATCCATCGAGAGAAAATAAACACAGGAGAGATAAACAAACACACAGGATCAAAAAATAAATAAATATGTTTTCTAGCTCTGATACCTATTTGAAGAGTGCCCAATATGTGTGTGTTTTCAAATAAACCAATTTTTCTTCCAAAAAGATCCAACTTTTGATAATGCGCCAACCAAGTTGTGAAATCCCAATTCTTACTTTAAACAAATTTTATCTTGATTAATCCTAAACATGCATCTAGTGATTAAAGAAAGTAAAGCAAAGTAAAGAATACTCACAACGCCGGATGTACGAGGAAAAAACCCAAAATGGGAAAACAACCTCGGACGGCCCAAGCCAGACAATCACTATGAACAATGGTTTTACAAAGACAGATTAGCCTTACACTAAGACTCGATCCCCACGGGTCTTTATGCTCCTTCTGATCTTCAACCGTTCTTCAATAGTGCCCACGTAGAAATTCCGTCTTCCACAATCTCTGTCCACAACACACGCATCCACGTATGTCTCGGTGTCCTCCGATATGGCTTTGATACGTCTACGATGTCGAACACGGTGTCCGTCGCTTCTCCACCGCAAAACCCTTTGTGTTCAATGTGTAGAACAAATAACTTTGGTGCAGCAAGATCACTTAAACATATAAGAATGATATCTCGGATCTTTGCAAACTCTAAGGATGTGTTTAAGACTTTTAAACCTTAGAAAACATGTGCAAAGAAGGTTCTGGATCATAAAACTTTTTTCCAGAAAGCACACTTACGAAATTATGATGCAAACACTGTTTAAATAGGATTTAAACACCGCCTCGAAAAATGTGTCGTTCGAACGACTTAAGCATGTCGTTCACGCGACATTGTATCTCGCTCGAACGAGATCCAATGTCGTTCGAGCGATCACGCGAAAGTTTGACTTTCAGATAAAAACGTCTCTTAACAAAGAGATACAAATTAGTCAAACTTTATTTCGAGCTTATCATCATAAAACGAAGTTTAAACCATTAAAACACTTTTAAAACATTTAAAAACATTTTTCTTTATAAAAATTACATCGTTATCTTTTATAAAATAATTCCGAGCACCATTAATTATATGCATTTATACCTGAGTGATCTCAGAAGGAAATTAAGTTTGAATACGAGTAAACTTGCACCAAATAAACATCGGCATGATTAAATCTTTGAAGCTTTGTCGCAACGTCTTCAATTTCTTTAATACGTCATAGACCAAGTGGGATCGTGACAAAAATAAACATCTCCCTATGACATATTACAAACACAGTTTTGTTCACGAAATTAAGTCAAAACAATACAGGGAATCAATTGGAAATTTATGTCCTTACAGCCATGAAAGGAGGTTACAATCAGATGGAGATGAAGAATTTCAATCTTAAAATCTTGAACATGAAGCTTTTCAGATCAACCTAGTCTACGACTCAACGTGTATTTTGGTCAACTGAATCAAAACAACCAAATGAGTCGAGGGAACATGAATATACATACAATCTTATAGATCCAAGTTATCCACATTTGCAAACTACATTCTTAGACTCTTTGGATTCTTAATATGTTCGCTATACTAATATGGCATTTGTTATGGTCTTTTGGGCCTATATTACTTATTTTGGGACCTCGAATAAGGTTTAAAAATTCTCTAGAGGTGTCTTTCGATTACATATTGATACAATACAACATTCTCAATCTTACTTATGATCTCCACATACCTCCTCTACTCTAAAGAGAGTTAGGAACCGTATGATCATTCTTCTTGTTGAGATAATATCATCTATCTCGTTGGGAGAGGGTCTTCCTAGGACCACATTATATACTAATGGATGCCATTAGGTACTTGTTCCAAATGGTAATGAAATATTACTCTGAGCCTTGTATGAGAGGCAGGGTGATACAACTCTTTAAGTAGGTTCATTATCCATTAAAGGCCACCAGGGGATCCATGATTAGAAGAAGTTATTTCATAGTAAGATCAGTGACCTTAAAGGCATACTCACGAAAAGGATATCTGCTAAACTACCAATGTAAATGAGTATTCTTATCATATTTGTGATCATAGTGACCACTAAGGAGTCACCACGAGGTAGGGAGACCCATGTGAGCTTTTCCTTTGGAAAGGTAATCATAGGACCTCCCACTTGGGGTTTCTCATAAATACAACAATGTTGATCTCACATCCTAGGAGCATGATCTTTCATAGGTAAGCTATGCATTCCAAGGAAGAGGTTCTCTCACTCATGAATCCCCTTGAGATGGCGTTGACATATACTAAGATCATTTTCTCTTTTTTGCCTCCCCATAAACTTCTTGAGGTATCCACATCCAATGACCTCCTAGATGGTGTAATACCTCATATTTTTGGTATTTATTTAATGATTATTAATTGTGATAATATATTAATAAAGTGGAATAAATTATTAGTTGAGTGAATTGGTAATACTAAAAATGCATACTTAGATAATGATTAAATTTTCATATTATGTGACTCATTTGTGTCGCATGTTATATCTAATTCACCGGTGTTATTAATTAAGTTGGATTATATGTGGTAATTCGTAAAATAAATTTGATTGTGTTTTATTTTATGTTATGAGGAATTAATGTGAGTTATGATGTATTAGCATTTGGAGTAGACTTTAGAGTCATACGAAAATCATAATATGTGTTTTTAT
Source organism: Sambucus nigra (assembly GCA_949130495.1). NCBI lineage: Eukaryota > Viridiplantae > Streptophyta > Magnoliopsida > Dipsacales > Adoxaceae > Sambucus > Sambucus nigra. The sequence goes on from OX422220.1 coordinate 191,715,040, forward strand.
TGTTCTAAGTTGGGAAGCCCGGGGTAAGTATACCTTTACGCCAAGTTTTTTACCATTCTGGGTAGGATTTTTGGCTCATTTAGAAGCTTAAAAACAATTCAAATATAGACCTAAAAATTTAAGAATTGATGAGGAGAGATAGAACTTATTAGTCACAAATTTCACATCAAAGAGTTCAACCCTAGAATCTTTAAACCTTTGAGAGGGCCTAAGGATATTTTGGGAGAATGAGAAGAAGGATCACACGTAGAGATTCGTCGGTGATACTTTCAAGCAAGAAATCGCTTGCTATATGATGTTTAATCCGTAACTTGTTTATAATTCATATTCTGTAGTTAATTAATGAATTTAGATTGCATTTAGGATTGGAATTTGATATCTTTATCATGTTTTGTTATTGGGTCATTTAGGATTAGTGTCAATTAATTATGATTTGAAAGACTTAAGTTTTTGTAACGAAACCTTAAATTAAGTTCGTTTTTGGAATATGATTTTGTGTTTAAAACTCGTGTCTAGAATTTAATTATATATGTTAATTTAATCCTCATTTTAATTTAAGGTTTAGATCTGAGATCATCTATGATTATGATTCTATTGCATGTTAAAGATTGAAAGTTGGTTTTATTTGGAGATTGTCAGAATTGAACCTGTAATCATGATTAATTGATATTAAATCACTTATAAAAAAATTAAGAGAATGATTAGATTATGTTTCTCGCTTGGAAGATAAGGTTTGGGGTAGTCTTGGAGCTTTTCTAGATCATTAATGGAGGTTAGGGGTGTCAAACTTTGATTTTAGGGACAAACTAGGCCTTTGCCCCGAATAAAATCGATTCATCTTGAAGACGAAATTGATCGACACCGGTAGCAGGACGAGGTCGGGCCATGGGGATGAGTGCTGGAGTTCTTCAGTTGATTTGAGTATTGAAATTTTTGTTTACTTAAGAGATAACTGTAAATTACAAATTGTTAGGTTTATTAGTGAATAAACCAAGAGACTTAACATGTTCACTTTAATTAAGGTTAGAGGTAGAATAAGAGTTCAATTAATAGTACTATTCGACATTGGGAAATTGGAAGAATCTGGTAAACACGATGGTTATGCGACACCCTATGGTTATATTCATATGTATTTTGGTGTGTGTGAACATACTTTTACTCATGGGGAATCTATCGGTCGCGGTTGCTTTAAAGGTTGTGATCGTGTACCGAATACCTGGTAATGAACGCATGATATTATGTAGGTGATTATATTTGATCATACATTCAAGTGGATATACTCGATTCATCGAACGGGTTTGGGTATGGGACTTGCTAATGGTGTTACTGCATAGTGGTTTCCCAGTTCTTATTTGTTTGTTTATTTTAGGCCGTTAAGTGAGGGACTCCTATAGAATTACTAATAGATGTATGATATGGTCCCTGAAAGTAGTTTCCTTTGCGTGATATATTTGTGAACTATAAAATACATATGTTATTCCTGTGATGGACACTTAATTAAAATAAACCCTATGTCACATTTATGTATTCTTATTATGAAATTGTGTATATCTTACGTCGTGGGTGACATTACGGGGGTTAGTGTTTGGGTTATATTCTCATGAGTAGATTTAGTTACACCCCTTTTGAATTTGATTACATTGATGCTCATTATTAGTATAGATATAGAGAATTTTAGTACAGTTTATGCCTTGGGTTAGGATATGCTCCTAGTATTTCACTTAGGTGAGGGGTGAGGCACGTATTGCATGTGAGTGTCGAAGGGATGACATGTTTATTGTAAATGAGTTGTTTGATTATTATTGTTGATCTTGAAGATATATCTTGCAACTTTAGGGAGCTAACCCAAATCATATAAAACTAGTGTTCAGGTGTTCATAGACAAAATTCATAAGTTTGAGGAGATTCTGACTTACAACTCCACTTGTATTCCCGTTTTAGTTCACTTAATTCTTAGAATATGTTGATACTTATTTCGGCTTCTTTCTAGTCTTTTATTTTAGAGACTGTATGGACCTTGAGTAGAGGTTATTGTATTTCAATTAGTTATTTCGGATTTAAGACAAATTGAGTTACTATGTTTGATGTTGAGATATCATTTATTTAAGTTTTATTTATCGTTTAGTTATTGATTTTAACTTCACTTCAAGTTATTTGACTTTGTATGTTGATGCTAAGAATGATATAGATTATTTAGCGCACCTTATATTCGACTTATTATAATGGTTGACCAGTAAAAAGAAAATAAGGGGGTTGTTGCAGTTGGTATTAGGGCATCATTAATTCTAATGTCTTATGTTCCTTGGGATTCCTGTTATGTTTTGCGTTGCATTCTTTGATATGTTAGATCCCGAGTATGATTCATTGTATTCTTATGTGGATCATCGACTAATACAAACCCAGTTTTCTTTTAGATGAAAAACATTAGGCACAGTAGAGAATGACAGACTGTAGAAAGAGATGCTCAATAAGAGTAACAACCACAACTACAGGGGCACCACCAGTAGCATCTGTAATAGATTTAGTTTCTATTGTTACTTAGGAAGTCATCACACAGATGGATGCCATGTTACAACACTTCCAGTAGCCACCACAGCCACAGACACATGTGGTTATACCCGATTAAGCCACAAACTTCTGTATGGGAGAGAGCCCGTGGGGACCTTGCTAAAAGCGACCCACTTGATTATTTAGATGAAAATAAATAATTATTACTTATTAGTGGATAAAGGACATCAAGAGACACATGTGAATGGTAAACTACTCAGATGTCCAAAAGTAGATGTTGTCTATCTTCAGTCTAGTAGAAAAGGCTTTGCAGTAGTAAGAGTCAATCACCACAATTGAGGAGAAAGACACAATGACCATCAGGAATTTCAGGGTTAGATTTGTTGACAAATATTTCCCAATAGCTGTCAGTGGTGAGAAGAAGAGAGAATTTTTTAGTCTCTGGTAGAAGAACTGTGCTGTAGTTGAATATGAGCAGAAGTTCACCATACTATCATTGTTTGCTCCAAAGAAGGTAAACACAGAGGATAAGAAGATGGAGTAGTTCATTTTTAATTAGACATGGCATATCAGATAGGACATTTTGGGGACTATGACTTTTACCACTTATGCACAGGTGTTGAATGTCGCTTTACTTTACTACTAGGATCATAGGGAGTTTTAGAAGGTCAAGGGTGAGAAAAGACCCAATGCATATTTGTCTAGCTAGTAGGGAAAGATAAACGAAGGTAGTGGTACTCAATGACCCAACAACATAAGGGGCCTCAGTCAATAGAGCATCGCCAGTAGTCTTAGTAGGGCCAGGGATAATAGGCTAGAGGGGCAATAAGGCCAGGGATATAAGGGTCATGAACAACAGTAGGTAGGCACAGGACATGTACCTAAGAGATTCCCTCGAGGAAATAAGGGTGCATATGAGAAGGTAAGACAACAGGGGTATTAGACACATCACAGGAAGCATTAAAAGTTTCCAGCCCCATCAATTGGTGTAGTTCCAGCGATATCAACACAACCGGTCCAATATCATAGGCAACAACCATTGATTACAGTATGGACATGTGTATCACGTCGCACTTAGGGAGCTACAGGCACCAACACAGGAGATTGAGGGAATATTTCCCATTTTTGGAATGTAGGATATAATTTATTTTATATTGGTGCATCACAATCATTCATAAGTAAACCTTTGCTCGGTTTTTGAGAATGGAAAACTTAGCATCACATATTTTGTTGCATGTTTATTCACCTTTGGGTAAACGATAACCTATTCATTTCGTGTGTCGAGGGATCAGTGTGGGCATTGGTAGACTTTATTTTGTAGCTGACCTATTATCTTTAGATATGTTAGAGCATAACATCATCCTGGGGAAGTATTGGTTAGGTATGTGTCACGGTTATGTTGATTATTTTGGGAGATCCATCATCTTTGCCATTATAGGGAAGAAGATATACTTAGTTGTGATGTCACACCTCGAGAGAGGGTCGAGCATGTGTTTTTATTACATTGATGACACTTCTAAAGGAGTCAAAGTGTCTTTGTATTCTATTCCAGTTGTTGGTGAGTTTTCTAATGTGTTTCAAGAGATTTTGGGTGTGCAACCGAGTAGGGATGTTGAGTTTGTTATTGACTTAGCTTCGGGCAAGAGACAGAAAACCCGAGCACCTTACTGTATGGCTCCATTTGAGATGAGAGAGCTGAGAGATCAGATTCAGCAGCTTTTAGGACATGGATACATTTGGAGTACTTCGCCATGGGGATTTTCAATCCTTTTCATGAAAACGAATGAGGGATCGTTAAGACTGTGCATAGATTATTGACGGTTAAACAAAATCACTAACAAAACAAGTATTTTTTACCTCATATTGATGACTTGTTCACCAGTTAAGGGGTGCATTGTACTTCTCGAAGATTGATTTGAGGTTAGGGTACCATCACTTAAAGATTTAGGAGGAGAATATTCCGAAGATGACATTTTTAATGCGATGTGGGTCGTATACATTATGATTGTGATATTCAGGTTAACCAACACACCGAAAGTGTTTATGTACTTGATGAACAGGGTGTTTAGAGAGTTTTGGGATCAATTTGTCATTGTGTTCATAGATGACACCATGATTTATTCTCGAACTGCAGATGATCGCACCACCCAACATTTACAGAGATCTCATAAACACTACAAGACCATCGTCTCAATGCTAAGTTCGAGAAATGTGGATTATGGTTGAGGGATGTGGAGTTGTTGGGTCACATTGTATTGGAGGCAGGGATATCTATGAACCCGAGTAAATTATCGACAGTAATGGAGTGAGGACTATGACACCCCGCCTAATAAAATATCGGGTGATCAGTCCTATACCAAATTAAATAGGAATATTATTTGGTCCATTCTTAGTCACTGTCAAAAACTTTTTAAAACTTACTAACCACCTACTATTCAAAAGACATGGTGCCAAATTTTTATCTTTTTATTTAACTCACCAACAACAACATGCGATAGAATATATAACTAACCATCATACAATCACTGAAATGAACAATACTAAAAAAATGGAATAGATGTATACCTTACCGAAATAACCACTGACTACAAATAAAATAACGAAATGAATCTCAAGAGTAATAACTGAATACATCAACTAACTAAAATGAATGGTACAACTAGAGATACATGCCCAAGTGGAATACTAGTTGCATCCTACTATAGGAATGAAATGACCGAAGTGGCTAAGTCAAACTCCTACAACATTCACATGTGTCGCAGCTGTGAAAACCTGGAATAGGACAATTCTGGCATCCCTGTAGCTGGACACCTAAAAGATTTTGAAAATATTTTATAGCAAGGGTTAGAACTCAAAACATTTTGAAAATATTTAGCAAGTGAATTTAAATGCAGTAAATTAAAATGCAAGTATGCTCTCCATATTTAAGTTAGTGTCGCACACTCTTTTGAGGATACCTCACCCCTTCACTAATGTGCATGCCTAACGTACTATATCTGACCCATCTAACTAACCACCCCGTAAGTAGTCTTGTCACATATATCCCATGATTTCCCACTACTATCCCTAGTGGGTTTAGTATACTTTATAAGTTATTAATCTCATTAACTTAATTAAGTCATTTCTCAGTTAATGCCACTTAATATTGTCACGAGTTATACCACTTATACGATTCACACCACGTATATTAGTTATAAGTTATTATTCACACTAACTTACTTAAATTAATTCCCATTCCATACTATATAACCGTTTCACAAGTTATATTAATTATACAATTCTCATCCTATTTTATCCCGTATATACTTATACCATATATATACGTACTAATCCTACAACATTCACATATACATGTCGTACGTAGATAGTACTATCCCTCGAGTAGGCACTCATCGGGTGTTCTCTAGATGCTATCATAATCGGGTATTCTCATCCACCCGAAACCCTGATACGGTTAGCTCCCCATTTTAGAAAATAAACAAACGCTGTGGAGGCGGCCATAGTTTCCCACGATAATGAGACCAAATCATACCCAAAGCATCTCATTCTTGAACCCGAATGCTATCACCTGGGGACTATACCCATCTCGCATTCATTAGGTAGGGGATTCACCCACATCGTGCAACCTCCCCTAATAGCACTAGAATGGCTATGCTTTACTATAAATATTATTCACACAAATATTTATAAATCATATATATACTACACATCACAGTATATATATAGAAATCCAGGCTACCGGTGTACTATGCCCATACACAAGCCTAAAACATATAAGTCTATGGTCCGACTTTATTCCAATTAATTATACACTAATTAATATATCATTATTTTTGGGTCACCCTACCAATTATGCTTGGACTCTTTCTCTTGGCCTGAAATTCAATATTCCCAATTCAATGTTCAATTTCATCGAACTAAGTTTCCCCCACTTAATTAACAAGGTTTCAATCACTCAATCATAAACCTTAATCTCTCCAATTTAATTAATCCTCTAATTAATCCAAGGGTAATTAGTCACACCTAGGGCTGTGTTTCGGCCGGATCGGATCAGATCGAAAAATGACCTTTCAGAAAAAAAATCCAATTTTTTCAGAAATAAAATATTTGTTCCAATTTCCTATCCAATTTTTTTGGAAAATCAAAAAATTTTCCGAATTCAGAAAAATCGAAAATTCAAAAATATACTAAAAATTCAAAAATTTTGGAAATTCCAAAATTTCAAAAAAAATAATATAGGATTTTTGATTACTCGAAATTCTCATTTTAAAGAAATCGAAAAAAAGATTTAACCCAACATGTAAATATGTAAGGATTTAACCATTTTTTTCATTTGTGTAAAGGATAGAGGGATGTTCTCCTTTTATAGAGGACTTTTTTGGGCCTCTTCCTCTCCTAGCCGATGTGGGACACATGAGAATGTTTACAAAAATTCGAAAAATTGGAAATCGAAAATTATTTTGAAAAAATTTGAAAAATCGGATCGGCATAGTTTCAAAAAAATCGGATCTGAAAAATCGGAAAATCGGAAATTCAGAATTATTTCCAATTTTCGATCCGATTTTTTTCAGAAAAATCAAAAATCGGAAACCTTATATATGTTCCAAAATCGAAAAATCTCAGATCGGATATCGGAAAAATCAAAAGGTTCGAAAAAAAACATAGCCCTAGTCACACCTATCAATCTAGGCAATCTCCAATGGAATAACAACAAAAAATATCTCTTAAAATATGCCCCACGAATCTGTGCAGATTTTTAAAATGCTGTTTTGGGGCATTTTGGAGCCGTTTTGGGAGAAAATGTATCAGAAAACAAAATTTAGAAAACGCGATTTTCTACAGGGCAACGAGGACATAATCACCATTAGAATAGTAAATACCTCAATTCATCAAAAGTTTCCAAGATTCATCCTACATCCATCCGTTTATCATATTCAATCTAACCCTAACAATTACATCAATTAGAGCATCATCAACCAAATATTGTCATCTCTTATAGATTTATAACTCCCAACAATGAAAATCCCCAATTTCTAATGAAACATAAACCCTAACATATTAATTGATTTCACCTCCTTTAATATGAATAGGTAAATGAAAATTAACAATTGTAAATTAAACCGCTTGCCTCAATTTGTATATCAAAGTCTTTGGATGACAATGTTGGATTGAATGCAAGGATCTCCTCTTATTCTTGAAGCTATCTCCCCAAATCCCCAACTTGTCTTCTAATGGCTCTCCTCTTATTCTCATCCTAATTTTAGTCTTCTAAAATTACTTTAAGTTGCCTCACCTTTACAAACTTGGGTTAAAAACTCAATTCCAGCCTTTGGGTTTATGCGCCTCCTAAAAAGGGCCCAAACTCTTTATTTGGAGCTCAATTATGTCTAATTAAGTCCCGAGACCCAATATATACATATGACCACTCATTTTGGACTATCTTGACCCTATCGGACACAACTGTGCTCTCAAAACCGACATCCGAATTAATTTATAGTATCTTCCAAATTTAAGACCTACGGCATAAAATAATCCAAAATAATTAATCCTCAATTTAAAAATTTCTGAAATAATGAATTTAATTCTCCAAATAAAATAAATTCTTTTTGTCCAAATATTTTATTTAATTAAAGGCCTTGAATTTACGGGATGTACCAAGGACAACACACAACGCCTATGGAAGTGCATAATTTTCTAGCATTGGAAAGCTATTATCATTGTTTCATTCAGGGGTTCTCGAAGATAGTTGGGCCTTTGAAAAACTTGGCAAATAAGGGGTTTCCACTCATTTGGGATGAGGTTTTCCAGCAGGCTTTCAACAATGTGATGCTCAAGTTGACTTCATCTTTAGTGCTTGCTTTAACTCATGGTGGGGTAGAGTACATGTTGTATACCGATACGTCATTATAGAGACTTAGAGGTGTGTTGATCTAAGAGAAGAGTATGATTTCTTATGCTTTTCAAAAGCTAAATCCCCACGAGGGGAATTACCCCACCCATGATCTGGAGTTAGCATTTGTGATCTTTGCTCTTTGGATTTGGAAACACTATCTTTAGGGGGGGGGATTCTACCCTTTCACATACCATAAGAGTTTGTAGTACTTGTTCACGCAGAGGGAGTTGAACATGAGACAACATAAATGGCTTAAGTTCATTAAGGATTATCAAATAGATATTCAGTATCACCTGGGGAAGGTAAACGTAGTGGCAAATGCCTTGAGCCATAGGCCGATAGTTACAATTTTGGCAATTTGGAGGAGAAGTGTGGTTCACTTCGCACTAAGGATGATTTATCTTAGGACTTTATAGCAGTTCTTTACTATCACACATGTGATCATTATTCAGGTTATGATGAAACATGCAGGCGATCCTTCTTGTCAGGAGAAGGTCAGGCAGTCATTAAATAAAGGGTAGAGTCGTACTCGATTAAATCTGACGGGGGTTTGCGGTTCCACGGTAGACTAGTGGTTCCTAGGGATGAGGAGTTATGGTATGAAGTGATGACTGATGTGCATAAGTCACTTTTTATGGTTCGTCCTGGTGGGGATAAGATGTACTAGGATATGAGGCTCCCGGTAGGCATGAAGAAGTACATCGCAATATTTGTGTCCAAGTGTGTTACTTACCAGATGATGAAGGTATATTTTTTTGGTAAATAAGTATATCATTAAACAAAGAAAACTATACACAAGGAGGCTAAGGAGGGGCATATCCCATGGGTCAAATTTTGTAGATGAAAATGACCTAAAGCAAAAAATAGAAGTAAAAAAAAAATTAAGCTGAAAGTAGTAATCTTTCATTCAGGTCCCAATTCATGAAGGCTAGCTAGTTGGTGAAGTTCCTTCTTGATTTTTTCTAACTATAAGACTTACATCTGACAAGGAGGGTGATTTCATTCATGACATTAGCATGGTTGGATCTAGTATTCTTAAAAATTCTATTGTTTCTTTCCATCCAAACACAGTATATGGTAGCAGCAAAGTATGAGCACTTAATTCTATCAGTAAGGGATTTCCCAACGAAGTACTTTGCAGCATCCGGGGTAATGTATTCCCAATTATTAGAAACACTAGAGACTGAATTGTTATAGTTTATCTCCTCCCAAATCTCTTTAGTGAAACTGCAGTTGAAGAAGAGATGGTCACAATTTTCTTCATCATTATCACAAAGCACACAAATGTTATCCCGAGTTATACCCAACATAAAGGTTTTATCCTTTGTGTTAATGGCATTATTGCATACTGTCCAAAGGATGAACTCACATTTAGGGATATTGCTGTTGTTCCACACCACAGGGGCCCATGGGGGATGCTGGTTATGCTACCTGATAGAGTTCCACGCAGAGTTAATGGTGAAAATGCCATTTCCCATGGGGAGACAGATGATGCTGTCATGTTTACTAATATTGATGGGAGGTAAACTTGAATGTTTTATATTATTAAGCTCCCATGTGACCGAAGAAGGCCACGCCTATGCTCCATTTCTAATGAAGTCAGCCACCTTTGCTTTATGGTTGCTAGTTGCATCATAAATCATTCTTTCCCCAAATTTCACCCATAGAGGACCAAGAGGGTGCCAATGATCATGCCATATGAAAGTGTTCATCCCATTACCAATGATGGTTTTGATGAAAGGTCTGATTTTATCTCTCAATAATATTAGTTTGCTCCAAGTCCAGGTCGCATCAGATGGGTTGTAAATGTGCCACACACACCTACCTTTCAATTTATATATGTGGCACCATTTAACCCATAAAATGTCCTTCTTGCAACATAAATTCAATAAATGCTTGAAAATGTCAGCTTTATTCCATTTAGTTGTGTTTTTTATACCAAGATCCCGTTATTTTTTTGGAATGCAGGCATCACTCCACTTAATCTTTGAACCCGAGCTCTTCATTTTAATACCTGACCAAAGAAATCTGTGAAGCTTGGTGTCTATTTCCTCTATTCTTCTTTTAGGTAAGATAAAGATATAAGACCAATAGATCTGAATGCTGAATAGGACAGAAATCACAAGGTTTAGTCTGCCACCATAACTCAAGAAGCTATTTGTCCAGCTCATGATTCTATTGGTGATCTTATCAATAAGTGACAAGCAATCATCATTTTTCATCTTGGTAGAAATGAGGGGCACACACAAGTACTTGATAGGGAATTGGTCAAGCTGGTAGCCAATAAGATTAGAGAAAACAACTTTCTCATTATTGGTAATACTCGCAGTTAGGAATGAGCATTTGAGTGGGTTGGGATAAATCCCAGATAGTGCACTGAAATCTTGGATGGCAGTGTTGATGATAGCAAGAGAGTTGATATTAGCACCTGCTAAGAAGAAAAGATCGTCAGCAAAACATAAGTGGTTTATATTCAGCTCTTTGCATTTTGGATGGTAAGTGGAATGGGGGTATCTTGCATGAAAATCAAGGATACCAGTAAGAGCTTCCATAATGAATAGGAATAATAAAGGAGATAGGGGGTCTCCTTGTCTCAACACTCTCTTTGAAGTGAAAAATCCATGAGAAGAACCATTTAGGATTATACAGAATTTTGCAGAAGTCACACATTCTTTAATCCAAGTGATAAAGGTTGGAGGGAACCCCATTTGGTTGAGAACATGAAAGAGGAATGTCCAGTGTCATAGGCCTTGAGAATGTCCACTTTTAAAGCACATCTAGGAGTCCCCAAGTTCCTGTGATAATTTCTCATGATCTCCTTCATTATTAGAATGTTATCACCAATTGATTTTCCTTTCACAAAGGCAGACTGTCATTCATTTACAATGAGAGGAATGATAGGTTTCGTCCTATTGATAAGGAGTTTAGATATACTTTTGTATATTGTATTACAATAAGCAATTGGACAAAAATCCTTCATGGAGGTTGGGGGGTTGGTTTTGGGAATTAGAACCAGGTTGTTACAATTCTACTACTTAAGCAAGGAATTAGAATAGAAAAATGAAGCAATAACATGGGTGGTATCTTCCCCAACCATGTCTCAGTTGTTAGGGAAGAACTTAGTATTAAAGCCATCCGGACCCGGTGCCTTATCTTTTCTAAGATCAAATAAAGCCTTCTTGATTTCTTCATTAGTTATAGGAGCAATGACACTATTTGCTTGCTCATCAGTAAGCTTCTTGGTGATAGCATGGTTAAGAATATGAGGGACTGTCCCAGAAGAAGTCTGCCCAAGGAGGTTTATGAAGTAACTAACTACCTCCTTAATAACTTCCAAATGCCCCTCCATATTTTGACCAAGATGATTCTGGATTGTAAGGATTTTGTTTCTATTCATGTTGCCTTTTATTCTAGAATGGAAAAACTTTAAGTTCATGTCTCCTCCTTTTAGCCATCTAGTTCTAGACTTTTGTTTCAAGAAGGCTTCTTCAGCTAAGCAGCACTCCACGCAGTTAGCTCTGTCTTTCCTCTCCTCCTCCTGAAGATTGGATCTGCTATTCCCATAGTTTTGTTGACTTTGAAAATTATTGAGCACATTCAAAGCATCAGCGGTTCTTTGACTTATGTTGCTGTAGAATTTATGATTGAATTTATTCAGAGCATTCTTTACCATCTTGAGTTTCTTAGATGCCTGATACACATGGCTGCCTTGAACATGTGTCTCCTAGGCCTCAGTGATTGTATCTTCGAAGTACCTATGAGCACTCCAATAATTGAAGAATTTGAAAGGTTTGGCTAAGTTGCGGGGAGCATGATGGTGGTAATGATAGAAAACTGGTCAGATAGGCCTTGGCTAATGATCTTATCCCGTGAATCAGGGAAATTGGACTTCCAGCCATCATTTATGAGCACTCTATAAATTTTGGTTTGGATTAAAGGCTCATTTAAGTTGTTTCTAGTCCAGGTGTACCACAACCCTCGCTTGTTAATATCATCCACTTGAATGTTGTAAAGGCATTGGTTGAATCATTTACAGCATTGACATCAATATCAAGAATATCTCTCTTCTCATTTTGAGATCTGACAACATTGAAATTCCCATGAGGATCTAATTTTGATTCTAGGAAACATGGTGAAACTCTTTAAGGTAAGTCTAGAGGTTTAATCTTTGATTAGGTAGGTTTAGGGCGTAAACAAAGGTGTCCTAGAAGGATTTATCTATGCTCAAGGAAGTTATAAGGAAGATTATTGCTTGGTTATTTGAGGAAAGATTGGTTACCTTGAAATGATATGGATTCCATTCAATGATGATTCTAGCCACACCCCTATCACTTGGGTAGTTGTGAATGGAATCCCACTGGGGCAAACTGCTACTGATTGCATTGTTTAGGTTATTTCTTCTAACCTTAGTTTCCACAAGACATATGAGGGATAAATTTTTGGTTCTAATGATTTTTTGTACCTCTTGTTGCTTTAGGGGATTGTTGAGCCCCCCAATGTTGCATATAGAAATTTTAGTCATTGAGGTTTATTGGTATTAGTGGGGAGGTCCCCTCTGCATATGCCTTACCGTGCATTTTCTTCTTGAGTTTCTTCTTCTGATTCCTGGATAATGTTGGATCAGGTTTTCCCCATTTGCCATCTATATCAATGATCTTTAGAGCTAAGCCAGAAGGTGTTGATGTATTGTCAGCTTCACTATCCTCCTGGAGATCTTGGAGAGCTTCAAAGCTGTTAGATATATCAGGTTTTCCCACAGTAGTCTGCACCAAAGGAAGTAAAGATATGGGTTCGATTAGTGTAATTGTAGGCTCCTTCTCTATCTGCTCATTTGGACCAAAACCAACTCCTTTTTGGTCTTCATGTCCAACATGAGTCCATTCATCACATTTAGGTTCAACATTATCTTCAGTGGTTTTGGTGACTTTGGGTATCCAAACTCTAGTAATATGGGGACATTTGGTAATTTTATGGCCAAACACAAGGCAGTGGGAACAATAAAAAGGCATGCTTTCGTATTCCACATAGATTTATGTAGTATCACCATTATCATGGTGCAGGTCAATGGTTTTAGGGTATCTTTCTTTTGCTTCAATATCAATACATATCCGGGCATAGCTGAGGTTATTCATTTTCTTAATGGCAACATCTGCATAGAGAGATTTTCGTATGGCGCTTTCACTTTAGCTAAGCCCCTCTTTCAACTAGAACTGGATAGGTATGTTATGGAATCTCACCCATATAGGAATCATCTTTTTAAGGTCTTTGTTGGTTTTGAAATTTGGGTGCCATTTTTTAAAAATGATAGGGTTTCAAGCAAAGTGCCATAGTCCATTTGAGATAATTATTTATCTCTCCACCTGGTTTTTGAATTTGAAGAAGAAGAAACCATTATCATGAGGTAAACTTGTAGTAGTTCATGTTTATCCCATAGTCTGTGGGCGAGGTTGTTGACCAAAGAGTATGACAATTTTTGACCTAGAAAATAACCAACTGCACTATTAGACCATATGGCATTTCTCGTTGTTGCTATCTCTGAAGGTGATTTTACCGTTGGTTTACCATTTACCATTTATGGTTTATGGTATTTTAGTTTTAGGTTAGGAGTACATTTGCAGGCTACCACTGTACTCTAAGATTTTAAAGTACTCGTAGTTGAAGGATTCTGTTAAGACATTCTGACATCTTTAGTAGCTAGGTTTACCTCGAATGTCCCTTCACATTTATGTGGGTGTTGAGTTTGGCTTGAAGTAAGGACAACATTTTTACAGGCTTCTCCTTGGTTTGCGAGACACTGCCTTTTCCCTTCTTTCACACGGTTCCTTGTGGTCGTGCCATGGAGCATCGCCACCTCCCTACATTGGTTCTTCACAGTTGCCACCTTTATTTTGCCAACCTCGACCCCTTGGTTATGGCCAAAACCTATTACTTCATCATGAGAAAAACCTTTTTTAAGGAGAAAATTTATATAAATGGAATTTTCAACGTTGAGGTATTTTATTCTCTGTTCATCAGAGTAGTCAATGGGTTTACCGGTGACTGTGTTAACGACTTGACCTTGTTCAATAATCTTATGCTCCGATGAATCATGAAGAACAATGGTGACATCATTTTCTATTGTATTAACCTTATCTAAGCACTGTTTGACAATTTACAGATCTAGTTGGAAGGTAGTAGTAAACACATCAGAAGACGGTGGTGTATTTTCAGCCAATAAGGTGGGAGGGTTTTGAGAAACAACTTTCCCACGTATAGAATATGGTAGGGAGGAGGAGGATGGAGGTGGAAGAGGTTTGCAACCAACGGTCTTGGAAGCTATCGAATCACCAGGTGGAGGGATCATAGGTAAGAGTGGTGGTCTTTGGGTGGTAGACATGGTTAGGGAGGAGAGAGAGTATAGAGATAAGGGAGAGCATCTTAAAAGATGGATTAAGACTTATGAAGGTACATAATCATATACTTGCAGATGTTATATAATCTCTTGAGATTTCATGGTGTAAATGGGAGAGAATTTCCATAGACTTCATTATAGGGTTGCCTACATCAAAGAGGGGAAACGATTCCATCCGGGTAATCATGGACCGTTTGATTATGGTGTCCCACTTTTTGTGAGTTTAGATGAATTTTAATTTGAAGCAGTACACTAGGATTTTCATTGCTAAGATTGTGAAGTTTCACGGTATACCACTCAATATTGTATCAGATAGGGACAAGAGGTTTGTGTACCACTTTTAAAGAAGTTTCAAGAAGGCGTTGGGGATAAAATTGAGGTTGAGTATCACCCACAAACAAAGCAGGTGAATAAGATATTTGAGGACATGCCATAGATGTGCATTTTGGACTTCAAAGTAGTTGTTGGAAATACTTTTCATTATTAGAGTTTTCTTGTAATAATCTTCATCAGTTCAAGATTGGTATTGGCGCCATTTGAGTCTTTATATGGGAAGCCTTATCGTTTACCCACTTGTTAGTTATAAGTTGGGGATAACAAGCTTCTCCGGCCCACATTTGTTCAAGACACCTTAGATAAGTTGGATATGATCAGACAGAGCACAAGATCCATACAGATGAAAACAAGAGGCACCTAGAGTTTTCTATGGGGATAAGGTGTTACTTATGGTGTCTCCCATGAAGGGTGTGATGTGGTTCAGGAAAAGGGGAAATTTTCTCCTCGGTATGTAGGCAGTTCATTATTATTGATCGGATCAAACCGGTTTCATATCATTTAGCATTTTCGGATCATTAATAGTAGGTGCGTGATTTTTTCACGTCTCAATGTTACAAAGGTTCCTTAGAGAATCTTTAGCATATCAACACATTGATCTCGATGACAAAGAGCTTCAGTCCGATGTGAGTTATGAGGAGAAGCTAGTTGCCATTTTGGATAGAAAAAAGAAAAAACTTTGCTCCAAGTTGATTCCTTTAGTATGTGTCCAGTGGGGGCACCCCAACTAGGTCGAGTCGATGTGGGAAAGGAAGGATGGCATGTGAAGGAGGAATTCAAAACTCTTCTCATCAGATACGTGCTGAATTTCGAGGACGAAATTCCTTTATTAGGGGGAAGACTATAATACCCCATATTTTTGGTATTTATTTAATGATTATTTATTGTGAGAATAAATTAATAAAGTGGCATAAATAATTACTTGAATGAATCGGTAATAATAAAAATGCATATTTAAATGATGATTAAATTTGCATGTTATGTCATGCCTTTGTGCCCAGTGTTATATTTAACTAATTGGTGTAATTAATTAACTTGGACTATATGCGGTTATGTGAAAAATAAATTTATATGTGTTTTATTTTATGTTGTGAGGTATTACGTGAGTTAAGATGTACTACCATTTTGGATCAAGCTCTAGAGTGATACATAGGATCGAATATGTGTTTTCAATGTTTTATGTTGGGTCTGAGGGTAGGTATACCCTTAGGCCAAGTTTTGAACCATTCTGAGTAGTATTTTGGACTCATTTAAAGGCCCAAAAATAGGCCTAAAATAGACCTACGAATTTAAGGATTAATTAATTATGGGAGTTAGACCTCATAAATAATAGATTTCGCATTAGAGAGTTAAACCCTAACTGCTTTAGACCTTTGGGAAAGACTAATGAGATTTTGGGAGAAGAAGAATAAGGATCACACGTAAAGATTCGTCGTTCATACTTTCAAGCAAGAAATCTCTTGTTTTATCATGTATAATCTGTAACGTGATTATATTTAATTTTATGTCATTGATTGTTGGATTTAGAACGTATGTCTGGTGTATACATCCCATTATTCTCCATAAATAATCAAAATATTATGGCAACGCTTTTAACGGCCTCCCCAAAGCCTAATATAGCCAAATCCTTAGGGTAACCCAAATAATACCTCACTAAAGACCCAAAGATCGTAAGACATAAAAAAAACATTTAAACAACCTAAAATCGTCCCCTAAATAAACCCAAAACAAAAACCATGTGTTTATCTTATTGATCCTTGTTCATAGTGTACATGACCGATCGGTCTTGCGCTCCAGGCAATTTGTTTATGAAATAGGTCATTACCTACCACTTTCAACAAGCATTAACTTCACTCTTAAACGTTGTATTTCTTCCCAAAAGTTTTTTCTCTTTAAAAAAGCCCTAAATCTCTCTCATTTTACCTTTAAAACCCCTTCCAAACCAAGACCTAGGGTTACAAACCAAAGCCCTAACTTCATTCTTCTTATTCAAACCCAAAATAAGCCAAAAGACCTATTTTGTCTCTTAACTTTAAAGTAACCTTATATCCACCCCCAAAAAAGGTTGATTTTAAGCCAGAACACTATCAAAACGAAAAGGTACACATATAGCAGTACAAGTACACTTCCTCTTACTATTTTATTTTAAAGTCTTGACATAAAGAGGATGGCGGTGCGCCAACACCACCCTAACTCTTATTTTGTTCATCTCTTCTCTTTTTTAGGCATATGTTTTTCAAAAGGTCATATTCAGACAATATGGACTTTGATTCCACCTACGATGGATATGTAGGCGAATTAGAGAAATTTGATCTCTAAAGTTCAAGTCAAATCTTTTACGTATTAATCTATTTTTATCTTTATAGTCACAAAATTTAAAAAAACCAACCAAGAAGTTTTGAAATCATGGAAATTCTTTCATATAGGCTAAAGGATCACTAAATTTAAGAATTTTCACTACACCAAATCCTACGCATGGTCTTGACCTGGGGGTCACGGCCCAGATCCATGACCAGCTGGTCATGGCCGAAAGTCGTGACCACATCACCGTGACAAATTCCATGACTTAGTGTGGTCATGGATCCTCTTGAAGTTGGTACGGCCGAAGTCCGTGACCACCATGGGTCACGAACCAAAGCCGTAACACATGCGTGACCATTATGGTGCTAAATTCGTACCAAAGTTCCCTCAAAACTGGTTGTGGATGTGGTCATGGTCTAAGTTAGTGACCACCAAACAAAATACACACTTCCCTAGTCACGAATTTGGGCCGTGACTATCCCAATTTAGGAGTTGCGGCTTTAGGCCGTGACTATGTGTTTGTTTCTAGCTGAGGTGTTAAATTTTAAAGGGGTTATGGCATGTGGTCACGGATCAGGGCCGTGACCAATGTCTTTATAATAAAATCCCCAAACCAGTTTTCATATTACCCTCAAAATTTTCCAAACCCTTCAACTTTACCTCTCTCTAACGATTTCGGTGATTTCCAAACTTAAACCCTAATTTCAATCTTAATCTCAATCTCAATGGAAACACTTAAAAACCCTAATTTTTTGTTTGAAAATCTTTGTGTATGTGTGTATTTCTATGTATATGTGTGTGTGTGTGTATACGTGTGTGTATGTATGTGTGTAGATGCGTATGTGTGTGTGTATTGTGTACTCTCTGTGTGTAAGAGACATTTTAAAAAAAAATAGAAAAGTAGGTATATATAATTATTTGGGTAAAAAGTAAACTAAGTATAAAAGTAGGTATACACACACATTTTATATACTGCGTATGTGTGTGTATTTCTGTTTGTGTGTACTGGTATGGTTTGATATTCTATTTGGTTTATTAGAATTTTATATGAGTATGGTTTGATATGCTACTATTTTTTGGGGATAATTATTAACATAATATTTGTAAGTACTGTGTGTGTATACTGAGTGTTGTCATTTTGAAATCTTAGCATGGAAATAAAGTAACCAAATCCTACGGTTCAATTTTGTGTCTTATACAACGAGTTGCTATTTGAATTTCACATCGATGAGATACAACATGCACGGGATTCACACCCTCGTACATAATAACTAATAAATTAAATAGAAAACTAATCTTAGGTCCCTCTGAAACAAATTTTAAACACTAAAGGAATTTTGACAAATTTTAAACACTTACGTCCACTAATTCTCTTCTTGTAGAAGTCCATGCTAGTGGCATAACAAGTGGACCTTAATGTAAATTGTCCTTAAATGTTTAAAAATTGTCAACAAGGGACCTAATTCTAAATTGCCCAAAATTAAAATTGAACTGGGTGAATAAAAGGGTGGTGATTATTCAAAACATAAATCAAACTAACCTAACTAGTTAATAATTTATTAGAGCCATTATTTATGGAAATCATATTCACGCCCTCGTTCATTTTTCATAGGAAAAAAGAGTCACAGTGATAATAAATGGCAACAAGAGTGTGAAAAGTTGCAATTGGACTGCACTCGTACCTCTTTCATTAATGAGCCTCATTCAGAGGGTACTCCGGCTTATTGGTATGGGAATAAGAAGATCGAACAATTTAACTACCTTTGTAAACCGTGAAGTTCATCTCCAGTAAGAGTACTTGTTCAATCGTATTCTGTTTTCCCTAGAATGTAGGGATGAAGTTGTACAATATATATTTTGCGTACATAATCCCAATAGAGCACTGACCTTGCTTACGCTATTAGATAAAGAAAAAAAAATTGCCCATTATGGATAGAATTACGTGCAAAGAGCATTGACAAAGACTGTGATGTCTCCCGACATATACACGTCAAACTCAATCTTGCCAATAAGCTGAAGAGAATGAGATTTAGAGTTCATGTTGCTGACATCTATGCATCCATTATAGATACGCTTCCTCCTAATTGTCCATGTGCAAAAATCCATAGGTTTTTAAAAACAAATCCCGAGTGGATGGAGATCAGACACATTGAACTTTTATTAAAGTCTTACCATGAAAGGAAGATTATAATATATGGTCGACAAATTTATTTTGTTAGTTATAATTTCATATTAAACTTTGCAATTATGCATCTATTATAGATACACATTGAACTTTTATTATTATTGTAGATAATGTTGTGCAGTAATGGACACAACGCTCCAACCGACGAGATGACACCACCCTAAGGAGAATTCTCATCACTAATTAGTGAGCAATGCACAACTCCACCAATAATTCACTACACTACTCTGAGTTATAATAGGTAAGGTACTCCCATTGATCCAAGAGACACTCCCATTGCTCCTAAAACTGTTAGGTCAATTGAGAAGCCCATAGGGTTCTCTCTCTTAGGAAATAACCCCACAGGGGATAAGTATCACGTTCAACAGTTTAAAGCCCAGTGTTTGTCCTTGGAAAAAATGAATGTGGGAGTGGAAGGAGCTGATAATTCGAACCTCATAGATAAAGAAGTTAGAGATGATATCTAAGAGCAACTTAACAAACGGTTTTCATTTTCTGCAAACTTAAAAAATAAGGTTCTTTCTCGGGTTGCTAAACAACTTCGAACATATCGGAGAAATATTAGGCAAAAGAATTTCTCTAAGGGAGCATCGAGCTTCGACATTTTGGCTCTCAAAGACAAAGTCCCTTTGAACTTTGAGATGCCAGCCAGTCAATGGAATGATTTTCTAGAAAATGAGGTAAAGGACTCGAAAATGCTGCAAAGGGAGAAAAACAAGAAGAATAGGGCTAAAAACACTAATGTCCACCGGCTTGGATCGATGTCTTATGAAGATTTGAAGAATGAGTAGTAGAGAAAGACAAAAGGCAACCCATCCAAATGAACGAAAGATACCGAATCAAGCTAGCTTGTATGTGCATTCAAGATGAGACAAAGATAATAAATTCCCTCCTCACTTGGTTATGAGTAGTTAATCAGCTTCAAGCCCGTTCGACGACCTTGACAATGATGCCCTCGCACAGACGTTGGGGAAGGACCATATAGGGAGGATGAGAGGTTTAGGGTTGCATATGTCAAAAATAATATTTAAACATATTGTCCCTCTGGTGGACGAGCATTCTTTTATTAATAAGAATTTCTCGTCCAACGAAGAATGTCATTCAAGGACCAAAGGGGATGTAATGGGGCTTCGAAATGAATTAGGAGGCGTGAATGAGAAACTTTCACAAATTGTGTCCCTTTTTACCGGTCGTATTCCCATGTATCCCCTAATGCATCCCGGTTCCCTTTACCTCCTCAAAATTTTCCTCCTTCTCCATTCCGCTCACAGATGTCGGTTCCTCCTTTAACATTCCCATTATCAGTGCCTCAACATGTCACAAGTCTTCGATCATTGTCAACAACCCATGGTGTTCATGATCATCCCCGCTCAAGTAGGAACTTTATTACATAGTCAGCCTTTACAAGAGGGTGAGTGTCAGATTATAGTTGATAAAATATATGGAAGTTTCGAAGATGCTCCAGTGCACGTCAACAGTGGAGAAAGGAATGTATTGAAAATTATTTAAACTCTTTTATCACTTGTCCAGTTTATCGTTTGATGAAGATGTACTAATATTTTTCTTATGTTGTAATAACATCACTAGACAAATTTATTTAATTTGAGTTTAAGTGGTTGTGTAGTATCGTTCATTGGTGTGTTCTTGTATTTAATTTATTGCATAGTTTGGTTGATTAGTGCGTTGTTGACATTATATTAGTGCCTTACTTTGATTTACACTATATTATTGCATAGTTTGTTTGATTGGTGCATTTTTGACACTATATTAGTGCTTTACTTTGGCACTATATTAGTGCTTTACTATGCAAAATGATATTTATACAACATGATGTTTGTTTTATCATGCTAACACGTGACTGCAATTTGAAGATTATTAAATAGATTTTCCACAATACAAAGAGTTGATGGGGGAGACTGACTGAATAGCTAATACTTATGTTAAAGGCGTTCAAGAATTTATTAGCTACGCTTTTAAGAACCTTAAAAGTGAGAAGATTTGTGTCTGTGCACCCATTGTAATGGAAAATATAAATCTTTAGAAGATGTTGAGTTTCATTTAATAAAGTGGGGAATTTTCAAGATTATAACAAATGGACATACCATGGTGAAAAAAAGTACCTTATGTTCCCGAAGAATGATCGGTAACCGATCGCGTAACATAACACCAATGAGTGGAAGTGGTAAATGATTTGCCAACACATTGTCCATTGACTGACCTAATTGATAATGCTTACGGAGTCCACCACGACCAGAATCACCAACCTACAGAGACAAATAATGCGCACAATAAATAATTTGATACTGAACTACCAAAAGACTGAGACTATATAAGATTAAAAGTCGATGCGGTTAGACCGTTGTATAAAGATTACGATGAAGATCACTCGGTATTAAATGCAATGATGGGCTTGCATAATTTGAAGAGTCATTTTGGTTCGTTTGGGAACAGTGTAACCAGACTTCTTAAGTGAGTTAAAGAAATTCTCCTAAAGGAGAACACGTTACTAGACAATTATCCTACCATGAAGAAGAGCATGAAGGGTTTGGTATTGAAATACATTTCTATTCACGTATGCAAGTATGATTACATATTGTACCGCAACGAGAACAGGGAGAAGGATGAATGTCCAGTATGCGGTGAGCCTAGATATGTCGTTTGTGAGAATGTAAAGGACAAACCTGAAAAATATCAAAACTACTCGCAAATACCACAAAAGGATTTGAAGTATTTTCCACTTAGGCCATGGTTAAAGTGTTTTTTTACTGTACCGTGGATTGGGAGGCCATGACATGGCATGCTCGATGCGAGGTGGGTGTGAATTTGATGCATCATCCGATCAATTCACTCATTTGGAAAAATTTTAACACATAACACCATGAATTTACAAAAGAACCATCCAACACTCGTCTTGCAATCTCAACTAATGGGTTTAACCGTTTCGGTAATTAAGTACTAGTCAGAGTTATTATCTGTTCTCATGGTGCCTTCAAGTCTCCCTCTGACACTGTGCATCAGAAAGTAGTTCACATTGTTATCTTTGTTGATACCTGGGCCGAAGGTTGCAAGCGATGATATTCATATATTATTAGCCCCATTAATCGAAGAACTTAAAGAGTTATGGGATAAAGGCGTGACGACGTTCAGCTCTCACAATGGTAAAGAGTTCACACTTAAAACAATGGTGATGTGGGTGATCCACGACCTTCCTGCTTATGGGACCTTGTTCAGTTGTAATGTTCATGGTTATTATGGATGTCCCATATGTGGGGAGGAAATTAAAGCTAGTTGGGTACAACATAATAGTAAGATGAGTTACACGGGTTATTGAAGATTTCTGTCGACAAATCACCCTTTCAGGAATGACAAGTCTAACTTTTATCCTATTGGTCGAGAGGACCGAATGCCACCTGCTCGGCTTTCTGGTCAGCAGATCGATGAGAAGGGGATGGTTGAAACTGCGGGAAATAGGTATGTAGGAAAACACCCCAAGTTTGTAAACCTGAAGCGTAAAGCAAGGGGAGATCCTAACAACCTTAGTAAAGAAAAACCATTGTTCAGGTGATCAATATTTTTTGATTTGTCGTATTGGAAAGATCATCGTGTAAGGCATGTAATTGATGTGATGCACACAGGGAATGATGAGATACATCTGATAGGAACATGTCTGGGTAGATCTCATTCCAAAGAAGTAGAGTGGGCCTGTCAAGATCTACATGATATGAAGATAAAGAAGAAACTCTAGTTAAAAAATGATCCTACAATAGGAAGAATTTCTACCCCTCTGAATGTTTTTATTTTGACTACTAGTGAGAAGAAGATCCTCTTAGACACATTGTTCAACTTGAAGACTCCAAGGATTTATTCTGGTAATTTATGTGGGGTAGTAAGCTACCAAGCAAATGACTTAAAAATAGTGCAAGTCTCACGACTGGCATGTAATCACCCAATTAATCCCTCTGTTATTTCGACATTGCTTCTCTGAACACAAAGATCTTTGTCGGGAAATTGTGCAAATCCGTTTGTGTTTTACCCTAATTTGTGCAAAAGTGGTAAATAAAAGGCACATTAAAGCTGCAAAAGCAACTTTAGCCGAGGCATTGTGTGTATTAGAGAAATATTTTCCTCTGTTGTTCTTCTATATCAGCATCCACTTCTATGCATTTATGCGATGAAGCTTTATTATTTGGTCCCGTTAGGTATCGTTGGATCTATCCTTTTAAGTGCTTGATGAAAACCTTTAAAGATTACATAAAGAATACACGATATATTGGAGAAGTTCAATTAATGAAGAATATGTAACTATGGAATCATCGTTATACGATAGGGAATATATGCCAGAACAATAAGTGAGGAGGTTCAATCCTCGTGGAGGAGGAGTGATCAAGGAACCAGACGAGTTTGAGGAAGAATTATCATTAGGTGAAACTCACAATATACAATACGAGCAAGCAACTCCTTATGTCTTCGAATTGCAAGATGAAGTGGAAGACTAGAGAGGGTGAGTATCTATAGAATTCTTCTTCTTTGATTATATGTATTTTATATTTTATGATCTAAAGTTTACAATTTACCTGTAGGAAGTACGAGAACAAAATTTCTTAAAATCAAAGGAGAAATTGAACGACAATTGATTTTAGGGCATGGGTATCAAAAGAGGTAAATTTCACACCTTATGTGTGCGGTTATTTATTCGTGTGTGATAAAAACATGCCCTAATACAAATTCATTAATAAATACAATTTCTAAAAATAGGTGATGTATCTTCCAGGCTTGTACGCCTAGCAAAAGGCCCTAGTTTTCATGCAAAAGAGTTTAAGAAATTCTGCACTAACAGTTTTGATTTCATTTCATATCCATATGAGGAAAATATTTTGATGCAAAATAGCGGAATATCAATTTCTGCCTTGACCACCTGTATCGCTAACAAACGTGATAAAAATCCAAAGAATATGGTGCTAACCTATTATGGGATAATCCAACTGAAGAAGGGATGTTCCTTATGCGTGTGTTTCAAATCAAATCAATTTTCACCAAAAATTATCCAACTTTTAATTGGCACCAAATCAAGTTGTGAAAAACCAATTCTTATTTTAACCCAATTTTATCTTGATTAATCCTAAACATGCATCTAGTGATTAAAGCAAGTAAAGTAAAGTAAATAATAATCACAACACAAAATGTACAAGGAAAAATCCAAAACGGGAAAACAACCTCGGACGACCCAAGCCACACAATCACTATGAATGTGGAATTACAACGAACAGACAAAAGTCTCACACAACGACTCGATCCCCACGGGTCTTAACGCTCTTTTGATCTTCAACCACTCCTCTCACAGTGCCCACGCAGAAAGTCCTTCTTCCACAATACCTGTCCACAACACACACTTCCACGTATGTCTCGGTGTGGATTTAATACGTTTACGATGTCGAACAAGAAGTCCTTCTATTTTCTTCACCGCAAAACCCATATGTTCAAGTATAGAACAAACCTTCTTAGTGCAGAAAGATCACATAAACATATAATAATGATATCTAGGATCTTTGCAAACTCTAAGGATTTGTTTAAGCTTTGAAACCTTAGAAAAACATGTTCATACACGTTTCTGGATCGTAAACTGTTTTTCCAGAATGCACACTTCTAAACTCTAACGAAACCACACTTTAAATACGAACAAATGACGCCTCGAAAATAGTGTCGCTCGAATGAGATCGACCCGTTGTTCGCATGAAATGGCTATCTCGTTTGAATGATCCAGCTTTTCGTTTGAACGACGCGCGTGTTAGTTTGACTTTTTGACTTTTTCTTTAAAACGTCTCTTCCAAAAGAGATCTAAATAAGTCGAACTCTTTTTCGAGCTTATCAGAATAAAACGTAGTTTAAAATTTTAAATCACTTTTAAAACATTTTAAAACATTTTTCCTTATAAAATTACATCCTTATCTTTTATAAAAACAATTCCGAGCACCATTAATTATACGCATTCATACATGTGTGATCTCGGAATGCAATTAACTTGAAGACGAATAAACTTGCACCAATTAAACTTCGGCATGATTAATTTTTTGAAGCTTTGCCGCAACGTCTTCAATTTCTTCAATACGTTATAGACCAAGTGGGATCGTGACAAAATAAAATCTCCCCCCATGACATATTACAAACACAGTTTTGTTCACGAAATGAGGTCAAAACAATACAAGGACTCAATTTGAAATTTATGTCCTTACACCAACAAATACTAGAACTTAATTACTTAGATTTCATAGAAATCGTATTCTATTGTGATTGGGTAAAGGTGGAGGATACTATGAATTCTTGCAAAGTTGATATGACTCCAAAGTTATTATAGTAGATTTATCAAAGCTGAAGAGTAAAGATTTCATAGTGGACGAGCCTTTTATTTTTTCTTTTCAGAACGTAAAGAAGGTATTCTACTCAAAGTGCACAAACGATGGTTATTGGTCTATTGTTTTTCATGCACCAAAGGGTATGACTACTCAAGTGGATGCATTAAAGGCTCCAAAAGAGTTCCAGTCAGCTCTTGATGAGAACCCTTTGAAGGATATTTTAGTTGACTTAAAGGAAGATTAAGTATCAAAATATTATTTTATCCTTATAATTATTATTTGTATACTATTATGATATTGACATTGTATTAGCGCTTTACTTTGATGTATGAATGTTTAATTGATATAGATTTATTGATCTGTTTCATTGATTCACTCTTCATAAAATGAAGTTAAATTATATAATTGATATGAATTATCTTTTAAAGCTTTTATATGATAGAGGGAGTACGAGATGATTACTGGTTTGTCTATTGGATAATTATTTTAAATCTTTTGAATCTTTTGGCTGTTGGATAATTATTGGTTGTTGGCTTATTCTTGGATAGTATGTTAAAAAGAGTACGGGATAATTATTGGTTGTTGGCTAGTTGTTGAATAGTATGTTAGGCTTAAAAACATGACATCAAAGCGTGAGAATGTAAAACATCAACTAAAAAGCCCCGTAAAGAGGCATGAACACCTCACACGAGACAAATCTAACCCGCAGGAACTGACCGCATAGTCACGGGACCTCGTTTTGAGAGCACGACCAAAATTTGCAAATTGTTAGACTTGGACTTAAAAAGTCAAAGGGTGAGAACGTAAAACAACCACTAAACGGACCCATAAGATGAACGAACCCCTCGCATGGGACCAATGTAACCTGTAAGAACCGATTGCGTAGTCACGGGACCCCCAGTTTGAGAGCACGACCAAAATTTGAAAATTATTAGACTTAGGGTTAAAAACATGACTTTAAAGGGTGAGAACGTAAAAAAACCACTAAATGGCCCCATCAGAGGAACGAACACCTCGCACGAGTCCAATATAACCTGCAGGAACTGATCGCATAGTCACGAGACACCCGGATTGAGACCACGACCAAAATTTGCAAAATGTTAGACTTAGGCATAAAATCATGCCGTCAAAGGGTGAGAATGTAAAACAACCACTAAACAGCCACGTAAGTGGAATGAACCCCGTACACGGGACCAATGTAACCTGCAAGAATCGACCGCGCAGTCACGGGACCCCCGATTTGAGAGCACAACCAAAATTTGTAAATTGTTAGATTTAGGCTTAAAAACATGCCGTCAAAGGGTGAGAACGTAAAAAAGACATAGAACGAACCCGTAAGATTCATAAACACCTTGCACGGGACCAATGTAACCCACATGACCGACCACATAGTCATTGGACCCTCCGATTTGAGAGCATGACCAAAATTTGCAAACTGTTAGGCTTAGGATTAAAATATTCCGTCAAAGGGTGAGAACATAAAACATCCACATAACGGCTCCATAAGAGGAACGAACATCTCGTACGGGACCAATGTAACCCGCAGGAACCAACCACGTAGTCACGGGATACCCGATTTGAGAGCACGACCAAATTTTGTAAACTATTCGACTTAGGCTTAAAAACATGCCGTTAAAGGGTGAGAACGTAAAATAGCCACAAAACGGACCCATAAGAGGCACGAACACCTCGTACGGGACAAATGTAATCTGTAAGAACCGACCGCATAGTCACAGGACCCCTGGTTTGAGTGCACGATAAAAATTTATAAACTGTTAGACTTACGCCTAAAAATATGTCGTCAAAGGGTGAGAACATAAAATAGCCATAAACGGGCCCCGAAAGAGGCACGAACACCTCGTGCGGGATAGATGTAACCTGTAGGAACCGACCGCGTAGTCACGGGACCCTCGGTTTGAGAGAATGATCAAAAATTTCAAATTGTTAGACTTAGGGTTAAAAACATGACGTGAAAGGGTGAAAACGTAAAACAGCAACAAAAAGTCCCCGTAAGAGGCACGAACACCTCGCACGAAAGTGATGTAACTTGTAGGAACTCACCACATAGTCACAAGAACCCCATTTTGAGAGCACAACTAAAATTTTCAAAGTGTTAGACTTAGGCTTTAAAATATACCATCAAAGGGTGAGAACATAAAATAGTCACAAAATGGCCCTGTAAGAGGCACGAACACCTCGTACAGGACCAATGTAACCTGTAGAAATTGACCACGTAGTCACGAGAACCCCGGTTTGAGTGCACGATCAAAATTTTCAAACCGTCTGACTTAGACTGAAAAACATGCCATCAAAGGGTGAGAACATAAAATAGCCACAAAATGACCCTGTAAGAGGCACGCACACCTCACACGGGACCAATGTAAATTACAGGAACTCATTGCATAGTCACGGGACCCCCGATTTTAGAGCACGATCAAAATTTACAAATTGTTAGATGTAGGCTTAAACATATACTGACAAAGGGTGAGAACGTAGAAAATCCACAAAACGACATCGTAAGAGGTACGAATAGCTGGCAAGGGACCAATATAACTCGCGGGAACTGACCGCATAGTCATGAAACCCCCAGTTTGATAGCTGATACGACGCAAATATTGCGTATTTCACCCGTTAACCTACGCGTTATTAGCCCCCTCGCGTATCTTAATCCCTATATTTATGCTCGTTAACCAGAAAACCTCGGATTTCTATGTTAACATGTTTTGCAGGGGTTAATTGAGTTTTTGTAGGTATTTGGATGCTTAGTATGAAGTTTGGATGCATTCCGGTGAAGTTCCGTACACAATCGCACGCGCAAGGGCATTTTAGTCTTTTCACAGCTTGGGTACCTGGCCTGACATCTCACGGAAGTTGTATCCCTCCTCGCTAGCTTCGCGTGTCCACGAACGGTGTGCGATTCCGATTCATAACGAAGAAGTTACGACAATTTCAGCGGAGGAAAAACAAGGAAAGCAAAAGAGGAGAAGGGAGAAGAAGAAAAGAGGAATTCAGTAGGCTGCTGCATTCTGCCCTGCTTGATCGATCGATCGACCCATCTGGTCGATCGATCGACCATTCTGATTTGCCGAATTTTTGCCTAGGTCGATCGATCGACCAAAGGGGTCGATCGATCGATGCTCTGTTTTCTGCAGATATTTTGCCTTCTTTTCTTTCTTCTTTATTTTTATTCCAACTTACTATATAAGCCAATTTTGTTGTAATAAGCCAGATATCTGTAGATACACAATTTTAGGTGAGAATAGTTAGGGTTTTGGAGGGTTCTTCTTCTTTTCTCTTTGGATTGACAATCTAATTGGTTTGTAAGTTGACTTTTCATTACCCTCTCCTTTAATATAGCTTGTTTTCCATTAATTCTTGCTTTCTAGATAATTTACATGCTTTCATAATTAGGTTTACTTTATTTATTTATTTCCTTCTTAGTTTAATTAGTTTAATTTAGTTTATTTCCATGTATTTCCCTTAGATAAATAGGGTCGGGATTTCGTTACGCCATTTACGGGTTTGGACCTCGAAAGTTAGGGTTTCGTGTAAAATTTCATTTAATTGAAACCTCGCGGATTAAAGTCGGATTATTATGCGTTTAACTTTCTTTGTCACGCAACGTTAGTGTTTATAGCGATTATCCGAATTTAATCCGCGTGTGACCATTTTTGATTAAATGTTTAATCTCGCAACTTTGGCTTAAATTCCTTATTGCGTGATGTTTATGCTTAATTGAAAATGATCGATTAAATGTTTTCGAATCAAAATTCTAATTAGTAGTTGTTTAGCCCGTGAATGTGTGTATGCGATCCCGATCCTCGCTTTCCTTTTATTTAGCGTTAACTTATTCTTTTCTTTTGTCACCATAACCACACATCACCTTTTCTTATTTCTTTTACACTATTTTTATTCTTGAAGTTTTAAAACAATTAACGTCTAAAATTTAATCACTCCCTGTGGATTTCTTACGATACCCGACTTACCGCTGTGCTTGCTTGTCAAGTGTAGTAGTAGCTTAGGTTTTTTTTGTATCGCGGCGGCGAAACACACAACGATTGTGTCCTCACACGAACACACTTTTTCCACCCAGTCACAAAATAGCAGGAGAAGAAGAAAAGAGGAATGCAGTAGGCTGCTGCATTCTGCCCTGCTTGATCGATCGATCGACCCATCTGGTCGATCGATCGACCATTCTGATTTGCCGAATTTTTGCCTAGGTCGATCGATCGACCAAAGGGGTCGATCGATCGATGCTCTGTTTTCTGCAGATATTTTGCCTTCTTTTCTTTCTTCTTTATTTTTATTCCAACTTACTATATAAGCCAATTTTGCTGTAATAAGCCAGATATCTGTAGATACATGATTTTAGGTTAGAATAGTTAGGGTTTTGAGGGTTTTGGAGGGTTCTTCTTCTTTTCTCTTTGGATTGACAATCTAATTGGTTTGTAAGTTGACTTTTCATTACCCTCTCCTTTAATATAGCTTGTTTTCCATTAATTCTTGCTTTCTAGATAATTTACATGCTTTCATAATTAGGTTTACTTTATTTATTTCTTGCTTTATTAGTTTAATTAGTTTAATTTAGTTTATTTCCATGTATTTCCCTTAGATAAATAGGGTCGGGATTTCGTTACGCCATTTACGGGTTTGGACCTCGAAAGTTAGGGTAAAATTGCATTTAATTGAAACCTCGCATATTAAAGTCAGATTATTATGCGTTTAACTTTCTTTGTCACGCAACGTTAGTGTTTATAGCGATTATCCGAATTTAATCCGCGTGTGACCATTTTTGATTAAATGTTTAATCTCGCAACTTTGGCTTAAATTCCTTATTGCGTGATGTTTATGCTTAATTGAAAATGATCGATTAAATGTTTTCGAATCAAAATTCTAATTAGTAGTTGTTTAGCCCGTGAATGCGTGTATGCGATCCCGATCCTCGCTTTCCTTTTATTTAGCGTTAACTTATTCTTTTCTTTTGTCACCATAACCACACATCACCTTTTCTTATTTCTTTTACACCATTTTTATTCTTGAAGTTTTAAAACAATTAACGTCTAAAATTTAATCACTCCCTGTGGATTTCTTACGATACCCGACTTACCGCTGTGCTTGCTTGTCAAGTGTAGTAGTAGCTTAGGTTCTTTTGTATCGCGGCGGCGAAACACACAACGATTGTGTCCTCACACGAACACACTTTTTTCGCCCGGTCACAAAATGGCGCCGTTGCCGGGGAGTGTGTTTTAGATTGTAATTGTTTTATTATTTCGTAGTATTTTTCCTTTTGTATTTGTATTCTTTGTTTTAGTCTTTTTTACAGGATAGCATATTTGAGCGCTAAAAAACTTTGATTCGTGGTTGCTCACTTTCTTGCTCGGATTCTCCATCTACAAACAATGAGGTAATCATGTCCTAGTATTATAGTTATTACGGTTATTCTAATGATTCATACTTTGGGGATAGTTTTCAAGTTTTCCATTTTCAAGATTTTCTTGAAAATGAAAGACTTGAAAACATTTATCGAAATGAAAATCGTTATTGGGAGCTTGAGTTGGATTAATTATTCGAATCCAATGACGATTCTCATTTCATTACTTTCGAAGATGAGTTTCAACCAAATGAGGAGTCCGAGGCTCTTGAGCCGAGGAAGCCTACTTTGGAAGAGACTTTGCTTCTTTACTCCCAAGGTTTGGAAAGCCTAAATGATGCTGGAATGAGACTTGGTGCACTTTGCGATGAGATGAATTCTTATGCACAAAACAACGAGGAGGTGGAAACTTGTGTTTCACCTAAATTTTTCGAAGAATTTCTCATCGAATGTGAATCTTTCTCCCCCGAAATTCAATATCCTTCTGACGATGAGTCGATTGAGATTGAATTTGTTTCATCACCATATTCGTTTTCCGTTATCGAACCATTAGAATTACCGGTTGATTCCTATGAGTCGGTAGAAACTTTTAAAACTTCTACACTTTTTTCCGATGAGGACTCCTTGCCGGACTTGTTTTCGATGGATGTTATCCCGATGTGTGCACCATCTCCCATTCCATTTGAAAAATCTTTGGGAGATGAGTCAATTTTTCTTGGACCTCAAGTGTACCTTTCCCCCTTATTATCCAAATCCCCCATCGTCTGCCCCAAATTTCAAATTGGCGATGGTTCACTTTTTTCACCACCCACATGCATTCCGTTGTTCAAACGGAATTCATATCTTCCGGGAGGCATGTTCGCTTCGGAGGGTCCACCGTTGATCTTTCAAAGTCAAATCCCTTTTTGGGTGGACCCTCAACTATTTAGACTTCTAGTGTATAGTTAGTGAGAAGTCTAAATAGTAGGTTGTAAATAATTAGCTTTTTAATTTTCTTTCTTTCCTATTTTTTCTTTCCTTTTAATTTAGTCTAGTGTAATTAGTTAACTTTTTGTTATTTGTTTTTTCTATGCTCGGTACTAACTTGTTTTGTAGATTCCTTTGGACTCGTGCTTATGGAGATCGCTCCAATTTTGGGTAATATCATTATTTTCCTCTCTTTGTGTTGTGTTCTTAATGCGCATTGAGGACAATGCAATATTTAAGTTAGGGGGTGTAGGATATTCTATCCATTTCATGTGTAGTCCATTGATTTGCTCACATTTAGTTACTAAGTATGCCTTTTTGTGAAAAATTTGAAAATTTTCAAAAATATTTTCTTTCTTTTTTCTCCTTTGTTGGGTATTTTGCCTTGTTTCCGATGACAAATTTCAATAATTGCCCGATCCAATAGACAACTCAATGATGAGGATATTATGAATAACTTCATGAATTAAACTTTAATCCGTGAGCACATGCACCATTCTTGTTATATTGATTTGGTTTAAGATTTTTATAACTCGGTATGCTTTTGTTGCATTGTATATACTTACACCGAGTAAGATTTGTACCTTTTGTCATTTGTGAGTGTTATACACTATTCTTTTCTCTTTGAAAACGTTGAATTCGTTGGTAATCTCACTATTCTTTCATTTGACCGTTCATTAATTGAGTTCATACTTGAAATGTGTTACTTGATCATGATTTTCATATATTATTTTGACTTGAGAATTGTGTAAACTTTGTGAAATGATCATAGGCCCTCTTTGTTATATCACCCATATTGACCTTGACCTCACCCTAATATGCTTTCCCTAGTCAACCCCTTTGTGCCTAAATATAGCCTTTCGTTTCATAACACGAATCCCATAACCAACTCCAAATTGGAGTTTTAAGCCATACATACACCTTACATACCTTTGTTTGGAATGATACTTGGGATTGAATGATGTTATTGTAGTGTGGTTGCAATTTAAGCATATGAGAGTTTGAAAAGTAAAGAAAGAAAGTAGTGAAAAATGGTGAAGAAAAAGAGAAAGAAAAAAGCAATAGAAAACAAAAGAGAAAGTGAGAAAAAGAAGAAAAGAAAAGAAAGAGAAAGTTGTATATGTTGTGTATAGTTCAATAAGCTTTGATTACTCTCCAGTTGTTATATCTAATGCTTGTTTGGAAGTTACTTTCCATTTTTGATATTGCCCGCATCCTTCCAGTTATTCCAAGTTTTCATCTCCGAACACTTTGAATCCGTACATATACCTTTCATTTCGTACCTTAACCCCAAACCTACATTACAACCCTATAAAAGTCCTATGTGATCTTAAGTTGATGTAATTCAAATGTTTAAATAGTTTTGATAATCTGTGAAAATGCATTTCGCCTCTTTTATATGTGCGGTATCCTTTCACTGAGATTGCAATTTTTATTTCCTATATGGCGTTCTTCAATTGTGACATGTGCGCGGCCTAGTTTCCCTTTACATTTACTCCTTATGCCCGCATCTCCCGAGTGTTACCTCCCTGTTTCAAGTGAATTCATTTGATGAGTGTGATGCCCGTTAGGATTGATGCATGCTTTGATATTTAGTATTCGAGTTATTTAAGTTTTTCGCCAAATCATACTTTGCATATGCTCACTCCCCTCCCACATGTTAGAGTTTCAATTCATTGAGGTGCATTCGATAATGTTAATAACAACGGACTTCTCACGCGAATTCGTTTGCTATGCTAATAACATGTTGAAATCTTGTTCGTATTGTCGAGTTTGTCGCATGTTGGGTTGGGCATATTTTGAGGAAACCATATGATGTTTGTGGGTTTCATCCCTGAAAACCCTCACGAGACGACACTCGTCCACTAGGGTAACCTAGGGGTTTAACGGCTTATTGCATACGCTAAATGCAATCGAATCGCCCGCGAAAGTGGCCTTATGCTTTTATACCATACTTTTGTTCTTTCTCCTGCTTTTGGTTTGCTTGTAGTTCTTGTTGTTTCCTATTTCATTGCTAGGGACTAGCAATGTGTAAGTTAGGGGGTGTGATACGACGCAAATATTGCGTATTTCACCCGTTAACCTACGCGTTATTAGCCCCCTCGGGTATCTTAATCCCTATATTTATGCTCGTTAACCAGACAACCTCAAATTTCTATGTTAACATGTATTTCAGGGGTTAATTGAGCTTTTGTAGGTATTTGGATGCTTAGTATGAAGTTTGGATACATTCTGGTGAAGTTCCGTACACAATCGCACGCGCAAGGGCATTTTAGTCTTTTCATAGCTTGGGTACCTGGCCTGACATCTCACGGAAGTTGTATCCCTCCTCGCTAGCTTTGCGTGGCCGTGAACGGTGCGCAATTCCGATTCATAACGAAGAAGTTACGGCGATTTCAGCGGAGGAAAAACAAGGAAAGCAAAAGAGGAGAAGGGAGAAGAAGAAAAGAGGAATGAAGTAGGCTGCTGCATTCTACCCTGCTTGATCGATCGATCGACCTATCTGGTCGATCGATCGACCATTCTGATTTGCCGAATTTTTGCCTAGGTCGATCGATCGACCAAAGGGGTCGATCGATCGATGCTCTGTTTTCTGCAGATATTTTGCCTTCTTTTCTTTCTTCTTTATTTTTATTCCAACTTACTATATAAGCCAATTTTGTTGTAATAAGCCAGATATCTGTAGATACATGATTTTAGGTTAGAATAGTTAGGGTTTTGGAGGGTTCTTCTTCTTTTCTCTTTGGATTGACAATCTAATTGGTTTGTAAGTTGACTTTTCATTACCCTCTCCTTTAATATAGCTTGTTTTCCATTAATTCTTTCTTTCTAGATAATTTACATGCTTTCATAATTAGGTTTACTTTCTTTATTTCTTGCTTTCTTAGTTTAATTAGTTTAATTTAGTTTATTTCCATGTATTTCCCTTAGATAAATAGGGTCGGGATTTCGTTACGCCATTTACGGGTTTGGACCTCGAAAGTTAGGGTTTCGTGTAAAATTGCATTTAATTGAAACCTCGCATATTAAAGTCGGATTATTATGCGTTTAACTTTCTTTGTCACGCAACATTATTGTTTATAGCGATTATCCGAATTTAATCCGCGTGTGACCATTTTTGATTAAATGTTTAATCTCGCAACTTTGGCTTAAATTCTTTATTGCGTGATGTTTATGCTTAATTGAAAATGATCGATTAAATATTTTCAAATCAAAATTCTAATTAGTAGTTGTTTAGCCCGCGAATGCGTGTATGCGATCCCGATCCTCGCTTTCCTTTTATTTAGCGTTAACTTATTCTTTTCTTTTGTCACCATTTCCAACCTATCATCTTTTACACTTTTATTCCTGAAGTAGTTAAACAATTAACATCTAAAATTCAATCACTCCCTGTGGATTTCTTACGATACCGACTTACCGCTGTGCTTGCTTGTCAAGTGTAGTAGTAGCTTAGTTTTTTTTTGTATCGCGGCGGCGAAACACACAACGATTGTGTCCTCACACGAACACACTTTTTCCGCCCGGTCAATAGCACGACCAAAATTTGTAAACTGTTAGACTTAGGCTTAAAAACATGCCGTCGAAGGGTGAGAACGTAAAACATCCACAAAACATCCCCGTCAGAGGCACAAACACTTCGCGCGGGACCAATGTAACTCGCAGGAACCGAACACGTAGTCATTGGGCCCTCGGTTTGAGAGCATGACCAAAATTTGTAAAAGGTTATACTTAGGCTTAAAAGCATGCCGTCAAAGGGTGAGAATGTAAAACATCCAAAAAACGGTGCCATAAGAGGCATGAACACCTCGCGCGGAACCAATATAACCCGTAGGAACCGACAATGTAGTCAGGGACCCCCGATTTGAGAGCATGACCAAAATTTACAAATTATTAGACTTAGGCTTAAGAACATGTCGTCAAAGGGTGAGAACATAAAATAACTACAAAACGGCCCCGTAAGAGGCACGAACACCTCGCATGGGAATAATATAACCCGCAGGAACTGGCTGCGTAGTCACGGGACCCTCGATTTGAGGGCACGACCAAAATTTTTAAAAATATTATACTTAAGCTTAAAAATATGCCATCAAAGGATGGGAATTTAAAATAACCAATAAACGGCCCCGTAAGGGGAACAAACAGCTCTCACGGAACAAATGTACCGCGTAGTCACGGGACCCCTGATTTGAGAGCACGACCAAAATTCGCAAGCTGTTAGACTTACGCTTAAAAAATGCCTTCAAAGGGTGAGAATGTAAAACAACCACTAAATGGCCCCGTAAGAGGCATGAACACCTCGCAAGGGATAATGTAAACCGTAGGAACCAACTGCATAGTCACGGTACCCCTGGTTTGAGAGCACGACCAAAATTTGCAAACTGTTAGACTTAGCCTTAAAAATATGCCGTCAATGGGTGAGAATGTAAAATAGCCACAAAATAGCCCCATAAGAGGCACGAACACCTTGCACGGGACCAATGTAACCCGTAGGAACTGACCGCATAGTCATTGGAACCCCGATTTGAGAGCATGACCAAAATTTGCAAACTGTTAGACTTAGACTTAAAAACATGTCGTCAAAGGGCAAGAACGTAAAACATCGACTAAATGGCCCCATAAGAGGCATGAACACCTCGCATGGGACCAATGTAACCCACAGGAACCTACCGTGTAGTCTCGAAACCCCCGGTTTAAGAGCATAATTTTTTTTGCAAACTGTTAGGACTTTTACAGGACAAATGTAACCCGTAGGAACCGATCGCGTAGTCACCCAAGGGGCCAATGTAACCCAAGGGGCACTCATAGGAACTGACCGATTAGACTCTTGGTTCGAGGAGAAAATGATTTTTTATTATTATTAAAAATAGTCACGGCTTTGGGTTGTGACCATTTTTATTTTAAAAATAAAAGTTCATGGTCCAAATCCGTGACCATGTTTTTTTGACACAAAATAGTGGGTAGCGGACCTGGATCGTGACTATGTCCATGACCATCCTAGTCCGTGACCAATGTTGGTGGTTAGGGATTTGGGATGTGACTACCGATGATGGTCACAACCAATTTGGTGACGGACCAAATCCGCAACCCACCACCCACCACCAATGGTTAGGGATTTGGGCTGTGACCATGTGCAGTATATAGTGTAGTGTTCACCCATTTTTTCATTTTTAATGTTGGAAATTTCATCATTATTCATCATCAAAGTAGATTTATGAGTGAATCCATCATTTCAAATTTCATTTTGAACATAAATCATTTACATCTTCCCATCCGATCTTGTTTCACTCTAAAAACACCTTGAAAAGATAAAAAGTCTAGATCTCTTACATCGAGCCTCTATAAGAGGTAAAATCCCTCATGTTTGAACACAAACTACGTGTACTTCGAATCGATCCATGCGAGTACATAGGCTCACTCGAACTATCGTCCGAGTGAACAAGTCTGACTTTGTACATATTTATCCTTTCTTTAAGTGATCTACATACACATTCCACGTTGCATTGTAAGTCTATTTACATACTAGCTATTTTCATTTTATTATTCTTTTTTACACTATAACATGCTAATATAAGTATTTTATATCTCCATTTGATACCGTAAGGGTGGAGCGGGTGCCTAACACCTTCCCAATTCATAACCCAATCTCCAGACCTTTGAATTTTTGGCAAAAAGACGCACATCACTTGTCATCACTAGGTCTCTACGGAGGCCTACCCCTTAACTTGTTTATTTTGTGTAAAATAAACTAACGACTTTATTCCTTTCAAAAAGAGAATGAGCCTATGACCATGTGTCATCGCCAATGTCCCATGTCCTCTATATTTTATCTCAAAAATATGTGGAGAGCATGCGGGGGCAGGAGAGAGGAACGCCGCCTAGTTGCAACTCTGCAGGGGAGATTTTTTTAAAGAGGAATGTACTCAATTTAATGTAAATCTGTATTTATTTTAGCATGTTATTCCTATATATTCTTATATATTCAGCTCTTTGCAACTTGTTATCTCTTTTAGAAGTAGGAAAGCACTGGTATTGCATTCTCACGTACGAATAAGGTTACACCCTAGGCATACCTTAAACCTTGTCTGTGATATGTATGATAAGATACATAATAATCTCAAAGTGAAAATGGCTCTTTCCGAAAAATAAAAGACTTTCCAAAAGGCTCACACTACTTCACCGTATAAAATATGCGTATCACTACACACCTCATTACCCCTAGGAAGCCTAGCTATAGGACTTGGGTCTAGTTAAGGAGGGTATCTAGTGAAAACTTCTAATCTTTTTAAACTCGTACCCTTAGTGTATATAAAGTTGTATGTTCTCATTGAACATCACTCATATACCTCGAGTATATTGAGTTATCTCTCCCATATATTATCCCCATGAGGTATATCGGGAGGCTCGATTCACGTACATTCAAGTATATCAAAATGACCTTCTCATACATACCCCTGAGGTATATCATGCGGGGTTATAGCCAAAGAATGGAGTCTTTAGCCTCGCGAAAAGCAATGCATAGCCTCATGAAGTAGAATTTCAGGACACATCCAAGAATAAAATAAGACAAAAGATTCGACAAATGGTGACATTCCCTAAAAGGGTTTTGTATCCCTAAAGAAAGTTTCTTAAAATAGGATGGAACTATTGGATTTGGAAAATTCCACTCACTTTTCACAACTCCTGGCCAGGGGTTACGAGCCAAGTAAGGGTAAAATATGAAATGGATCATTACCCGAGCTTATTCAAAAAAAAATTACCATGCTAATTTAAACTCACTTGTTGTTCTTCTTAAAATAACGCATAGATAAAAATATAGTTCCCACGATTTTTGTAAATGTTACAGTTACCATTTTGGATGAGGGACGGAAGTCATATCTCTCGAACTCCAACATCTCATTGCCTTAATAAGATGCAAAATGAAGAAGGAATATCATTGGCCAACATTATGGATAGTCTATCTACCCTGAGGAGATGTCAAATATGGGTCAGGAACCGATCTCTCTCTATAATCAACTGGAAGATAGCGAGGAACAGGGATAAAATCCACACCCTGCCAATATTGCACTCCCACCAGTAATGGTCCAAGATATTAATAATACTTCGACTATAACTATCGAAAGAACAATTATATCTAATACGGTTGAGCCACTAACGGATCTTGGATGCCTAAGAATGGAGTTACAAATAGTTCAATAGAATTTTCGACATCTCCCACTTATGGATGACTTCCCAGACATCTAGCGTATGTCCCTCTAACCCAATTCTAGACTTCCTAACAAGTTTAAAATTTTAGATATCGAGAAATTTGTGGACATGTCCAAGCCATGCAAGCTCTCGGGGGTTCCGAGGAAGTACGACACAGATGTTCAGATACACCTTATCTAAGGGAGCACTCAAAATGGTTCTTGTTCATATATGATGATGAACTACAAGTGGGAGTGACATTTGTAGGGATTTAGTGAAATAGTATAAATATAACGACGAGATGTAAATAATTCAGCAAAATATAAATATGACGGAGCAAGAAATCAATGAGCACCTGGGCACCTTCATTGCTCGTTGGAGGAATAAAGCCGCTCAGATGGAAAACCAACCTTTAGAAGAGGAGAAAATGGCCATTGTAAAGAAGAAATTAATTAATCCATACGGGGATCAACTAAAGATGAAGTATCTACTCCACTTCAAATCTTTGATGGATGTGGGAGACCAATTAGAATATGACGTACGAATCAACCTCCCAAGGTTGATACTGATAATATGAGAAATGTAGCTCCTTACT
The DNA here is from genome assembly GCA_949130495.1 of Sambucus nigra. Taxonomy (NCBI): domain Eukaryota; kingdom Viridiplantae; phylum Streptophyta; class Magnoliopsida; order Dipsacales; family Adoxaceae; genus Sambucus; species Sambucus nigra. The sequence continues at coordinate 191,755,118 of OX422220.1, forward strand.
CGAAAAGCATAATCGACAAGACAAACACAACCACTATCTAGTTTTCAACCATGGAATACTGAAAAATCCCAACGAACATTACAAACTTTGTATGCTCCCATATGTACAGTGTACCAAGCTCTCAAGAAAAGGAAATTTTAAAAATCCGAGATCCCAAGTTGCTACTTAATCCCCTACCGAAAGGCTCTACGAGCGACCTTTACAAATAGTTTCACCAGATGATGAGGCACAACTTGGAAGGATGTTGATCTTTAAGACATTCCATCTAAGACCTGATTGATCAGGGAATGATTACCATGCCTACCAAATCGAAGTCCAATGTTAGTAGTAATCCTCTACTTGACCACATCTGACGAGTAAATGCCATTACTACAGAATGAAAATATAAAGAACAGTATCTGTTGATCAAGCCCATCGACTCAATAGAAGAAGAAAAATGACTAAGCTTCATAAGTCTAGTCAATAGACATCTAGATCACGTGGTTCCTACACAAACACATATGAATCTAATGGTTAAAATTCTTAGAGCTTGGAAGTTTTCAGCAAAGATCCTTTAGAGGTTAGCTTGTATTAGTTGATGTACCTGGGGTTCCGATAAGATTCAGATCTCATTTGTTAGACATTGTTCACAAGCATGAGAACCTCTTTGAAAATTAGGGGGTTATGTACGATAAGGCACAATATGTTACATGATACACAAGGGGCTCAGAGACTAAAGAAATCACCCCTACTGGGTAGGGAGAAGAATTTGAAATAAAAGACAGTCAAAGCTCATGGACATGGTCATCACCAAATGATTCAACAACCTATTAAATCATCCGAAGAAGACTTGATATTTTATTTTGAGGACCTAATCACCTTTCCTCGTCAGAAATATGATGATTATATGTGTACCTCTTATTAAGAATCTGTAGAAATCGATCATCTCACTTGTGTATTAGAAGGTTCAATAAAGACTCGGTGCTTGAAGAAGATTGTTGGGGGAAGTTAAAGAAAAGTGAGGTTTATATCTATTGAAGAAAACATAAGACAATATCTCTATATGGGGACTCCTCAAGTCCCCCAGCCATAAAAAGAGTTCACATTGAAACAGTTATCTGAAAAAGTGGTGCCCATCTCCCGGCCCTAGAGAGCTTATGGAAACACTCGGGATCTTGAATTTTAAAAAAGAGCACATCATTCGCTAATATTAAACTACCCAAGATAGGACCATACCATAATATCGACCTAAACATTACAGTGAATATCCAAGGACAAAGGATACCCTATGGTACTCGTTGATAATGGATTTACCTTGAATGTTTGTCCACTAAGAATGGCTAAATGCTTGGGAATTAAGAACGAGGACCTCACAGTCACCACTTAGGCTATGGGGGCTATGATAACACTCGAAAGGAAGTACGGTGTTCCATTAAACTCAGTTTTGGGATCGACCAACTAGACAACTTCATAGAGTTCCAAGTAATTGACATACCCACTTCTTTCAATTTGCTTATGGGATGACTGTGGCTTCATGATATCAGAGATGTTTCTTTGTCACTACATCAGAAAATGAAATTCTTTTGTAGGGAAAATTTGATCACTATATTCAGAGATGTTAACTTGCTTAAAGGGGAAGGACCCAAAATGTCAATTCTGGAAATCCAACATGAAAATGTAGATATCTACACCAATGGTTTTCAGTTAGACATGCCCCATGCAGGTAATTTTCGATGATAATAATGATGAAATGATGTCTTCATAGTTTGAAAATTATTTTTGTAATGTCACCCTTATGATGAAGAATATGAGATTCCTATCAGGAATATGACTTGGGAAAAACTAACAAGGGATCAGTCAGCGCATTAAGATACCTCAACAATCTAACACTAATGGATTTGGATACAAATGAAAGAGTGATGACCTTGTCTCCAAATCATTAAAGTTTAAGAGACCAGAATTCAAGAAACCCGGGGTTGAACATACGCCCAGTCGCCATAGCCTTAATGGAAACTTTGTCACTATATCCTTAATGAAGTCCTTCATTGATGGCCTATCTACAACCAAATCAAGATGAACCCAGATGATCAAGATAAAATGGATTTCACTACCCCCAGGGGGACATTTTATTACACAATAACGTTGTTCGAGCTCAAGAATCCTGGTGCAACTTACCAGTGAGGGGTTACTATCTTGAGGCATGACATGATCCACAAAGAGGATGATGTTTATGTGGATGACATGATCGTCCAATACAAGACATGGGAAGGATATGTTCAAGGATTAAAAAAATTCTTTAAGAGTTTAAGGATGTATAAATGTTTCTAAATCCCCAAAATTTACCTTTTGAGTTACTAAAGGAAAGTTGCTAGGATTTCTCATTAGTAAAAAAGGGATTGAGGTATAACCGAACAAAGTCAAATCCATTATGGAAATTTTACCCCCATGCACTGAAAAGAATGTAAGAGGTTTCTTGGGAAGACTCCAATATATCAGTAGGTTTATCTCTCGAATGACCTCCATATGTGAGCAATCTTTAAACTTCTATGTAAAGATTCTACCAACATATGGAACTCTTCAGGCCAAGAGGCTTTTGATATAATTAAGAAGTATTTAACTAATACTCTTGAATTGGATCCAACTCGACCTAGATATACTCTTCTCCTATACCTCACAATCATATTTACCAAATAAAGGGCCATGTTAGATCAATATATTGAAGAATATCGTAAAAAGTAATCCATATACTATGCTAGTAGAAAATTCAATGCCTGTGAAGAATGGTACACGACTTTAGAGAAATACTGCTTGTCCTAGTACATGTGACATAGAGGTTGAGACACTATATGGTCGCATTTAAAATCAACTTGTTGTTCTTAATGGATCCCTTAAAATATTTACTCAAAAAAACTGCATTAACAACCACAATGGCTAAATGTCTATTCATGCTTACCTAATTTAACATCGAGTACGCATATTAAAAGAAGATTAAAGGGGAATCCATTGAAGATTACTTGGTTGTCTATCCTTGGAAGAACACGAGGAGATCATTTAACACTTCCAGATGAAGACATCCTAGTGACTGAAAGTCAGGGGAAAATAAGAAAGGATTTGGCTTTAAATTGTTAATTTCTCTAGATGGAAAGCATCAACCTATGATCATTAAGATAAACTTAGATTGCACTAATGATATTATTGAATATGAAGCTTGCATTACAGGGATGAAAGTAGCTTATGATAAAGGAGTATAGCTAATCAACGTGTATGGAAATTTGTTCGAACTAAAATATAACATGTTTGGACGAACAACCAATATTATTCGAACCAACTTCAAACGACATTTGTTCTACTAAAAGAAAAATCTCGTTTGATGTTCGTTTGAAGTTTATTTGAATGAACTGTCAAACACGTTTGAATGAAGAAAGTCATTCGAACGACTTCAAAAAGAAAAAAATATTTTCTTTTGTAGCATTTAAAATCATCCCTCAAACATTTTATAAAAACAACCCCTTTGAATAAAATGTTTATACATAATCAACACCATATATCTTCTTCTATGATTGAAGTGACGATCTCAACTCTTTTGATCTTTGATTGTTGCATTCGATCCCTAACTTCTATTCACTTAAAGCTCTTGAGAATGTACATGATGGTGAAGGTGTAACAAAATATGCCAAACTTAAAAATATGATGAGAAATTATAAATCTTTCTCTTACAAATATCCCCTTTTCCTATTATGTTACTAAACACAAGAACCAAAAATATTCCCTAAGACGAGTTCAACTAATGTTCCTCCCAACCCCGAAAAAGGAAAAGACACTTGTGAAGGTAGAAAATACCAAAACACATGAAGCGGAGGAAATACCATGATGCATCGAGTTTATTGAAAACAAAAACAATACCCCTCAATATATTCTCCCCATGAATATGTTCTCCCTCCTTTTGTTCATGATAGACAAAGGGTTAGAAGCTAATAATGAAAAGTTAGCATCACAAGAATCCAAATTTGAAATATCATCATAAAGGAAGACAAACAAGCATATGTGATTAAACTTCAACAAACTAACAACCTATTTTTTATGTTTTTGAGTATAAAAATATAAATATAAGAACAAATACAAATAGTCACACCATGTAGTAGCATGAAAGTAACCGAATCACGGAAATAAAATGAAATTGTGTGAACTCAATGCATGGGAAAGTATACATAGACATACTTAGTGATGGTTTACGAAGTTAAAGAGACACTCCTAAACAAAGAACTCAATTCAACCTTTGGTGTAAAAATATTGAACAAAATGAAATTGACTCAACTCTTACAAAATGTCATAAATTTCAATGCTTCTCAAATCAATAACACCAAACTATTTAATGTTTTTGAAGGAATTTCATTATGAAAACCCATTGATCTTCAACTTATAACACCTTCAAAATCTCACATTTTAAGCACAAACTCTCAAATTTTTTGAAGGAATCATATTACTCATGTATAATGAAGCTTCGATGATATAAAGAAAAAAATTATCCTCGACACTTCAGTTTTTATTTGTCGAAATCATCTTTTGGGCTCTTGCCAATGGTAGCTTTTAATGTAAAGAAGAATGCTTCATCCGTAGCCCATTTCCAATGCATAAACATACATGAAATTTTTTATTAAAAAATTTGGGCAATGTTTCTTACATGCATAATTAGTTCCTTGTACATTTCGTTCGTTATTGAGCACGATTGAGATTAAAACATCCTATTCGACACATGACAAATAGGCACAATGTTCAAAAGTTTGTGCATGTGTGCAATAAAGGCAATGTAAAGAGTCTGACATGAAGGTAGTATTCAATAATGAAAGAGGCAATGCTAAACATTCATAATTAAGCACACACAAAAAATGATTCTTAGTATCATAACACCATGAGTAAATCACATGAATAGATGGAATGTAATTGTAATTAGAACTTCTTAATTGTGCATCCACATATGGTGTAAAACAAAATACAAAAATATTTTATATTTTTTAATTTTTTTTATCAAAAATAAAACCTTCTTGAAATTTTTTGAGACTTTTTCTAAAAGAAAAGAAAATCTTTTGGATTTTTCAAAATACAAACATAGGAATACAATCTAGTTGTACGGATAAAAAATAGCAATGTGAAAATCACCCTAAACTAGAAACAGTACCTGAACTCAATCAACGAAGCAAATACCCAAAGATTTCCTAACATCCTCAAATCTAAATGTAATTAAAGGTTTCGTGAAAATGTCGGTCAATTAATGTTCGGTACTCACAAAGCTCAAGGAAACGATCTTCTCCTCAATAAGATTGAGAATAACGTGCTCATGAATCCTAATGTTCTTCATATGGGAATGTTAGACCGAATTATGAGAAAAGTGGATTGCACTCGTATTATCGCAAGAAATAGTCATTGTTCCTTGAGTAATTCTATAATCTTTCAAAATTTTCTTCATTCATAAGAGTGGTGTGCAAAAACTCCCAATGATGATGTACTTGACCTCCATCGTGGACAAAGAAATGGAGTTTTGCTTATTGCTCAACCAAGAGGCAAGATCAATCCCAAAATAAAATCATCCACGCGATGCCTTTACAACCAGCAACTTCCCCAACCTAATCGACATCCGAATAAGCCGAAAAACGGTCATCGGTATCAAATGAATACCAAATGCCATAAGAAAGAGTGCCACTCATGAAGCAAGTGTGACTCTTTTATGGACTCTTGGTACCATGCACAAACTCCAACGTCGAAGTCTATATAGGGACGACTAGAGGTCAAGTAAAGGAGACTACTTATCATATTCCTATATATTTTTTGCTCTGCTTCCTTACCTAAAGTGTTTTTGCTATGCTTTGTCAAGGAACTCATGGGTGTGCGTGAGCTCTTAATAGAGTTCAAACCAAACTTCTTCATTAGGTCCCTACCATATATAGAATTAGATTTAAATATTCCATTCTATAATTGACTCACTTCGAAACCTAGGAAGAATGTAAGTTGACAAACCATGCTCATCTCAAATTCACTCTACATCTCTTCCTCAAAAGTGTGAGCATGTTGGGAACGCATGGATTCAAATATTATAGAGTCCACTTAGACTTGGGCAAGATAGAACCACCCTCTCTCCTAATAAAAAACGTCGTATTAACTCTCCCTCTTTTAAAGCCACAACCTAAGTGATAAGAAGTTAGCCTTTCATACAAAGCACGGGGTGATTTCTTCGAACCATACAAGACCTTATTTTGATAAATAACGTGTACCAAGTGCTTTGGATCTTTAAACCCCTTTGGTTGTTCCACGTAAACCTCCTCCTAAATAATTCCATTGAGAAAGGCACTCTTTACATCCATTTGGTAAAGCTTAAATTATAGATGTCGAGTAATATGAAGACATACTCAAGCCTAGTAGCAGGAGCGAAGTCTCATCAAATTCTACACCGTCAATCTATGTGTAACCCTGAGTAACCAACCTAGCCTTATCGAAAATAATGGTACCATTATCATCCATCTTATTCTTGTACACCCACTTGATACCAATCACATTCGCCTCTTTAGGCCAAGGTACTAATTCCCAAACATCATTCTCATGAAATTGAATCAACTCATTTTGTATAACACATATCCAATGATATATCCTTGAGTGCCTCCTTCATAACTTGGGCTCTACAGTGGAAGTGTAGAAAAAGTAGCTAACCAAATTCTCTAGTTGAGCATGAGTCTTGACACCTAGTGTGGGATCACCAAGTATGTTGGTAGGGACATGACTCTTTCGAACCTAAGAGGGTGGATCCTCTATATCAAGAGCGGGGTCCACTATGGTGGTGTGGGGAATAATAAGATCATCATCGAAGGATGCATTATTCTAATAGGCGAGACCATGATCATTAAACATAGTCGGTGCATCATCTCTAATTATGACGTTTATCAGTTCTATTACCATAGAGCTTTTAAGGTTAAACACCTTATAGGCTATAGTAGACGATGAATACCCTAAAAATATTCCCTCATTGCTTCTAGAGTCAAACTTCCCTAAGTGCTATCTATCTCTAAGGATATAGCAACGACATCTAAAAACTCAAAAATATGATAGATTGGTTTTCTTATCTATCCACAACTCATATGGAGTGTGAAGTGTATGTGGATGAAGGTAAACCATATTCACCGTGTGGCATGCGGTGTTAACTTCCTTTGCTAAAAAACATCTAGGCACATTCCTACTAAGAAGCATGGACCTTTCTATCTTTTAAATAGTCTTGTTTTTCCTCTCAATGACCCCATTTTATTGAGGAGTACGGACAATCGAAAACTCATGCTTGATGCCAACTTCATCACAAAACCTATCAATTTTGGCTTATTTAAATTTGGTGCCATTATTACTATGAATACGATTTATAGTGACACCATGTTGATTTTAAAGAACACAACACCTGGTTGTTAGGAACTCAAAAACATCAAACTTTTCTCTAAGATATCTAGTGAAAGAATATCTCAAAAAGTCACCAACCATCGGTAGGATATACTTCTTGCCACCAATACTCTTCGTACGCATGGGACCCATAAGATCCATGTGTATCATCTTTAAAACACGGTAGATGGTGACAATATTCAACTTTCTATGGGGATTTTTCATTTGTTTCCCTTGTTGGAATGGACCACAAATCGAGGAAGTTAGTTTTCCAAGTGATGGTAAGCCACGAACTAGGTCTTTCTTGACCAATCTCTCAAGATCTCTAAATTTGACATGACCTAGTTGTTTCAAAGGTACATGGTGGAGACCTTAGCATTATTTCAAACTAAATAGGACTTGGGAATGATATGGTAGCAATTATCGGTAATCCTCACACCTTATAGAATAAGTTCTCCGGATTGATTGTAAATGTTACACTCCGATCGGTCAAACTTTATGGAAAAGTTAACATCGCAAAGTTGGCTTCTGATTGTTAAGTTCACTTTTAACCCTTTAATATACAACACATCGTCTAGCTTAAGTCAGTCGAATATCTCCATGCAAGCTTATCCTAATATGTTATACCTACTCCCGTATCAAAAGGTGACTTTTCCTTCCTTGTGATCCACAAGGTTGGTAAAATGTGATTTGTCACCGATAATGTGCCTAGAGAACCCTCTATCAAAATATCATTGAGAAGTATCTTGAGCCTTAAAGGAAACATGAATGACAAGGTATTTTTCATCTTTTTATCTACTTAAGAGGTGGTAACCTTTTTCTTGCCTTTATCATTGTTGACACGAATCATTGGGTTAGAAGTGTTCTCAAAAGTCATATACATCCTTTTAAATTCTTCCATTAAGATTTTAAAAGTAGTTACTAGAAATACGACTAACTCTATAAGACTAGAAAAGTTGCTATAGTGGTGTGAGGGATCATGTGTGTGAGAGACTTTTCTTAGCTTATATAAAAACTCCCTAAGGTGACCTCTTCATTTGGAATAGGTACAAACATAGATTTGCTTAGGTATACCATGGTTAAAAAGCCTAGGATGAGTTTTCCTTGGTGGGTTAGGTCAAGGATCGTAAGGATTCATCATAAACTTGGGAACTCGTTGGGGTGAGATATTAAAAGTGAATGAACATTCGTAACATATTCCCTGACTCTCTTTAAAACCTAAAGCGGTACCTAGGAATATCTTTCCATCCTTCTTAAATATATCCTCTAAAGTTACCTTGACCTCCGAGAGCATTCGAGATCTTTCTTGATTTGGGAAATATGGGCTTCAAGTTTCTCACGAGTCTTCAATGATGCTTGAAGATCTCTCATAAACTAGCCACTTTGTTAGTCAAATCATTCTTTTACCTCTCCACCGAAACAAGTTGCTCACTTAAAGAGATTCTCACTGAGGTATCACTCTCTCTAGAAATCTTCAAATCCTTCTCTAAAGACACAATCTAAGTGCTAAATTTTTATTTTTATTTCTAGTTTTTGATGACTCAGTGTAAAGTTCGAAGTAGGTGTGTTAGAGACCACTTTCTCCCTCACTCAAATCATCACCCTCAAACTCTTTAGAATGGTTCTACTCATTATCGAGGTTATCATGTTTAGAAATATCCTCATCGGCATGAGATGTACTTGAAGTGCTAATGTGACTATCCATGTACGCGATGAACATACGTCCATGGGGTGATTCATCTTCGGAGATCACCTACGAGCTCTTCAAGACTAAGCGTGTCTGGAATTCCCTAAGAGTTAAGGATGGTAACTTTAACATGAAAATGCAATGGGAGGGATCTTGGAATTTTCTCAACAGCCCTCAATTCTGAAATTTTTTCATCCAAATTAAAACTAGAGTTCATAATATCAGACAAGTAAAATTCATCAAAATTTTCAGATTCAAGCATGCTTATTGTCTCAAATTGTGTGATGAGATTTTGAATCTTAGAAGCTGTAACACTATTGGTACCCTCGTGAGTGAGCTGAAGGATATCCCAAGCTTCTTTCAACATGGTAAACATTATGATATGACAAAATTCATCGGGTGTGACAGTAACAAAAATTGCATTAGTCCTCAAGAGTTTAAATTACTCCATCTAAAGTTATCTTCAGCCCAAATTGCGACTAGATTGAGACTAACAACATTTTAATTAGTCATAGTAGGTGGAGTGCGCCCTTTTCAGTAGCAAGCCAAATGCGCTCATCGATCGATTTCATAAATGATCTCATTTGAGCTTTCCAATAGGCATAATTTGAGGCATAAAAAAGGTGGCTTATTATACGAGTAATCCATATAACCACCAGGATTCATTTAAATAACATGTAAAAATAACTCTGATACCAATTTGAAAAATGAGAGTGGTCCAATTATATGTACAAATCATAGATTAGGTCACACACTCAAGCCAAATTCTTTTTAGTACAAGTTTTATCTTGATTAATTAGGTGAACATAAACGTGTAAAATATATAAACTAAACCAAAACAAACAACCCATAACCCAGAAAATAGGAGATGGGGAAAATCAACTCGACAAGGGTATGCACATGGTATGTGTTCTTTAAGGGTTTGATAAAATGCTCAACAAATCATCCAAGGGGTTCGAATTTGGAAAAATAAAGAGTTTAAACAAACTTGGGGCTGATATATATGGAAAAACAATTTTTGCCAAAATTCCTTTGTAAATCTGATCCCAAGACCCCTTTATAAGGAAAACATGATTTTTGAGGCGGCAGAAATTTTGAGGGCTCGCTCGAGCAAAAATAGGACTTCATTTGAATGCATTCATAACTTGTTCGAACCAAAATAAACTCATTCGAATGAAGAACCAATCTCGTTCGATCCAACTTTGAATGAGGTTAAAACGACAGTTGTTCTGTTAATAGAAATATCTTGTTTGATGGTCATTTGAATGAACTACCAAACTCATTTGAACGAAGACTTAAAGTTGTTCAAGTGACTTAAAAAACTAAAAATAATTTTCTTTGAAAAAACATTTAAAACTAGCGCTCAAACATTTTATAAAACAACCCTCGAATAAAATGTTTACACATAATCAAAACCATATATTTTCTCCTATAATTGAATTGACGATCGCAAATCTTTTGATCTTTGATTGTTGCATTCGGTCACTAACTTCTCTTCACTTGAAGCTCTTGAGAATGTACATGATGATGAAGGTGTAACGGATAATGCCAAACTTGAAAACATGTTGATTAGTTATAAATCTTGATCTTACATCCCAAGGGCTCAGAACAACTTTGTTGGCGTTTTGGATACCCTGGCCTCCATAGTGGAAATCCATGAAGATATGGATAAAGTACAAGTGGACATATGTAAAAACACGCAATCTCGGTTCATGTATAAAATTTTCATGACTGAGGCCATAGACGAAGGACCATAGTACCAATAAGTAAAAGAGCTTCTTCAAAAGGTCAAGTATCCTCTTGAATTTAACAAGAAGATAAAATGACACTTCAATGGGGGTCGCTCAATTCATCATATGCATCGGACACCTACAAAAAAGACATACCGATGGCACCAATTTATAATGTCTTAACAAGAGTGAATCAAAAAAAGTAATGGAAGAAATCCATGGAGGAGACCTTACATGAATGGTGACATGATAGCTAAAAATATTGTTTGCCAAGGGTATTACCAGAGCACACTTTAGAACAATTACAAAAGATATGTCCAAAAGTGTATGAAATGCTAACGATTCACAAATTTATAAAATCTAGATTTGAGGGACTTGTACAACATGACATTGCCTTGGCCCTTTTTATCTTAGGGAATCGATATCATTAGGAAGGTAACCGAGAAAGCATCCATTGTCTATGAGTTCATTATGGTAGCCATAATCCGAGTCATATATTATGATGAATGCCAAGAAAGTGGCCCAGTTCATAAGAAATAATATCATATGCATATATGGCATACCTTTTGAGTTGATCTCCAATAATGGAATGCACTTAAAATGAGATGTTACGGAACTCGTCGAACAATACGAAATCTAAAGACATAAGACTTCTATGCACTGTCCATAGACCAATGGTGTTGTAGAATATAATAACAAAAACATGAAAGTGATACGAAGTTAGTTGATCGAAGGATGTTAGGATCAGGCTGACCAAATTCCATACGCGCTGTGGGGGTATCGAATTACTATCGAAACACCTACGGGAGCCATGCCATACCCGCTGATATATGGTATGGAAGCAATATTTGCCAATCAAGATTGAAATCACTTCCTTAAAAGTGCTATTGCCTAACTAAATCTCATAATATGGATAGGCAAATAAGAGATACAAAGTGCTAGCATTGTTAGATGAACGATGACTACTAGTATGCTATCACATAACATGGCTACCATAGACGAATGGTCAGGACATTTAATAAAAAAATAAAGGATAATGAAGTCACATAAGGAGACTTAGTGTTGAAAGAGGTCATAGGACCCGTATGGGATCCCTGAGGCAAATTTTTCCTATTGGACAGGGTTGTATGTGGTGAAGAGGATCCTATCAGGAAGTGAATCTCGACTAAACATAATTAGCCAAACTAGCTAATTTATATTGTCTCAATAAGTACAACGTATGAAAAAATAAAGGGATTATGTAACTAACAAGAACTACATACTACATTGTCCTCCATAAATCAAAGTAACATCCTCAAAGATCATTTCTAAACTGATTTCACCGCATAATGAAGGTACGTAGGCAACTCTTAAGGGTTTGGTCAACAAAACAACACCCCTCTAGGGGTAAGGCCATTCTATTTTTATCTTATCTTTTAGATTTTTAAGGAACCGGTTATAGAGTCACTAAGATGACAATGGAAATTTTGAGGCATGAAAGGGGACTTATTTTTCATTAAGATAAATACGTTCATTATAAGCATACATTCATCATCATAAAAAACTGGTTACATAAAGATACTTAAAGATAACTACTGCCAACACTATCAGAAGAGCCAAAATCTTCTTCCATAAAGATACTCATGCCGGATGAACCACTGTTATCACTCATATCTATCTTATTAGCCCTCATGTGATTAAAGAAATTTGCACCCATATCTTGTAATAGAGTTATACCTCGAACTTCCTTAGATCTTGAAAGGTTCAACCCGAAGAGCAAACGAAGGCCTATTTCCCTTAGGATTACTGCATCTCTGACCTTATCCCATAGTCATATAAGGTACTCCTTTAAAAAAATGCATCACCATGCCTTAAAATAAGATAGGAAGAATCAAAAGGAACAATAGAACATCATTTCTCCAGAAGTCAGAAATTATGCTCACCAAGTATCGGGAAAGAGGTTTAGTTGGATGAAGTTGACCTAGAGGGGGATGAATCTCTTTCCTTCTCCCATATTAATGCATCACGCACCAAGGAAAATAGAAATAAATGAAATATAATGCACACAGATGGATGCAGGGGGATAGTCCCATAGACAAGCTAGGCTCTACGATCGATATTCAAGAAAAAATACCAACGAAAGTTGGAATGCCCAGATTCAAATAACTACTAGACCCACTCTCCTCCAGTCTTGCTGAAGTGGATAAGTGGCTCATGGAAAAAAATCATCTCGTTGATAAAGAAAAGACAAGGGGTCCCCGATCAAGCACAACCTCTTTAAAATACACATGTACATAAGCAAGGAAATTCCTCAAAGATAGAATCACTCTCGAGAATGATAATCAGTTAGGCCATTGATGGTCTCACCTAGTATGAAAGGTATGGGGATTCTACCTTCCATCATTTGCAAGATAATATATACTAAGTGAATTTTGATACACGTAGTGCTCATGATCATATAATGTTGTGATATTAAAACCATATCTAGACAACCTTTTTGTCCTCCCATGTGCATCCTCTTAGGAATTTCATTAAGAAAAAAGTCAATGAACACTATGAGATCGATCTCTTCCTTAGTAAGGAATTCACGAGTAGTGAGATAGTCCACTTATAACATTTTAGCGAGAGAGAAAAATCCTCCTTGGCCCAAATATGGCTCCACTATGGGTTGGTCTATACCATACCCTATCATGAAACCGTAATACTCAAAGGTTAAAAAAATCTTCTCTGATGCAAAACAAAAGATACGATCCTCTGAATACTAGAAATGAGCAATAACCTGCAAGAAGACCCAATAAGTGATAATATTCCTCCAAGGCAAGAGGGGAACTAAACCATATTGATCCAGTCTTGAAAGTAACCAAACGTCAAAGCTGCGGATGAAAGATCTTACTTAGTGATTAAGGATAGTTTGATAATCAGAATGTGGGAGAGCCATCTCAAGGAAGATATGAGGAAAACAATGTTGTATTTAGACTATATGAAAGAATAGTTGAAGGTGTTATCTTCTAGGCCTGAACTCTGACTCCATCTATAGGGAGAAAGGGATAATCGATCGATCCTCCTGAAAGGTCCCTCTTAGGTCAAATATACAATATTCATACTGTCCCCGAAGGCCTGCATATCCAAAGTCTATTTGAAATAGCATGTTACGAATACATGAGCTATAATAAAACTAAAATTATGGAAATAAGATTTTTGCCATTTTTTATCCTTAACTTTGTCCTTTGCCTACTTTATGTACATATCATAATTGGCATGAAATAAGAAACAACTTAAAAACTAAAAGTTAAATAACATTTATCAAAATAAAAATATGCTTTCATTCATTACATATATAATTGTTCTAGGAATAAAAGACTACTCATTTTAATCCTCAAGAAAAAGGAAAATATATAAAATAAATAGAAGTGATCACTAGATCACCCGAAAGAAAAAAATTCATCATATTCCTTAACATCGTTGGAATGGGATATAGTCACTCGCATTAAGCACCCCCTAAAATCACTAGGACTTCCCAAGGAGCCACGGTAGAGGTAGGCCCTTGATACCGAGGACATACCCTTTCTTAAGGACTCAAAAACATCTTCTACGGGAGTGCCACAACCATCATAGATGAAAGGATCCATGGCATCCTCGATCATAGGGTGACCCAAACCTAAGTCTCTCATTGTCCTAAATATAAAAGCCAAATACGAGCCTATGGATAAGGACATATGCTCTAACAGCGCATGAGGAACATTAAAATCCTGTAATAAAAGATATTAACGCATCATGTTTACTTTAAAGAAAATAAATACAAAAAAAAATCAAATAAGAGACATTACATACCCCAAAATCCCTCAGGCATCTAGAATTAAGGCTGAATGGTCGGAACGGATGCATCATAATGGACCCCACCGTCCTCGATGAACTGCATGGATAGATTGGGGACAAAAATCATTAATAGAGGAGCCAAGGACCCATTTGATATAGAAGAAGCTACTGTAAAAGGTCCCTCGCAAGGAGGAACTAAGGTAGCCACTAGGGGTGCCTCTCTCGAACCCTGGGCCTCTCGCGCTGATAAACTGCTGGCATTAACCGTTCCACTATGAAGACAAAGTGGGAGACGGTATAGTTAAAATTGATACTCGTTACTGGTACTACCATGGTGTATGCCGCCAGGTCGTCGGGAGAAATTAAATGCATCTCCCTAATCCCGAAAGGAGGCACCATCGGAGGAACGAACTAGGTCAAGAAGGGCCACTGATTAATGAATCTCTCTTCCAGATAGAAGGTTGTAGCCCCATCGATACAAAGCAATGATTGAGAGGTAGTCTATATGGTGGTTATATCCATAGTCAAATGCCCTCGGCACATAGACCAAGGGAAGAAAGTGACATGTCATAAAAATTTAGTGACGAAATAAAAGAAAGTTTGAAAGGTTTACAGAAAAGATAGAAAATGTATACATACCCTCTCTGGGCTCAATCCTCTCAATAGAGTGCATATCTCTCCCCGATTATACTCATGAAATCTATCATTCCAGTTGGCTCACCTATGTCTCCTATGGTGAGGCCAATAATCCGCCTCTAATGTTCTTAAAGAATCTTGATGAAGTCCAAAGACCTCAAAATCCCAAAACTATGCAAGATGAAAGGAATATATGTATATATTAGTAAGAAGAATAAAGAGTGAACCCAAAGAAGAACTACACCAGTCATACTATTGAATTCAAATAAAGTACCTGAGAGGGAAAAACAAACCCTCGTGGACAGCCTCACAGTGGGAAGAGTATATGGTGTGTCCAATAAAAAAAATATGAAGAACCAGGTGAATTGGCGAGTTTGAGTCTCGTCTATCCCCAAATGCCTCCAGTGGGCCCTCATGTGGGAATAAAGGGAGCAGAGTTCCATTTTTGCGCCATAAAAATATCAGGAACAAAGCCTATTGTAACAACCCCACTTTTATATGCTCATATATATAGTTTGTTTTTACACTCTTGTGTTACATATTATCCTATGAATGTTGTATTATTGGATATGTTGTATTATTGGCTATCAATATAACAAACCCCATATTTTAATATGAAGAATCAACTATAAATTGGATCAAATCGAAGTCTTATGACATATCTTAAGGTAAATAATAAGTTTTGAGGTAGAAAATATGATTTTATGAAACTTTGGGGACTAAAATAAATATATAAAAGGGCCATTTTATAAATAAAATATTTTCAAAGACCTCTAAGAAATATTGAAAATATATAGTGTGAAATTACCAAAATACCCTTCATGTGTAAAATGGCCCTTATACCCTTATCACCTTTCCACCACATGCTGGTCACCTCCACCTTACACATGTCGTCTTCAGAGAGAAAGCCAAAACACTTGTCATCATTTGGTGATATTAACACTACAAGACCATTCTGGATCGCGACACTTCGGCGTTGAATCACCACTCCAAAAAGCCTAGTCATTAGACACGTGTCAACACCGTAATATCCTTGGAAACCTATAAATAGGACCTTTGGAATCATTTATAACTCACACCCATTCCTTGATAATTATAGTAAGAAAGAGTGATAGAAAGCTTGGGAAATATCTTAAGAAGGAATTCTATAATTTTGAAGAAAGAATTCGTCTCGTAGGTACAATTTTATTTAAATGTTGTAATGTATTTTTATAGTTTTAATTTCTTGTTTTATAGCTTTACTTAGTAGTTATGCTAGTAAAATACACTAAAGGCTCCACTAATCAAAAATAAAATTCGAAACAATCTAAATTGATTTCATTTTCAAAATATGTAAACTTGTTTAAAAATATATATACGCTTTTAAAATGATTTTTGTATAAGTAATTTGTCATTATTATGTAATCTCATTTAAGTAATTCCAAAGTCTGTCCCGATGAAATTATGTCTAGTTGAGATGGTATTTAAGTGGTGCCCCTGTGACCCTCCATCTTTACTGGGAATAAATTCGGAAATATTTTATCTAGATGAGATGGTATTTAAGTGGTGCCCCTGTGACCCTCCATCTCTGTTGGGAACCGACTGATTAGGAAGAACTATGAATTAAATTCTTTAAATACGATGAATGTATATTAAAAGTTGAGAAAATGGTTTTAGTAACCTTTTACAACAAGTTATTTTAGGATTAAAACAAAATATTTATAATTGGGTTTATTTAGAGTACGTAATTAAACCCTTATTGTATTTATTAGATTAGCGTGTGATCCAAGACTAAATATCTGTATTTTCGAGCCTCTATTTTAGGTGATTACTCTCTGACATTCCTTGCGTATTTTGATTATATGATATTATGCAAACTTGATCTATTTTGTGAAATGTTTAATCCTCAAAATACATCTGATACCGATGATTCCGTCATTTATTATATGTGTATATCTATCGATATATACATCTAATTTGAATTGTGAAATTATTGATTCAGCCTATGGAAACTGTCTTACTATGTTGGCCTTGCCTACTGGGTGGAAATATTTTGGTGGTACCTTCCCAGCTGGTTTACCGCTAGTGTGCCCTAAATAAGGTGTTGTTCCAAAAATCATGATTCTCTGTTTGTGATGTTATCAAGTGGAAATATTTGGTAACGCTATCTGTCTGGGTATGAGAGCGTACATGGCCATCTAAATAAAATTGAATAATTGACATATTATCAATTGTTTTATCTGCTCTGTTCTGAACTGTTTATTATGAATATATATATATATATATATATATATATATAGTCATTTACTTTATATATATTACTGGAAATTTCTATCTCAATGTATATGCCTTCTATTCTAAATGGAATAGGTATCAATTTTCTAAAAAACCCTAGAATGTCTGGAGATTTAATCTCATTCGGCTTTTAGCTGATGTTGTATAAATAACCATTTTTCAGGAAATAATTAAGCTCGTGGATCGAACGTAAAAAGACTACGTTGAATATTTTAACTTTTAAAGCCCTTTTTGTTAGATTAAGTAAAAGTTTGTTTTACTAGATAGAGCATGCTTGGGTCTTTAATTAAAAGGTTTTAAATGTTGTGTCAAGTTGTAACTCTTTAATATTTTAATACAAATGAAGTTTCCTTTAGAAAGTTCTCATGATGTAATTCCTTCACTTTCAGTATTTTTCGATTCATAACCATGTGATTGTATTTCCGCTACATATATTTTAAGAGAAAAATTTTAAGGCCAAAATATTGAATGCCTTGGTGGCATGTCAAGACACTCGTTCCCTACTATTTTTGGGTCGGGGTCGTGATAGAGGTGGTATCAGAGTATAGGTTATGAACCCATGGACTACTGAACATAGGTTTCGAACGTTATAGATTTCATGTTTCCATCCTTAAGAGATAGTATTATATATCTGATTTATGTGATAATCCTCCCAATGTGTTGTATTATTTATAATTGGTCTTTTAGTTTTCAATATTGATATATTATAGTAGATCTTACGTTTGTCCATGAGTGTAGAAAATGACCAAGAGAAGATCATCTATGGGAACTAGTGATTCGAGTATAGAAGGACTGGAAGGTCCATACAAGGCGATTGAAAGTCTAGCAAAGATTTTGGAGCAGGAGGTGAATAATGGAGCACCAAAGAATCTTGAACTAAGTAGATGTACTATTGAATAGTTCAAGAAATTAAATCCTCCATCTTTTAAAGGTGCTCATAATCCCACCGAAGCAGAAAGTTGGGTGATGCAAATGGAAAAGATACTCGATGTTCTTAAGTGTATCGATGAACAAAGGGTGTCATTTGCAACATTTATGTTAGAAGGGGAAGCCGAACATTGGTGGAGAATAATTAAGAGAATACACGGGGAAAGGAATACTTACATAGGTTGGAATGATTTCTTAGTAATCTTTTATGAGAAATATTTTCCTGGAATGGTGAAAGACGAAATGGCAATTGACTTCGTGAGTCTAGCGCAAGGGAATATGACGGTTAGTCAATATGAGGCAAATTTTACTGAGTTGTCCCATTTTGCACGTCATGTTATAGTAACTGATGTTTTAAGATCGAAGAAGTTTGAATGTGGGTTAAGGTTGAATATTCGTAGTGGAATTTCCATCCTGAAGTTGAAATCATATATTAACGTTGTGACTAGGGCTACAATGGATGAGAGGGATGGTGAGGAGTACAATCGAATTAAAGATGGTAAGAGGAAGTTTAGGGAA
Organism: Sambucus nigra; assembly: GCA_949130495.1. Classification (NCBI taxonomy): domain Eukaryota; kingdom Viridiplantae; phylum Streptophyta; class Magnoliopsida; order Dipsacales; family Adoxaceae; genus Sambucus; species Sambucus nigra. The sequence continues at coordinate 191,774,075 of OX422220.1, forward strand.
CAAAAAGGAAATAACCCTAATAATAGAAATTGTTTTAGGAACACATCCAACATTAGGGGATCTAGCGATAACAAACAGTATAATAACCAGATATGTCAGCAATGGGGAAAGATGCATGGAGGACAACCTTGTTATAAGGATTCGGGACCTTGTTTTAGACGTGGACAGAAAGGACATTAGATAAAAAACTGTCCAAACCCAGAAAGGGTTTCGATAAAGCCTTCAAGTGAAAATAAGGATCAATATAGACAGGGTAGAGTTTTTGCACTTTCTAATACCCAAGCTTCAAATGCAGTAGTGTCAGGTAAACTTTCTATATGTGCACAACCTTTTAAAGCTTTGATAGATCTTGGTTCTACCCATTCGTTCATATTTATACATGTATTAAATCGCATTCATAATTTCCCTGATCCCTTGAATCATAACAAAGACGTTTCTACTCCTTCGGGTGAGTTATTGATGGGTAAATTAGTATACAAGGCTTGCCCCATAGACATTAATAGTCATAAACTATTTGTTGATTTGATAGTTTTAAACATTAGAGATTTTGAAGTCATTTTGGGGATGTACTAGTTAACATCATATCAAGCTAAGGTGGATTATTTTGAGAAGAGTATTACATTCCAAATCCCTCACCAACCAAAATTTAGTTTTGAAGGAACTGGCATCATATCTCTGATATGTATTATTTCTGTAATGCAAGCCTATAGTTTTCTTAAGAAGGGATGTCCAGGATTTCTTGCAACTGTTACTAGTTTGCAGATGATAGAGCCTAGATTACAAGATATTCCTATTGCTAAGAAATTTATGGATGTTTTTCCTGATGATTTACCTGCTCTACCTCCCAATAGAGAAATAGAATTAACCGTTGACCTTATTCCTAGCACTATACCAATCTCAAAACCACTATATCGTATGGCACCTTTAGAATTAATAGAGTTAAAAGTTCAATTAGAGGACCTTTTAGACAAGGGTTTTATCAGACCAAGTATATCTCCTTGGGGTGCTCCAGTATTATTTGTTAAAAAGAAGGATGGGATGATGAGGTTATGTATAGATTATCGAGAACTGAGTAAGCTAACTATTAAGAATAAATACCCCTACCTCGTATAGATGATTTGTTTGACCAACTACAAGGTGAACAAGTATTTTCTAAGATTGACCTTAGGTCAGGCTATCATCAATTGAAGATTAAGGAAGATGATATTTCGAAATCAGCTTTTCGTACTAGATATGGTCACTGTGGATTTCTTGTAATGCCATTTGGACTAACTAATGCACCAGTCACTTTTATGGATATGATGAATAGAGTTTTTAGGACATATTTGGATCAATGTGTGGTTTTTTCTATTGATGACATCCTTATTTATTCTAATAGTATTGAAGAACATGAGAAGCATTTAGAGATAATATTACAAATCCTAAGGAAAGAGAAATTATATGCAAAATTAAAGAAGTGTGAGTTTTGGTTGTCTAGAGTTTCTTTTCTAGGACATGTCATTTCCAAGGAGGGACTGTCGGTTGACCCTCAAAAGATCGAGGCTATACTAGATTGGTCTAGATCAACTAATGTGATGGAGATTCATAGTTTCCTTGGATTAGTAGGTTATTATCGAAGATTTGTTGAAGGATTTTCTAGCATTGCCAAACCTCTATTTAGGTTAACACAAAAGAAGGTAAAATATGAATGGTCTGAGGAAGCCAAGAAAAGTTTTCAAGAACTTAAGAATCGATGATTGACAGCCCCAATTTTGACTATTCCTTCAGGTACGAAAGGATTGGTGATTTATAGTGATGCTTCTAAAAATGGTTTAGGATGTGTGTTAATACAAAATGGAGAAGTAGTTACTTATGCCTCAAGACAGTTAAAACCATATGAGAAGAATTATCCAACCCATGACCTAGAATTAGCAGTTATAATTTTTTCTCTTAAGATTTGGAGACACTATTTATATGGTGAGACTTGTGAGATTTATACCGATCATAAGAGTTTGAAATATATATTTACTCAGAAATAATTGAACATGAGACAAAGGAGGTGGTTAAAATTGATGAAGGATTATGATTTAAATAGTCATTATCACCCAGGGAAAGCTAATGTAGTAGCTGAAGCTTTAAGTAGGAAGTCTACACCAAATTTAGGATGTCTTATTACAAACCAGGAGGCTCTATTGAAGAATTAAAGAAATATGAAAATACATGTTCATATTTATAATAAATGTGGAATAATTACAAACTTACAAGTACAACCCATATTGATGGAAAGGATCAAAATTGCATAAGTAAATAACCCGCAACTGAAGAAGATTAGAGAAGATGTTATTGAAGGGAAGAGAATGTAATTTGCGATACGGGATGATATACTGAGGTTTGGAAATAGAGTGTGTGTTCCACATGATGCCCAACTGAAGAGGAAAATTTTGGAGGAAATTCATTACTCGAGATTCATGTTTCATCCCGAAAATACCAAGATGTATAGAGATCTCCGAGAAGTATTTTGGTGGAATAACATGAAAAGGGAGATAGCAAAATTCGTATCTCGGTGTTTGGTCTGTCAACAAGTAAAGTCTCAACATTAAAAACCATCATGATTACTACAACCCCTACCTATCCCGAAGTGGAAATGGGAACATATCACTATAAATTTTGTGATAGGTGTACCAAGGAGTTCAAATGGTAATAATTATATTTGGGTAATTATTGATAGGCTAAATAAATTTGCTCATTTTCTTGCCATTAAGATTACCCATTCTTTCGAAAAGTTAGCTAAGTTGTATGTGCAGGAAATTATTAGGCTTCATGGAACCCCAATTTCAATTGTTTCTGACTGTGACCCTATATTTGTGTCTCACTTCTGGAAAAGCCTAAAAGAATCTACGGGAAAAAAAATTAATTTTAGCACCGCTTTTCATCCTCAAACGGATGGACAATCAGAGAGAACTATTCAAACCTTAGAGGATGTGCTCAGGACATGTGCACTTGATTTGAAAGGGAATTGAGATGATCATTTTCCGTTAGTGGAGTTTTCATATAATAATAGTTATCAAGAAAGTATTCAAATGGCTTCGTATTAGGCACTCTATGGTAGAAGGAGTCATTCCCCTACATGTTGGGTAGAAGTTGGGGAAAGAAAATTATTGGGACCTGAATTGATTCAGATCTCTATGTTGACAATCGACACTGACAGTTAGAATTACAAAGAGGAGATTATGTGTTCTTGTGAGTATCGCCTGCAAAGGGAGTAATATGATTTGGGAAGAAAGGGAAGTTGAGCCCAAGATACATATGAACTTTTGAAATCCTTGAAAGGATAGGAGTTGTTGCGTATAAAATAGTCTTACCACCTGAACTCTCTAGTGCACACAATGTGTTTCACATATCAATGATAAAGAAATATGTCCCAGATCTAACACATATCTTAAGTCACGAACCTCTTCAAGTTAGAGAATATTTGTCATACATTGAGCATTCGGTAGAAATTTTGTACCATAAAGATCAAATATTATGAACCAAGATAATTCCAATAATCAAAGTATTATGGCGTAATCATTCAGTTAAAGAAGCACCATGGGAGCGGGAAGATGAAATAAAGGAGAGATATCTATACTTGTTTGTAAATTAATATGAGTCAAGTTTGGGGACCAAACTTTTTATAAGGAGGGAAGGATGTAATGACACCACTTTTATATGCCCATATATATATTATTTGTTTTTACACTCTTGTGTTACTTATTATCTTATAAATGTTGTATTATTAGATATGTGGTAGTATTGCCTATCAATATAACAAACCCCATATTTAAATACAAAGAATCAACTGTAAATTGGATCAAATCGAAGTCTTATGACATATCTTAAGGTAAATAATAAGTTTTGGGGTAGAAAATATAATTTTATGAAACTTTAGGGACAAATAAAAATATAAAAAGGGCCATTTTTTAAATAAAATATTTTCAAGGACCTTTAAGAAATATTGAAAATATATAGTGTGAAATTACCAAAATACCCTTCATGTGTAAAATGGCCCTTATACCCTTATCACATTTCCACCACATGTTGGTCACCTCCACCTTACACATGTCATCTTCAGAGAGAAAGCCAAAACACTTGTCATCATTTGATGATATTAACACTACAAGACCACTCTGGATCGCGACACCTCAGCCTTGAATCACTACTCCAAAAGCCTAGTTATTAGACACGTGTCAACACCATAATATCATTGGAAATTATAAATAGGGCCTTTTGGATCATTTATAACTCATACTAATTCCTTGAGAATTATAGTAAGAAAGAGTGATAGAAAGATTAGGAAATATCTTAAGAAGGAATTCTATAATTTTGAAGAAAGAATTCGTCTCATAGGTATGATTTTATTTAAATGTTGTAATGTATTTTTATAGTTTTAATTTCTTGTTTTATAGCTTTACTTAGTAGTTATGCTGGTAAAATACACTAAAGGCTCCACTAATCAAAAATGAAATTTTGAACAATCTAAATTGATTTTATTTTCGAAATATGTAAATTTGTTTAAAAATATATATACCCTTTTAAAATGAATTTTGTAAGTAATTTCTCATTATTATGGAATCTCATTTAAGTAATTCCAAAGTCTGTCCCCGTGAAATTCTGTCTAGTTGAGATGGTATTTAAGTGGTGCCCCTGTGACCCTCCATCTTACTGGGAATAAATCCAGAAATGTTCTATCTAGATGAGATGGTATTTAAGTGGTGCCCCTGTGACCCTCCATCTCTACTAGGAACCGATTGATTAGGAAGAACAATGAATTGAATTATTTAAATACGATGAATGAATATTAAAAATTGAGAAAATGGTTTTAGTAACCTTTTAAAGTAAGTTATTGTAGGATTAAAACACAATATTTATAATTGGGTTTATTTAGAGTACTTAATTAAACCTTTATTGTATTTATTAGATTAACGTGTGATCCAGGACTCGATATCTGTATTTTCGAGCCTCTATTTTAGGTGAGTACTCTGTGACATTCCTTGCGTATTTTGATTATATGATATTATGCAAACTATTTCAATTTTGTGAAATGTTTAATCCTCAAAATACATCTGATACCGATGATTCCATCGTTTGTTATATGTGTATATCTATCGATATATACATCTGATTTGAATTATGAAATTATTGATTCGGTCAATGGAAACTCTCTTGCTATGTTGGCCTTGGCTACGGGGTGGAAATATTTGGGTGCTACCTTCCCAGCTGGTTTATCGCTGGTGTGCCCTAAATAAGGCGTTGTTCCAGAAATCATGATTCTTTGTTTGTGATGTTATCAGGTGGAAACATTTGGTAACGTTATCTGTCTGGGTATTAGAGTGTACATGACCATCAAAATAAAATTAAATAATTGGCATATGCTCAATTATTTTATCTTCTCTGTTCTGAATTGTTTATTCTAAACATATATATTGTCATTTACTTTATATATATTACTGGAAATTCATATCTCTATGTATATGCCTTCTATTCTAAATTGAATAGGTATCAATTTTTTGAAAAACCCTAGAATGTCTGGAGATTGAATCTCAACCGGATTTTAGCTGACGTTGTATAAATAACCTTTTTTCAAGAAATAATTAAGCTCATGGATGGAAAGTAAAAAGACTATGTTGAAGATTTTAGCTTTTAGAGCTCTTTTTGCTACATTAAGTAGAAGTTTGTTTTATTAGATAGAGCATGTTTGGCTCTTTAATTAAAAGGTTTTAAATTTTGTGTCAAGTTGTAACTCGTTGATATTGTAATGCAAATGAAGTTTCCATTAGAAAGCTCTGATGATGTAATTCCTTCACTTTCAGTATTACGATTCATAACCGTGAGATTATATTTCCGTTACATATATTTTAAGAGAAAAATTTTAAGGCTAAAATATTGAATGCCTTGGTGGCATGTCAAGACACTCGTTCCCCACTATTTTTGGGTCGGGGTCGTGACACCTATTGTCGATTGGATAGTGGCCTTCGACAATAGAATGTGGTGGCTGATCATCACTAGAAATAAACCATATGTCATACTGGTCAATACATGCAAATCTAGTGGGGTGAGTGTCATGTTACCCACTGGGAGGTGGAAGGTAAAAGTCATATCCCACCACCTCTCTACCAGCATGGGGATCACGGCGGTAGCGCAAACCATAACCAGGGAGTCCAAGGAGGGGACGGAGCCTAGACCCTGAACATTCTCCCAAATGACCTCAGGGAAGGACTAGTGGGCCCAAAAATCCACTACCCATCGAGGATAACCCTTATTCTGAGATGAGTAGCACTACTCTCCCGATGATGCTATGGAAAAGTGCATGAAAAATAGTAATAAATAATAAATAATAAGAGAAATAAAGAAAGAAAGACATCATAAATAGAAATCCCAAAAGAAAAATAAAACATGTACCTGACTGCTGTGCATAATGGTTGAAATGTAAATACCAGGATTCTGAAGAAGGATATCCTTTCGCTAGGCTGAGTTGCGTGATAACGTACACTTACATCCCTAACCAAGGGCTCCATAGACACCTCAACACTGGCATATTCATTGGGATTTCCACCCTCTTAATGAAGCCTATCATCAGGGAGATCATCTAGGAGGATCTCTAATAACTCTCCAACTTTTGTCTTAGTCATTGCTAAAGAGTAAAAAAATAACTCAAAAAACTGAAAAATCTAAAAAACTATAGAGAAGTTAGATAAAGAGTGAAATAGATAATTTGAACAAAATGAGGAATTTCCCATTTATATAAGGGGCTGAGCGCTTGTCATAAGCACGGTTGCCTAATCGATCACATGCATGTGCGACCAGCATATTGTGCCCAGTGTTTGGACTATCGGCATTTATCTCTGATTTCAGTAAAAAAAATCTCCTTAATTAAGCCAAATACATCGTTTCTGAACCAACTCTCTCCCCTTTTGAACCTCATAACTTTTGATTGTTGTGGTGTGTCGAGGAAGCACCAATGTTTCATGAAGATGTTATAAGTTATCATAGTATGTGAAAAAAGAACCATCGTCTCATGCGGATGTTAAAAGTTATCGTAGTGTGCCAAGAAAGAAACACATTCTCATGTGGACGTCAAAAGTTACAGTGGCATGTCGAGAAAACACCATTATCTAATACAAACCTTAAAAATTACTATGGTGTGTTTAGAAAGCACCACCATCTCACGCAGATGTTAAAAGTTACCATGGTGTGTCGAGAAAAAACCACTGTCTCATGCTGACATTAAAAGTTATCGTGGCGTGTCGAGAAATAACCACCGGCTTATAATGACATTAAAGTTACCGTGGTATGTAGAGAAAGCATCTATATCTCATACGGACATTAAAGCTATGGTTGTGTGTCAAAAAAGCATAATTATCTCATACGGAAGTTAAAAGATATCATGATGTGTTGAGAAAGAACCAAAATCTCATGTAAACATTAAAAGTTACCGTGTTCAGTCAAGGAACCACCACCATCTCATGCGAACGTTAAAAGCACCGTGTTGTGTCGAGAAAGCACCATTGTCTCGTTCAAACGTTAAAGATCAAAATACCCCAAACATCATGAAGACAGTCAAGCAAGCACTGCAATCCTCTTATGATAATCTTAAAGGAATGTTAATCGAAATGAAATATTTAAGGGAACATAATCCCAGGATTCCTATCTAGAAATAAAAACCTCCCACGGTAGCAGAATGGGTATCTATCTTTTCAACAATGTTCGCTCATTCTGCTCCATGAATAATCAAAAGATTATGACACAACTTATCATAACCTACCCAAAGCCCAATAAAACCTAAGACTTAGGATAACCCAAATAATACCTTACTAAAGATGCAAAGATCGTAAGATGCCCAAAAATGAATCATCCAAACAACCAAAACTGACCTCGAAATAAACCCAAATAAAAACAAATGCACGATCGGTCCTCATGCACAGTGTACATGGTCGATCGGTCCTCCACCCCAAGAAATTTTCCTATGAAAAGGACCCCCACCTACCATTTTCAGCATGAATTAACTTCGCTCTTAAATGTTGTCTTTTCTGCCCAGAAGTGTTTGCTCTAAAAAAAAAATCACCAAAATTCCTCATTTTATCTTCAAAACCCCTTCCAAACTAAGATATAAAGTTATAACTCACAACCCTAACTTTATTCTTCTATCTCAAACCCAAAAGAGGCCAAAAGAACTCTTTTATCTCTTTATTTTTTTCATTTCTTTCGAAGGTACTTTACTTTAATGTAACCTTATATCCACTCCTAAAAAGGTTGATTCTTACTCTTTTATTTTAAAGCCTTGACTTAAAAAAGGTTGTGTTGTGCTGCAACACCACCCCAACACTGATTTTCTTCATCTATTTTCCTTTTTAGTCATGACTTTCTCTAAAGGTCATGTTCAAACTATGTTGACATTAATTCTGCCTATGATGGATACGTAAGAATATTAGAGAAACCCGATTGCTGAAAGTCAAGTGATATTTTGTACATATATAACTATTTTTACCTTTCTTCTCACAAAATGTCCAAAAACCAAACAAAAAGTTCAAAACTATGAAAATACTTTCATATAGGCTAGAAGATCAATAGATCCGAGGACTTTACCTATTATTTTATTCTTAACATTGGAAGTTTTGTCATTCTTTCATCACCAAATTCTTTCATGAACATTATTCCTTTACATCTTCACATCTAATGTTGTTTCACTCTATAAAAACCCTGAAAAGTTTAAAATAAGTCTAGATCTCTTACATCGATCATCGATCCTCCATAAGAAGTAAAATCCCCCATATTTCAACACGAACTACGTGGAGTTTGAATCATTCCGAGCGAGTACATAGGCTCACTCGGACCGTAGTCTGGGTGAACAAGTCCAACTTTTTACATATTTATTCTTTGTCTATATTTTCTACAAATACATTCCACACTGCACTGCACAATCTATTTACATAATAAATATTTTCATTTTATTATTCATTTTTACACCATAACATGCTAATATGAGAATTGTATATCTACATTTGAGATCGAAAGGGCAGAGTTAGTGACTAGCATCTTCCCAATGTCTAACCTAGTCCTTGGACTTTTCATACTTTGGTTAGATAAGAAGATCACTTGCCATCATTAGGTATCTATGGAGGCCTACCCCTTTTTTTGTCTATTTTATATAAAATAGACCCGTGAATCCATTCCTTTTAAAAAGAGAATGAGGCGATGACCGCGCATCACCGTTAATGGCCCCTGTCCTGTATTTTCCATCTCGAAAGGATACGTGAGAATGCATAGGGGCAGGAGAGAGGCGCGCTGCCTCGGGTCCAGGTTATCACATTTAGGATTGGAATTTGAAATTCGAGTCATGTTTTATTAATTGGTTAATTGATATTTGTGTTAGTAAATTCTGATTTGAAAGACTTAAGCTTTTTGAGGAGAAACCTTAAATTGAGTTGCTTTTGGAATATGATTCTGTTTTAAAACTCATGTCTAGAATTTAATTTTGTATGTTGATTTAATATTAATTTAAGGTTTAGATCTGAGATCACTTGGCACCAATTTATGATTCTATTACATGTTAAAGATTGAAACTTGGTTTAATTTGGAGATTATCGTAATTTAACCCTTAATCATGTTAGTTGATGTTAAATCCCTTCGAAATGAATAAAGAGAATGATTAATTACGTTTATGATGTTAAAGATTGACTTCTGGAGAATGATTAATGGATGTTGGTTATGTCAAACTTTGGTCTTTAGGGACAAACTAAGGCTTTGCCCCAAACTAAATCGATTCAACTTGAAGACCAATTTTTCCCCTGTAACAGGTCGCGGTTGGTCTATGGGGATGAATGTTGGAGTTTCCTTGGTTCATTTAAGTATTGATATTTTTGTTTACTTTAGAGATAATTGGTAAATTTAAGATGTTAGGATTATTAGTGAATAAAGCACGAGACTTAATATGTTGACTTTAATTAAGTTTAAAGATCGAATAAGACTTTAATTGATATTACAATCCATCATTGGGGTTTAGGACGACTGGGGGTATACGAAAGAGTGATGTGATACCCTATGGTTATACAGACACACACATACATACACACATTACGTGTTATATATATATATATATATATATATTTTATGTGTTCGAACATCCTGTTACTCATGGGGAATCTATCGGTCGGGGTTACTTTAAAGGTTATGATCGTGTACCAAACACCTGACAGTAGACACAGGCCATTGTGGATGTCATTATGTTTTATCATACGCTGAGGATGTTCAACGCTTCACGATGAGAGCATATAGATAAACTCAATCCATCGAGTAGATTTGTGTATTGAAATTGTTGAGGGTGTTATTGTGTAGTGATCTCCTTATTCCTATTTATGTGTTTGTTTATGTCCTTTAGGTGAGGGACTCCTATAAAATTTACCGATGGAAGCAAAAGATGGTCCTCGAAGGTAGTTTCCATCATGTTATATATTTGACAACTAGAAAATAGATATGTTAGTCCAGTTATGGATACTTAATTAAAATAAACCCACTTTCACGTTTTATGTCTTGTTATTATGAGATTGTGTGTATCTTACTTCATAGGTGACATTGTGGGGGTTGGTGTTTTGGTTTTATTCTCAAGAGTGGAGTTACTTACATCCATATTTCATTTGATTACATTGTTACTCATTATTAGTTAAGAGATAGATACTATTAGTATAGTTTGTGCTTTAGGTTGGGACATGCTCGTAGCATTTCACTTAGGTGAGGAGTGCATAGGTAAACATATCCATACCTTCAAGTGATCATCAATGAAATCGATGAAGGATTCGAAACCACCTCTTGTCCAGATAGTCACTGAACCACACCAATCGAAGTGAACCACTTCCAACACATCTTAGGTTTTTTATCTCTTGGCCGTGAAGGGGACCTTGGTCAATTTACCTTCTAAATGGGAATCAAGAGTAGAAGTGCCTCCACTTCTAATGGAAAAAAAAAATCATTTTAAACCAGTCTTTGAATTCCTTTTAGAATTAAAAAAAACTAAGCATAAGTTCCAAAATTTTGTTTGGTTTCTATTTAATGATCTTTGCCCATAAAATCATTCAATTTACTATTTAGAAAATATTTGTGAGACAAGCATTATAATTTATAGACTAATTTCAATGTACGAGAACAGATAAAACAAATCAAATTTTGATAAAACAATTTTACAAAATTAATAAAATATCTCTTCAAAACCAATTTAGAAAACTAAAATCAACTTTTTTAAAACCCAGGAACATTTAATAATTTATGTACATTTACTTTATTTATACACAGAAAATAATAAGAATATTCCAATGCTAATGCTGTTGTGTTATCCTAAATGCCGTAACTAGGAACATCTTTATTTTAAGTAATTTTATGATTACCTGAAACGTGCAACGAGTTGCATTCCTGATTTGTGATTCTCGAGTCTACATACCAGGTTAACGTAGATCAGACCATAAATCAAGCATTTACTTTTAAGAGATAACACATTACCGTGTCATTTTCCTTACACATTAAGGAAAACCCAGAAACGTTGCTATAAAAATTCTAACTACTTGTAGTGAGAATATCTGCCAATCGGCTATTCCACTACTGCCGAGGAATTTGAGATTTCCTTAATCCCAAACCATTGTACTTTATATTTGGCCTTATCCTCCTACCCCCTATTCGAGAAAGAAGTAAATCTCTTCTCAAACCACTAACACCAACCTTTAGTTACCGATGATCCTCATTCTCGGATTACGAATAGTACTGGGTTTTCCCACCATGTATAATCCAAATAATCCTTTGTTTAACCAATGATGGAGGTCATTTCAAGAACATACTTCTTACTTGAGTGTCAGAAAGAAATCATAGGTTTCTACAAATTCTCATCGCTGAATTCTTTAAAATCAAGTATGTATATGTAGAACTCCCCCCCCCCCCCCCCATGTAATAATTAATTTAAAAGAATTACCATATATTTTAAAATACCCTGATTATATGATTAAAACCATGCATGGTGGATGCATCCTAACTGATGCGAGGAGTTAATCATATCGCAATTTTAAAATTGATGAGAATTATGGGGTAAAACAGTTTATTATCCCCTCTAAGTTAGAACAATGTCCAATTACATTTTTAGTCCTTTAAACTTATTCAAATTGAACCTTTAAGACTAAAATAGTCAGAAAAAATTGAATTCAGTTTTGAAATCTTAGAATCATGAAATTGAAAAAAATTATTTCCAATTAACACACCAGAATCAATTCGATTAAATTTAAAGTGGCACCCCTCAATCTCTAATATTTAATATATTAATCCTTTGGACATCCTAGTTCCCTTATGAGGTGAAATTTCTCGTGGATAGCTTAAATCACCCCACTTTGAACCAGACATATTTTCATCTTTCATTATGCTATCAGGATAATTTACGATCCTTTGTCTAACATAGTGAATATCCGACGACTTTTGATCCCACTCCTAATGATAGTGACTCCTTTAGGGAGGATATCAAAAGTTGTGTCTAAGTGTATACTGTCAGTTCACGCCTTGATATAGAACCTACTCGTGAAGGACTTCTCCATGGGGGCATCGAATTCATTCACACTCTACCTCTTAAAATTATCACTTCAGAGTTTTAATAAGTCCTTGATGCCATGATTACTTTCATCCCCCCTGGGGGGGGGGGGGGGGGGGAGGCTAACTAACTTGAGCAAATTAGTCACATATGATTTACAAAACACTGATGGAGACCACGGGGTTGATGTAGAAACCCATTTCCCACTTAGCATTTTAAACTTTGAGGGTTTTAAAAAAAATATTTTTCAATTCTAAAAGACCGAATTTAAATCTTTGGTAATATCCAAATTTACCTGTGTAAATTAAATATCGTGATCTCATTTATAATTTTCTTAAAATAAAAAATATAATTTAAAATTTCCAAAATTAAAAATTGTATGGATCTCAATTTAAATTCATACTTTTAAATCTAATTACCCCAATTTAATTTAATGAAGATAGAATAAAACACAACACAAATTTTCATAGAAAATCGGTGATCTAGGCCGGTCTCAAAATAATAATCCATGTTATTAATAAAATAGAGTGTTCCTAATTTTTCATTTAATTAACACACGAATTATGAAATAGAATAAAATAATGAGACATAACCAATTAAATAAATAAACGCATCAAAATAATGAAAAGGACATTAAATGCCCTTTCCACTATGGCCTAGACTTTGCGATAAACTACTAGGATTTCATAGAAACTGTTCCGATAGGATGTTAACTCGCTATCTAGGCTGTGAACATTCTAATAGTGCTAGGATCAGAATTCATATCTCCTAATGATCAACTTGAAGCCGACTCATCGGAATTCCTAATGAGCTCTATTGACCGACATTTCTATAATATATATAAACCAAATATAAGACCTTCTCATAATCATGATTCTTATTTCAATATGAAATTACACACATTTACTTAAAAAAGGTAACCGTCATATATGGATTAAAGAATAAAACCCCAACAAGAGCCTCTCATTGGTAGGACTCGAATATGAGACTTTTGGGACGATGATCCTTGGGGAACACACCCTCATAATTTGTTTAGTTGTCTCCCACCTCTTCCCAAAATCCTTCATTATGATCACCTCCATCAGTGTTGTGATGAGTTTAGGTATTTTTTGGAACATGGGAAGTTAAAAGGAGCCTAATAAACATGCCATCTAAGCACTTTAGACTTCTTATGGTATTATTAGTTGTCCCCATCGGTCCTTGCATGTAATGGAAAGGGAAATAGTTAATGAGATGAGGCAAATCCAAGGATTGTTGGGTTAGGGATGGCAATTTTCCCCGAAACTTCGGGTCCCCGCGGATACCCGAAATAAAATCCCCAAAAAATCTCTGAAAATTCGGGGATCGGATCGGGTTCGGGGAGTGGAAAAAATCCCCGAAAAGTTTCGGGTCGGTTTCGGGTATACCCTCGGGTCTCCACGAGGATACTCGAATTACTAATGTATAATAAAAAATATATATTTATATTATAAAAAATATATAAATTAAAGCCCTAGACTTATTCCCTCACACTCCCTCACACACATCTGCTAAGCAGCCTAACCTAAGCCGCAGATCCCTCACGCCCTCACGCCCTCCCTTCCTCACTCCCTCACGCCGCCGCAGGCTCGCAGCTCTCACGCCGCCACAGGCAGCTCCACCGCAGGCAGCCCTCGCCTCTCTCCTCACAACTCTCTCACAGGTAGATCTCTTTTATCTCATTTCTTTTATCTCTTGTTTTTTGGGTCTCAAATGGAGAAATATAGTTTATAGTAGCCTATATGAAAAAAAAACGTTTTGTGTTATAGCTCTCTCACAGCCTTCATATTTCATTCCATAGTTTTCTGTAAGCATTTTTTTTGGGGTTTTGTGTTGTTAAATTTTGTAAGGGGGGTTTTGTGTTGTTAAACTATGTAAGCATTTTTTGGGGGGTCTTGTGTTGTTAAATTCTGTAAGCAATTTTTTGGGGGGTGTTGTGTTGTTAAATTCTGTAAGCATTTTTTTGAAGGCTGAATCTGCTTTACTAGGTAGATCTTGTCTTGTATTTTTTCCAGATCTTTACTTGTGTTTAATCATTTTCTAATTGATATGTAATTTAAAAGTAACTTTTACTTAGGTGCCTAAAGAGGAGTTGGAATTATAAAAAAAAAAAAAAAAAAAAAAAAATCAAAATGGGTTCCCCGCGGGGAATCCGATACCCATTTCAAACGGGGATGGGGATCCCCGAACCCGTTATAACGGGGAACGGGATGAGAACGGGGAATGATTTTTCTAACGGGGACGGAGACGGGGAGTTAAAACCTGCCCGAATCGACCCGTTGTCATCCCTATGTTGGGTACCAATCCCATAGTCGGAGATCTTAATTGAAGAAAAAAATAGTCGACCGACCATTTAGGGAGGTCTTCTCCACCACTTGGACAAAAAGTGACTTGTTCGTCCATCCATCTTGGACAAACCTTCAAATCTTCCCTCTTCACTCAACAAACACCCAAAATCCAGCCTCTCCCTTCTCCGTGTCTACCTTCCACAATCATCCCTTCACACTCTCTCTCCGTCCACTTTCGCCAACCCTTCAATTGGATCACAACTCTTAGTCGGTTTTCAAATATTACTTTTTTTAAATAGGTTCTTAGGGTTTTTAAATAGATTTATTATCATTTATTAGGATGAGATAATTTAAATAACCTTTGAATTTGACACTCGCACTTGATTTGAGCACAACTGTAAGTCGATTTCTCAATTTTAGGGCTTTTAAATTAGTTCATTCGGGTGATTAAGATGAGATTATTTGAGTAACTCTTGATTTTCATCCTCTTTGCATTTGAAACCCTAGTAGTGTGGAGGATGAAATTATTCGGATTTCATTATTTAAAACCATAACAATGTTATTTATTAGAGTTAATTTATCAAATAAAGATGATTTCACCAAAAATGTAGTCTAGCTAGCGTTAATATGTTCTAAATTTTATTTGGTCATTTGTGTTATATATATAAGTGCAGACTACACACATGTTATGCTCATATATGTCCTAAAAAGTTCCCTTTGTGGCAGGATTGTGTGTTTTCCATTTAGCGGGTTCTGTCATTTTTTTCACTTTAGAATGAAGTTTAGTTTTTAACAAGAATATATGGTTGTTTGCTGCTGGATTGCGTGTAAATATTTGATTATTTATGATTTTCAACGATATTTTGCTACTTTACTGTTCTTATGTTTTAGTGTCGTACATCTGTACTCTTTTCATTTTTTTCCCTTTATTGAACCATTTTAGAATTACTTCAGTTGATTAGTGACTTATTCTAAAAAGTCCTTATTATGTTGCAGACTATTTAATGAGCATGGGACGCTGTTAGTGTTTGTTTCTTCTTGTAGTCTGACTGGAAGTAAGGTAGCTAGTTCATTATTGATTTGCCACTGTTCCCGATTGATTAATGTTAGCTTGCCAGTTTTTAACTTGTTGATCCTGAAATTATTATTCCCTGTTTGATTTTTTTTATGTTACATATTTTTTATAGAAGACTCACATATCCAACACTATATAAGAAAAAAATAGTAAGTACAAGCACACAAAAAATTCCAAATAAGAAAAAGTAAGATCTGGAGCCACATAAGAATGGCTTTTACATGAAACTAAAATGATATGTGATTTAGGGATGGTCTCAACTAGGTTGATCACATCCAACAAAGACAAAGAAAAAAAAAGTTTTTTTTTATATGCTAAGGTAATAAACATCAAAAGTATCATAATTAAAGACAAAGAGAAGCTGAGTCAGATTCAAGATCAGCTTCCTCAAATTAAGAAGGCAATAGCAGCAGCAGTTATTGACAAGCCAAAATGAGCTTATCATAATGATAAGAGTAGAAGAAGCAATTAGAATGCGTATACCCTAGGAAGTCCCATATAGAAGATCAATAGAAGTTCACAAGGATAACCCAAATATTAGACATGGGCTAAAAGAAAATATAAGACCATCCATTGCATTACCCAAAATTAGCTGTATAGCAGGTCCAAGCTAGAGTCTTCTTGGGAAACAAATACTGAGTGTGGGGAGAGATCGTATCATCCATAGCAACCAAAAGATCCTCCAAGGTGTTGCCAAACAGAGGCCATTTGTCCATGGGGTCAATTGATCCTTGAAAAATGAAAGCAAAAGAGGCAAACCTGTACAGGGGGTATAGACCAAAAGTGTATAGAGGAAAATCAAGGAGGAAATATTTTTTGTCTTAAATCCAATAATGAATAAAAAATGATATACGGACAAGATAGCATATCCAAGTGGTAGAAATCAAAGACTTCACCGTGATAACTGAAGTATCACCAATCATTTGCCTGAAAATCAGATTAAGAAACCAAAAAATAAAGAGCATCACAAGGGATCTATGGCAAGCTCTCTCAATCACATGTTTTAGCATCATTTTAGCACAGAGGGTGCTAACCATCATATGCTTGGAATACATGAATTGGTTTATAGGTGAAAGTTTTTGAATCTATATCGAGACATCCCACTCATGTTTTTGTGAACAAGGGAATTTATGGAGTCAAAATAAGTGTTCCACCAATTGAGGTAACTATAAGAAATGTCAGGGTTAGAAAGTTTGTCTGCAGACATATTGCCTTCTCTATAGATATGAGTGCAGAAATACTGTATTTTGGCAAGAAGAACCTTATAGTTTATTCCAACTAATTTGTAATTGCCAGGGAGGATGAAAACAATAGTTCAAGAGACTACAAATAATCAAGAATGAATCCAACTCAATCCGAAGCTTGGGCAATCCATGATCCGAAGCCAATTAAATGCCAGTGATGATAATTTCCGATTCATCATAGAAAGCAATTTGGTTACCAATTTTCTTGCAGTAGGCACCATGCACTTGCCCATTATGGTCTCTGAATAGGCTTCCAATTGCAGCAAGGCCAGGTGAACCATGAGCCATCCCATCAGAGTTGAGTTTCATCTAAGATAGAGGGGGAGGCAGCCATTGAACTAGAATAACAGTGGGAGCTTTAGGGGGATTGGCTGAAACTTTAAGAGTTTTAAGGATTTGCAGGTCTGAAATGGAATTGTGCATGTGGCCAGGGATACGGGGGACTAGAACTGAATTCCAAGAGAGAATGAAAGTCTTACTTTTTTTTATGTTAACAGGAGTATTTTGGAAAATGATGAGGTTTCTGCTCCTCCAAATTTCATCAAAAACGAGAAGAGAAGAGGCAATCCAAAGATTTGATATTCGGGATATGCATTTAATAGATCTAATGTAAGTCCATAGCATGTCCACTGAGTCTATATGAGGAATGTGCAAATTAAAATTGCTAAAATTCCAGTGCCATAAGTCTAAGGCATGAGAACATTTCGAAAAAAGGTGATTAACAGTTTCAATGCCAGAATCACATATGATGAAAATTGGATTATGATTGTTATTGATTTTGTAGAGCCAATTTAATGTTCGGATTTTTCCAAGCATAATCCTCCATACTAAGACTGAAATTCTCATATGACCTCACAGTGTAAATACTTTCACGGTGGTCCAAAGCTTATAGGAGGGTTTTTATATTTGAATTTATTGACACTTATTTTGGGTTCACATATATAGCTCTTTTTTTGAAGTTGCATTTTATGTTAATGTGTGAATACTTTTGTACGAGTGGTTCACAGTAGTCTGATTAGTTCTCAACTTATATATACATGCACTTATTTTTTACTTTGCCTATACATCTCATTTTT
Organism: Sambucus nigra; assembly: GCA_949130495.1. Lineage (NCBI taxonomy): Eukaryota > Viridiplantae > Streptophyta > Magnoliopsida > Dipsacales > Adoxaceae > Sambucus > Sambucus nigra. The sequence goes on from OX422220.1 coordinate 191,792,347, forward strand.
TGAACTTTGAATGGCTTTCTATGAGGTAATATGGTATATACTATCCCGTTTTATATCATGTTTTGTTGGTAGGATGTTTATTTGCGTGTGTTCCAAAAGAATAAAATGATGTAATTACAAGCCCTAGGTCTAGGTTGAATTAAGAGTGTGAGGGGTCATAAGTTGTAGTTTAAAGTTAAATAGAATAATAATAAATGAGTGGCAGATTTGGCAGAAAAGTAGTGATAAACAATGGTTGGTTAATAATGTACTCTAGCGGAAATGGAGAAAGGGTTAGAAAAAGGAAGCACAAATTGCGTCTACTTCTTAGTGTCTTCCCTGACTTACAAGAAGGTAGGTTGTTTCTATTCCATTACATGGTATTTGATGTTTTCTGATTGATTTTGGTTTGGATATTTGATGAAGGAGATGGAATGCGAGTATCGGCACAGTAAGATAGATCAGGTGAACCCAAGAGATTGCTAGTACTAGTTGGAGGGGACCTGTCTCAATCATACCTATGCTTTTAGTCATCCTGTAAGCCTTTAAACCGGCCCACATAAACTACTTAACCCTATATATGCCCTACTCCCCATTTGGGAAAAATCCATTAATTAATAAATTTTTTCAGAGTTTGTCTCTTCTTTTGTGTTAAATTTTGTTTCCTTTGTTGCTATTGTCTTAACCTAATTTTCGTTACAGGTTTTATTTGGAGCATAGCCTATATGGACTATAGTTGTAGGTTCCCTCATAGGTAAGAGAGAGAAGTGATGTCTGACTGATCAAAAGCACTTCGTTTGAAACTGCTAAGTTCAGTGGGGTCGCGAATGACAAACCATTTTTTCTCTGGTGATTCAATATTGGACTAAGGAGGTAGTTGAACGCATAACCCTCCAATCTCCTTCCAACAGGGAAATGGATGGTGGTGGTGCTTCCACTGACCACAATGTTTAAAAAGGCATGAGGTATATTTGAGGCATTATTTTTGGGTGAGCGTGAGCCTCAAGGAGGATCCATACATAAGCTTCGACTTGAAAAGAAAAATCACCAAAATATTTAAAAAAATATAGTATATAATGGTTATTATTACAAAAAGATATATATAGTCAATATTATTAATGCAGTGTAGCATTCACCACGTTCTATAATCAATGTCACAAAGAGGGGTAGAGAACGACAAACTTAAACAGTGCTCAATAATCATGCCAAAAGCAATTCCCTTAATATTTTTCCATCATATTCATTATTCAATAACTCACAAGGGAGCTAAAATGGTATGCCTCCAAGGGGTGACTTTGGGCATCGATTTTTATTTATTTATTTATTATTTTTTAACTTAAGGTACCAATTCATGCTAAGAAGAAAAAGATAAAAGTATACCTCGTTGAATAAGTACATAATAATAATAATAATAATAATAATAATAATAATAATAAAACAAATGAAATAAAATACAATTAAAATAATTATCTCTTGTGGCTAATAGCACAATGGTCCACCATGCATATCTGCACCATTCTCCAAGACTTCAAAAAAAGCTCGACATTTGTCATTGTTTAAAAGTGTTATGCCAAAATAGTGAGTATTTTGAGCTTTTCAAGCAAATATATTCAATACATATGTGTGTGTCTGTAAATAATACACTCAATTAATTGGACAAAAAGAAGAACGAGAAAGAGTTGAAGAGAAGAAAAGAGAGAGAGTTGAATAACAAAGAAGAAAAAAGATAATAAGACTTATATGAGGTCAGATTTAGTAAACCCTAAGCTTAAGCCTCATAAGCCTTAAGTGAGTGAGGCATAAGCCTCTACTAAATACAATGTGGCTTAAGATTTTTCATGCCTCGAGGCATAATCCTCATGCGCCTTTTTAAACATTGACTGATGATTTCATTGTTTAGGTGGATAGCACCACTATCAATTTCATCATTTTTGGTGGATTTGGTTGGGGCTGTCCATGGTAGAGGATGATTTGGGTTAAGAGAAATAAGCTTAGGTGGCCTCTCCTACCTATGCTTTCTTATCTACAGGTTCCACTATCACCTGCTCCAGGAAATATGAACGCCTCAAGCCACAATCCTCTATCTGACATGGCTAAGCTCACCAAATCTCTAAGGCAGATGATCATAAATCATGAAATGACGCAATCTCAAATGTTGGCACTCACCGAAATTAGTGGGTAGAGCATTAAAAATGGTTGTTAATCTTCACACCCCAACCACCACCTAGGAAGGTAAAACAATTTGAGATTATGCGGAGGAACGCTGCCATATCACATGAGTTGGACATAGGATATGAAGAGGAGGATCTTAGCGAAGAGATACCAACGACTGATGAAGTTGTCGAGGCTGAATCACAATCGAGGTCCAAAGACTACTCCTATATGCCTGATATGACCTATTTCATTCCAAATATTACTAGGGACTAGCAATGTCTAAGTTAGGGGGTGTGATATGGAAGGAATATTGCATTTTTCACCTGTTAACTTATGCATTTTTAGCCACCTCAGGTACCATAATTGCTATATTTATGCGCATTAATCAGACAACCTCTGTTTTATACAATAATACTTTATTTGAGGTATTATTGAGCATTTATTGGTGTTACGGTACTTAGTGTGAAGTTTTTCCGCATTCCGATAAAGTTTCGTTGGAGTTCGCACGTTCAGGGGGATTTTTGTAATTTCACACTTCAGGATTTTTTCCCGAAGTATTCACGAAAGTTGTAGTCCCCGGGTCAAGCTTCGTGTGGCCATGACGGGTGCTTGAATCGAAGTCCGAACGAAGAAACTACGGACCTTTATTCTGATGAAGAATTAAAAGAAATAAATAACAATTTTATTACCCCCTCATGTCCCTTATCTCTTTTACTAACAATTTCATAAATACCCTCCATGTCCTTAACTCGTTTTTACAGCAAACAACAAACAAAAATGGAGATTTTTGGCTTTAGCTTGGGTTTGGCTCGGGTTTTGATTTCGTTTAAAATTAGATCCTTTCATCTAAAATTGGAGCTCGAGTTTTGTTTTGCACATATCAAAATGGGTTCCGTGTTATCCAATTTTGGAAATGAATCTCGGCTATGGCATGGAGTTTTTTGGCCATTTTTGGACATGTGGGTCTTAGCTAAGGCAGCTCTCGGTATGGTAAGTCTGGGTATGTGGGTTGTGCGATGTGCGCTTGGGAGTTCTTGGCTTTGGGTTTGTGGGCAGTGAGATGTAAAGCTACGAATCGGGTTTTGGATTGCTAGTAATGGGTGTTGGCTTAACATCGCATAACAACAAACATAAAATAAAAACTATTAGGTGAGAATCGATTCGCACCCTTGCGAATCAATTCGCAAATTGGCAATGCTCAGGTCTCCCACCACCGAATTGATTCGGACATCTCGGAATCGATTCGGTCCCCTGTTTTCAGATTTCCTTTTAATTACTAGTTTGCCATTTTGCCTTTTTGTATAAATAACCTTTTTTCTCATTTTGAGAGATATCCTTCATAATATTAGCTTAGTTATAGGGTTTTGACCTTTGGGGATATTTTGTGGAGCTCAACCCTCTCCCCCACTTTGGGTGTATACCCATTTGTTTGTAAGTATAGTTTTTTTTATTACTATTCATTATCTCCTACCTATTGTTTAATGCTTTATTTTCCTTTGTGTATTTAATTTAATGCCTAGATAAGTTAGTGTAGTTTATTTATTCTTCATTTTATTTAGTAATTATTGTTTAATTAGTTTATTCATGTGTAGTGAGTAGTTAAATAATATTTGGATCGTTGTGACACCCCGACTAATTAAATACCAGGTAGCTACTCCTTTATTAAATTAATTCAAAATGCCAAGTTGGCTCAGCTAATAGCATCACTGTCGAAAACATTTTTATTATTACTAACCACCTAGTATTTAAAAAGTAAGTTGCCAAATTTTAATTAAAGTCTGATTAACATGCAACAAGTGTAATGAAGAATAATAACACCATTCACCATACCGAAGTAAATAGAATAACGATCACATAATGTAAATAAAGTCTGGAGGAAAACTCCTCACTACAAATCCACAAACTGAAATAATTAAACTGAATACTGAATCAATACATGCCAAAGTCTGAAAACTGTAATGGAAATGTAACTCTAATGGAACTGGGCAACATGCCCTAAAACTGAGGAATAGTGAAGATGGAATCCAAATGATAGACGTCTAAAAGCAAATCCCTGTAACTTCCACAAACAGCTACAGCTCGTCCACTGAATGAGTATCCTATGCATGGTGTCCTTGTGGCTGGGCACCTAAAATGGTTTTACAAAAAATAGATTTGAAAGCAAATGGGTCAGAGCCCGAATGTGGAGATATTTTAAAAACCTGCAAGTGCTTTAAAAACATTTAAAACATTGAATGCAAAGTACATGTTAGGACGTGCACTCACATGAAATTCTCACCTCTCGTCTAACTGTGCACTCCTAACGTAAGTACCCATCTAAAAATGACACAACCCACTAGCTAAGTAACATCATATCTAGCTAGACTGCCATAGGTTCTACCCTTATTACTCGGTTCCCATTATCATTATAACGTTCGCAATTAAGTCGGGGCTTAACCTAAATTCAGGTTCTCACGTAAAAGTAATACAACTCGTTATACATTATCCCTCTATGTTATTCCATAGTTATACACACATTACCATATGAAAGTTCCCAGTTTATTAAGCGTATATTTTCCACAACATAAATATACAATATAAGCACTCCGAGACTAAGCTGCGGTGCACACATACTCTGCTATCCATCCCGGTACATCACGTACATAAGGATCACATATTTCGAATCTCTCAGGAATAGTTCACAGATAACAACATCACAAATAATGGAGGCGAACACAGTCACATCACATGGGTCACGCACATACCTGCGCTCCCACGATCAGCAGACTTATTAACATCCCAATAAGTCCTTCTCTGACCTATGTTCATCGAGGTAACCAGTCTAAATCCGGGCAACACAAGGATTATAGGGCCCTAAGTGAACGCAAACCTCCCGTGATAGCAAGTATGGTAGGTATGCCATACACACAATTCATATACCAATACTAAGTAAGCACACATCTTAGTAATCCCGTAGTTTAATTGTAGTACTTATCGCATTCTCGTACCAACCTAATATATATACAACCTATATAATCCCGGTCCATATTTATACGCGCCATAATTTATTCTCACGTCGTAGTAGGCACTCACGTCTCGACTCAAATGTCTATTTGATTTGATCCACACTTATATAATTTACTCCTCATTATATCCCAAATGTCCCAAGTATACTAATACACCATCAAAGGAATGTTATCTCTATCCTCGAACAAGTTTACGGGACTCCCAAAATCAAAACAGGCCAAAAGGCCTAAACTGCCAGCTCGTTAGAAGTCTCGTTCGAACGAGGCTGTTCGAACGAGAGTTCGTTCGAACGAACTGGGCTATCTAACGAGATCTCGTTCGAACGAGATTATCGAACGAACATCCCTCTCGTTAGAACCCCAAACTGTCAACTCGTTAGAAGCTCGTTCGAACGAGATCGTTCGAACGACCTGGGTAGGTCTTCTAACGAGGGACCAGATTCAAGCCCAGAAATTCTATATTCGTTTTTCACCAATTTCTACACTTCTAATCTCAACCAAAATTCGTCCCAACAATATTTTATGGTCTCTAATTATCCTAAAACGTACTAGGATCATATACTGACATCTTTTAAGGAATTTACACATCCTAAACATCATTAATTCATCAAATCTCTACCCTTTTCCCAAATTTTCAAGAACATAAACCCTAGAATTTATAATCATGAATTTACCCAATTAAATCCGTTTTAATTTCATCCAATATCTAATATCATCAGAATAATCATCTACCTACCATTCCACATGCAATTTCTCTTCAAGATTTCAAGTTCTAAGTTCCAAAATACATGGGTTTTCATAATACTCCAAGAACAATTCAATCTTTATCAAATTCCTACACATGGGAAAGCATTCTCTGAAATTAAACGAAATTTAAATCACTTGCCTTGAGTTTATCTCTGATTTTGATGTTGATTTGCTGAAGTTATCTCTCTCTCTCTGCAGAATTCCCTCTCTACAAGCTTTCCTCTCCAAAGGTGGCTATGGTGGCTAGGGTTTTTCTTTGGGAAAGTTTTGGAAACCTAATCTAATAACCTCCGTAGCTTATTGGGTCATTAAGGGTTGGTTAGTGGGTTTAGTGGGTCTATTCCCAATCAGATAAAGACTCCTAATTTTCGTCATTATTAATTCCCAAAAATACAAAATTACCAAAATTCCCTTTATATTGCCGGTATGGCCTAAAAATACCCCGGGACCCAAACTAAACCCCCGGCTAGTGTTTTCTGACTATCTCGACCCTTCCGGACGCGTTGGCTCACTCAAAACGACCATACGATTAATAGAATTTAAATTCACTTTTATAATTAAAATAATTATATCCTGACGCGACGGTCACACGCGTCCCAATAAAATGACCAAATTGCCGTATATCAATCTCACGATAAATTTCATAATTCAATATTCATATAACATCATATATACTCAATATAGTCAAATACCAACTCACATCTCGCTAGTATTTTACCCGGATTAATTTCCAATTAATTCTCATTTAATTAATTAATCCCAAAATAAATATCGCCCAAAAATACGGGGTATTACATACTTCCCCCCTAAGAACTGAATTTCGTCCCGAAATTCGGAACTAGAAAGTACCTGCTAAAAATAACTCTGGATAACGTTCGCGCATCTCATCCTCGCGCTCCCTTGTGGACTCCTCGACATTGTGATGTTGCCACTGAACACGCACTAACGGAACTATCTTTGACCGCAGCTTCCTCTCACTTCGGTCCAAAATAGCAATCGACCCCTCCTCGTAGGAGCTATCCGGCTGTAGATCAATCTCCTCCAAAGCGATGTGAGAATGAGCCAAATCGTCTCTGAGATATTTCCTTAGCGAGGAAATATGAAACACATCGTGAATCCGGTGTAAATGCTCCGGTAACCCGAGTCTATACGCAACTGGTCCAATCCGCTCAATAATAGGGAACGGCCCCACATACCTCGGTGCCAACTTCCCCTTCTTCCCGAAATGCATAATCCCCTTCATAGGAGATACTCTGAGCAAAACCTGGTCCCCCACTTGGAACTCCCTGAAAAACCTCTTCGCATCAGCATAACTCTTCTGCCGGTCTTGAGCTACCCGAATGCGACTCCGAATTAACTCAATCCTTGTCGAAGTATCCTGAATCACTTCCGGCCCAAGTAGTTTGTTGTCCCCCACCTCTAACCAACATGCTGGGGAACGACAAGGCCTACCGTACAATGCCTCAAACGGAGCCATGCCAATAGTGAACTGATAGGAGTTGTTGTAAGCAAACTCCACCAGTGGAAGGTACTGCTCCCATCCACCCCCAAAGTCAATAATGCACATGCGTAGCATGTCCTCCAACATCTGATTTGTGCGCTCTGTCTGTCCATCGGTCTGCGGATGATAAGCCGTACTCAATCGCAATTCCGTGCCCATGGCCTCCTGGAAACTCTCCCAAAACCGCGAAACAAATATCTTGTCTCTGTCAGACACGATATTTAGGGGCACACCGTGAAGTCTCACAACCTCTGAAATGAAGAGTTGGGCATACTGTCCCGTAGTGTAGTCAGTCCTTACGGGTAAAAAGTGAGCGACTTTGGACAACCTGTCCACAATTACCCAAACGGAGTCGTGACCCCTCTGTGACGTAGGCAACCCCGTGATAAAGTCCATGGATATGCTCTCCCACATCCACATCGGGACCTCCAACGGCTGTAGAAGTCCTGTCGGTCTCTGATGATCCACTTTTACTAGTTGGCAAGTGGCGCATTTCGAAACAAATTCAGCAATATCTCTCTTCATACCGCTCCACCAATACTGCCGTCTCATGTCTTGGTACATTTTGTCCCCTCCGGGATGTACCGCGAACCGTGAGCCGTGCGACTCTACCATCACCTCGTGTCGCAATTTCTCCCCTTCCGGAACTACCAATCTCCCATTGAAGCGTAATCCCCCGTCTGAGCTGACGGTATAGGACTCGGCTCCCTCTGCTAGTAATCGAACTATCTGCTCCTGACAGAACGAGTCATTAGACTGTGCCCGTACTACCTTCGTGACAATCTGCGGTGTAGCGGTCATCACAGACATGAAAGATCGGGCCACTGCATCCTGGTGTCCCAACTCCTTCCACTTTGCCTTCCACACCTCTGCCACCTCATTTGCTGGCCTACGGCTCAACGCGTCTGCTACCACGTTAGCCTTACCTGGGTGATACTGGATATCGAACTGGTAGTCTTTCACAAACTCAAGCCACCTACGCTGCCGCATATTCAACTCTTTCTGCGTGAACAGGTATTGTAGGGACTTGTGGTCCGTGAACAGTTGGAACTTCTCCCCCAAAAGATAGTGCCTCCAAATCCGTAGGGCAAATACCACTACCGCCAACTCCAAATCATGCGTGGGGTAATTCTTCTCGTGAGGCTTAAGCTTACGGGAAGCATAAGATATGGCCTGTCTCTCCTGCTGTAATACACCTCCAAGCCCTTGCAAAGACGCATCGGTGTAAACCAAATACTCAACTCCCGGTCTCGGCAATGCTAACACAGGTGCTGAGGTCAATTTGTCTTTTAACTCATCAAATGCCAACTGACAGGCATCACTCCGGATGAATGGCACACCCTTACGAGTCAGATGTGTCAAAGGACCCGCTATCTTCGAAAATCCCCGAATGAACCTCCTGTAGTATCCTGATAGGCCTAAGAAACTATGAATTTCAGTCGGTGTCGTGGGCTGTCCCCATTCTCTCATCGCGGATACCTTCCCCGGATCAACAGATATCCCCTGGTCGGAAATAATGTGTCCCAAAAATTGGACCTCCTTTAGCCAAAACCCGCATTTCTCATATTTTGCATACAGCTCGTTCTGACGCAGCGTCTGCAAAACCTGCCTCAAATGCTCGGCGTGCTCCTCCTCTGTCTGGGAGTAAACCAGAATATCATCAATGAAGACAATGACAAACTGATCTAGGAAATCCCTGAACACTCTGTTCATCAAGTCCATAAACACTGCTGGAGCGTTGGTCAAACCAAAAGGCATAACCCGAAACTCGTAAGAACCATATCTCGACAAGAACGCAGTCTTCGAGACATCCTCCTCCCTGATACGCAACTGATGGTATCCCGATCTCAAATCAATCTTTGAGAAGAAATAAGCTCCTCTCAACTGGTCGAATAAGTCATGAATTCGAGGCAACGGATACTTATTCCGTATCGTGACCTTATTCAACTCTCGGTAGTCCACACACAATCTCAGTGAACCGTCCCTCTTCTTCACAAACAAAACTGGAGCGCCCCAAGGTGAGGTACTCCTGTGAATAAAGCCCTGACCTAACAGCTGCTCTATCTGATCTCGTAGCTCTCGCATCTCTGCCGGAGCCATACGGTACGGTGCGTGTGCTATAGGCCTCGTGTCTGGCAATAGGTCTATAACAAAGTCTATCTCTCGACTGGGGGGTAGGCCTGGTATCTCCTGAAACACATCTGAATACTCCCTGACGACTGGGATCGAATCTAAAGGAATCACAACCTCCTTAGAGGTATCCTCCTCTAAGTCATACAAATGAGCGGTCGAGCCTCCCTCTGGGCGAGGCATCGCCACTACAAACATCTCTTGCCCCGGAATGGCAAAAACAATGCTCCCACCGAAGCAATCAATCATGGCTCTATAATCAGCGAGCCAATCCATACCGATAATCACATCGTGAACATGCATATCTAATACCAACATATCTGCAGGTAATACCATACTACCAATCTCTATCCCCACTCCCCGGCATATAAAGAAAATAAGTGACCCACTCCCCAATGGTGAGTCGACACACGTCACTGTGCTCTCTGCCGTAGCTAACAATCCTAAGGCTTTCACAAAATGTGTAGCTATAAAACAATGTGTAGCCCCCGTATCAAATAATACCCGACCCATAGTTCCATGGATAGGAAACGTACCCTCAATCGCGGGCGGTGCCTGTGGAACTGCTGCCTGGTGGACGTTGTAGACACGTCCATACTGTAGCTACCCCTGCTGAACTGGGACTGCTGGAATGGGTGGCAATGCTGCCATCTGTGGCGGTGCGGGGAGAGCGGCGGGAAACATAGGCCTCTGCGGTTCCTGGCGAGCACCCTGCTGCTGCTGCTGTGGGGCCCTGCCCCTATCAGGACAATCCTGTTGTTTATGGCCAGTCTTGCCACAAATAAAACACTTCCCTGGGAAGTTCCCTCCTCTCTGCCCCTGCGGTCCCCGGCCCTGGTGGCCGTTACCGTTCCTCCCTTGGCCCTGTTGGCCCTGATGGCCGTTTGGACCCTGATGGCCCTGACGGAAACCTCCTTATCCGTGCCTGTAATTCCCTGATCTGAACCTCTTCTGATCCCCCTGCTGAGAACCCTGCTCACTTTGTCTCTGCCCCTGAACAGATTGTGCCCCACCGGCACCATGTCCTCCAGTCCTGCCCTGATGGCTAGACTCTCCCGATCTCTTGCCCTCATCCATATGAAAGCGGTGATCCTGGCAGTGTAACAAAGCAACGTTAACCACATCAGAATAAGTGGCCAACGAAAGGTTCCCTAACAGATGCTGACGGATCCTCCATGTCAACCCGTCGGTGAATTTCTCAATCTTCTTCTTTTCTGTCGGTATCTCATCCGGAACGATATTCAACAGATTCGTGAATTCGGCCTCATACTCAGCAACGGTCTTACCCTCTTGCTTCAGATTCATCAGTTTTCTCCTCATTTCCGTGTGAACAGCCGACGGAAAGTACTTGCGGTCGAACCGCACCCAAAAGTCCTGAATAGTGAGAGTATCCCTCTCCTCCACGGTGGTAATAGACCCCCACCACTGCAGTGCAGATCCAACTAGCTTGAAAGTAGCTAGCACCTGCTTCTGAACGTCCGTGCACTCATACATCCTCAAGTGCCTCTGCATATCTTTCCTCCACTGGCTCGAGACTACCACATCTGAGCTACCTGCAAACTCTGGCGGATGCGCTTTCTGAAAAGCGTCACATACACGTTCCCAAGCAGACGGGAATGCATTTGCATGTACTGGCGCGGCAACCGGCGCCTGAGGTGGTGCCTGCTGAACTACGGTAATTGCGGCATTTACCGCTTGGGCTACAATAGCTGCAACCTCAGCGGCGTTCATCATGCCCTGAACTGGAGCGGGATGGGGTTCGGGCGTTGCATCCCTGGGGACTCGTCGTGCACGTCGTGGAGGCATCTGAAATAAGAATAAAGTTTATAAGTTCACTGTTTATAAACTTAAAATAGCTGAAGAACGAAGCATACACAAAAAGAGTACAACAGTCCTAAAATATAGGGCTCTATATCAAAGAAACTTAGCGGAAACATAATAGCCGTATAGATCCTAAAGGACACTAGAACCTGATGCTCTGATACCACCTTTGACACCCCGACTAATTAAATAACGGGTAGCTACTCCTTTATTAAATTAATTCAAAATGCCAAGTTGGCTCAGCTAATACCATCACTGTCGAAAACATTTTTATTATTACTAACCACCTAGTATTTAAAAAGTAAGTTGCCAAATTTTAATTAAAGTCTGATTAACATGCAACAAGTGTAATGAAGAATAATAACACCATTCACCATACCGAAGTAAATAGAATAACCATCACATAATGCAAATAAAGTCTGGAGGAAAACTCCTCACTACAAATCCACAAACTGAAATAATTAAACTGAATACTGAATCAATACATGCCAAAGTCTGAAAATTGTAATGGAAATGTAACTCTAATGGAACTGGGCAACATGCCCTAAAACTGAGGAATACTGAAGATGGAATCCAAATGATAGAAGCGTCTAAAAGCAAATCCCTGTAACTTCCACAAACAGCTACAGCTCGTCCACTGAATGAGTATCCTATGCATGGTGTCCTTGTGGCTGGGCACCTAAAATGGTTTTACAAAAAATAGATTTGAAAGCAAACGGGTCAGAGCCCGAATGTGGAGATATTTTAAAAACCTGCAAGTGCTTTAAAAACATTTAAAACATTAAATGCAAAGTACATGTTAGGACGTGCACTCACATGAAATTCTCACCTCTCGTCTAACTGTGCACTCCTAACGTAAGTACCCATCTAAAAATGACACAACCCACTAGCTAAGTAACATCATATCTAGCTAGACTGCCATAGGTTCTACCCTTATTACTCGGTTCCCATTATCATTATAACGTTCGCAATTAAGTAGGGGCTTAACGTAAATTCAAGTTCTCACGTAAAAGTAATACAACTCGTTATACATTATCCCTCTATGTTATTCCATAGTTATACACACATTACCATATGAAAGTTCCCAGTTTATTAAGCGTATATTTTCCACAACATAAATATACAATATAAGCACCCCGAGACTAAGCTGTGGTGCACACATACTCTGTTATCCATCCCGGTACATCACGTACATAAGGATCACATATTCTGAATCTCTCAGGAATAGTTCACAGATAACAACATCACAAATAATGGAGGCGAACACAGTCACATCACATGGGCCACGCACATACCTGCGCTCCCACGATCAGCAGACTTATTAACATCCCAATAAGTCCTTCTCTGACCTATGTTCATCGAGGTAACCAGTCTAAATCCGGGCAACACAAGGATTATAGGGCCCTAAGCGAACGCAAACCTCTCGTGATAGCAAGTATGGTAGGTATGTCATACACACAATTCATATACCAATACTAAGTAAGCACACATCTTAGTAATTCCGTAGTTTAATTGTAGTACTTATCGCATTCTCGTACCAACCTAATATATATACAACCTATATAATCCCGGTCCATATTTATACGCGCCATAATTTATTCTCACGTCGTAGTAGGCACTCACGTCTCGACTCAAATGTCTATTTGATTTGATCCACACTTATATAATTTACTCCTCATTATATCCCAAATGTCCCAAGTATACTAATACACCATCAAAGGAATGTTATCTCTATCCTCGAACAAGTTTATGGGACTCCTAAAATCAAAACAGGCCAAAAGGCCTAAACTGCCAGCTCGTTAGAAGTCTCGTTCGAACGAGGCTGTTCGAACGAGAGTTCGTTCGAACGAACTGGGCTATCTAACGAGATCTCGTTCGAACGAGATTATCGAATGAACATCCCTCTCGTTAGAACCCCAAACTGTCAACTCGTTAGAAGCTCGTTCGAACGAGCTCGTTCGAACGACCTGGGTAGGTCTTCTAACGAGGGACCAGATTCAAGCCCAGAAATTCTATATTCGTTTTTCACCAATTTCTACACTTCTAATCTCAACCAAAATTCGTCCCAACAATATTTATGGTCTCTAATCATCCTAAAACGTACTAGGATCATATACTAACATCTTTTAAGGAATTTACACATCCTAAACATCATTAATTCATCAAATCTCTACCCTTTTTCCCAAATTTTCAAGAACATAAACCCTAGAATTTATAATCATGAATTTACCCAATTAAATCCGTTTTAATTTCATCAAATATCTAATATCATCAGAATAATCATCTACCTACCATTCTACATGCAATTTCTCTTCAATATTTCAAGTTTTAAGTTCCAAAATACATGGGTTTTCATAATACTCCAAGAACAATTCAATCTTTATCAAATTCCTACGCATGGAAAAGCATTCTCTGAAATTAAACGAAATTTAAATCACTTGCCTTGAGTTTATCTCTGATTTTGATGTTGATTTGCTGAAGTTATCTCTCTCTCTCTGCAGAATTCCCTCTCTACAAGCTTTCCTCTCCAAAGGTGGCTATGGTGGCTAGGGTTTTTCTTTGGGAAAGTTTTGGAAACCTAATCTAATAACCTCCGTAGCTTATTGGGTCATTAAGGGTTGGTTAGTGGGTTTAGTGGGTCTATTCCCAATCAGATAAAGACTCCTAATTTTCGTCATTATTAATTCCCAAAAATACAAAATTACCAAAATTCCCTTTATATTGCCGGTATGGCCTAAAAATACCCCGGGACCCAAACTAAACCCCCGGCTAGTGTTTTCTGACTATCTCGACCCTTCCGGACGCGTTGGCTCACTCAAAATGACCATACGGTTAATAGAATTTAAATTCACTTTTATAATTAAAATAATTATATCCTGACGCGATGGTCACACGCGTCCCAATAAAATGATCAAATTGCCGTATATCAATCTCACGATAAATTTCATAATTCAATATTCATATAACATCATATATACTCAATATAGTCAAATACCAACTCACATCTCGCTAGTATTTTACCCGGATTAATTTCCAATTAATTCTCATTTAATTAATTAATCGCAAAATAAATATCGCCCAAAAATACGGGGTTTTATCTAGCATTTTTGGGTTAAAATACCTTCATGTGTGATGTTTATGATTAATTAGAAATGCTCGATTAAATGTTTTCGAACCAAAATTCTAATTATTAGTTGTTCAACACTTGGCGGGGACGCGATCCCGACTCTCATTTTATTAATTTTTGTTTAGAGCTAACTTATTATTTTTCCCTTTTCTTTTAAACCCAAATCACCTTTTACACTTTTATTCTTGAAATAATAAATCAATTAAAATCTATAAGACACTCCCTTTGGATTCTCGATATCCGACTTACCGTTGTACTTGCCTCGCAAGTGTAGTAGTAGCTTAGGTTTTTTTACATTGAGTCTCTGAATCGATAACAACGATTTGCATATTACACAACGCACGATTCACGCTTAATCAGTACCATGTTTAGAGTGAAATACAAGACTATGAACCATATTTTGCTAAAGCCCCAAAGTACAAACTTGTTTCTCACTAGAAACAATGGCAAATCACCATGTTTAGATTTCAATACAATCTTATGTATGGTATTTTTCTCTCTAGAGTATGAATGAGCAGAGTTTCAGTAGTGTTTCCATTAACTAGAATTAACTTGGAGTACAAGAGAGTGAATCGAGGGTTTATGTATAGAGCTTGGGGTGTAGTGTGCACCCCAAGCCACATGATATAGGCTTCTTATCTGAGAGCCTTTAAGAATAGGCCATCTTTCCTTTTAGAAGGTGTAAGAGAATGCAAGATTATTCTCACATATTATGCAGATCATTGATCACACTTGATGATGTTGGAAACAGTACCACCCTTCAAGGTGTTTATGAGCTCAATTCAGTGTTAACAATGGCAACATAAGGGCATATAGTAGAAAGAGGTGAGGAGAATAGGATTAACACTAGAATATAAGTGGTTCAGCCAATCAGGCCTACATCCACTGTGCAAATGTGATTAATATCACTGTATGAGGGCTCTAATGGCCATAGATACAAACTCTCAAGCTTTCTCTCTCTACTGTATATTTAGACAGAGTTTCAGCTAGGGTTGCTAATTTCGGATCCCCCTCCAAAAAGGAGAAGACAACTATATATAATACATGGGGGGTGTAATGCACCCCATGCGTGCAATGAGCGTGTGTGTGTTGATCTAGCCAATCGGATGAAGACAAGTGTCACTATCACATGTAAAGAATGATGACGAAATATTCCCTCACGTGAGGGGAATGATTCGATTATAAGTTATTGTGTACACGTGTTCCCATCAGAGCATATGCTGATAAGAACTCGGCTATCCATCAATGGTCCCAACCTCGGCCTGGAAGAGGACGAGGTGGTGACCTTGGTTCAGGTGGAGAGCCGAAGTAAGATATGTTGAGATATGACATCGTCCTGGGCCGAGGTAGAGGTGGAAAAGCTGGAACGTCGGTCGATCCCTAGTCGAGATTGATGTTGATGATGGGTGGTAACCTCTTCATCTTCCGAGCCGAGGTTGCAATCCTTGGAAGATCAGGTGGATAACCGCCCCTGGATCATGGTGACCTCTTCCAGGCCGAGGTAGCTAGCAACGTCGATCGTGGCTGACCTTGCCGAGGATGAGACTGCTAGTGATGAATCCAAGGTCCCTCTAACATCGACCATCTTCATGGCCGAGGTTGATGTCTCTGAGCCGAGGGGGTACATTCAGGGCATATCAACACTAGTGGAGGTTGAAAAAGACCAAAATTCCCTTCCTGGAGCCCTTTCATACTTTCAAGTAGAAAATGGCCAACCCTATTATGGCCAAGGGTGAATGAATGGGTGACATTTATACTCTTTAATGCATGTGGACACTATTAGGATCATCACTGTGTCGAGGCAAGGATGCATTAGTTATGGAGAACACAGTCAAAGAATGGGCTTACAACTCTTGCAAGGTGGGTTTCTTGCATTTAAGTAACAGTGATGATATGGATTGTGTAACACTCTGCCTAATTAAATACCGGGTGATCAGTCCTTTATTAAATTAAAAATCAAGGTGGACGGTTGGTTCATTCTTAGCATCACCATCGCAAATCAAATTTCCAATTTGACACCCTAAATAATTAAGCTAAGTGTCAAAATAATTTAGAACCTTATTTCCATTTTATTAAGTCCAATTATGAAAACCTTTTTAATAACCAACAGTTTAAGATTTCATAAATACTAAGGATGGATAATAGCACACAATAATTTAAATCATCTAAATAAACCTGATAAGTTTAAAATTATAAATGAAACCATCCTTATAGTAGTTAAAACCCAAAGGGTACCAAATGCTAAAAATAAAAGAACATTAATCTCTCACAAATTCAACTGAATAGGGAAATGGGCGACACATCACCTAACTAATCAGAACTAAAAATAAGAGTAGAGTCAACAACGAGGTCGTCTAAGCAATGGCCTGCAACTCCCACATAAGCTACAGCGCGTCCGTTCCAAGGAATCTAAGCAAGACGCCTCTGTTGCTGGGCACCTGTAATATATACATATATATATACAAAGAGAAAAGAAATAACAGGAAACGGGTCAGAGCCCGAGTGTAAAACAGCTTAAAAATAGTTTAGAAAGTATTTAAAATGCTTACCGGCTAATGAAACAACCATGTTAGTATGCAACACTCTCTTGAGAAATTCGTACCTCTCATCTAGTGTGTACGCCTAACGAACTATTACTCTCAAAGTTTACTTTGACTTGACTGTCCCATAAGGTTACATCCGATAATTACTATAGTTAAGATAACTAATTTTTCAAAATTTAGCTCTCTCATATATCTTATGTTATTGAGATTCACCGAGTGATGTCACAAAATTCCCAAACATTTTTAATGAAGTTGGAGCATTTATTCATTACTTAGCTACTTTTACGCACAGTAGAAAGTTTCCATATATATATATATATATATATATATATATATATATATATATATATATATATATATATATATATATATTATCGGTACCCCACATAAAAATCCATGGTGCTGGCATACTCTGCTATCAAATCTCCGTATCACTCGTACTAAGGGAAATACTATTTTGGAATCACTCTCGAACTGTATTGACACAAAACACATACAAATGGAGGCGAAGTATAGTTCCAAGTCACTAAGAGGTCAGGACATACCCTCACGTCTCTTAGGACGACCATCTGACTATCACTCAAATAGCCTATATCAAGGATTGTATCTTCTAGGGTCCAAGTCGTTATCCCCCATAAAGGCCCAATCGAGATAAGACTATCCCGGTGTGGAAACCTCCGTGATAGCAAGTAGCTCAGGTATGATTTTTGTACAAATATATAATATGCACAATCACACAGTTTTATATGTATAAATATTCACATTTCTAAATTAGGTGCGCCCACGACCCATAATTATAATTATCCATTCTTAGCACATTTTACTCGATTATTTTGCATAACAGACTCATCACTTTTATTCTCTTATATAAGTTTCTATAGACTTACTTCTCATCTCTCGAAGTATTCTCTCACCATAAGTATAAATTCAGTAGTCACTCTCACTTACCTTCTGGTCTAACTCCCTTACGGTCTCGATCTTTTATTAAACGCACGCATGATTTCTTCTAAATATGAATAACCCCTCGTTAACTCTTAATCTCATCCTACATTAAATTTCACTCAACGGGATCTACTTAGACCCTACTGGTCCTCTCTATATCCCATTATGTTTAAACAATAGAAATTAAGGGTTTCTACGCATTTTATCCGATTAAACCAACAGAAGAAAAATATGCAGTTTTCCAGGAGAGGTCGATCGATCGATGTAAGGGAGTCGATCGATCGATGTTCTTGATCGATCGATCGATCAAGCAGTTTTAACGAAACCTGCTCTTTTCCAGTTACGGGTTTACCTCTACAGCCTCAACCAAATCTCCATTAACGATTTCCAAACTCCCAATTAATAATACTACAAGTACCATATACCTAACTACATGATTTTCTACGTAAAACATGTCCGAATTCATCAAGTATCATGATTTAATGGGGTAAAATTCACATAAACTACAAGAACCCTAATTTTCTCTTAGTTTACATTCTTTCAACTCTTTCCCATATTTCTTGCTTCTAAACCCATACAAATTCGTGTCTTATCCTCTACATGTGATTTAGATGTCCAGAATACGTCTACTTCATCTACAACATATGATTTGAAATCTCCAAAAAAAATATAATTTCTTCCATCAAACATGTTCTAAACAACCCCAGACTAACATGATTGAAACATTAACTAAAATAAAGCAAGATAGATACTTGCTTGGAAATTGAGTTTCTCGTTTGTTGCCGAAAGAGGTATGGTTGAGTTCCTCGTCGCGCGATCTACGCTTTGGTGGTGGTGGCAGTGTAAACGGTTGAGTCTTTGTCCTTGAGTTGCTTGAAAATACCTCCAAATCCTTCTCTAATGGATGATCTTTGATTTTTTTTTGTTAACCCTAGAAGACAATTCCTAAAGGCTGATATATCCTCAGGAAATTCCTGGGTTTAATTACCTAAAAATGTCAAATGTCTATAATACCCTCCCGGGATGTCAGTTAGGCCTAAAAATGCCGCGAGACCCAAACTAAACCCCCGGGTACATTATTTTGACTATCTCTACCCTTCCAAACATATTAGCGCAGTCGAAATGACCATACGAGCGACTTATAATTTATTCACTTTTAATAATAATAATAAATTAGTCCTGACACGATACAGGCGCGTCCCGACTTAAATTTCCATAATTGCCATTTTATTCACTTGTGACAATTTTTATAAAACCAATATTATATATTACTTTACTCATTTATTAATATTCAACAAATTATCAATAATTACTAACTCTCATCATGCTAGTAAATATTTATATAAATTTCCGGATTAATATTAAATTAATATCTCAATTTAATTTTAATAAAACCCCAAATTTAAAAGTCATAAAAATATGGGGTATTACATACTTCCCCCCTAATAATGGAATTTCGTCCCGAAATTCTGAAAAATAAGGGATACCTGGTAAGAATAACTTTGGGTATCTCTCGCGAATATCTGCCTCGCGCTCCCAAGTGGTTTCCTCTACATTATGATGCTCCCACTGGACCCGCACAAGTGGGGCTACCTTCGACCTAAATTTCCTCTCGCTATGGTCTAGGATAGCCACTGGTATCTCCTTGTAAGAGCTATAGGGCTACAAATAATTATCCTATATCGCGATGTGAGTATGGGCCATGTCATCCTGAAGATATCATCTCAACGATGGGATGTGGAACACATCGTGAATGCGGTGAAAATGATCTGGCAACCCCAATCTGTATACCACCGACCCAATCCTCTCGATAATGGGAAATTGTCCCACGTACCTCGGAGCCAACTTCCCTTTCTTTCCAAACCTCATTACTCCTCTCATAAGAGATACACGAGTAATACTTGGTCCCCGACGCTAAACTCTCAAAAGAACCGCTTCGCATCAGCGTAGCTCTTCTGTCGGTCCTATGCTACCCGAATGTGATTCCTGATGAGCTCAATCCTAGCTGAAGTTTACTGAATCACCTCAAGTTCGAGCAATTTGTTATCCCCACCTCTAGCTAACAAGCGGGAGAATGACAAGGCCTTCCATATAATGCCTCAAACGGAGCCATGCCGATCGTGAACTGATAGGAGTTATTATAAGAAAACTCCACCAGTTGAAGATACGGATCCCATCCTCCTCCAAAATCAAGGACACACATGCGTAGCATATCCTCCAACATTTGATTGGTATGCTCTATTTTTCCATCCGTTTGTGGGTGATAAGCTAAACTCAATCTCAACTATGTACCCATGGCCTCCTGAAAGCTCTCCCAGAAGCGCGACACAAAAATTTTGTCTTTATCAGACACAATATCCAGGGGCACCCCATGTATCCTAACAACCTCGGCAATGAATAACTGTGCATATTGGCCTGTGGTATAGTCTGTCCATACTGGCAGAAAATGAGCCACCTTGGTCAACCGATCCACTATAACCCATATGGAGTCGTGATCCTGCTGTGATGTAGACAGCCCAATAATGAAGTCCATGGAAATATTCTCCCACTTACACGTAGGTATCTCCAGCGGCTTACCTTTACCATCTGGCAAGTAGAACACTTGGACACGAACTCGAAAATGTCCTTCATCCCACTCCACCAGTAATACCGCTTCATATCCTGGTACATCTTATCCCCTCCGGGATGTATCGCAAATTTGGATCTGTGAGACTGTATCATCACCGCATGATGTAAGTCTCCTCCTTCTTGGACCACCAATCTCCCACTAAACCTCAAACCTCCATCAGAACTTACTGAATAGGACTCGGCACCCTCAGCTAAAAGTCGTACAATCTGTTCCTGACAAAATGAATCCACCGACTGTGCGTGTATCACACTCGTAACAATCTCTGGTGTGACTGTCATGACAGATACAAAGGAACGGGCTACCACGTCCTAGTGACCTAACTCTTCCCACTTCTCTTTCCAAATTTCCACTACATTGCCCACCGGTCTACGGCTTAATGAATCAGCAACCACGTTAGCCTTTACTGGATGCTACTGTATCTCGAACTGGTAGTCTTTCACAAATTCCAACCATCTGTGATGACGCATATTTAGCTCTCACAGAGTGAACAAGTATTGAAGTGACTTGTGGTCTATAAACAAGAAAAATTTCTCCCCCAACAAGTAATGTCTCCAAATCCTCAATGAAAAAATGACCACTGCTAGCTCTAGGTCGTGGGTGGGGTAATTCCTTTCCTGAGGCTTTAGCTTGCGGGAGGCAAAAGCTATAGCCTTATCCTCCTACTGCAGTACTCCCCCGAGTTCCCGTAAAGAGGCGTCAGTGTACACCAGATACTATACTGCCGTCTTGGGCAAAGAAATAATTGGCGCCGAAGTCAACTTATCTTTCAGCTCATCAAAAGCTAATTGATAAGCATCATCCCAAACATACGAAATTCCCTTGAGAGTCAGGTTCATCAACGGACCCGCTATCTTCGGATGAATCTCCTATAGTACCCGACTAACCCTAAGAAACTATGCACTTACATCGGTGTCATGGGCTGTCCCCACTCCCTCACCACCGACACTTTTCTCGGGTCAATTGATATTTCCAATTCTGACACAACATGCCCCCAAAACTGTACCTCCCGTAACCAGAATCCACACTTCTCATAATTAGCATACAACTGATGCTCTCGTAGAGTCTAAAGAACCTGCCTCAAGTGCTCGGCATGCTCCTCCTCAGTGTGTGAATATATCAGGATGTCATCTATGAAAACGATGACAAACTGATTCAAGAACTCTCTGAACACTCGGTTCATCAAGACCATGAATACGGATGGAGCAGTTGTCAGCCCAAATGGCATGACTCTGAACTCATATGACCTATATCTTTTCAAGAAAGCAGTCTTCGACACATCTTGCTCCCTAATTCATAGCTGATGGTATCTCGATCTCAAATCTATCTTTGAAAAGAAGGTTGTTCCCCTCAGCTGGTCGAACAGGTCATCGATTCGAGGCAATGAATATTTGTTCCATATCTTGACCTTGTTCAACTCTCGATAATCCATGAATAACCTCAGTGAACCATCTCTCTTCTTCACGAACGACACTGGAGCACCCAAAGGTGAGGTGCTCCTACAAATGAAGCCCTGACCTAACAGCTGCTCTATCTGATCCCGTAACTCCCTCATTTCCACTAAAGCCATACGGTATGGTGCACGTGCTATCGGTCGAGTACCCGGCATCAAGTCTATGATGAAATCTATCTCTTGACGGGGGGGGGTAGACCCGGTATCTCCTGAAATACATCGGAATACTCACAAATGACTGGGATCGAATATAAGGGAATCACAACCTCCTTAAAGGTATCCTGCTCTATGTAGTACAAATGGGTTTGAAGAGCCTCCCTCTAGGCGAGGCATCTCCACCAAAAACATCTCCTGCCCCGGAATGGAAAAGGTGATACTCCCACCGAAATAATTTATCATGGCTCTATATGCAACGAGCCAATCCATGCCAATAATAACATCGTGCTCATGCATCTCTAAGACTAGCATGTCTACTTGTAAAATCAAGCTACAAATCTCTACTCCCACATCCTAGCATATAAAGAAAATCAAAGACCCATCCCTCAGTGGTGAGTTTACGCATGTCATAGTGCTCTCTGCTGTGTCTAATAACCCTAACGCCTTTTCAAAATGAGTAGCTATAAAATAGTGCGACGCCCCAGTATTAAATAAAACTTGACCCATAGTGCCATGGATAGGAAACGTACCCTCAATCGCGGGTGGTGCCTGAGGTGCTGCTGCATAGTGGACATTATAGACACTTCTGTACTGTAATTGCCCCTACTGAACTAGAGCTGCTAGGATGGCGGGTAAGGCTGGCACCTCAGCTGGCACTGGGAGGGCGGCTAGAAATAGTGGCCTCTACGGCTCGTTACGGGCACCTTGCTGCTGTGGGACCCTATCTCCCTTTGGACAATACTGGCGCCTATGGCCATTCTTGCCACATCCGAAACACCTGCCCCTGAGGTTACCTCCTCTCTGCCCTTCCTGACCACGGCCCTGTTGGCCGTTACCACCCCGCCACTGGCCCTATTGGCCCTGATGGAAACGATGTTCACCCTGGTGGCCCTACTGATGTCCCTACTGCTGACGGTGGTGGCCCTGTTGGCCATGCTAATTAGACTTGCCCTGCTGACCCTGCCTGAATACCCAAAATCCTTGTCTGCAGTCACCTGATCAAAAACTCTTGGCAGGGTCCTCCTGATGAGAATGCTCATTGTGACGGGTCTGCCCCTGGGCTGCTGGTCCCCCACCAGTACTACTGCCCCCTGTCCTGCCCTGCTGGCTGGACTCCCCTGCTCATTTTCTGCCCTGCAGATGGAAGCGATGATTCAAACAGTGTAATAATGTAGCTTTGAGTACATCAGTTGGTACTCAATGATAGATTGCCTATGAGGTGCTAATGGATCCTCCAGGACAATCCATCTACAAACAACAGTATCTTCTTCCCCTCTGTGGGTCCCTCATCTGGCACTATAGTGAGAAGTCTAGTGAACTCCTCCTTGTACTCAGTAATAGTCATACTCTCCTGCTTCAGATTCAGTAACTTTCGCCTCATCTCAGTCTGTACGGCGGATGGGAAGTAATTGCATTCAAACCACGCCCAGAACGACTGAATTGTGATACTGTCCCTCTCCTCCAAGGTGGTAGTGGACTCCCGCCACTGCAAAGCAGCCCCCACTAGCTTAAAGGAAGACAAAAACTGTCTCTGCACGTCAGTGCACTCATACATGTGCAGATGCCTCTGGATATCTTTCTTCCATTGGCAAGTGACTACTATGTCTGAACTTCCCGAGAACTGTGAGGGATGCACCTTCTGAAAGGCATCCCTAACCCGCTCCCATGCAGATGGAAGTTGTGCTGGTAAAGGCACCACTGCCTGAGTCTGGGGTGAAGCCTGTTGTACTACTGCTAATGTGACATTCACCGCCTGAGCAATAATAGCGGCTACCTCAGTTGCGTTCATCATTCCTTGAGCTGGAGCTGATGGCTACTCGGCTTGGGCATTCCTGTCTCAGGGTGCACATCTCGGAGGCATCTGAAACGAGAAGGAAGTTTATTAGTCTACATTTATTATCAAATCTCGAATAACTGAAGATGTAAGCGTAAATAAAAGAATACAACAGTCCTAAAAATAGGGCTCTATATCAAGGTAGCTAAGCTGGAAGCGAAATAAGCCGTACAGATCCTAAAGGACACTAGAATCGGATGCTCTGATACAACCTGTGACACCCCGCCTAATTAAATACTAGGTGATCAGTCCTTTATTAAATTAAAAATCAAGGTGGACGATTGGATCATTCTTAGCATCACTGTCGCAAATCAAATTTCCAATTTAACACCCTAAATAATTAAGCTAAGTGTCAAAATAATTTAAAACCTTATTTCCATTTTATTAAGTCCAATTATGAAAACCTTTTTAATAACCAACAGTTTAAGATTTCATAAATACTAAGGATGGATAGTATCACACAAGAATTTAAATCATCTAAATAAACCAAAACAGTTTCAAACTATAAATGAAACCATCCTGACAATAGTTAAAACCCAAAGGGTACCAAATGCTAAAAATAAAAGAACATTAATCACTGACAAATTCAACTGAATAGGGAAATGGGTGACACATGCCCTAACTAATCAGAACTAAAAATAAGAGTAGAGTCAACAACGAGGTCGTCTAAGTAATGACCTGCAACTCCCACATAAGCTGCAGCGTGTCCGTTACAAGGAATCTAAGCATGACGCCCCTGTGGCTGGGCACCTGTAATATATACATATATATACAAGAGAAAAGAAATAACAATAAACGGGTCAGAGCCCAAGTGTAAAACAGTTCAAAAATAGTTTAGCAAGTATTTAAAATGCTTACTGGCTAATGAAACAACCATGTTAGTATGCGACACTCTCTTGAAAAATTCTCACCTCTCATCTAGTGTGCACGCCTAACGAACCATTACTCTCAAAGTTTACTTTTACTTGACTGTCCCATAAGGTTACATCCGATAATTACTATAGTTAAGATAACTAATTTATGAAAATTTAGTTCTCTCATATATCTTATGTTATTTAGAGTCACCCAGTGACGTCACAAAATTCCCAAACACTTATAATAAAGTTGGATTATTTATTCATTCCTTAACTACTTTTATGCACAATAGAAAGTTCCCATACTTAAGCATATATGTATATATTATCAGCACCCCACATAAAAATCCATGGTGCTAGCATACTCTGCTATCAAATCCCCGTATCACTCGTACTAAGGGAAATACTAGTTCGGAATCACTCTCGAACTGTATTAACACAAAACACATACAAATGGAGGCGAAGTATAGTTCCAAGCCACTAAGAGGTCAGCACATACCCTCACGTCTCTTAGGACCATCTGACTATCACTCAAATAGCCTGTATCAAGGATACTATCTTTTAGGATACAAGTCATTATCCCCCATAAAGGCCCAATTGAGATAAGACTATCCCGGCACAGAAACCCCCGTGATAGGAAGTAGCTCGGGTATGATTTTTATACAAATATATAATATGCACAATCACACAGTTTCATATGTATAAATATTCACATTTCTAAATTAGGTGTGCCCACGACCCATAATTATAATTATCCGTTCTTAGCACATTTTACTCGATTATTTCGCATAACGAACTCATCACTTTTATTCTCTTATATGAGTTACTCCAGACTTACTTCTCATGTCTCGAAGTATTCTCTCACCCTAAGTATAAATTCAGTAGGCACTCTCACTTACCTTCTGGTCTCACTCCCTTACGGTCTCGATCTTTTATTAAACGCAAGCATTATTTCTTCTACATATGAACGTTAACCCATAATCTCATCCGACATTAAATTTCACTCAACGGGATCTACCTAGACCCTACTGGTCCTATCTATATCCCGTTATGTTCTAACAATAGAAATTAAGGGTTTCTACACATTTTAACCACATTAAACCAAGAGAAGAAAAATATGCAGTTTTTCAGGAGGGGTCGATCGATCGATGTTCCTTATCATCAAGTAGTTATGATGAAACCGGCTCTTTTCTAGTTACGGGTTTACCTCTACAACCTCAACCAAATCTCCATTAACGATTCCCAAAATCCCAATTAATAATACTACAAGTACCATATACCTAACTACATGATTTTTTTACGTAAAACATGTCCGAATTCATCAAGTATCATGATTTAATGGGGTAAAATTCACAAAAACTACAAGAAGACTAATTTTCTTTTAGTTTCCATTCTTTCAATTCTTTCCTAGATTTCTTGCTTCTAAACCCATACAAATTCATGGATTATCCTCTACATGTGATTTAGATGCCCAGAATATGTCTACTTCCCCTACAACATATGATTTGAAATCTCCAAAAAAATATAATTTCTTCCATGAAACATGTTCTAAACAACCCTAGACTAACATGATTGAAACATTAACTAAAATAAAGCAAGATAGATACTTGCTTGGAAATTGAGTTTCTCATTTGTTGTCGAAAGAGGTATGGTTGAGTTCCTCGTCGCGCGATCTACACTTTGGTGGTGGTGGCAGTGTAAACGGTTGAGTCTTTGTCCTTGAGTTGCTTGAAAAGACCTCCAAATCCTTCTCTAATGGACGATCTTTGATTTTGTTTTTGTTAACCCTAGAAGACAATTCCTAAAGGCTGATATATCCTTAGGAAATTCCTGGGTTTAATTACTCAAAAATGTCAAATGTCTATAATACCCTCCCGGGATGTCAATTAGGCATAAAAATGCCCCGAGACCCAAACTAAACCCCAGGGTACATTATTTTGATTATCTTGACCCTTCCGGACACATTGGCACACTCGAAATGACCATACGGGTGATTTATAATTTATTCACTTTTAATAATAATAATTTAGTCCTGACACGACACAGGCGCGCCCCGACTTAAATTTCCATAATTGCCATTTTATTCACTTGTGACAATTTTTATAAAACCAATATTATATATTACTTTACTCATTTAGTAATATTCGACAAATTCCCAATAATTACTAACTCTCGTCACGCTAGTAAATATTTAAATAAATTTTTGGATTAATATTAAATTAATATCTCAATTTAAATATAATAAAACCCCAAATTTAAAAGTCATAAAAATACGGGGTATTACAGATTGGTGGTAGGGATTGGAAACAAGGTGGGGGTAAAATGCTTCTCCTTGTTCGTAGAATTAGACATAAAGGGAATGCAAGAAAATAAAGTGTTGAATCAATTACTATGGAATAAACGATTTGGAGGGGAGTGGCTAAATTAGAAAATATGTCCTTACTGTGGTTAGGAAATTTTGGAGTGGTTGGATAGGTGTTGTTTGAATTCCTACGAGTGATTTTAGGAATATTGATCATGATGTCAGACTGTAAAGTTGTGGAAATGTTTGATCTTTTACGAGGCGCTTTTTTAAATTTTCACCTTTTTTAGTATGGAGGAGTGTTTAGGAGTTAGTGGGGGAAAATGGATGTGCGATCTCTCGTGGTGCGTTGCTAGTAATTTCAATGTGGTTAGGTTCCATTATGAAAGAGTGAGTGTTTGAGGTTTTTTCGAGAGTATGCCAAAGTACTCTAATATTATGCTTGAGGATGGTTTGTTCACTTGGTTGAGTTACAAATAGCCCCTCTTTTAACCACAAAACTCTTAATTAACAATAGTTTACTTGATGGTCAACAACAATTTTAGTATCATGGTTTGTTGAAGAGTGTTCTTGCATATTAAGAACTAACTTAACTTAGCAATCCTTGTTCGGCACTAGTACATTAAATCAAACGTCTTGATAATCCCCAGATACATAAGTTCAGCAAATTAGAAGTCATAATTTAGGAGCTTATGCCCATTAGGGGGTTAACTATATAATTATTTCCCTTATGTTTTTCCATTTCTTTTGTTAGTAATGGTATTATGTCATTAGAACAAGCCTAACTAATAAAACGTACTCACTATGATTATGTAATTCATTACCGGTACTTTTGAGAATGAGAATATGAGAGATATCGTATATCAATTTATCAGAGAGAGAGAGAGAGAGAGATACAGAGAAAGGGAGAGGTCTCGTATGTCTATAATACCTGCCTTCTTTAAGACAAGAGTAATATTTGAAGCATTAAAGCTCCTCTCGTATTATAAGTTATCATAAAACTCCTGAAATATTACCGTCTTGTACTCCTGACTATCAACCATGGTTCAAAGTCTCGGTATCGCTACCGTAATCCAAGACTCAATTTTCAACTCGTTCACAGTATCGGTCGTGGCATCGAGTGACATGCAAAGATACGCTATTTAGAGGGTGCAAAAAGTTTCAAAAAAAGATAAGATTGACGATATGGACCAATGAGATACATTCAAATCCATCATTTAATATGAATTGCATTGTATAATTGATTATACTGAAGCGCGATGGACTTGTCAGATTCAATATTCCATAATAAACAAATATTAATATTGAAAAACAATGACAGTTCTATATTTCCATCCAATATATAGTTTAGGGTGAATTCTACAAAATAACACGCATTTATGCAAGCATTTTCAATGATAACAACCATTTTCAACATTGTTTTGTACAAAATAATGTCTTCTTTGTACTAAAGGGTGTTTATTGTTATTGGAATAAAAAAATATGTATGAAAGATTTTAACTTGGAAAGAAACAGAAAGCAAAAGGATAAATAAGGTCCCGGGGTCGGTTGGCATTAGACTCCAAACCGTACCTCTCACTCATCCAAACAAAAGGCAGAACAAATGTTGTGGCTTAAAATGGAAGAAGGTTTACTTTGGTTGAGGAAGAAGGATGGAGAGAGTTGGGGTTTTATAATATCAAGCAAATAAGGATTTTTATAGGTGATAATGAACCTAAATAATGGTTTGTGAGTTCTAAAGGCTAGAAATCAGCTGAGAAAGGTGAGATTCTCTTTATAATTTTGCCTTTTTTCAATCATTCTTTCTTTCATTCATTATTTTTTGCTCGTGACTTCATCTGAGAAATTTATGTGGTAAAAAAATTCATCTCATTAAGATATCTCCTCATGCATCGATATATCACTGAGTTTTACCTAAAGCGCCAATATATCAGTGAGATGCTTCGATTCGGTGAGATTTACACTTTTTTGACTTGCGTATTATAATCGGTGCACCAACAAGCGATTCCAATTCAACTTGGATGATTCCGAGCTGACTCAAGCGCTACCTCAAACCATATATCAACACAATACCTAGAAAAATGCCATAGAGGATCCGTCTCAGTCCCGGGCTTTGCCTCCTCAGAGAAAGGTCTTTGAGCCATATCAGACCCCACTAAAATAACACCAAAAATTACATCATGCAAGGAGGGCTATTTCCCCACTTGCCTTTCTTTATATCCTTCTCATCCCATATACACTCTCCTAACAAAGATAATGGAACTGATATGGTGGTTGTACCATATCAGTTTTATCACCAAACACTTCCTACTCACCTTCCTTTTTATTCTCCTTCCTCTTAAGTCACTTGTGAGTTAAAGCTCATTTAATTCCCTGGTATCCTCCATCACCCTAACATACAGACCCCAATGTTGCAAAAAATTTCATTACTCCATCTCTTGCAAACTTTTTCCAAAGGTTATTTTGTCCAATACAAACACTAGATTGCACTCAATTGTTTAATTTTTACACCACTCCTTGACACTATCTACAAAACCTTCCTCCTGCACATCAACATGTTTTCAAATCTAAAATGGGTCCTACCTCTCATCAGCTTCACAGACTTCTTAAATAGCTGGAAATAACTCTTCCTAATTATCGTACACTAAGAATTGTTCAAATCTAGAAAGGGTGGTAGAATAGATGTAGGATAAAAGGTATAAGAGAAGGGATAGGGTTTGAGTCTTAATTAGTTATGAAAATCAGGATGTAGGTTGTTACACATATTAGGATGGGAGATCTCAGGGGTTGCTCATTAACCTTATCACTCCAGACTAATTCTTTATTACAATTTAAAATCTTGATATTCTAATATCATCCTAACCATCAAAGGAAGAAAAATAGGAAATACCATACCCGATCTTCACATCACAGATGTATTCAAGTTAGAATAGTATAGAGGGAACTTACTCTGCATGTTACGATAACAAAACTGGTGGAGGGTTGTGGCCTTAGGGGGTTCCAGGGATGATTCTCATCAATTGTGTTGCTAAAAATTATGGGAAAGGGATCAAGTTATAAGGCTTATGCAAAGGGTATGCTTGAGGCTTTATTTATATATTTATGTTAATAAATGATCAGATTATAAGTCTTATAAAAAGGGTATATTCGAGGGTTTATTTATATATTTATATTCATAAAAAGAATCAAGTAGTCAATGAGGAATGACCCTTCAAATTTGCTTTAGGTTGGAGAGAGAAGCTCCTTTAAGGCCTCTCATGCTAGGGAAGATGCAGAGAGAGTGACGCACCCTAAAACATTCTAGCATATTCTTTCTATTCAAGTCACTTAAATGATAACAAAGAAACAACGAATACAAAGAGTTTCTCACTCTAGAACAAAATCATTCAAATACAGGAAAAATAAGGCCTCTGTTTTTTTTTTTGTGCGGGGAGATTGATTGCGATGTATGCGGGGAAATGGGCACATGTTTATTCAATCTGAAAATGAATATACTGTTAGTTTTAATTTTCATTTGCATTTTATTGTTGAAATAAAAGTATTTTCCTATATAGATTATTCGCAATTTAGGGTATTTTACTACATTAGTCATCCTAAGTAGCTAAGCCTATTGATACCTCATGTAACCTCTCATTTTGAAATAACTAATTATTAAGAATATATGATAGTAAGTGAGAGTTATCTTTGTTATTTCCTCTTTAGGCACATTTATGTTAACTTTTCACTGTCTACATGATGAATTAATGTTCTCTTTTGTTGGTGTTCATATTAATTAGTGTGCATGGACAAGGTTGGAGTTATTGCATCAACTTGTAACAACTGATCATCCTGGACGTATAAGTATTCCAAATATAGATTGAAACCCCCCAAATAGATCAAATCTATGATGATAAATTTCTACACCAACTGAATACAACCCTATAACCACGAAGGAGTTGCTACACCGAGGAGTGGGTCTTAGGATTTCATCAAACACTCAATAACCACAAATATTCACCTATGAATCCCATCACTCGTTGTCACTAAACAAAAATTCTGAAGAAGTCTGAAGATGGGGGAGTAAAGGGTGAAGGTTTGGATAAAGAAGATAGTGAATTCAATCATCATAAGCCCTTCGTCATTTTCCTTGGTCCTAAAAAAGTCTTCATTTAAAACTGTGAGGTAACAACAATAAAAGTGGGCATGGTCTATAATCCTCGCCGATTTGATTAAATAGAATGTTCATTATTGTCGACATGAAAGGTCAGGGATGAAAATATCAAAGTTTAGTGCAAAGGGGACGTCAAGCTATCGAACGGGGTCGTCTGAGCCGAGATTAAGGGGAGGCAAGCGTTGGAGTTCTCCTATGGAAGGAATGAATAATTAATTAATTTTTGTAAGGCATGTTCTGGGAACGTTGTCTTTTAGGAAAAATTTCTCCCAAACCGGTTGAGAATGAATCGCAAGTACACTATGGGTTTATTTGAATCTGACTTCAGGATACAATGCAGTGTATGAATAGTTGTTTGATTCATACTATGTATTATTTGATCAAATCGAGAAGACTATGAATTTGTAATATGATAATGCAAAAATATAGAGGACGGAGAGGGGAGAAATTAACAATTTTTGATGTCCAAAACAGAGGCCTGAAACTCCTTTTATAGCAAATTATATGACTTCCTTCAACAGTCACATCTCTTCATGTAAGGACTCAGCAGCCACTGGATCGTCCTATTTGGAATAGCTTCAATCTAACAGTTCAGATTAGGCATCCTATCGTACGCGAATGGACACCCCCTACACGAAACTCTATGAGTTCATCTAACGGCTCAAATCAAGTCATTTCAGAATTTAAACCTCTTGATCAGATAGTTTAATCATAGACGTTGATCTGTTTTACTTTGCTCCCACGCTCCAAGTGATGATGCGCACATGCCAACTGCGCGTCAAAGCGCGCAATGCTCCCTAAGTCGCCCAATCACCCTTCCACGCGCCACGTGTTGCATGTCGTGATTGGTGGTGCTTAAGCACCACCGCAATGCATAGGATCATAGCCTCTTGTTTGAATTTTCAACTAAAAATCCTAGTTATCCTTTCGTTTATACACCACTTCTTTTTGTGGTAATCTTCCAATGCGGGACAATGTGGGACTTTCACACCTATTTGCTCATTTTCTTCCTTCTAAAATAAAACTCAAACTAAGTTTAAAATAAAACACCAATTTACATAATAAAATTAACAACTAAATATTATAATATATTATATTAATGTTAAATTTTATTCAATATTCCCCCACCAATTTCAATATACACAAGAAAGGATACAAAGGATCGATTACAAAATAATAATAGAAAACTTTTGGCACTATTATTGAAATCTAGTACATAAATGAGAAGTGTCTTCCGGACTTGAACTTTGATATAGTGTAAACAATTCAAAAGCTCCATCAAGGTGCTGTGGTGAATGTATCTTGAACCAAGGACCCATTGAGACGAGCTGGAATGATCACAGATACCGATTTATGAGTTTTAGAAGTGTTCTTCTAACATGCACACTTATGGCTCTGTGCTAATCCTGATTTCACGGGTGCTTTAGGATCAATCTTGATTCCATAGAAGGCGTCCACACTTTTGACACTCATATAGTTAAATAAACTTTAGTGATTCTGCGATTCACCCTTATATGATTTATTACGAAGTATCATTCATCCTCTAACATGTAGAAAAACCAACAGTAGGCACATATGAATGGAACTTTTGTATAAAATTCCTAGTGTTCCATAACTATAATTTAAATTGTATGTACCACATCGAACTCTATCTATATTTTCAAGATATGGGTTGGGTTCCCATTAATTATAGTTGTGCTATTTAATAGACCTTAGTCCCATTCCTTTTGAGGTAATATATGCCATATCCCTAAACAATACCTTTAGTTAGAGGATCTATTAAAATCTTGTTTGTTTTAACATAGTCGACTGTAATTACTCCTTCCTTGAGTAGTTTTCTTATAATTTGATGTCTTAGACTAATGTGTCTAGATTTTCCATTGTAAGTTTTGTTCGAAAATTTATAAATTGTGGCGTGGTTATTACAACTTATCATAACAGAAGGAGATGGATTTTTCCATAAAGGAATATCATATAACACATTTTTAAGCCTTTCTGCTTCTTTACACGCATCTACTAGGGCTAAAAATTCAGATTGCATTATTGAATCTGACACACATGTTTGTTTCTTAGATCCCCAAGAGATAGTTGTTCCTCCTAGAGTAAAAATCCAACCAATAGTTGACTTGGATTTTGATTCAATATTATTTCAACTTGAATCACTAGATCCTTCTAAAATATATGGATATCCTACATAATGTAAGCCATAATCCAAATTCCTCTTCAGGTATCTAAGCACCCTAGAAATTGCATTCCAGTGCTCTTGTCCTGGATTACTTGTATATCTACATAAGACACCTACTGCATAAGCAATGTCTGGTCTAGTGCAATGCATAGAATACATTAGGCTTCCAATAATACTAGCATATTTAAGTTGGTCCATAACACACCCAGTATTTTTCATTAATTTGATACTAGGATACACTAGTGTAGCAATTGGCTTAAGTTCAAAATGATTATATCTTTTAAGAACTTTCTCTATATAATGAGATTGACATAATGCTAAAGAATTATTCTTTCTCACAATTTTGATCCTAAAATGACATCAGCCAGTTTACATACTTTCTTTTCTTGGCCATGTAAAACAAAACCTTCAGGTTGTTCCATATAAATCTCTTCTTCTAAACCCCATGTAGAAAAGCAACTTTGACATCCATTTGATGAATTACTAAATTATGAATAAAAGCAAGAGATATTAATATCCTAATGGAAGTGATTCGAGCAACGGGAGCATATGTATCAAATTAATCAATTCCATTTTTTTGCTTATAGCCTTTAAGAACTAATCTCGCCTTAAATTTATTTATAGAACCGTCTGTATTTAATTTCCTTTTAAATATCCATTTACACCCAATAGGTTTAACTCCGGGGGGAAGATCAGAAAGAACCCAAGTTTCATTTGACAAAATTGAGTCAATTTCATCATTGATTGCTTCTTTCCAAAAAATAGCATCCCTAGTTGTTACCGCTTCATGAAATGTTTTCGGTTCAACTTCTATATTAAGAACAAATTTTGTTTTATTCTTATCTTCATTTAAATCCCTTTCAACCAAATAGATAAAAAAGTTGGGCTCATATGTTTTTTCTGTTCTTTGTCTTTTACTCCTTCGTGGTTCAATGTCATTCATTATTTCCGAGGAAGATATAGGTTATGAAATTTCTTCTAAAGGAGAGGAGTCAACAGTCGGATTATTATTTTCTAAACCTTGATTCAAAGTACTAAACTTTATTAGATGTTCAAAGAATTGCACATCTACCAACTCAATGATTTCTTGAGTTTCAAGATTTAAAAATATATAAGTCGTACTGTTACTAAAGTATCCAATAAAAACACATTTGTAAGTCCGATTTCCTAGTTTAGGTCTTTTAGGTTTGGGTTTTCTTACATAAGCAAGACATCCCCAAACTTTAAGACATCTAAGATTAGGCTGACGATTAAATCATAATTCGTACGGTGTAACATCCTTATTTTTCAATGGAACTCTATATAAAATATAACATGCGGATAAAATTACTTCTCCCCACATAGACAAAGGTAAACCAGACTTATTAACATTGCATTTACCATTTCAACTAAAGTCCTATTTTTTCTTTCCGCCATTCTATTTTGTTGTGGCGTATAAGGCGCCGTAACTTGGTGGATTATTCCATGAGTATTACCAAATTATATAAACTCACTCGGGTAATATTCACCACCCCTATAGGATCGTAGGACTTTAATTTTTCGATTTTGTTGAGTTTTAACTTCTGCTTTAAAATTCAAAAAATTTCTCAAAAACTTCATCTTTAATTTTAAGCAAATATGTATATGCATACTTAGAGTAATCATCAATAAAAGTTAAGAAATATTTATTTCCACCATGAGTCATATTATTCTTCATATCACATACATCAGTATGAATAAGATCAAGCATTTCAAATGTCCTCTCAACAGATTTAAACGACTTTCTAGTTATCTTCAGTTCAGCACAAATTTCACATTTAGCAATGTTATTAAATTTACAATCTGAGATTAGGCCGAGATTAGTCATATTTTTTATACTTTTATAATTTACATGACCTAATCTACTATGCCATAAAAATAGGCTCAACCATATAAGTAGAACTAATATCATTGATTACATTAATTTTGATCATGTTGTTACAAGAGTACCCTTTTGCCAACAAATTGACCATTCTTGGATAAGACAAACTTATCAGACTCATACACAAGTTTGAAACCACTTTTATTGAGAAGGTCCCTAGACATAAGATTTCTACACATATCAGGTACATGAAGTACATCAATTAGAGTAAGAGTCTTTCCAGAAGTTAATTTCAATTCCACCGTGCCTTTCCTAACTACATTGGTGTGAAGATTACTTTTCATCTTCACTTCTTTTCCATCAATTTCTTGATATGTTTTGAATGAAGAGCGGTCTTTGCATATGTGGATCGTTGCACCGATATCCAACTACCATCCACTTTCATTTTTAATTGAATATGCTTCGCATACTGTAGCAATAAGATCTTCAAAATTGTTGGTTTCCTTCGACCATTATTTTTCCTCAAATGCCTTCTTTTTAAGACAACATTCTCGAGAATAATGGCCCAGTTTGTCACAGAAAAAAAAATTACTTTTCTTTTTCTTATTTGCACCTTTGTTCTTGAATTATGAATTATTTTTTGCTTTTAATTTTGAGTCTTTGGTATTCTTGGATTTTTTATCCTCAACCATATTGGCTTTTGAATGACCCTCACCTTGTTCATCTTTATTTTCTCGAATACGAGTATCATCTTCAATACGAAGGTGGCGAAGAAGGGAGTCCACTGTATAAGTCTCTTCATCATGATTAATTTTCTTTTTAAATTCGTTCTAAGAGGATGGAAGTTATGAAACAATAACCCCTACTTGAAATTCATCTTGAAGATTAATTCCAGCGGTTTTAAGTTCACCAACAATCTATTGGAGTTCATGTGCTTGTGTAACGATAGATTTATTATTACTCATTCTAAAATTCATATAGTTTGAAATAAGAAACTTATGATTGCTCGCTTCCTCATTTTGATATTTTGTCTTTAATGCCTTCCATAATTCCTTTGCCGTCGGGAATCATTCGAGGAGAACTATAAATAGTTTGATACAAAGCATTTGAGGATATGTCCTCGACACAAATTCATCTTCTTTCCTCTTCACATGCTTCAATTTTATTTCTTCTGTGTCTTCGGGTGTGGGCTTGGTAATTTTCTCAAGGTTGTCATCTAGAATGTATGCTATTTTAAGTGATGTGAGGAAGAACATAACTTTCTCTTGCTAACGGATGAAATTTACGCCATCAAAACGGTCGAGTCGGATTAAGTCTTGACTCATGACTTGGATAAATTGTGCCATTATTCCTTCCATTGGAGTAATAAGATTTTTTTTGCCTAAAACTGTTGGGGTTCTCCTATGGAAAGAATGAATCATTAATTAATTTATGCAAGGCACGTTCTGGGAACGCTGTCTTTTAGGCCAAATTTCTGCCAATCCGATTGAGAATGAACCGGAGTACACCATGGGTTTATTTTAATATACCTTCAGGATACAATGCAGTGTATGAATAGTTGTTTGATTCAAACTATGTACTATTTGATCAAACTGAGAACACTCTGAATTTGTAATCTAATAATGCCAAAATATAGAGGGTGAAGTGCAAAACAAAGGCCTAGAACTCCTTTTATATCCATTTCTGTGACAGTTCTTCAACAGTCACAACTCTTCATGTGGGGACTCAACAGCCGTTGGATCATGCTTGTTTGGAATAGCTTCGATCTAACGGTTCAGATTAGTCATCCTATTGTAAGCGAATGGACACCGCCTATATGAAACGCTACGAGTTAATCTAACGACTTAGATCAAGTCATTT
Organism: Sambucus nigra; assembly: GCA_949130495.1. Classification (NCBI taxonomy): domain Eukaryota; kingdom Viridiplantae; phylum Streptophyta; class Magnoliopsida; order Dipsacales; family Adoxaceae; genus Sambucus; species Sambucus nigra. Next base: position 191,829,556 of record OX422220.1, read on the forward strand.
CGGATTTTAAACCTCTTGATCAAATCGTTTAATCATAGACGTTGATGTGTTTTACTTGGTCACAACTTTAGGCTCCCACGCTCCAAGCGACGATGCGCACGTGCGCGTCAAAGCACGCAGGGCGCCCTAAGTCGCCCAATCGTCATTTCGCACGCTGCGTGTCGCGATTAGTGAGGCTTAAGCACTACCGTAATGCATAGGATCAGAGCCTCTTATTTGACGTTTCAACAAAGAATCTTAGTTGTCCTTTATTTGATATAAAACTACTTTTTGTGGTAATCTTTCAATGTGGGGCTTTGAGCACTCCCATATCTTTCACACCCATTTGCTCATGTTTCTTCCTTACAAAATAAAGCCCAAACTAAATTTAAAATAAAGCACCAATTAACATACACTACACCAAAATGACAAAATTATCACCTTTCAGCCGCCCACCCTTGTCAAGGTCATTGACCGTGACAAAAAACACGCGTTTTATGTCACGGTCATTGACCTTGACACGACCGTGACAAATAATTGTCATGGTCAATGACCGTAACAAGGTCGTGACAAATTTACTTGTCACGGACCTTTCACAGTCATTGACCGTGACAATTCTTTAAATAATTGTCACGGTTAATGACCTTGACACGACCGTGATAATGTTTCCAGCAAAAACCCTTTCCCCCTTCTTTTTTCCCTCCCGTCGTTCCCTCCCTCTCTCTCTCTCTCTCGACGCTGCTCTCTCTCTCTCTCTCTCTCTCTCTCTCTCTACTTTCAGGTTTAATTCTCTCTCTCTATCTTCCATTTATATATATGTTTGTGTGTATATATATGTGTGTATATGTGTATATATGTGCGTGTGTGTATGCGTGTGTGGGGGGTGGGGCAGGGTGGGGGTAGGGGGTGGGGCAGGGTGGGGGTAGGAGTTAAAAATGTAAATAAATAAGTAATTTTCTATAAATTTCCAAGAATAATATCCAAAAATGTAAATGTAAATAATATCCAAAAATGTAAATGTAAATAATATCCAAAAATATTGGATAACAATTTATTTTCATTCAAAATAAATAAGTAATTTTCTACAAATTTCATAAAAAAATGAAGGCCGGCTTAATATGTGATTTAAGTGTGAAATAATCGCTATATACTTATACTAATGGAGAAAAAAACCATATATGGCGTTTTTTGTTGACTTTGTATGGTGAAATAATCACATGACTTTATATCCATCAAATAAAAGCATGAATCCTAAAAAACTACAATAAGGGTTAAAATGGCATCTGAAGTTAGATGTGAGAATTTTATAAAAGTAAGGGTTAAATTGAAAGAAGATATGAGAATTTTATTAAAGATTTTTATGGGAACTTGTTATACTAGAACTTAGATGAACACTAAGTGATGAAAATAGTCCTTAAAATTGAAAATTAAATAAAGTTTATAAAAGTAAAGATGCTGGTAATACATCAAAGATAAATTAATAAGGACTAAATAACAAAACGTGTTCAAGTGTATAACAAGAAAGTAAATGTGGTATTTAGATTGGGTAAAATTCTTAAAGTAATGTTAAGGGACTAAAAGACCCAAGACAACTGGCCAGTAAGTCACGGACCGAAAAATTTATGACGGGTGATGAAAGCCCGTAAACATGTTGGGGTGGGGGTAGGGGTGGGTTGGGGGTGGGGTATGATTTATAAAAAGCACAAAACAATAGTAGAAATTCAATACCTGAAATTAACATTGAGATTATTTTATATAGATAGTCACTACTGTGTGTGTGTTTAAATTGAAAGAAGATATGAGAATTTTATTAAAGATTTTTATGTGTGTGTGTAATTCTCACTTTATTAATGCCAAACCCGACTCTCTTATAAGATATGAATATTGTGATAATATTATATCTGTACTAATAACATTTTTTTACAGCAAATGTCTCCTTCAGATATTAAGGAGAAGATGATGATGTTGTTTATGATGATGTCGTCTGGGGTCAGTGGTAGTGGAGGCGACGAGGGCTCTTCCTCCCCTAGGCTCCCCAAATATGGGAAATATGGGATTACCGTCGAGAACAAATCGGAGATATTAGCGAGATCCCTCGTTCTGCTAAAGACGGTCATCGGCCCGGGGTTTATGAGTTGGAAGGAGGTGCCATATGAGCTCAAGTTAGCTGTTTGGGCGGCACTACAGGTAATATATTTATATTTATATTTATATGAATATTTCAATTTCAATTTCGATTTCGATTTCGATTTCGATTTCGATTTCGATTTCGATTTCGATTTCGATTTCATATTTATATTTATATTTATATTTATATTTATATTTATATTTATATTTATATTTATATTTATATTTATATTTATATTTATATTTATATTTATTCGCAACTAACATTGTATTTGTTGGACAGGAACAATTCAACTTGGATCCAAAGCTACGCGATCCCGTGTTGGAGCAGATTAGGGGGCAACTCAAGTCGTGGAAAAAAATATGCGGGCACGGTACTTTGGAAAAACACGAGAGTCGATTATCCAATGGCGTGAATCCGTCCCCCCCAAGGAGCCGATCTCATTGGCACAATGGCAGAAGGTCATTGACAATGAGATCGAGGATCGACAATTAGCATCTCGCCAATCGGGGAGGGAAAATCGGGAAAAAAAGACGGACGTGCACTACTCCGGCCGGACCTCTTACGCCGAGGTGGAGTATAGGATGCAGGTAAGATTTAATTTTTCTATAACTACAGAAATATATTATTCTTCATTATTTTACTTTGCGAGGCCGATACTAATTTTACTTTACTTTATTTTATTTCAGGGGGTAGGGAGTGGGCCAGGGGGTAAGCCACATAGGCTCGATACTTATGTGGCTCTTCGGACGAAGAAGGGGAAGGGCAAGGAGGTGTCCCCGAGCATCGCGGCCATGATTGTAAGTAATCCGACAGTTTAATTTTTGTTAATTACGTTATAATATTTTAGTTTACTTATTTTACTAATCATGTGCTTTTTGTCGTTTCAGGCAAAGCTTAAGGAAGTGCATGAGTCGCAGTCTGATGCCGACAAGGCATCTTTGTCCATAGATGCACTCAGCCAAGTGATTGGCTCTGATCTCAAGGGGAGGACAAGGGGGGTGAGCTCGCGGGTGGCCAAATCTAGGATCATCGGATTGGAGACGAGCGACACCGGGTTGGCTCGAACGGTGGATTCACACGACGCGAAGCTGTCCCGTTTGGAGGCGACGGTCCAAGATATGTACGCATTCATGAAGCGTACGTTGGGCGGACACCGTAAAGGGAAAGGGAAAGGGAAGGAGAAGGCGGTGGAGGAGGAGGTGCGGGAGGACGAGGCGCAGGATGACGAGGATGTGGACCTCGCTGCTTCATCACCGACACGTTCGTACTTCGATGATCCACTTCCCTATTTGGTGCCCTTCAACAGACCAATGTCGACACTTGGTTGGCCGAGCGTGTTCATATTGGACGTATTTGATGGCTAGCGGATAGGGCGGGGGTTGAGGGACCCGAATATCGTCCAGGGTGGAATAGTTCATGCACGTGCGCTTCAAGAGATGGAGTCTAGGGTGCTCGTCACGCATGTCATACTCGGAAAGGAGAACTCCCTATTGTGGTTGCGCGAACAATGCGGCACGACGTATATTAGTTGGTGCGTCAATTCGTATGTCATGTGGCCTACTCACCTCCTCAGTTTTAACAATACACCAGACATGTAGTGACATTGTTTTAAGTTTGAATTGAATTGTTTTAAGTTGTTACATTTGAATTATATCGTGATGCATATTGTCTATATTTGAATATATATTTGCATTATCTTTAGTTTGTTTGGATATATGATGTTTGGAACAGGTACAACGTTGCTATAACAGGTACAAATATACTGCTGGGCAGTGGCAGTGGCCATACTGCCCAACAGATTTTTTTAAATTCTGATCAGAATTGTCACGGTTATTGACCGTGACAAAAGTTGTCACGGACGTGTCACGGTCAATGACCGTGATAATTTTTTTTAAAAAGGGTAACGGCTTTGTCACGGTTATAAACCGTGACAAACGTGTCACGGTCATTGATCGCGACACCACCGTGACACAAAACGCGAGTTTTGTGTCAAGGTCAATGACCGTGACAAAAAAAGTTGTCTCGCCTCGAAATGTCACGATCATTGACCTTGACAAGTTGGATTTGTCAAGGTCAATGACCTTGACAATTCGGCAGATTTGGTGTAGTGATAATAAAATTAACAACTAAATATTATATTATATTATATTATATTAATGTTGAAATTTATCCAACAAGAAGAAGCCAAGACTAAGAATCTGACTAATATCGACGACAATAGCCATGGTTGTGTCGACAACATAATTGAAAATACCAGCGCTTATGAAGGCATTGTCAAGGTCGACGACAAGGATGGATAGAGTGGAAGTTGGGATTTAAGGGCTATTAGTAGAGCTTCTATTAGATCCATCATTAGCGGCCAATCTCAAAAGCAAAGCTGCGACTGGAAGCCAATAGAAACTATGGGTTGTACTGAAAATGCTAAAGCTTTTGTTCCTGCAGGGGCTTCAATCGGAGCATACGGGGATGTTAGGTGAGAAAAGTGGATGGACTTTTTAGTTAGAAAAGGATGGGTTCATCATTGAACATACCAAACTCAATATTAAGTTAGAAATAGTTGATTCAGGTCTTTTTAGATGTGGGCTTTTAATGGGTGACATATTAAAAGGTGGTTTAATATTTTAGTTTGGGAGAATGTTTTGTCAAATGGCTAGAGAGTCACACATTGGGAATCCTTTAATTGAAGGCTAAATATTTGGGAAATGTTATATTTGAGCCCCGATAAAGTCAAGAAAATTATTTTTAGCCCTCAGTTGATGCCAATTTTTTTTATGAAAGTATTTTTTTGTTAGCATGGCTTCATCCAATTCACTCCTAAAGCTCAGGGTTGAGCTTTTTAAAGGGAGGGTAGCATGATTTATGTTGGACAATGGGGCATTCGTAAATGAAAATAGTCTTAGTTGTATTTTTTATATGTAATTAATTATTGAAAGAAAATATTCCTATAAAGAATATTCCTTTAATTAGTTAGTGTATTTTAGTACTTTAGTCATATTTGGGCTATTACATGCTCTCCAAGTATGGATAAGTTTATCAATAACTCATGTAACCTCTTATTTGGAATTAACCAATTATTGTGATTCGAATATATGAGAATAAGTGAAATTTGTCTTTCTTATATCACCTTTTATTGTGCGCATGTAAACTTTTTATTGCTTTTACATCATATTCTTCCCCAAATATGCGAAACAAATACACTCATAACCATTAGCCCAAAAGACAATGCAAAAATATATGATTATGTGATTTAGTAGCATGACTACCCATAGAGATTCAGTTGCATGACTACCCATGGAAAACATATAAGGAGAAATTCATATACAGTCTTCACACTTATACCACATAATTGATAAAATGAGCTAAACACTGCATAAATTTCTTTTAGGAGCACTATTAATTTGATATATTTGAGGCTTTAATTAGTCAAATAAAAACAAAAGTGTAGTGGAAATTATTTGGGTATTTTAGTGTTGTGAACTTGTTATAGTAACAATACCTTGCATCTTTTTTGGGTTGATGAAGAGAATTATTGGGCTTGTTTAAGTAGGATTTTTAGGGTTAGAAAAGAGTAGTTTTATATCTGATTACCAGGACTATCATGTTCAAACGAAAAAGAAAAAATATAGAGAAATAGAGAAAATAGGTACCCTTCGACTCTGAGAGGTATCTTACCTATGATTTGAGGCGTGTCGCGTCAGTCATATACGTGAATATAAAAGTATTGCATAACTATATAAGAGATTCTAAAAATCCTAATTTAAGAATTAATGTTTTTTGGGGCGCCCATTGATTTCGATAATATTTACTTCCTAAAATTAAGAAATATATATTGAATTTATGAAGCATCATCATTCTAAGCATAATTTTAACCTGTCATAACCACAAAACAAGACGTTACCAAGATTCGAAATTCACTTTTGCAAGGTCCTAAGTGAATCCACTTATAAATCAAGCTAAATCGCCCCCCCCCCCCCCCCAAAAAAAAAAAAATTATTTTAATTTACACTTTGTTGAGTTAGTCATATATATCACTCTATCACTCTCTTGTTTTCTTTGTGATGTCATCCATTAGGGCAATTTTGTTATCTTCTTTTTTCATATTTGGTCCATTCATGTAATTTCCCACTATTGTTTAGTTTGTGGTAGTTAGAAAGGATAGGATAAATATTTTGTAACAAGAATGTTCTAGCCCCCAACCATCGTTCAGTGATGTCACCTTCACATGGATGCTAGCATTCCTTAGTGGGCAAGGAATAGGCCTTTCTAAATCCTTCCCTTAGGCCTATAAATATTATATTACCTAATGGGTCAAATCATTCATCTAATAGATATTTTGAGTAGAGGGGTGCTCACTCATTAAATGAATTATAGAATACTGGGATGAGGGATTCCACTTCGAGTGGCCCCATTACCCAAGATTGACATAACTACGCCAAATCTTGCGAATGGTCACCCCAAAGGGTCACGACCCAAATCCCTCACCAGCTGATCATGGCCCAAAGTCGTGACCACATCAATTTTGGCGTGGTCCCAGTCCAGAAGCACGAAAATAATTTGACAATATTCACACTTAGGCTTGAAAACATGCTGCTAGATGGCGAAACCCCGAAACACCCCTCAAACGGCCCCGTGAGCGATTCCAACACCTCACACGGGACCAATGTAACTTGTTGGAACCGATTGCATGGTCATGGGACCCCCAGTCTTGGAGCACGATAATAATTTGAGAATATCCACACTTAGGCTTGAAAATATGCTGTTATAGGGAGAAATCCCGAAACACCTCCCAAACGGACCCATGAGCAGTGCCAACACCTCGCACGGGACCAATGTAACTCGTAGAAATTGACCGCGTTGTCATGGGACTCCTGGTCCGGGAGCACATCAATAATTTGAGAATATCCACACTTAGGCTTGAAAACATGCCATTAGAGGGCGAAACCCCAAAACACCCCCCAAACGGCCCCATGAGCCGTGTCAACACCTCGCACGGGACCAATGTAACTCATAGGAACCGATCGTGTGGTGGCAGGACCCCCGGTTCGGGAGAACAAAAATAATTTGTGAATATCCACACTTAGGCTTGAAAACATACCGTTAGAAGGAGAAATCCCAAAACACCACTCGAACGACCCCGTGAGTGGCGTCAACACCTCGCAAGAAATCAATGTAGCTCGTAGGAACCGACTGCGTGGTCACGGAACCCTCGATCCGAGAGCGCGAACTAATAATTTGATAATAACATCGTGCTCTCTAACCGAGGGTCCCGTGACCACGCAGGCTTTTATAATTTATTATTTAGCATTATGGTTGTGCGGGTTTACATTACACAGGTTTTAGAATGTCCAGAAAACAGAGAAAATTCTGAAACAATTTTTTTAAATATATTTAAAACTGGTCACGGATCTAAGACGTGACTATCTCTAACTGTAATCATGCATAAACAGGGCTTAGGGACGGGACTATATTGGTAAGGAAAAAGCATGGGTCACGGACTTGAGTCGTGACCATTGTCATATTATTAAGGATGGGTCACGGATCAGGGCCATGACCAGAGCTGTGACCAGTCTCATATATTAATGGATGGGTCACGGCTAAAGGCCGTGACCAGGTGTGTGTTTGGGTCATGACTAAGGTCCACAACCATCTTCCTTGATCCCCAAGGTTTGTGACCCTTCCTTTGGTTAGGGATTTGGGCTATGACCCATGAAAATGGTCACACCCGAAATGGTCATGGCTCTTAGTCGCGACTCACAATACTGGTCAGGGACTTTGGCCACGACCATTCGCCTAATATGGTGTAGTTCATGCCACAGAAAAAAGGCCCTGGGAAAGGGGACTTACCTTGAGTGTCCCCTCTACCCAAGATTGATATTATTAAAGAAATGCCCAGGGCAAGGGGACTCGCCTTGAGTGCCCCCTCTTCCTAAGATTGACGTACAAAAGAAAAAAGGCCCAGAGTAAGGGGACTCACCTTGAGTGGCCCCTCTGCCCAAGATTAACACTACATAAATAGCCTAAGGTGAGGGAGTCCACTTCGAGTGGTTCCCACTGCCCAAAGTTTGACTCACTATAGAAAATAGCCTAAGGCGAGGGGTTCCACTTCGAGTGTCTCCCATTGCCCCAAGACCCCAAGATTGACATTATTGAAGTTGATTCAGGGTAAGGGGGTCGACTTCGAGTGCACCCATTACCCAAGATTGATACTATAGAAAATGACCAAGGGTGAGGGAACGCACCTTGAGTGGCCCCTCTGTCCAAGATTGACTTCACTGAAAATTACTCAAGGTGAGGGGATCCACTTCGGGTGGTCCCTTCCCAAAATTATCACCTAGAAAGGACTTAGGATGAATGGGTCCACCACGAGTGACCCAAGTCGCAAGATTGTTAATCTTAAGATAATAAATCACTAATGATTATTTTCTTATTCAGGTAGCCTTAGTTGAGAAACCAGGGCTCAATCAGGCCAGTTGGGATGTCCTGGGAATTTTGGTTCGGTGGCTGAGAGACAAGGTTAGTTATGCAAGCTCAACCACTTGACACTTTAAGATAGAGATAATACTAGTAGAGGGACTCCAGGAGTCACTCAAGCACTCACATATCCCACAGTTAAAGTAAATAAGTGAGTATCCCAGAGGTTGCTCATAAGTAAAAACACTTTTATAAAATGTAGTTAAGAGAGGGTGGTTCTCAAGCCCACTCTTAAGTTTTTCACAAAGTTTGTACAACAAGTTACTGTTTGAAATGATATTTACCAAATCATATATTTTGTCACCATTAGGAGACATATTTACTTTTTGACTGTGGTAGGCACCATAGTGTCGCCTAAGAGAGGGGACATGCATTTAACAGACATATAGAGACAAAAGGATTATTGTAGGCCTTGTCTCTAAGTTCCCTCTCATTCTTGGTGCCCAAAATGCCAAGTCATACCTAGTATATACCATTAATAGGACCCTTTAGTAAGGTCAAGACAAGACAAAAAAATCAAGTAACACTGTTACTCTGCCAAAATAACACCAGAACTAATGTTCTCTCCCCGCTCTCTCTCTATGGGTGAACATGCTTACCTTTTCACTCCCATTATTACAATCATTATTCTCAAGAGATCTCTCTCTCCTAAATATTATTATTGCTTATGAAGTTTACTCTTTAAGGAGGGAGGTCATAGCATTTACTCCATTGTTACAAAAAGAGGAAGGTTTTCTACTAGAGCTACTCTTGAAACTTTGAAGACCTTGAAGACAGAGTCCATTGGAGTTGGTCATGCCTCGCCCATTCCAGTTTCTTCACAGACCCCAGCAACACCACCCTCCTATAACAAAAATTGTTTTGAGTGTAATTTCTCTGTGCGTAAATTGGTTTTAGAGCCTTGTCGATCCACACACTGTTGTTTTCATTATAGAATCGTATACAAAACAACAATTGGCGAAAAGAGAAGCACCTAATCCAAGCATTGGAATACCCAGTTGGAAAAACCATTCTCATTCTTACTGAAAACTTTACCACCTCCTAAACGATTGCCACTAGGCTTCTTCCACTCATGGATGCCACTCTTACTCCACCTTTGCTGCCCACGGCTCCTTCTTTACCCCATATCACCACCCACACCCTTTTGCGATAAGATATAAGCCTTTTTCGTGCTGATCCAGTCGATAGACACCCAAATCCATGTTTCCTACACCTCACAAGACCATGGGGAAAAAAACCTAGGGGCGCCGTTGTATGCATACCAATCATCAACCTGTCCTTACCTGACCCAAACCCTAAGTCGGAACTACCTTATCGACCCCCCTCAAATCCTGTCCTCACCTAATCATTCTATCAACCCACCACCCAGTCGAGACTCAACCCTTGCCTCTCACCAAACTTGCGACCTGTCTAATGCCGAGATTCGACCCCGACAGCTTATAAAACATGCCCACAATCTCATACCTATGTCCATTAGTACATACCCCTACAAAACACTCCCAACAGCTATTGGATACCCACTGGGACACCCGCTCAACCCTCACTATCCCCGTTTACCCCCGTGATGTCAGAAGAGACTAAAAACAAAGGTCAATGAGTGTCTCCAACAACCGCTTATCCTCCATCCCTAGATTATATTTAGCCCCTATTTTGGGGGGATTTACCTCCTACACATGCATCACTAAACGGGGATGGCTAAAGACCTGTGCTCGAAGATTGGATGACATATTTATCACCGTTTGATTCGCTAAACTCAAAGGTGACTTTTTTTGTTCTGGTGGAGGATCAAAATTATTTTTTATTCTACGAGAAGGGCCACCAATTGAATAATTTCTTCTTCAATCAATCGAAAAAAGCCGACATACCCTCAATTGATGACTTCATTGATTGATTAGATGCTATGGAGAATGTCTTTGAATACAAGTGCGTCTCTGAGAGCAAGTGTGTTCATTGACGATAACAAAACTTCAGGGCTTTCCACATGTGTTGTGAAGTGACACAATCTAGAGACATATGATGACCAAACAACCCTGATCACCACGTAGGCAAGCATAGAGGAGATGTAGGCATTCTTCATACCATCCACTTCTGAGAGAGACCTTTTCTGACGTGTCCAGGGCTTTCGACAAGTACATCTTTAGCGACCACTTATATTGAGCAATTTCAGTTGTTATTAATAAGAATCTTTTTGCATACGGTCGTTGTCTTCAAAAGCCACTCTTAAAATTCCCTTAAGTACCTTCAAAATTTATTTAAAACTAGCTCGTATTGCGGTAAGTACGGGTATCAATCCAACTTTCAAGGTCAAACAATTAATGTGAAAACGTGCAATTCAATTTTTTTTTTTTTATTAAAATCTTCTTTATTATTATCTTTTTTCTATTAAAACAATTTCAAGGGAAAAATTAACTAACAAATGCTAAAAATTATAGAATGACTAAATAATGAAAAAAATGTGCAACCGAGTGTGAAATATGTGAGAAGGTCAAAAGATGGGATTACATTGCATTTTCAATTATTTTAATTTCTCAATTTATTAATTGTAAAATATTTCGAGATAATATTAAATCGATAATCTAACTCTCGTTAAAATTATAAATTTAATAAAATATTTTTCAGCAAATTAATTTAAACATGTCACATGATGAAAAATTAGGACGACACTATTTTCAGAAAATTACCCACCAGGATCAATTTAATGAAAAAAATATCAATCCTCAAATTTCAACACCGAATTAATATTCAAATATAGAAAAAACCTATCTTTAGTTAGATTCCTAAATTCAAACATTAATTTGTTCAATTAATTTACGAACCCTCGTTACATAAATTAATTGGTGACGGTTAAAATTAATTTACCTAGAAATATAAAATTAATGAAACCAATTAATTAAATTAACATCATTCGCAGTGCATCCCTCCCCTTGAACGAGGTGTTTAGCAAACATTCTCATGTTAGAATAAACAACATTCAATAATATAGCAAGAATGAAAAGGAAAGGGAAAGAAATTCAATACGTAAAATTTCCTTGTCGAACTTGTTCATGAAAGTGCGTCTCAATCTTCTCACAAATCCAACACTTGATTACATCAAAATGAATAAAAACAAACCTACAAATTTATTCTAAACTAAACTAATTTTTTTCTGATTTTTTTATGACCCTAAACTGTACATAATATACACCCTTTTTCTCTCTCTTGCGTCTCCCTTTTTTTGCTGATAAGAGAGTCCTTTTTAAATGAGAGTCCACCTTTATTTTTGTGTAGCCCACGATGCTTTGTTTGGATTGTTGGATGAGAGCTTTAAGGGATTTGGAGATTGGGTTCGCATGTTTAGGTGAGAGTGAGGAGCAATAACTGCTTTAACATGGTCTTTAACCCTATTTCTGCCAAAATATGAGTCTTTGAGAGATCCCACCGGAGATCGACCACCCATTCTCGTCCTCCTACAACTACCCCTATTGCCTAGAGCACCAAATTCCTATAACACTGCTAGCAAATGATTCACTTGTCAAGTGATTTGGACACATGGCTTCCAAGCATCCTAAGGGAAAAACGAAAGTCATCCTGGTAATTGATGCGTCTAATCCACCTGAGGACTAAGAAGTTAAGCACTATGAGGCCCTGAATGCTCACATCATTTCGATGGATCCCGACTCCGTTGGCCTTTGAGTTCGAGAACAAATTCTTTTCATAGAGGGGAGAGTGATGTGAGCCATGAGGTCATTTTTATTGTCTATTTTTTGTATTTTTTTCATTCATGTAATTTTCTTCTTTTCTTTAGTTTATGGTAGCTAGAAGGATTAGTAAGGGTTAGGATATCTATTTTATATTAAGAATGTTCTAGATTATGTGATGTCATGGTGGAACCATCCTTTAGTGATGTCACCCATAACATCACATGGATGTTAGCACTCCTTATAGATCCTTTTCACCGTATATGTAATAGTCCCTTCTAGATCCTTCCCTTAGCCCTATAATATTCACTGGTAGATATTTGACGTGTAATTCTTTGTCTACCATTGATACCATTTACATGACTTTATCTTTGAGTTTTAATATACGTTATTTGTGTTCAATCTTCAAAATGATTCATGAAGGGTTGGATTTTTCCATATGAACTTTACATCCATTCGATGCACATGTTGAGGTAGCGTCTGCTGAAATAGCCCCTTTTCACTATGATTGTACTGTACCTGTAAACAAAACCAATGTTCCCTGTTACTTTTTCTTCAATGGATTTTTACAAGAAATGTGATATATGTTCTTTTCTTAATGGACCTAATGATAGTAGAGTTGAATGGAAATCTTTGAAAACAAATTTTGCAATCAACTATGCTCTTCTCATCTCGGGAAAGAAAAAATTAATAGGATTGAAACCAAATGAAACACACCGTAATCCACCTGAAAATACCCCAAGTTGATTGGCAGAAACTCAGATCAAAGAAGCTTAACACCAATCATCTACTCCAAAGAATGCCATGGAGAGAAGTGATGATCTTTATATGTCGGCATTAAAGTTTGATGAAGCTGCAGTTGTTAGCTCCGACTCCTTACTTCTAGCAGAAGGCTTTATCCAAAGTGGTTCCCTTATATGCACTAATCCGAGCTCTAAGGATCATGCAACATATACTGAGCGAGGGGAATGGTTGGAATCATCTCCATCTTTTGATGTTCTTATTGATGACAACATATTAGAAAATTTGAGCTATGATGATGATCTAGAGTACGTGATGATGGCCATTAATATCCAAACCAGGGGCATAATGGTCAATTTACATGGTATGATTATAAAGAATAAGAAAAAGTTGATGGATATAACTCATGATACCTGGGTGCAGGAATTTTGTATGAACGGGACATGAGCGACCCTCATGCTTATTTAAATAGCGATTATAATTGTGATTATGTTCGAAAAATCCCGGAAACTTAAGGGAGAGAATGTTGGATCTTATCTCGTCATGAAAGAGGAAATTTATGCCAATGGAAATGGATCTTCATGACCATATAAAGAAACGTAGTTTAATGGATGGCTATCCTTCTAAGACCAATCATTCCTTATCAAGGAACAATGGGTTGTCTCTTATGATGGGTAGAAGTAGAGAGAGGCCTAGGTGGTGTGTTCCATGGAAGGAGCATGGAAGGCTGAAGGATGAAGAGAAAAATAACGTTGTTGGATCAAGGCATGCAAATGAAAATATGTTTGTTGGTGGTGTAAAAAGGAGGCGGCAATAGCACTTGGACTTTAAGGAACAGAGGTGCAGAAAAAGACAGTTTCCTGAGTTGTTAAGGAAGTAAAAAACTTCAAAGGAGAGAAGTTGTAGTGTGAAGTCTAGAATATTTACAGGGCCAAAGAACCTTAACCAAATCATAAAAGATAATTGGGGAGCCCAACAAAATGGAGATACAAATGTTGTTAACTTTGAGGGTCCCAAACCTCTGAGTGAGATTCTCAAGCACAAAATGAGGTCGCATTGAGTAATGGTCCACAATTTGTAGCTACAATAAGTGATCGTGTTCAAACTCAAATCCAAAATGAATTAAGGATAATAGTGTAGTGTATTCTTCATCGAGAATTGTTCTTATATGCTGGTGCTAGTTGGGATCTCATCTTATTATCTACCTCCAATACTAGAGTAGTTTATTATTTGTTAAATATAAGTGTATTTTTGGATATATACCAAAAATGTGGTTGGAGTTAACAGTCAACCATGTTGACCAAACGATTTCTATCCAAAATGGATGCTAAACCTACATAAATAGAAAGAGTATGTCAAAGTGTGAACTAGACAAATTAGCGGATGACATATAACCCTTAACTTTATTGCTCTTCTACTTATTATTTTGAGTGATATTCATCCATCGTCAAAAGATATATAAAGGAAAATTAAATGATGCACTTGTACTTGTAACGATAGTACCTATATCATGATTTTGTCATGCTGGTATGGTTAATTTAAGTTTATTGATCGCTCATTATAGCTAGTCAACATGACCCTCTGTTATTGGTTGGAATATTAGTAACTCACTGAAAAAATGAGACTCCCTATTACGTTATGAACTGTTTAATGACATTTAAGAGTCATGTGAGCTCTCAATGTAACTATGAACGAAGTTGGACTCTGATTGGTCTCTAATTTAGGCATGGCCAACATATCCAAAAGAAAAAGAAATAACTTTGGAGTCAAAATAAAATGTAGCCTTGTTATTCAAGGCATCTTATTTCTACTACACTTTTTTAAAGGGTGGCGTTAAGGGCCCACCACTATTTTCTCGAAAATACCACAAGACAATTTTAACTTTAAAATACCATACAAACCCATTATTTACTTCATTATACCATCATAAGGGACCCACTACTTAAAGTTTGAAATTTCCATTTCCTCTTGTTCCCTCCTTCTCTCTAAACACACAGACCTCTCAACTTCTAAAATTTAAACATCACATCAACAATCAATCTCCCCACTTCAAAGACCAACAAATCATCATCAACAACCATTCAATTAGGCTGGTACTCAACATCATTAACATCATTACACCAAAAAACTAGGGTTTTGACATATTTAATAATGTTTAAAACCTTGTTAACAAAGAACATAAACCCTAATAATGTTTAAAACCCTAATGAAGTTTAAATTGTTGTTGACATATGGAATCATTGGTTTGAGAACCAATGAAACCCTAGAATTAGTTTGATTTAGTATGAAAACAACGAACCATTACATTTTTCTAGGGTTTAAATCGATATGAAGCCAACTAGTTTTGGGGTTTAATTCGTGTTATTTCCAATTAATAAGAAAATCATGCCAACTTGGTATCATTCAAGGGGTTATGACCCCGAATAGTTATCCCTTAATCGTTAGGAACATGGAGATTTAAACTAAGAACTAGGATGATAGGTTCGACATATATATCATGAACAAGACAAGAATTGCTTAGTATAGAGGCCCCGAACAATTCATAATAATGTTTGGTTCGGGGCATTCATAACAGACATATTAATCACTAGAGGAGGCAGTTTCATTCGTGATCTATGTATTGAATCAGGGGGGACCTATTTTGACATATATATCCCGAATGAAGTTTGAGTTCCACAACATGATATTTATATTGATACTCATATCCACAACATGACACGTGTATGATTTCCACAACATGACATTTACATTGATACTCATTTCCAGTACATGGAAGCCAAATGATATTCATATATGTTTATTTATTTACCTATGACTCGTGTTAGTTTTTATACATGTTAACTTCGCGTGTTTTTTTATTTATCTATAGCTAATGTTAGTTATTTAACTATGTCTCATGTTAGTTATTTACCTAGTTACTTATACCATATATTATGTTTTAATGCAGGTTACAAATGGATACACATGTAACTTAGTCTCGTTAAAAAAGGAAGCCGATTACAACTGCTGAGAGGAAGGACAAAGAAAATATTCATGCTTATCATTATTGTCAGTTCAAACGCTCCCCGAAATGTTACACATGAAGCATATCATGATGATGTTGTACATCATCATCATCATTATGAGGCTAATGTACTGCATGATGCTCAGGATGAGCGTAGCCATCTGGATGATGTGGAGGGTGATATCGATGTTGAGGCCGAGCATAGCCATACGGATGCTAGGCCATCGTCTAATGATGCCCCATCGAGTAATCCCACAAGAACACAGAAGAAGTCAACTACTAAATACGGTAAGAAGAAGGTAACAAATGTTGGACCATTGACCGGTGATTATGGGGGTCCGAAAGAACTTAGACTCCTAAAGAATTTCAAGGACCATATTGCCTATGGTGTATGGACCGGATCAGTGGTAATCATATTTTGTAAATTTCACTTATCATGTAAATTTATGATATTTGTAAATTTAGCTTATAAAAATATACGATATTGGTTCGGGTTGTAATGATTTTTGTTGTTTTGTATTGTAAAATGAAAGAGGGCCATTGCTACGTGAAAATTACTGGACTAAGATAAACGAATGGCCTCTAAAAGAGTAAATGTGAGCGGGAAAGGGCGGAGAGGACAAATTTGATTAGCTTGCTTAAATATAGCCATTCATATATTGATTATCCACTGGTTCCTATTTTTGTAGATCGATAGCCTGTAAAGACAAATAACTTTGTCATGCCATTTGGGGAGATGACCATCATTTTGGATGATGTAGCCCAAATACTACAAGTGCCTTTAGTTGGTGATTCTCTATATAGCCCATTGATTACTACTCCCGATGATGATGATGGGAATTAATTACCCAATGCTACTGACTTAGTTACTGATAGCTTGGAAGTGAGCAAAACTGTTGTTGAAATAGAGTGCATCGACTCCTATGCGGTGCAGTTGAATAAGATCACTAAATTTTTTATCGAAAAGTCAAAACTTGACAATAACATCAAGGATAAAAAAGACCAATGCGCTAGGGCCTACATCCTTTACATAATCAGATGCATTATTTTCCCCAATAAGACAAAAATAAAATCTTCATCTATTCTTACAAGTATTGAAAGATCTAAATAATATGGGCCGACTTGCATGGGGGATGGGAATATTTGCTCGCTTGTACAGATAGATTGATGATATGAACCCCACCAAAATTTTTGATGAAACCTAATAACAATGATAGTTAAAGAACCCTAAGATCATATAGACAAAGTTCGTTAAGCCTTGAGCCATTATATAGAAAGATGAGAACCAAAACTACGAAGGATTAAAACGCCACACCAAGAAACCCAAGAATCTCTCACGAATCAAGGTGATAAGTTTGGTTGCTTGAACGCCATAAGATTAACTTGATAGGTTCAGAAAGTTTTATTAAGAACTAAGAGGAACAAAATACCTCACAATAATATTAGTTTATGTCAAAAGATGCTTACAAAATCCATAGCTCCCATGATTTATACTTGAAACAACCCTTCAAGAATAGGAAATGAAATATATACAACATTAAAACAACACAATTGTCAAAGTAAATAAGTTCCCACATTTTTTAGGCCACTTGGACTTGGAAAACCACAAAATAAGACTAAATGACTAAGTTCAATGCATTTAAAGATAAGCAGCCAAGACTAGATTCATTCCCTATTAATTAACCTTGAAAATAGATAAATTCATGCCCATTTATGGTGTGAACATTATGGTCATGTTTTTGCATGCTAATTAGCTCCCCAAATTGATTTAATGACGTGGACTAAGCCTTGATTATCATTTGGGCCCATCTTGGTCTTCATCTTTTCAGAATCATGACAATTATCTTGGGTTTGACCAATAAGTGCTTCCTTAAAATGTTTGGCTCTAAGTCTTGTAATTGGACCACTAGAAATTGTCAAAGGGTCTTGTGCAAATTTAGCTCCGGCCCCACATGTATGACTAGCCCCATGTCCATCTTCAGCATATTCATCTCTTTGAATTGCATCATTCTCCACCTCTTGAAAAGGATTTGTCCTCAAATTATCACCTGAATCAAAAGGAGATAAATCAGCAACATTAAAGCTTATACTGACACCGTACTCACATGGAAAGTCAAGCTTATATGCATTTTCATTGATGCATTCCAAAACTTGAAATGGTCCATCACCCTGAAGTAGGAGTTTTGAACGTCGTTTCTCTGGAAAACATTCCTTCCTCAAGTGCAAACAGACCCAATCTTCTGGTTTAAACACCACCTTCTTGCATCCCTTGTTGGCTTGATGGACATATTATTCAGTCCTCCCTTCAATGTTGAACAGAGCCTTTTCATGAATCTTCTTTACAAATTCAGCCTTGTTTTTGCCATGTAGGTTTACCTGTTCACTCAACGGTAAAGGAATTAAATCCAAAGGTGACAATGGATTAAACCCATAAACACTTTCAAATGGTGAAAACTTAGTTGCAAAATGTATACTTCTTTTATAAGAAAATTCAACATGTGGAAAACAATCCTCCTATGTTTTCAAATTTTTCTTAATGATAGCACGCATTAAAGAAGACGAAGTTATATTCACTACTTCAGTTTGACCATCAGTTTGTAGATGATAAGCAGTAGAAAACAGTAACTTGGTTCCCAAATTTCCCCATAAAGTCTTCTAAAAGTAACTCCAAAACTTTGCATCCCTATCATAAATAATGGTCCTAGGCATTCCATGTAACTTAACAATTTCTTTCAAAAACAAATCAGCTATATGCGATGCATAATCAATTTTATGACATGCAATGAAGTGTGCCATCTTAGAGAGCCTATCTACCACCATAAAAATTGGATCTCTCTCCCCTCTTAGTTCTAGGTAAACCCAAAACAAAATCCATAGAAATATCAGTCAGGGTTCATTGGGTATAGGCAAAGGGGTGTATAAACCATGGGGTTTCAACTTTGACTTGTCCTATTTACAAGTGATACATTTCTCACAATTTATTTCCATATCACATTTAATATGAGGCAAAAAAAATGATCATGTAAAATTCCTAAAGTCTTAGCTACACCAAAATGACCCATTAAACCACTACCATGAGCTTCTCTCATAAGAAATTCATGCAAAGAACACTTTCCAAACGCCAAACTCCACTTTTATTTTCTCGAAACAAAAATCCATCATGCTTATAAAACTTTCCAAGCGCCACATTTCCACATGCATTGAACACATCACTAAAATTAGAATTTTACGCATACAAATCCTTAATGTATTCAAAACTAGGCAATTTTGTGTCTAAAATGGAAAGTAAAGCATACCTTCTGGATAACGCATCAGCCACCACATTTTCCTTACCTTACTTGTATTTGATCACATAAGGAAATGTTTTGATGAACTCCACCCACTTGGCATGACATTTGTTCAAGTTTTATTGTCCCTTCAAATGCTAAAGGATTCATAATTTGCGTGAATAAAAAATTCCTTTGGCCATAGATAGTGCTACAAATTTTCTAAAGCCGTCACCAGAGCATACATGTCCTTATCATAAGTGGGATAGTTTAGGACTGCGCCACTTAACTTTTCACTAAAATGGGTGACTAGACGACCTTCTTGCACCAAAACAGCTCCAATACCTATTCCTGAAGCATCACACTCAATTTCAAATGTTTTAGTAAAGTTAAGTAAAACAAGCAAAGGTGCATTAGTTAACTTTTCTTTGATCAGATTAAATGCCTTTTCTTGTACCTTTCCCCACTTAAACGACACATTTTTCTTGATGACTTCAGTGATAGGGGCGTCCAAGCTACTAAAATCAAGCACAAACCGCATATAAAAGCTAGCTGGGCCATGGAAACTCCTCACTTGGTTGATTGTTGTAGGTGTTGGTCACTCTTGTATTGCTTTCACCTTTTCCTCATCCACTTCAATTCCTTTAGAACTAACAACAAAGCCAAGAAACAGAAGCTTATCTGTGCAAAAGGTGCACTTTTGAGGTTAACAAACAACTTTTCTTTCCTTATCAAATCTAAAATAGATTTCAAATTCACTACATGTTCTTCCAAGTTTTTTCTATAAATTAGGATATCATCAAAATATACAACTAGAAATCTGCCAATAAATGCACGCAAAACATGGTTCATCAAATGCATAAAAGGTTTGGGAGCATTAGTTAAACCAAAAGGCATTACTAACCACTCATACAAGCCATATTTAGTTTTAAAGGTTGTTTTCCATTCATCACCTTCTTTCATCATAATCTGATGATATCCATGTAACAACCCGTCCTTTTGGAGACAATTAAATTCCATAATTAAAAATAAATTGGCAATTTGGAGAGTTTCTTAAAATAGTGATTTTTGGGATTTTCGAGGATTTAATAATTTTCGATGGGTGTCGTAATTATTTTTGGGACTTAATAGGTCGAAGTATTTTAATTATATGTCGCTGTGGAGTATAGTGACAAAAGAGGTAAGATTTTGATTAGAAAACCTGCATTAAGTTATATTGGGTTAGAATAGTGATTTGTGATCAAGTACCTCGGATGGGAATTTTGACTGCGCCGTGAGTCTCGGAATGTCCGAGATAGTCGAAAAAGAGTGTCCGATTGTCGAAATTGAGTTTCGGAAAATTTTGGAGTTAAACGGGCTCGTAATTGAGTAAACAAGTCATTTTTGGGTTTTAAGGGGTATAACCCTTTTCTCACTATGTAAAGAGGGGGAGAGGGAAGAAAAGAGAAAGAAAGAAAGAAAAGAGAGAGAAGAGAGAGAGGAGGAGAGAAAAAGAGGAGAAAGGGGAGGTTCCGGCCAAACTCCGCGGGATTCGGCTCGAGGTCGTCGGATTATATCCACGAGGCAAGTGTTTACTTGCTTTATTTACTTTTGAGCATAAATATCATATCGAAGTTTGGTATAAACAAACCCTAAAGATTTTGGGTCGAGTATTCGTGAATAAAATGGGTTTTCGGGAGTTAAAACGAATAAACCCCTAAAATTTTATAATTGGAGAAACTTAGGTTTTAACCTAAATTAATTGGTGGTTTAGGGTTCTAGGATGTTTTTAACCCTTAATATATGTGTATTTGTAGTTGGTTGAGGTTGTAGGACGTTGGGTGAGGCAACAAAAGCTTAGGAGAAGCTTTAATGGCCGAACCGTCTCGGAGAAGATGATAAATAGTGAACTGCGTGCTTACTAAATCGATTCGGCCTAGAGTCGAATCGATTCGGCTCCTGGTCCAAAAATAAAAATTGTATATCTTTTAGACGAGGTCGCGTGGGCGCCGACCGCGTATTTTTCTGATTTCTTTTGGATTTATAGTGATTTTTCTACGAAAAGATGTCCGAGATCGAAATCGTTTGTCAGAAATTATTGGAGATAAATATTAAGGGTTCTCAAAAGGATTGTTAGGACCTCTAAAGAATTTGAGGAGATATTAAAAACTTTGGGTTTGTAGGAAAAACTCCAAGTTATGATTTAAATGGAGATTGGATTGAATTTTGGGTATTTTGGAGATTGAAAAATTGCCCAAACAGTGCCCCTCGAACAGGCCGAATCGATTCGGGTCTTGGCCGAATCGATTCACCTAAGGGGATCTGTAATTCTGCAGTGGGCCGAATCAATTTGGATATAGACCGAATCGATTCGCCATTTGGGGGAATCGATTCGCTTTGGTCACAATGGCCAGTTTTCTCCCCTTAAGAGTTTGGGGAGTTAAATTTTGATTTGGCAATATAGGTATATATTCGCTTAGTGAGAAATGGTATAATTGGGGATATTCAATAAATCCTTAGATGGGATTTAGGTATGTATTACTTATTAAAATAAGGAAATACTTTGGGTTTAGTATCATGCATATATGAATGCTTGATTATGATTCTTCGAGAGAATTTTTGGGATTACTGGTCATCGTTAGATGGTTTGGCAAATATGGCCATTCGTATATATTCGAGGAGGAATATATGGTATATGTATACTACATGATTCAAGTATATATATATAAATTGAGATAAATGATTTTGAAAACAAAATATGAATGTTTTCAAAATGGAAAAGAAATGATTTTTCATAATTAATAAATTATGGTTACACACCTCCCTAAATCGCTATCATAAGGAAAGTTGCGTGCGTATGGTAATGCCCCTGGCTAATGAATGCAGGGTGGATATAGTCCTATAGGCCATATGGGCGATTATTGTTACAGTGCTGGTTAGGAGATTCTGGGTGTGGTCTTGGCTTTCCCGCAAGCATATGGCCGCTTCCCGACGTTGGTAGGTTCCCAGGTTATCTTGCTTGATAGGCCCTAGAAGATGATAGCCATTTAGGGGCGCGTCCAGTGGGGAAACCCGGAGGGGCGGTCTTAGATTTGTTAAAGCATTTTACAATAATAAAATGGCTTTAAATACATTTCCTGGATGGAAGAAGGGAAATGGGATAAATGTTTTGGCTTCAGTAACACCTCCCGGATGGAAGAAGGGATGTGGAAGCATATGATATGATCAATGCATTTTTATGATAATGAAAATGGCTTTGAATACATTTCCTGGATATGAGAAGGGAAATGGGATATTATAAAACGGAAAATCATTTTTATGATAATAAAATTGGCTTTTAAAAAAGTTATATGTTATGTTAAAGCAATTCATGATGATGAATTGGCTTTTATGTACATTTCCTGGATATAAGAAAGGAAATGGAATGTTTTAAGAAAAATGAAAAGTATTGATAAATACTTGGTATATGAATTCTCAGTCCGGGAGATAGATCCGGATGTATATTGTAATATGATTATATATATGGATAAATCGAGTACCGAGGGTCTAATGGATCCCGACGATCGACCTTGCTACGTAGTAGTGTATCGGGGGGGTTCCTTGTTTGGATTTCGCTTTGCGAGACACCCCAAGCACGAATATGGCATTGTGTTAAGACTGGGGAGAAGTTTAATCCTTAGTGCTCTTATATTGATGTTTATTATATGACGTATATATATATATATATATATATATAGATATATATTCTGTACTAAGGGTCTGGCGGATCTCGACGATCAACCTTTCCACGTAGTAGTGTATCGGGGGGGGGGGGGTTCCTTGTTTGGATTTCGCTCTGCGAGACACCCCACGCACGAACATGGCTTAGTGTTGAGACTGGGGAGAAGTTTAGACCTTAGTACATTACTTGGACTATCTAGGGTTGATAATAGTTGGGTGTTAGACTAGTTTAGCAGGGTAGCTTGACTAGGACGTTTAGAGGGATGCGCTAGGAGTGCACTGTTAGTGAAGAGGTGAGGGGTATCTCATGGGAGTGCGATACCAAACTTAAATATGAGATAAAACCTTTTACTAAAAATAAGGCATTTATGCACTTGCTAAATATTTTCAAAACTCAGGCTCTGACCCATTTATCTACTTTTCCTTTCTTGCTATATTATATATATATAGGTGTCTAGACACAGGGACGCCTGGATGACACATCTTTCGAGTCAGACGTCAGCTGCAGCAGTTGTGGATGCGTGCAGGTTCTCGATAGTCGCTTTCATTATTGTACTCTAGATAGGATGTACTGTAAACATATTCGGGCCAATGGTCCATTGCATTTATTTATTCTTTTAGAGCATCATTCGAAATGGTTGTATATTTTGACCGAGTGTTCGGCTATTTTATTTCATTTCAGTTTCATTTCCGCAAAACTGTGTGGATGTTTTAGTTTTTAAGTTGTTAAAAAGAGTAGTTAAGTAAAAGTTTGACACCGGCCTAATATTTTATTAGTAATTAAATGGATTTTCGACAGTGATGCTAAGAATGATCCATATGAGACTCCTGTTTTAATTTGATATAGGAGTGATCACCTGGTATTTTATTAGGCGGGGTGTCACAATCCACTCTTAAGATTATTTTTTTGTAAAAACATAAGAAACATGCAATTCATCCATCATATCATCTAATCTAGGAATGGGATGACAATACTTTACTGTTATATTGTTTCTAGCTCGACAATGAACACATATCATCCATGTCCCATCCTTCTTAGGAACTAGCAGCACCGAAACTGCACAAGGACTCATGCTTTCAGACACATACCCTTTCTCCATTAATTCACTTGCTTGCCTCTGAAGATCCTTTGTTTCTTATGGATTGGTCCTATAGGCAGGTCGGTTTGGAATGGATGCACCAAGTATGAAATCAATTTGATGTTCAATTCCTCTAATTGGAGGCAATCCATAAGGTACCTCTTCGGTAAAGACATCTTCAAACTCCTGTAAAAGAGAAATAATATTTCTCGATTATGAACCGGCCAAATCATCAATACATAAAATAACCTCCTTGTACATGAGTACGATAAGAGGTTGATGTGAAAGTAGTTCTCTCTAGATCTCACTTCTTTTTTTGCAATGTAATTTAATTTCTTCCCTCTTTCTTTTTTTTTTCCAGAATTTTGTTCTCATCTTCTTTTCTCTCATTTTCTTTTTTCTCAACTTCTCTTCTCTCATTTTATTTTTTCTCAACTTCGACCTTCCTTTCCTTTTCTCTCTTCTTTTCATTTGACCATTGCAACTTTAGTTGGTCTTTCATAACCTATTTGGTGTTAAAGGCACAAGAGTGTTAGGTTGATTTTTAAGAGTAAAAGAATACTTATTTGTGAATCCATTATTCGTTACCTTTCGATCAAACTGCCATAGCCTCCCCAATAATAAATGGCATGCATGCATAGGAACCACATCACAAAGCATCTCATCCTCATATTTTCCAATGGATAACTCCACCAACACTTGACTTGTCACCTTGATTTCACCACATTCATTCAGTCATTGAAGTCGGTAAGGGCGAGGGTGTTTCAAGGTTGTTAATGCAAATTTCTCCACCTAATCAGTGCTGGCCACATTTGTGCAACTCCCCCATCAATAATAACATTGCAAAATTTGTTATTTACAAAGAAACTAGTATGGAACAAGTTCTCCCTTTGGTTACATTCTTCTTCCTTAAATTACACGTTGATAATTCGCGTTGCCACCAATAAATCTCTAATAATAGTAGTGTGGTCGTCATTAGTGTCTTCCAAAGGTGGCATGTCATCATCTAATTCTTCTTCATTCTTTGACTCAAGCTCTCCTTGCACATTAATCACCATTGCCCTTTTGTTTACACAATGGCTGGCTATGTGACCTCGTCCCTGACATTTAAAACACTTAATATCACGTGTTTTAGAAGAAGAAGTATCAGTGTTACCTGAAGTTTTGGTTACCGCTCACTTGGCATTCTTGAAAGGTTCAAATTTTGGATTAATTTGTAAATTCTCATCCCTTTCAGTGGTTGTCTTCCATGTGTTGTTGGTATCCACAAGTGGTCCCTTCCTTGGTAACCCCTTCCACTTAAGTTGTTCCTCCACCTTTATGGCTTGATGCACCATATCCGACAACTCAACATAGTATCGTAACTCGACTATATCAGAAATCTCATGATCTAAACCATGTAAAAACCTGGCCATGGTGGCTTCCTGGTCCTCTTCCACATTAGCTCGGATCATAGATACCTCCATCTCCTTGTAATACTCATCCACATACTTGGAACCTTGAGTTAATTGATAAGCACCCAAAAGTGTATAATTTATGCCCCGAATATGTGCATTTTAGTCACTCGTTTTAATTAAAGTTGGCCTTATGTTCGTATTTTATCATTTTGCAGGTCAATACGCAGTTACGGTACAAAAAATGCTAAATCAGTGCAATTGCGACGCAGAAGCGGTCAAAAGCGTGTATCGAAGAAATCCAAAGAGACCGTGATGTGAGAAGTCCATTCTGAGCTTCCCCGATGTCATCCGATGCCCCGAAACATTCCTGTAACCTTAACATAGCCCAAACCGAGCCCCGTCCATACCCCGAACCCGTTGAGTGTTGAGTTTGTACCTTTACTATTTTTTAGATTTTTAGTTTGAGTCATTTTTATTTTTAGGATTTATGTTAGATTTATTTAGAATTTTCGAGAATTTATTTTCTATTTTTCTATTTCTTTATCTTTATTTTTATTTTTATTTTTATTAGTTTTTATTTTTTATTTTATTTCATTTTTTATTAGGATTGGTTTTTATGATTTTATTTTCTATTTTTATTAGATATTATCTTACTTTAGTTTTATTATACTAGGACTATAATTTTTAGTTTTAATAGAGTTTTATCATTTTGTGTCTTTTATATATTTTTTATAGTTTTATTATATATATATATTTAGAGTCTTTTTAATATGATAGGTTTATTGTTTTTGTTTTATTTTTAGTAGGAATTTTTTTTATCTACTTTTTATTTCTATTTTTTTTACAAACTAAAACTCACACACACCCCTAAACCAACCTACATCTTACCACACCAAAGTACCCCCTACCTACTATTCATCATCATCCCCATCTCTCCACTCTCTCACCTCCAACCATAACCAACAAATCACCTCTCTCTCTCTCTCTCTCTCTCTCTCTCCTCATACCCTCACCATCAACCTCCAACCAAACCTTAAACCCCATACCACTTCAACTCTCCCTTAACCCGCCATGAAACCCGGACCCACCTTAGCTCCAACCGAACCCCCATACTTGTTCGAAACTCACCTACCTCCGACCCCATCTTTGAAACCCACAAATCGCCGGCGACATTCCGGCCAGAAAACCAGGACCCCTGATCTACATTCCGACCTGCAAACGGAAACTCGACGACCGACGAAACCATCTGGCCAGCCAATAACCCAACTCCGGCGACAATGCCTGAACCCATTTCCAAACCCAACCCGCGCCGCTACCAAACCGACCCCCAGATCCGTCGAATCTGCCCTGTCCGACCCGAACCCGGAACCCAATCCACCCCTGTCACGACTTCATCCCTCAAACCTATTCAACCCACAATCCAACTGCAACCAAACCCATTTTTTTAAAACCACATCGTATCCTTCAAAATAGGAACCCGTACCCACCAGCCTTATCTCTCCCACAAAAGTAGGAACAAAACAAATTTCAAGGCTTTTCCAAATCCCTACATCCAAACCCATCCGTGGAATATAAAAAAAAAAAAAAAAAGGGGGGGAAGGCTACTTAAAAAAAAAAGAGACTCTCCCATCAGAAGAACAAAAAGGAGAGACGCAAGAGAGAGAAAAAGAGATGTATATTATATGCAGTTTAGGGTCATAAAAAATTTCCACGAAAATACAAAAAAAAATAGTTTAGCTTTAGAATAAATTTTAGGTTTAGTTTCTACTCTTCTTTTTGTAATCAAGTGCTGAAAATTGTGAGAAGTTGGACGCATGTCAAGGCGCATTTCAAGACAAATTTGTGAAAAAAATTGCGTATTTTATTTATACATTCTCTTTTCAATTTATTTCCTTCTTGACATATTATTTACTATTGTTTATGCACACATTAGAATGTTTGGATAAACACCCCGTTCAAGGGGTGGGATGCACTGCGAATGATATTAATTTAATTAATCAATTTCATTAATTTTATATTTCTAGGTCAATTAATTTTTAAACTGTCACCAATTAATTTATGTAACTAGAGTTGGTAAATTAATTGAACAAATTAATGTTTGAATTTAGGAATCGAACTAGAGATAGGTTTTTCCGATATTTGAATATTAATTCGGTGTTGAAATTTGAGGATTGATAATGTTTTCGTTAAATTGATCCTAACGGGTAATTTTCTGAAAATAGTATAAATCCTAATTTTTCATTGTGTGACATTCTTAAATTAATTTTTTGAAAAATATTTTATTAAATTTATAATTTTAACAAGAGTTAGATTATCGATTTAATATTATCTCGAAATATTTCAAATTAATAAATTGAGAAATTAAAATAATTAAAAATGCACTGTAATCCCATCTCTTGACCTTCTCACATTATTTCACACTCGGTTGCACATTTTTTTTTATTATTTAGTCATTTTATAATTTTTATAATTTAATTAGTTAATTTTTCCCTTGAAACTGTTTTAAAAATAAATAAATAAATAAATAAGATTTTAATTAAAAAAAATTGAATTGCACGTTTTCACATTAAATGTTTCACCTTGATAGTAGGATTGATACACGTACTTACCGCAATACGATTTATTTTTAGACAAGTTTTGTAGGTACTCAAGGGAATTTTTAGAGTGGCTTTTGAAGACAACGACCGTATGCAAAAAGCTTCTTATCATTAATCTCTCCAATTTTTGAAATAAACCCCTATAGTAGTGGTTGGGTACAAATTGCCTTCGCATAAGCATTTTCATCTCCTCCCAAGTGTCAACGGGTGGCTCTTTATTCCTCCTCCTATTAATCAGCAATTGATCTCATTGCAACCAACTTAAACTTCTTCATCTTTGAATAGTTATGACAATCAAACACCATCTCCATTTTAGTTTCCCACTCCAAATAAGCTTTGGAATCATTTTTACCTTGAAAAGATGGGATTTTAATTTTTATGTTTCCTAAATCATTATTCCTCCTAGTTCTAGCCATCCTATTCTCATAACCATGCCCAAATCTTCCTCGATTCACATATGGCACATCAAACTCCTCCAACTCCACTTCTTCCTCAACATTTCCCCATGGAACACGATTTCCTTTATGCCTATTAGGAATCTCTTGTTGCTTCCTCTAGGCATTTACGCTTCTACCCTATCCAACATCTCTTGAATAGGTTCTAATTCAGCTCTCAATATACACCTCATCTCCCCTAACAATGCTTGCATTTAAAAGTTCGGAACAGATGGTTGTTGAACTTCTTTAGCTATGTCTTCTTCTTGAATATTGGACATGTTTAGAATCTGCAAAATAAGATTAGAAACCTCACAAGCACTCCCTCATGTGTTTCACTCACACTCGTGTTTTCACTCAAAATGGCTTTTACCCTCTTATGATCTCACACTCTCTTGCCTTTTTCTACTCTTTTGTGTCCTCTTTAGTTCTTAATCGAACTCAATAAACAAATTCAAATCAACTAGCAGCAATTCAGATTGAGGATCAACCAAAACACATCAAAAGGTAAGGAATTCGATTGAGGAAAAAAAATGATTGAATCACACAGTTTCTAAGGTTTCTGAAATACAAAAAGAAAATAGCGTATACAACTTTTGTGTTTCAATCTTGTTGCTCACCTTCTAAAACCCTTTTTTCTGTTTCTTTTTTTTCCTTCTTTTTTTGTTTTCTTTTTTTTGAAGGAGGAAACAAGAAAAAAAATAGTCAAACTTGCCTTAGAAATAGGCTCTGATACAAAATGATATGAACCCCACCAATAATTGTGATGAAACCCAAGAACAATGATAGTTAAAGAGCCCTAAGATCGTATAGACGAAGTTTATTGAGCCTTGACCCGTTATATAGAAAGATAAGAACCAAAACTACGAAGGATTAAAACGCCACACCAAAAAACCCAAGAATCTCTCACGAACCAATGTGATAAGTTTGGTTATTTGAACTCCATAGGATTAACTTGATAAGTTCAAAAAGGTTTCTTAAGAACCAAGATGAACAAAATACCTCACACCAATATTAGTTTATGTCAAAAAATGCTTACAACATTCGTAGCTCCCATGATTCATACTTAAAACAATCCTCCTAGAATAGGAAATGAAATATATACAACATTAAAACAACACAATTTTCAAAGTAAATAATTTCCCACATTTTTTAGGCCACTTGGACTTGGAAAACCATAAAATAAGACTAAATGACTAAGTTCGATGTATTTAAAGATAAGTAGTCAATGCTAGATTCATCCCCCATTTATTAACCTTGAAAATAGATAAATTCATGCCCATTTATGGTCTGAACATGATGGTCACGTTTTTGCATGCTAATTAGCTCCCCAAATTTCTTTAATGATGTTGACTAAGCCTTGATTATCATTTTGGCCCATCTTGATCTTCATCTTTTCAGAATCAGCCCAATTCTCTTGGGTTAGCCCAATAAGTGCTTCCTTAAAATGTTTGGCTCTAAGTCTTGTAATTGCACCACTAGAAATTATCAAAGGGTCTTGTGCAAATTTACCTCCATTCCCACGTGTATGACTAGCCCCATATCCATCTTCATCATATTCAGCTCCTTGAATTGCATCACTTGATCTTGCATCAAGGTTAGGTGTTAAGAAAATTAGTAGATTTCTTTCACTATTGCAGGTAACAAATAATCATTATTGCTTAATATTTGTTCATATCTCATTCCACGTCTCTATTCACTAATTTGGTACGATTTTATAGTCTTGGATTTATGAGCAATTCACACGCTAAGGGTAATTCCACAACATGGAATTCAATAATACATTGCCAATAATTGGGCGCTTGACATTGTAATTATCCTTGAAGAAGAATCTCTTCCCACATCACATTAAATTCAGAGAACAACTCGACGATTTGGAGGCAAGCAATGTAAGTTCTTTACATTATCTTTGCAAGTACCTTTGGGATTATTTGAACCCTAATTGTAAGTTTATGTGTAGGTGATTTGGGATCCTCGTAAGGATGTGAGGGATGCATACCCATTCTGAGAGGTTGCTTTTTATAGTGGCATCATCATTTTCTTTGATGTTGCCGAGACTTACTATCCTAAGAGATTTCTTAGATAACTCAGATGTATTAAAATAATTCCTCAGGACCCAATGACCCCTTTAAATGATAATACGAGAAATAAAGCTACAAGATACAAGGTTAAATTTGACATCCGAAAATGGTATAAATAAAATTGGTAAGACCGCGTATGATCAGAGAAGTCACAATCGGTACTGGTCACATGCTAATGGGACTTTAGCGAGGATTACATGAAGTGGATCTTGACCTATTCTCACCCAATTCTCTTAAACCCCGCATATCGTCTATCCGAAGAAAGAAACACATCACTAGTAAGAATAATTATATACATTTCTTATAATTTTCATAATTTCATGAATTCTGATACATAAATGATGTTCAATAGGCAGATGAAGTGCACAGAGTGATGGAGATGCTAGGGAAGAACATTGAAGAAGGCGACAAGACAGATGCGACTGCATTGCTTGGACAGGATAAAAAATCATACCAAATAATTGCGACAACAATCAGGGCGGGTTGCCATATTAATATTGAGTAGAAGGGGAATGAAAAGAAAAAGAATCATGGAAAAGAGAAAGATAAGGGGAAAAATAAGGCAATAACAAATGCATGAACAAAAGGAAAATTAGAGAACAAAAAAATAAGATGAAATTTGTAGTTGTTAGTGTAAGTTGATTGAAATATTGTACTTTGGAACTTAGGAGTTGTTATAGTTGGTTGATGTTTAGTATGATGCTAAAATCTTGGAACTTGGTGTGATCTTCCATTGGGCTGAATTTTTGTACTTTTGTAATTTACAGTGATGGTGTAATCTTTTGTGTTTACTATGTCACTTCACAATTGGACCTATCCAAAAACATGATAACATGTTAAACCAACATGACACGAAACGAATTTACATGTTAATGGGTTTACCTTTATTGGCTTTGGGTACCTTTATAAGTTACTGGGTTTACCTTTATTGGGTTTGGGTTTGGGTAGTTAACGTTTTAACACGGTAGACCCATTAAATTAACGGTTATGGTTTGGAAATTTACATATGCCCATGTTTACTCGTTAATACCCCTTAACACTAATGGGTACTATAGGGTCATCCAACCCCGTACCCAATAACCTTCATCATTCACAGGGTAAAAAATAATAAATAAATAGTTATTGGACCTAACGATTAGGCAACGGGTAAACCATTTAGACTCAACCCAATTTGTTTATATTAACGGGTGCTAACAGTTTGGGTCATGTACCTATTAATGTTAACGAATCGTGTTTGGGTATTGTATTTTAGACCAATTAAGCCTAACGAGTCGTGTATGGGTTAAGGCTGTTTGATATGAAATCATCATCACCCGACCCGTACACGAACCAACATAACCCCGTTGATATGTCTATTCATAATTTTATGTGTGTATGATTGATGTAATTTACTTTTGTACTTTTGTAATGTCCCTTCATAATTTTATACATGTGTGTGATTACGTAAATATATCACGACTTTACTCAGTATCGAGTCCCCAAACCATTCATAACAATGTTTGGTTCGGGGCATTCATTCCTAAAACACATCTTTTCCATTATAGGAGGCAGTTTCAGTCGTGATATATGTACCGAATCAGGGTGACTTATTTCGTCATATATATCCCAAATGAAGGTTAATACCAGTTATTTCAATTAAAAAATTTGATATCAGTTATTTCATTCTAAATGGATTTTGAATTTTAAACTACACAAGAAGTACATTACAAAATTAAACATCAACCAACTAGAACAACTATCATAGTAAATATGATACTAAAATCCACACAATGAATGATACACAATTTGATATATATTAGTGTACATGATATTGAAATCCACAAAAGTTACGTACCTACAAATTGATATACATTAGTGCACATGATATTGAAATACAAGCAAGTTAAATATTGATATTGATACATCGTTTTAACAACTTTACAAATGATATTAATATACAATTCATTATTGGTATTGACATAACCTTCACTCCCTACAAAACATTAAAACACGTGTACAAAAAGATAATATATCTCTCACAAGCTACATACACATTCATATACATGTGTATAAAAACGATAATATATCCCTCACTAGTTGATTTCTATAGGATGATCACTTGTCGCTACATCCTTTCGGAAAATCTTCTGAAACTCATCTATCTGATTAACATATTTATCGATCTAGGACTTGGGCTTCATATAAGGAACAAGTATTCTAGTAACTTGCAACCGGCAGAAATGAACAACCATATTTCAACTTCAGTTTGACAAATTAATTTCTGTATACATGAGCAATCTACATGAACATTGAAAATTTTGGTTGTGCATGTCTCATGGCTAGAAATGTAAGGCACGTCTCGGTGATATGAGGACATACAAACAGTTGTAAGCCTCGGCCACAAGGTAACCACACTCGAGTATGAGCATCCAAGACTTAAGAGGACATGGAATAGTGTAATCGTTTAACAAATTTACCAGTCTTCGAAAACCAACTCCCAAAATAGTGTACATAATAATCATTGTTTTTAAGGATTTTTTCCATCAAATTTTCTCTCACACTTGTCAATCCATTATTTTTGGAACCCATCCTTAGACAGCTGGTCACGCATCCAAAGCCTCAATTTCCATTCGCTTCCACATCCATGATTTCTTCAATAAAAGCTTTATAAAACTTGGGTATCTACTTCACGTACTTTGTGTACATGGGTGTATACTTAGGGAACCATGGGGATAGTTACATGAACTTCGTAAAATCAATGTTCTTTTTAGGTCTTTGAACAATGTAGTGTTCCCTATCGGTCAATTCCCTGGCGTGTTCAAAGATAGAGGGATCCCCTTTCATTGAGTTATCGTATTTTTTCTCATAGGCGATTGGTCTTCGACTCCGTGGAGGCCCTTGCTTTATCATGGATGATTGAATTAGCCTCGCAGCTGTGGCACACCTTATGTCTTTCAACTTACTTAATATGTCCTGTTCATCTACAATTGACCTTTCCCACCTTTGTTTGAATAATATTATTTTTGGCTCACAATCAACTATATGGTACTTGGATAAATCAGGCACCACAAATAATTTATGCCAGTGACCACCCAAATTCCCCCAAAGTATAGCCCGAACTCCATTTGGTAGATGAGCAACTCATGAGAACAAGGTATGGCATAGACATTGCGCATGACATAGAGGCACGATTTAAAATCTATACCAACATTGTCATATGTATTTATGTACTCAACAATTAAGTTAGTTACATAATGTGAAACCGGACCTAGATTGTACGAGTGCTTGATTTTCTATCAAGAATCCTGGAACCACTTCTTAATTTCTGTAACCTGCAATTCACTGATATTGTGATGCCAAACACCTTACTAAAAGGTAATTTAGAACTCTCCAAGTGTTTCTAAAGCTTACCGTGGGCACCTTGACAACGATTTGTAGTTCGGTTGACACAGTGTTTTATTATATTGATCCATTCATGAATGAAGGTCTCTTTCAAGTTATACCATGTATAGATAATGTAGTTTAAAGTGTTAAGGTATGCCACCTAATATACGTGGAATAACAACCAAGATTCTTTGAAATCGTTGTCCATTGGGGATTCAACCAAATGAACCCAATCCTTTAAGATTTTTTAGTGAATCCTCGGTGTGAGTCTTTTTCTCAGCATGGTTTTACATATTACAAAAAATGTGTAAAATACACGTTATGTATTAAGCCTCGGGGAAAACCACCCGTAATGCATTGATGCAAGCATACTCTCGATATATGATGAAGATAGTGGGTTATGCAAATGGATCGAATAGCATTTTCAACCGACCAAATCTGACTGGTAGTTCTCTTATATCTTTGTAAGTGAATGTACAAACACAATGTTGAACGTCCATTAGCAAGTGTTTACACCTACCATCTCAAACAACGACATCTTGTACCTATTTTTTTTATAAGCGCAATCGATAACGACAACTAAGGGAAGACACTTTGCCAATTGAATGGAGTTCGAATGAGCCCAGAATATGTCTTCCACCTCCATCGTAGAGTCATTAATCCGATACTAATATACATAATTCTTGTTGCCAACTAAATTTTATTAACTATTTCATTGCAGTTCTACCCTTATATTCTCCAATCCTTATCTTTCCTTTGTCATTGTAGATTATTGTTGACACATTACTTACATTCCGACATTTTATCATCGTTGGAATGGTATATGGATTGACCCCACTCAATCACATCTATTCAACGATGTTTATCTCCTCTACAGTAAGACGCCTGGCATATGGATGTCGTACGCTCCTTCATATTCTTCTCACTCTAAGTTCCTAATTCGTTCTCAAATTTCTTCCCATGATGGTCCCATTACTCCCCTCCTCTCTCACAGTCCAAATTTAAAAGTCCCTTCCGTTTCACCGAAGGTGCGTCGAACTTGGTGATTA
The DNA here is from genome assembly GCA_949130495.1 of Sambucus nigra. Taxonomy (NCBI): domain Eukaryota; kingdom Viridiplantae; phylum Streptophyta; class Magnoliopsida; order Dipsacales; family Adoxaceae; genus Sambucus; species Sambucus nigra. The sequence goes on from OX422220.1 coordinate 191,864,524, forward strand.
AAATTAATGTTCTAACTGACCACGCTTGCTCTTGAGCGTAGCCGACCAACACTTGACTAGTGGGAAATATCTGATAATATATATGTATAAATTAGCAGTACATTTTAATCTATGAGTTTAACACCCCAAACGAGTTTAATACGTTTAAGACAATTCCAATGGTTGTGTGTAATCAAAATCCCTGCTTGGTAATAAAAGTTGCGCTAGCATCGACTTTTAAAGTACCGATATCGCCTTTGTTCTCACCATCAATATTAATGCATCTTTAAATAATACGGAGTTGAAATCCATGAATGCATCCTATATAAGTAAAATCATGTTTGCATTATTAGATATGTTTGAAAATTTTTTTAGCAAAAAATGCAACATAATGATTCGATCTAAACATAGTGGAATTATGACACTACTTTGTGGTCATTATAGTGAATAAGAACACTGAGACATGGTATAAACACCCCAAATAAAGTTCTAGTCCATCAAAAATATTTGTTCCCCATTCGGTATCATCATGACGAAAATTGGCCTCTCCCTCGACATAATGATCCCGAATCAACGTGCTCTTATTCGTTAGCATCATGTCAAACAATCTATTTATTTATAGGACTGAAGTTTGTCATTGTTCGGGATGTTTTGACCGATATATGAATGTACACTCATGATAACACCCAAGAACCAAAGTTTTCCTTTCAAAAAATTAAAGTGACAGTGGTTCGATAGGATCACCTCGTAATAGATCATCTTACTTGGGGACCAGATACTAAACCACTGTAAGTTTATTAACTCGTGTTTAATATTTTCTAGGATTAAAAACACATAAAAAAACATTTTTTGGGCAGCAAAAAATTCCTCAATCATATTATTTGGGGTAGTTTTATTTGTTTTAGTGGTGCCATACTCATTGTTAACACCTTGCATTGGTTGTTGTAACTTCAATATGGTAACTGTCACATGGATAATTTTTCTTTTGAATTTTTCCCAGTGAGGCACCAAGTTTTCTCTACAAACCTGAACAACCAACCAATATTTGAGGTTCATTCATATAACCTACTTTTTTTATAGTTAAAAGCAAGTAAAATAGAAAACCATTCACAATATATGAGAAGCACACACAAGATACAAAATTACAAGAACTTAACTCCTAACACGTATTAATCACTCAATGGTTACAAAAAAGGAAAACATAATTTTAAACTAGGACTTCATCGTCTAGAATTATAGGTACAAAATCTTATAAATAAAGGTTCCAAATGAAGTTAACATCCCCAACTCCTAGGGAAAGTGTCTCAAAAATAAGGTTACCAGATTTCGCACGAATCTGCCTTCAAATAACTATTGCATTAGCTTCCTAACAGTTGTCTAGGGAGTTAACCCATGATCTCCATGTGCCCAAGTAGTGTATTCCCATTTTTACACCTATTTATCCCAATAGCTCTCATGAAAACTACCTAAAACCATTTTTTAAACAAGACTAACTGCTCCTTGAAGACAACTAGTAACCGTTACACAAATTAAGATAATGTAACCCCGAAAATAAGCTACTTATACTGCTGATGCAACCCACGCTGCAAAACAGGGGTGACTCAGGAAATTTTCCCAACCATGGCCCAAGTCCATTTACAACCAAACCCATATTCAGTCATTAGATATCCCACGAAGTTTCCATGAGCCTAGGAGTACTTATGGCCAAAAACCCAATTTTTCCTCGGAGGACCCCCTCCTTATAATAACTCTTAACGAAAATTCCACATTGGTAGGAGTAGACATCAACTACCATATGCTTGCGAGATGAGGCAAATTACATATTTGAATTGTATATCCCACTTTGTCTTAGCTGTGCGCCTTAGATAAAGTGAAACTAAGACATTTTCCTTTTGTTTTGTGGACTGTCATGCCCGTAACTTGTGCTAAAGTTAGGGTGTAACAAACCCTCTCCCACTAAAATAACTTGATGACCTTGTCGACATTAAGAAAATTCTGACTTTACTGAAAAATTTGATTTCACCAAAGAACAACAACCCCAATCTTCAATTCAATGAAAGTGTAACAAAAAACCAAACTCATTTTTGGTTCAATTTCCTCCATGCAGGGCATAACCTCCACGTCTTAAAATCTAACGCAAAATGTAACTCTTGGTCATGCGAGGTTCCTACAACTCATACCACCAAGGCATCATTGATTTTTTTTTTCATGGACTCCAAAGCTTGGAGTTCGCCTAGCAAAACCATGGGGTTAACAAGAACTTCTCCCTCACACGAATTTGATCCAACACCATTTGACTCTTTGACTTAAATATCATCAAGTTTTTCTAACATTGGACAATCATTTTCTCGATACGAACCCTTGTAAATGAAACACCTAGAATAGCCACTTTTGTCTTTGTTCAATTTTCCATCAGCCAGTTTGCCCTTATCATTTTCTGTCTCTCTATCTTTGTCGAAATCTGAAGAACTTATATCTTTACCTTTGGGCTCAGATGAAGAGGCGTTTGATCGATCAAGTTTAAGATCCATTAAGCTGTTCGTCGCTGCTATTGCTTGTTGAAGTTCAAGCATGCCTTGTCTCCGTTGAGAGTGCTCCAGCAACCAATGTCCAAAATTTTCAATTAAATTCCAATTTTAGCCCAATTCAGTCTAAACTCTTACAAATAATTATGACAGGTAAATGAAATAAATCAAACATGCAAGACAGTCACAATTTGAGGAAAAATTCCCCAAATGGGCAAAACCTTTTTATTTCACTATCATTTGTAAATCTCAACTTACACGGATTACAATTAAATATAGTGACACACGAAATACCCGTAGGTGTCGGTTCGGTGTCGTCAGCAAGAACACTAAGATCAGCAATGAAAAATCTGTCTTCTTCTTCTCCACAAGAACTCCAGATGAGTAAAACAAATTTCTTGGGTGTAGAGGATTCACATTAATGACTGGGAATTGTTTATGAATCAAAATAGTGTATAAAGCATGAAAATGATGTCTATTTTTAATGCAGAAAAATTATAGAAACGTCAGGTCCAAGACTTAGAAAATGAGTAGAATGAACACTGCTTAAACACACAAATCGAGGTGGCTCAAACGATATGTGGTTTTCTTGAACGACGCCAAGTGTCGTTAGAACGACTTCGCGTGACATGAGATTTCGTTTGAACGACAAGCTCTGTCGTTCAAATGATCTGAACGACTTATACTATTCACCTCTACACTAAGAAAAAATTCTTATTTAGAGATTAAAGTATTTCAAACTTCAAAAATTTATTTTAAAAATGTTCCCAAATATTTATGCAAATATGAAAAACTCCAATTAAATTATTTTACCATAATTGCGAGTGGAGTAGTGGGAACATATGTATGTTGAAAACGCACGATGCATGATAAGACAATGTTGATGCACTACACACGTATGAAGTAGTGGGTGCATGATAACTTCGGATCCAAGTCGAGGCCATCATGGATGAACGTGGAAACGTGCCGAATGTAGCGGTATCAGACATACTTGCAGTGATCTAGGATATACAGAAAAATTTCTTGTATACTAAATGAACATATATAAAATCATGGCCTTACAAATCTCCCCCTATGTCTATATCGGTACATACAAAAAAAATATCCGAATTATGCTACCCAACCCAAAAGTTACATACAATTTAATATTCCCAATATACCCAAAAAGTGGAAATACTAAATGACATGTCTTCAACTGCTTTAACATCTTGAAACTTTCATTGTCATCATCAGGGTGTGCAAAAATGATCCTCAATTAAGTACCTACACAAATGAGACAATAAACAATACCCGTGATGCGCAATAATTTGAAATATAATGATAAGCAAAAGTAAGTACAAATTTATGCTCAAGCAAATCACTTGAAAATCAAACAAAAATTCTCCCCCATAATTCATTCTCCCCCTTTTTATGATGTCCCTAAATAGACAACTATGAAGAACAGAAAGCAAATGCAAATTGAGAATGTCACAAGGTAACCAAACTTTCTCTTTTTAAAATTTTCAAAATTTTTCTTATAAAAAAAATATAAAACAATAAATCAAACCATGAAAGAACACCAAAACAACCAAGTTGGCGATAAAGGAAATGTAGGGATGTGAACAAATTCGACAGGAAAACCAATACATACAACCATAACATATGTGCACGATGAATGTTGGATATTCCTAACGAATGAACTCAACATCTTCATTAGGTGTAAAAATTGTGAAATTAAAAGAAATTGACTCAATCAAATCAGCAAATCAAATCTCAAAGTGATTTTCACACCAATAATGTCCAAAACGTTTAAACGCTTTTTTCATGAGTTTCAAGGACGTGCAAACCCATTTTTCATTTCTTTCCACCCAAACTCCCTCATAAATAATTATACATTGTATTTTTCTTTTGAGGTGATGAAAATAAAACCTATTGGCCCATTTGATTTGGCATAATTTTCTTGTTATTGCCATTTAATTTTTTGGGGCCCTTTTTCAAATGGTGGATTTCTCGACGAGTTAATTTTTAACTCTCATAGTCATTTCCCGTGATTCATTTATCATATTTTGTTGTAATTAAATCCTCACCATAAACGGTTTCTACATGCACTACTATCTTGTCAAGTTTTATCGCATTTTGGTCTTTGTATAGACAGAATTGATATAGAAACACTCAAGCTAATATTTGATAGACAAGTACAATACTCAAATAATACCATGCATGTGTGAAATAAAGTAGATTAGGATCCAAACATGTAGAAGATATCACTAATTACATCTGAAAGACCCCAAACAATGTAACACACATGGATGAAATTATGTAGAATCTCAAATAACTATCAAACAATCATGTGGAATATGGAATGAAGTTGTGACTATGGCTATCTTAAATGTTCATCCATAAGCGGTGTAAACAAAATACAAAAATCTTTTTGTGTTTTTCAGAAAAAAATTTATAAAAAGAAAATCTTTTTGGCTTTTTCTAAAAAATATCAAAAAATAAAATCTTTTTGGATTTTTCTATTTTTTTCAAAAATAAAAAGTCAAATAAATAATGATACAAATGATACAATCTAGTGATAGCAATGAAAGGATATGAACATGAAAAATGAATCATACTCTAGACATGGTGACCACCCCTCGGTCAATTGTGAAAATTCCTAAAGACTTCCTAAAACTCTCGAATCTAAGGACATCTAAAGGCTTCATAAAGATATCAGCTAACTAGAGGTTAGTAGATACAAAAATCAAGGATACAACCTTTTCCTCTACAAGCTCACGAATAAAGTGCTCGCATATCCTAATGTGCTTTGTGTGTGAATACTGGACTAGATTACGGGATATATGTATCGAGCTCGTGTTATCACAGATCCTATAATCCTCCAACATCTGCTTCATCCAGAGAAGTTATGTGCAACAACTCCCGATGGCTATGTACTCAGCCTTCGCAGTGGACAAATAGATGGAGTTTTGCTTCTTGATCAACCAAGAGACAATAGCAGAACAAAAGAAGAAATACCCACCAAAAGTGCTCCTAGATCCATATGCATCCCCGGCTCAATCGCCATCTGAATAGGTGGATAAATGGTCACTGGTATAAAAGGAATACCAAATTCTAAGTGAGAGAGTCCCACTCACGTATTTGATAATACATTTAAGAGCGAGTAAGTGTGACTCTTTCGAGGATGCCAGATATCGTGCACAGACTCCAACACTAAAGGCTATGTCGAGACGACTGGCAGTTAAGTAGAAAAGACAACATATCATACTCCGATACAAGGTTTTCTCTATGGCCTTTCCTGAAGTATCCTTGATAAGCTTAGTTGAGGTACCCATCGGTGTACGTGCGTGCTTAGCGGAGTCTAGACAAAATTTCTTCACAAGGTCTCTAGCATACTTGGATTGGGAGATGAACATTCCATCCTCTAGATAACGAACCTGGAGACCTAGGAAGAAAGTAAGCTCACCTACCATGCTCATATCAAACTCACTCTTCATTTCCTACTCAAAGTGGTGAGCATGCTGGGAGCACGTGGATCCAAATATTATGTCATCCACACAGACCTGGACAACCAAAATAGCACCGTCATCTCTCCTGATGAACAACGTCATATCAACTCCCATTCTCTTGAAGCCATGGGCTAAGAGATAGGAAGTAAACCTCTCGTACCAAGCACGGGGTGCTTGCTTCAAACCATACAAGGATTTACTCAAATAGTAGATGTGATCAGGGTGCTTAGGGTCTTCAAACCCTTTTGGTTATTCCATGTAAACCTCTTCCTATAGAATGCCACTCACAAAGGCACTCTTGACATCCATTCAATATAACTTGAAGCCAAGATGACATGCGATGGCGAGTAGTATGCGGACGGAATCAAGCCTCACCACGAGAGCAAATTACTCGTCAAAGTCTACACCATTTATCTGTGGGCAGCCTTGAGCGACTAACCTAACCTTATTTTGGATAATAGTATTAGTCTCATCCACCTTATTCTTAAATATCCACTTGATACCTATAACATTTGTCTCACTAGGTCGGGGGACCAATTCCCAGGCATCATTATTTCTAAACTGAAGCAACTCATACGGTATAGCACATATCCAGTGTGCATCTTTGAGTGCTTCTTTATAGTTCTTGGGCTCGACTTTGGACTTGTAGCAAACATGGCTAACAATGTTCTCTAGATGAGCACGAGTCTTAACCCTTAGGGTGGGGTATCCTAGAATATTAGAAGGATTGTGACTCTTGTGAACCCAAGTTGTGTCCCCTAAATCTGGAATGGGGTCCACTCTGGGTGTGGGAGGCACAATGAGATCATCAGAAGAAAGTGTGTCATCCTCATACAAAAGGTTAGAATCAACAAATGCCCGCGATTTGTTATCTTTCACGATGATGTTTATTGACTGCATAACCTTAGAGTTACTCAGGTTAAAAACCCGATATGCTATACTAGTCGAGGAATATCCTAACAATATTCCCTCATCGCTCCGGTAGTCGAACTTTCCTAATTACTCTTTATCCCATAGGATGTAGCAATTACTCCCAAAGACACATAAATATGAAAGTTTGGGCTTCTTTCTAGTCCACAATTTTTAGGGCATCTTAAGTGTGTGTGGACGAAGGTAAACTCTATTCACTATGTGGCATGCGATAGATACTGCCTCTGCCAATAATCTCCAAGAAAATCTATGATCTAGAAGCATAGATCTAACCATCTCCTGAATCGTCTGATTCTTCCTCTCAACAATCCCATTTTGCTGAGGAGTGTTCACGGCCAAAAAATCATGTTTGATCTTGAGGATATCATAGTAAAGTTCTACTTCAGCTTCCTTAAAATCAATGCCATTGTCACTATGTATTCTATTGATAGTGACTCCAAGTTGATTTTGTCGGACACGACACTTGGTTGTAAGAAATTCCACAACATCGGATTTCTCTCTCAGAAAACCTGTAATCAAATATCGAGAGAAATCATCTATCATCACGAGGATATACCTCTTACCATCCAAACTTTTAGTACGAGTGGGACCCATAAGATCCATGTGTATTAAATTAAGAACTCATAAAGTGGTAATGTAATTCAACTTCTCGTGGGGACTACGTACTTTCTTTCCCAACTGGCAGGGTCCACAAATCATGGAAGTTGACTTTACAAGTGATGGAAAGCCATGGACTAGGTCCTTTTTAGCTAATTTCTCCAAATCTCTAAAGTTCACATGACCTAGATGTTAATGCCACAGATCCATAGGAGTGATCGTGGCGTTGTTTCAGACACATGAGGACTTGGGGCACAATCCCATAGCAATTATCTTCAGTTTTCACCCCTTACAATAAAATTTTAACGTCTTGATCATAAACATTACATTCGTTCTGGTCAAACTTTACTACAAAGTCGGCACAAATAGCTAGTGTTGAGAATATTTGCCTTCAAACCTTTGGCGAATAAAACATCCTTTAGCTTAAGAAATACTTGTATCTCTACTGTACCTCATCCTACTATGCCTGATTTGCTCCCGTCTCCAAAGGTGACTTTACCTTATTTGCGATCTTCTAGGTAGGTAAAAAATGAGACATCACTTGTCATGTGTCTAGAGCACCCATTGTCGAAATATCACTGAGAAGTGTTATTTTCTTTGAGACATACATGAACAATAAGGGCTTTTGCGTTGAGTTTAGGTACCCAATATGTGGTAACGTTTTGTTTGCCCATGTCATTGTTGGCTCTAGTCGAGATACTAGAAGTGTCCGCTGACGGCATAGAAATCCGTTTGAATTCTTCCATTAGACTCTAGGAAGAGGCAACTGGAAACTCAACCTGCTCTCTAACACATGAATATCGCTAGTGGCACATGGTGGAGGAAATGTACATCATGTCCAACCTAAACTATAGAAAAAACTCCCTAAGGTGGCCCTTTTATTGCAATATGTACAAAAGGACACAGGTTGTGGCTGACCTTGTTTTTTTTTCTTGGCCAAACTCTTCTTCAGGGTTTTTGGCGATGGCCATTTGGGTTCGTAGTAAACTAAGGAACCGATTTCGGTGTCACATAGGACGTGGAGGCACCATCAAAACTAATTTCCTGCCTTTCACCAAAAACTAAAGCAGGGGTGAGGAGAATATTTTCCATCTTTCCAGATCTATCCTCAATATTTACCTTGACCTCCCTGGCTATCTCAAGGTCATGGGTAAGTTGGGATACAAGGGCTTCAAGTTTCTTTCGAGTGTCCATGAAGGTCTAGAGATCACTCATAATACTAGCCACTTTCTTTGTCAAGTCCCCTTTCTCTTTCTCTAAACATCTCTCTCTCACACCAAACTCACTCTCCCTCTCTACACAAACTCTCTCTCTCTCAACACAAACAATCTCTCTCTCAAGGCAGTGGAAAGGGAGGACTCTCTTCTCTCGTCTCTCCTAAATCTTTCTTTAAGGAAACTATTCTAAGAGCTAACGTTTTGTTGTGCTTTTTAGTTTTAAAAGAGTCAGCATATAAATCAGCGTACGCATGTCGTAAATCACTCTTGCTCTCACTTGTAGCATCCTCCCCCTTATTCACATCGCTTTCACTGTCTAAGTGTCCTTGTGAAGTGGCATCCTCATCGTCATGAGGTGAACTGTCAGTACTCACATGATTTTCCATGAATGTGGTGAAGTTACATTCATGTGGTGACTCATCTCCAGAATCCACCGACTCGACCTCATTATCGTCACTAAGGGAGGCATTAAGAGCAGCTTTGCCTTTGCCTTGATGTCGCAACCTAGTAGGACACTCAAAATACTTATGACCTCTACCCTCACACTCATAAGGAATATGCTCACTTAAGTTGAAGCTAGTGTTTACAATATCAGATAAGAGTGCATAAAATTCATCAAAACAATCTGAGTCAAGCATGGTGATAGTTTCAAATTGTGTAGTTAGGTTTTTGCAATTTTGATTCTTTAACTGTATTCGTGCCTTCATGAGTAAGTTGAAGAACGTCTCATGCTTCTTTAGACATGGTACAAGTCATGATGCGTCGAAACTCATAAGATGTGACGGTTCCATAAATGGCACTAAGCCCATGTGAGTTATATCTGCTCCATTTAAATTCATCCTCAGTCCATGCAGTCATAAATTTTAAAGTAGTTACGTTATCCACAGTTACAGTGGGAGGCATCCACCCTCTTTCACATACAACCCAAACACGTTTATCTATGGCCTTTAAGTGAGATTTCATACGAGCTTTCCAATATGCATAATTTGACCCCTCAAAAATTGGGACTCTATTATATAAGTTTTCCATTGAAATTGTGCTTTTTCAAAGATCAAATTTTCGAAAAAAATTGATACCGAGAAAATTTTGGGAAAAGATTACACGGTAAAATTGTGTAAATGGCTCTGGAAGTAATTTGAGAGTGCGCCAGCAATTAGTGTCCAACTTATTTAATTAAACCCAACTTCGTCCAAAATTTTGCAAATAATTGCGACAGGTTAATGAAATAAATCAAACATGCAAGACAGTCACAATTTGAGGAAAAATCCCCCAAATGGGCAAAACCTTTTTATTTCACTATAATTTACAAATCTTAACTTACACGGATTATTGAAATACAGTGACACGTGAAATACCCGCAGGTGTCGTTTCTGTGTCGTCAGCAATAGGTCCCGTAAGAACTCCAAGATCAACAGTGGAAAATCAACCTTCTTCTTCTCCACAAGAACTCCAGATGAGTAGAAAATTTTTTTTGGGTTAGAGGATTCATATAAATGATTGGGAATTATTTATGAATCAAAGCAGTGTATAAAACATGAAAAATGATGTTTGTTTTTAATGCGGAAGAATTGCAGAAACGTCAGGTCAAAGACTTAGAAAAATATGTAGAAATAAACACTTCTTAAATACACAAATCGAGGCAGTGACTCGCTCGAACGAGATAGGGTGTCACTCAAACGGCGCCAATTGTCGTTAGAATGACTTCGCATGACATGAGTTGTCGTTTGAACGAAAATCTCTATCGTTCGAACAATCTGAACGACTTGTACTGTTCGTCTCTACACTTAGAAAAAATTCTTATTTCTAGATAAAAATATTTCAAACATGGAAAATTTATTTTAAAAATGTTCCCAAATATTTATGCAAATATTAAAAACTGTAATTAAATTATTTTACCATAATTGCGAGTGGAGTAGTGGGAACAAATGAATGTTGAAGTGGTACGATGCATGCCAGGAAAATGTTGATGGACTACGCACATATGAAGGTTATGGGTGCCTGATAACTTCGGATCCAAGTCTAGGCCATCAAGGATGAATGTGGAGACGTGACAAATGTAGCGGTATCAGACATACTTTCAAAGATCTAGGATATACAGAAACATTTGCCAGATACTAAACGGACATTTATAAAATCATTCCCTTACATCAATAATTTAGCCTGCACCCAAGATTGAAAATTAGAAATAAAGTTGAAGACCTTGTCTTCCACGAATATTCCTTTAATATCTAGCATCACCGAAATGAACTCTTTCATATATTCCTGCATAGTCTTGTCAAGCTTCATGCGTTGTAACGCTTCCCTCACTTGCCAACCTGAATTAGCTGATAAAAATTATTCTTCTAACTCTTTCTTAAGTTCACTCCACGAACTGATTTCAGAACTGACTTTGCCTTCGATCTGGTTTATCCACTAAAGTTTTTCATCATCACATAAGTACATCGTAGTGATTGTAACCTTCTCTCTTTTTCTAATATGAGCAACCTTGAAATATTGCTCCATATCATACACGAATGTTTCTAATTCCTTCATCGACCTTGCACTAGCAAAAGCCTTTGGTTATGGAATCTTATACTTTTTGAACCAGAACTAGTGTCCCTATCACCCATATTGAGCAATGTCTTTTTCAACAACCCTAGTATCCTCATCAAGTTTGCCCAAATGAGCGTGAAGTTTTTCAACCAAAACCCCAATATTAGCAACAAGGTTCTTATCCTTTTCATCGGTCTCCCATATGAGATTTTCTTGCACCTTTCGAATGTGCTGTAGTTCTAACTGCAGTTCTTCCAAATTTATTAAAAATGGTGCTGCAACGTTCGTTGGAGCATATGCAACGAATTCCTCTAATATGTGCACCATTTTTGCAAGTGCATATGTTAAATCTTTTATTCTCTCAACTACTTTAACTTCAATGGATTTGCCATTAACTATGGTCCCTCCAACCAGTTATGTTAAATTAGGTTGATCAGGATATTTATTATAGCTATTATTAATTCATCTCAGTGTATTGGATTACAAATACTTAAGATTAATTTTGTAACTATAGGTGATCATAATGGAAACAATGATGCTTTCTCTTGATAAGATTACTCTTACACGTAAAACCATTATTGAGGTAATTGACTTTAAAATGAAATGTTATTATTTTTATGTTCTTAAGCAAAGAATCTATTGTTGACTAAGGTTGATATGGTTTTAGTTCCTATTATTGCAACTGTGGAATCTCAAGATTTCTCAGGTAATGCCCTAATTCAAGCTTAAGAGGATGTGGATCTTCCTCCTTCTTTTATTGATGAGGTAGTTTCTCATAACTTTTGATTACTCTCTTTATGACTTAGCTCAATCATAGCTTAGGTTTCAATATAATTTACACTGTGTGAGTCAACTTAGTAGCTTATTACTAAGGTTCTTATAAAAAAGAAAAATGATTTAAACTTTGTAAGTCAACTTTGTAGCTTACTACTAAGTTTTTCCTCAAAATTTATATTTTGTAAGTCAACTTAGCAGCTTAGTACTAAGGTTTCTCTAAGAAAACAATTTACACTTTGTAAGAAAACTTAGTAGCTTACTACTAAGGTTTTTTCTCAAAATTTACACTATATAAGTCAACTTAGTAGTTCACTACTAAGGTTTCTATAAAAAAAAATTACACTTTGTAAGTTAACTTAGTAGCTTACTACTAAGGTTTTTTTCTCTCAAAATTTACAATGTAAGTCAACTTAGTAGATTACTACTAAGGTTTTTCTGAAAAGTTACACTTTGTAAGTCAATTTAGTAGCTTACAACTAAGGTTTCCCTAAAAAATAATTTACACTTTGGATGTCAACTTAGTAGCTTAGTAATAAGGTTTTTCTCAAAATTTACACTTTATAATTTAACGTAGTAGCTTACTAATAAAGTTTCTCTAGTAAATCATTAACACTTTGTAAGTCAACTTAGTAGCTTACTACTATAGTTTTTCTCACAATTTACACTTTGTAAGTTAATTTAATAGCTTACTACTAAGGTTTTTCTAAAAAATATTTTACACTTTGTAAGTCAACTTAGTAGCTTACACTAAGATTTTTCTCCAAATTTACACTTTTTAAGTCAACTTATTATCTTACTACTAAGGTTGCATTTCATAGATGCACCTATTTGGCGACTTAGCGCAAATCTTGCCAAGGTTTTGGCTAACTCTTGTGTTTCATCTATCTTTCTAGCCTGTCTAGGAAATAACTCTCTCGAGGCACCTAAACTGGATGTGCCTTCTGTTAAGGTGGATCTAGCTGCGCTAACTCATTCTTATTTTATCCTCCCACAATGATCAAGATTCTACGACCGACATGCAAATGGAGGAGAGTGGGTATGTTTTTGAATTTCTTTTGCCAAGCGTGGCCCCAACTCAATATTGTGGATAGGTGCTTGAAAATACCACTATCATTTAAAGATCAATCTATTCTGTGCTAAATCGTCTTCTGATTTCTCACCATGAGACTATTACTTTTGAATGTGTGAGACCTCACAACCTAATGATGGTTTATTTTTTAAAGGGACAATTTCCGTTAGAGAGATATATCCTCATCTTCTATAGAGAGGTATGTGCTAAATATCTACAGGGAGAATCTCAAAGCTTTAAGATAAAAAAATTTAATTTTTCTTGGACAATCAATAATTTGAGGGATTTGAAGTATCCTCGGTTAGCAGCCTGCCATTCCAACTATCTCCAAGTTGTAGCTAGGAAAATTAACAAAGCTCATCCCTCAAGTTGAGGAGTGTGAACTATTACTGAGAAAACTTGGACTGATGCCAAGGGGAAGTGTGAATTCATGTTTAAATGAATGGCAAAGGTTAAAGTCAATATTTCTTATATGTCTAAGCATTTATGGAAAGTTGCTCAAGATATAGCTTCCTAAGTTGGAGATAGCTTCTTTACTCCTTATAGCTTAGGATTTTTCTGAGAATAAACTTCTTATTTTGTATCTCTAAGCAGTAGTCACATTTTCAAATATAATTATCCCAAAAAATAAAATACAAAAGAGGAATTTGTTCTTTATTCTCATGTGTACACTTAATTTCCTCTTTTACTGCTTAGCTCACAAATATTATAAATTGGCATGCTACTTTGTATTTCTAAAGAAAATTACAAGTGTTTTTCTCAAACATGATAATTTTCAACTACTTATTATTAACTTTGAAAGACCTTTCATCTTAAATTTATGAAATTAGACAATAACTTGAGTCATTTGCTTCTTTAATAACATATGGTCCGTCCCAATTTGTTGTAAATTTTGACAAAGAAAGTCCTCTGATGTGATTAACAACATCATTCAAGACTGAATCTCCTTTCACAAACTTTCTTGGTCTCATAAGGCTATCATAATCTATGGAGAGTTTCTTCTTGTAAACTTAAAAGTTCTTCAAGCATTATCTCTATCTTCATCTAGTGCTTCTAGTTAAACATGCCTTCTCTGAGGACGTATGTTGTTTCACAAGGAATATCTTGGCATTGGAACTTCTAACTCCATTAGAATGACTGCTTCATCTCCATAAACAAAGGAGAAAGGTGTATAAATTATTAGTTTTCTCTTTCGATAGGCCCGAAGCACCATAGGTAGTTTTTCATCCCATGCGCTAGGGAAACCCCCCATCATTTTTGCTAGAATATTGACCAAAGTATTATTTTTGTCTCCTGCTTGACCATTACCTTTAGGATACGCCACTATTGACATGTGGTGGATGATTGAATATCCATCAGTTAGCATTGTCACTTCGTTGATGATAAATGGAGTTACATTATCTAAAAGAATGACATTGGGAATGCCAAAACAACAAATGGTATATTCTCTAATGAAATGTGCCACCACTCCAGTTGTTGCTCTTTTTAAAGATACTACTTTCATCCACTTTATAAAGCACTCAGTTTCCACGTGAATCCATATTTCCCCCTATATGGAGGTTTAATTATCCCGACAAGTTCGAACGCCCCAGTATGGAAAGGATAAGGCATTGCTAGTGAGTGTAGATCAATCGAGGGAGCATGAATGAGATTTCTATGAAGTTGCCACCTATAGATAATCTTTAAAAGATGTCTTTAATGGAAATTAGAGTTGGACTATATTTCTTTATCTTCCTCCTTCTTTCTTTCTTTCCTTATTTACTTTCTTTTATTTCTTCATTTTCTCTCTATATTCCCAATTTTTTTCTCCATCCTTGGTTTTTAAGCCTCCCAATCCCTCCTCTTTCTTTGAATTTTTCCTCTCCTTGTCCTCAAATATCTCCCCCACTTCTTCACGTAACATTCTAAGTTATTCTTTATATATATATATATATTCACACACACACACAGACACACAGTTAGGCTCTCCAACACACCTCATAGCAACATACCTATGAACATACCCATTTTTTCAAATAGTAAAAATAATAATTTTGGGATGATATTTTTTATATGGGTTCATGATGTTTCAATGTACCCCTATAAAAAATATCAGCTAAAAATAATTCTTTTTGTTATTTTTAAAAAATAGGTCAAAAACCTATCATTATTTTACCTATTTTTTAAAAATAACAAAACATATTATTTTGAGTCGAATATTTTTACAGGGGCACATTGAAATATCATGAATCCATATAAAAAATATCAACTCAAAAAAAACATTACTATTTAAAAAAATAGGTATGTTGGAGAGTCTCTCTCTCTCTCTCTCTCTCTCTATATATATATATATATATACACACACACACCCACACCCACACACAAACATATTAAAGTTTCAATATAATATACAAGAACGTAACATTCTAGGTACTAATTTAAATTAGGGTTGGACTATTTTTCCTCCCCCTCTTCCTTCATTCTTCCTTCTTCTTTATTTCTCTTTCTTTATTTACTTTTTTCATTTCTTTTATATTCCTTAAATTTTTTCTCTGTCTTTGTTTTTACATCCTCCCACTCCCTCCTCTTTCTCTGTATTTTTCCTCTCCCTATCCTAAAATTTCTCGTCGTACTTTTAAACATAACATTCGATGTTATCTTTATATATACATATCTCTACGCGTGTGTAAAAAAGTTTATTACACCAATTTTAGAGTTTTTCCATCATCAAAACTATGTTTTTTGCATACAATCTCTACATTACACATATAAGTGCACACTTATGCGCGCGCGCACACACACACACACACACACACACACACATATATACATATATACATATATATATATATATATATATATATATATATATATATATATATATATATATATATATATATATCAAAGAATCTACATAATATACTGGGTGTTCTTGAACTCAACTTTAGATAATCATCAAAAGATGTCTTTGATGGAGATTAGGGTTGGCCTAGCTTTCCCCCTTCTTTCCCTTCTTTCCTTCTTTGTTTCCTTGGTTCTTATTTTCTCTTATTTTTCTCTCTTTTGCTCAAGTTTTTATTTCTCTCTTTTTTTAGAGATGAACCCTCACTCTTCTTTGTTCAAATTTTGTTCTCATCCTAAAAATTCTCTCCACACTTTTACACATACACAAACTATCCCCTATCAAAATTACCATTTTTTGGCTTCTGGGTTTATAAAAGTCACTATAATGGACTCAAAATTCACTCTATTATATTTAAAACACAAGATAAATGAGAATTCATGACCCAAGCATTCAGTTTTTATGTTAAATATATAACTTAGTGTAATAAAGGGTCCATAAACCCATCCAAATATAACCATACCAATTATGCTTTTATTTTTTTCCATGTCATTGAGACTCATGCGTAATTAATAACAATCCAAAAATATTCTAAAAGAGACAAGATACATACACACACACACACACACACACACATATATATATATATATATATCTTTTTGATAAATAATTGATATGCCAAGGGGGTGGAACGAATATACATGATGTATACAAAATAAGCAAGAGAGAAAGGTTCCCAGAAAAGGTCCCCCTAAACACCTTGCTCGGCTACTTAACACTATACATCTCCGCCAAAAATTCCCAAACTATAGAAATAGATTTATTATTACTTTCCTCATACCAAATCAATAGTGAGCTCAAAAATAAGATTCGTACTCTATATGGGGCAACTTCATTTCCTTCAAAACACCTTGAATTTCTTTGTCGCCAAATTATTCAAAAAATACAATGTGGGACTAACCTCCAGATTTTTCTGACTCCCCTCCAACCCTTTGGGGGATGCCATGACTTTAACAATTCCCTCACCGATTTAGTCAACACCCATGAAATCTGTCTAAGGGATAAGAAAACATCCCCCCAACCCCTGGTTACCCAACAATGTAAGCGTAGATGATTTGTTGTTTCTTTTTCATCCTTACACATCAAACATCAACTAGCCATCAGTTATATCCTCATCTACAAGCCCTTTGTCATCAATACTGCCTATCTGGAAGTGTTTCAGACAAAGAACAAAACTTTTAAAAGAGCTCTTGACTTTTAAATCTCCTTCCGTGTAAAGATAGCGTTCCCATTCCCATTACCTCTCAACATGGAATTAAATTCCTTCACCATAAAAATCTCCCTCTTGCCTGACATCCATCTCAGATCATCTTCTCCTGCTGATGGGATGGGTGCTGTTACCAACCAATCAAAAAATGCCTCTGCTTCCTTTTATTCTAGTCCCAAAATTGTCTTCTAAATTTTAGGTTCCCCAAAACCCGACTCCCAGCCATTGCCATATAATCAGCTACCTAACCATCCTTATCCTATCCCATCATAAATATCTCGAGAAATCTATCCTTGAGAGAGACGCTCTTACCCCCCCATCCTTTCAGAATCTGATGTTATTACCGTTCCCCAAATGGAACTCTATGTATATATAAAAATCTCCTTACCCCTTTGAAATATGCTTCCACAATCCCACCCCATGGAAAATCCCCCCACTCCAGGTCCCCACCCCAGATGTGTACATCCCCTAACTACGACCACTCTCATGCATAGCCTATTCTCCTTATGATAGAACCTCCATAACCATTTACTTAACAAAGCTATATTAAAGAATTTTAGGTTTTTCATTCATGTTCCCCATTTTTAATCATCTTGCACACTTCCTCCCGAACCACTGGGAAGTACTTGAAACTATCTTGATTACCTCTCCACAGAAAGTCTCTCACCATCTTTTATAGAATCTTATGCACTGAACCTGGCAAAGGTAAATTGGACCAGAAGTAGGTTGGTAGGCTCGAGAAAGTTATTTTTATCAATTTTAACCCTCCCCTCTTTGACAAGAAATAATTTGTGCACCCTTCCAATCTCCTTTTGACCCTATCCAGAATTGGGGCCTATATATCTTTAGCTTTATACTTAGACCCTAACGACAATCTAAGATATGTTGAGGGGAGATTATCCATTCTGCATCACATTGTCCTTGCCAGACTACAAGGTACATATATAAATTGTCATAATTTATAGTTTAAATACATTTGGAACAACAATCTTAACATCCAATTGTTTTGAATATTATTCTTGGGGCCAAAAAGCACACTTATACAATTCTTGTTATCTAGTTCTGAATATAAAGTCAATTTAAATAATCCTAAAAATTACTATCTATTGTCTTACACATTATTCTCATACAAATAAATTTTAATTAATTCTCGACATTTATTCACTAACTTAAAAGTGACTATAATATAACTTATTCACAAGGACATATTTAATTTTAACAAGTCATAATATAGTATATTATAAATCTATTAAGATAATTACTATAATAATTAGGATCGTGGCATTTGGGGCTCGCATTTAACCTGTAGTTGGCAAGAAAGGGTCCTCATAAATTAATGAGTGGGCTAATATGGGAGGTTTTGATTATTTTTGGATTGCCTTACCAGCATTAACAATTATTTAGAAACTTTAAAGACATTACCAAAGATTATTAATTCTTCCTTGAATGACTATGCTTATTTCGTACTAGTATATAATAACAATATATCTCTTGAAGGCTACACTATCAATAATAATGTATGATATTATTATGTATTAGATGAAATTCTTGCACTTTATATGAGGTTAATGGCCTATGTAATGGTGCGCTACACTTTTTGGGAGCTATACAATTTTAGTCTACATTCTTCCATGCATAAAAAAGGGTTGTAAAAGTTGTTTTATGCCTTAACGATAGGGTTTCATATAATATTGATGTAGTATGATTGGTATTGATCTCACACATAACATTGAGACCTTAAAAAGAAAAATTTAGCTCTGCATTCTCGAGTCAATAATAATCACTTTTGCATTGTACCATAGTGATTGATTCCATAGGGTGTTTTTGGAGAGTGGAATCTTTGATAACATAATTTTTTTATTGATTGTCTTAATTCTGTTTGACAAATTAATCTTGATTTAGAAAAGTTTGGCATGCATGAAGTCCTAGTTCGATAAACTGAATGCTTTAGGAAGTAATGTATAGAGAATATAATCTTCAAAAACTATTCAAAACACACCTAGACCTATATTTTGTCCAACTAGAATACGCCAACTAAAAATCATCCTTACATGAGTCATAGACAACTTTTGATAAGGTTTCATTAAAGTTATATATAAGGATCTAAAGTGAGTCTTAATTGCACTGTCATACTTATATATTATAAATAAAATTAAAATAATTTAGAGGCTTAGTATTCATCTTTTATTTGAGTTGCTAAAATCATAATATTTTATAAATGTAAGCCCTTTTTCCAAATATTTTCATGCAGTGATGTTGTGCCTTTACAATATATACAATATATTTTTGAAATAGTCTATAGTATACTCATATTCCCCATGACATTGGTATTGTGTTAGTTCATTTGGAGAAACACACTTTGATTCTGGTCAAAGAGGTCTTCGAAAAGCTTCATCAAACTCATACCAGATCAGTCATACCATTGGCCATAGTTAATCATTTAGGATAAATGTATATATTTTAGCAAACTTATATTCACCCTTGGTTAAATAATTTGAAAATTTGGAAAATGTTATGTCATTAACCTCGTGGTTCTTTTGAGATTGCCAAATATAAGATGCTATATTGTTTCCATATAAAAAACTTATATTTTAAAATGCCTATTTTGTATGTAAAATTTACGTGTTATAGGTTGAATAAGGTAAATTCTATGTGTTTTGAAACTTTGCATAACATGTCAATTTTTGTTTTCATCCATGACTTGTTCATTGGAAGTTCACAGTAGGGACACATTACTTTGCATGAGAGAAGTGTCTAGTTCACTAGTCATGACTTTGGAAACTATGTAGGTTTAAATCTTATCTTTTACGTGACCTCATTAGCCGGCTTGTCGCCTCAACAAAATAAAACTTCACGTCAATGAAGCATTTAGTTCGTTGGTCACATCATTTATTAACATACGCTGAAAAAATCTAGTTACATATGCAACCTTGGTCGCTGACCTTTCATGCCAACGAGCAAAGTCGTCGCTCGATCGAATAGTCCGTGAAGCCCTCATATTAAAAACCCTTTTTTTATTATTTTTTTCATATTGATCTCACTGTAAGTTATGTCTTAACCAATATATGATTAACAACCAATTAAGATTTCTTCTCGACACTTGGCTTACACCACTTGAGTGATATGATATGCTTCATCCAATCGTGTTAATTTTTTAGTTGAACTTTTACATAAAAAGAAAGAAAATATTCACCTTTTCCAAGAGCATTTTATTACTTCACTTCAAATGTGTGTTTAACGTTTTGTGATTCATTCTTGAATCTTTGAAAGTAAGACTTTCATGCTTAAGCTAGTTTTGACAAATAATTTTCTAAAATAGATTTTCCATGAGTTTGGTCTTCTTTCAAGCTTAAAAAAACATTTTTGAGTTTTTAGATAAAAAAACATTCACAACATCTTTTCAAACATAGGATATCCTCAGATATCCCAGTTGTAATCAGTATTTACTTGATGGTTCCATTACCTCAGAACAAAGTGTTCTTCCATTTTAAATAAGATTTCTGTAGCATTCTGCAGCTATTGGTACTCTTTGCAGAGAATATGGCGAGAAAAAGTCGATAGTCATATGGTGCATTGTTTGATTGTAAGTCATCTATTTATATTTGTAAAATTCAACAGTAGTACATTTATCGTTCATTTCGAACCGAGGTTTTTATTGTTAGTGTTTTTTTTCTTGTATATCCGATATCATGTGAATTTGTTTTATCTTTCTGTAATTTTAGAATCACTTGTCTTAACTTGAAGATAAAATTGATTATATTATAATCCTGATAAAACATTTTGCCACATAGATTTTTTGGATGCTTTTAACCCATTTTTTGATTAAAAAGGAAAATAGTATTTTGATCGGTGATTTAATTGTAACAGGGTAGTTACCATTGAGAGCTCTCACTTTCAATTAGTATCAGAGCATGTCTCATTGTATTAGATTTATTAACCTAGAATATATTCTTTATTTTGCGAGTTGGATGGGAGTTCGTCACTTCGACCTCCACCGTATAATGGCAGCAACCACCCCTATTGTAAAATTCATATGATTACACACATGATATCATTGGAAGACCGAATTGGGAATTATATTTTTATGGGATGGAATTCGTCAGTCATCTAGTCGATGGTGTTCAAGTCCCCAAAATTTGATTTAATTGGGATGAGAATGTCATCAAGGAGAGTGGGTGGAACGCTAAGGCTTTGAACACAATCTTTAGTTGCATAACCGAAATAAACATTCACTATATCAAATGAGGCATGGTAAGGTCTACAAAAAACTGTTAAAGTCACCTCCACTGTGAAACATGAGAAGCTTCAACGCCTCACTTCCTGTTTAAAAAAGAGTATATGGATACTCTTATTACCTACACATAATTGGTTCTTCTTATTTTGTTTAGAGATAATAATTTGTTCTTTTAGTCCTTGAGGTCATTCAATCAATGCACAACTACACTACATTTGCTCCGGATAAGCTTTGACTTCTCAACCTGATATTGACTGTTGAAATATTAATATTACCACTTGTTTGAGGTAGTTGGACTTTTTAAAATACCTTATCACTTTGTCATATTCAAATAAACATTTTTGTAAATTGAAAAGTTTATTTTTGTGTCCATGTGTTGATTTGGGTTTTGGTTTTAGGTGATATACATATGTCAGTTTACTATTCATATAGAAAGTATATTTTAAAAGTTCTTTGCATAAATCTAGCATATGAAGGTTTGAGGAAGGTTCAAACTTTTGTAGCTTTTTATTGCCCTAAACAAAATTTTGGGGAATTTTGTTAGTCAATCGATTTAACAAAATAGAACTTCGCTTCAACAAATACATGAGTTCGCTAGACGTGTGGTAAATAAGAGTTTTTACCTCAGATATACTATTCATCTCGTGTCTTCCTTTAGTGAAACCTCATTTTATCGATGAAATTATTTGCTTCATCAAACTCTTGCTTTAATGGGCATGACCGTTATTTACTGAAGTAGATATTTTACAAATATCTTTTTGGAAACCCTGAAGACTTATTTGGCAGCTGAATATTCTCTAAACTCAAGTGGGTTGATCTCTCTTGTGATGTCACCCTCCCACTTGTCTTTAGTTTGTATTCCACACTTGTAAGAGTTTCGTATATATGGAGATATTAATATCATAATAACCATAAATGTTTAAAGTCAAAAGAAAAATTAAAGAGATATTTTTATAGAGTAAAGACACATGATCAAAGAGGAAAATTTTGATATTTTTATTTATGTTTCTAAATACTCTAAAGATTTCAACCATAGTTTTTATTCTTCAAACTTCCCTTTGTGTTCTCGAGGCATTTGATTTCAAACTTTGATCACAAGTCCTATTGTCGCTTGAAAAATTCTACCTTTGTTCTTGAACAAGAATAATTGTATTTTTACTCTTAAGAGACTTGTCTGAATATCACTACAAAACATTGTGAAGTTTAATTAAGCGAAATCATTTAAACGACTTTAAAAACCTTTAAAAAAGCTCACATCCTAGAAAAGGTGAATCCAAGCAATGGTGGTTCCTCAACAAAGATTGTCTTTTAGTTCAAAGGGGATTTTGATTTATTGGCGTGGATTCGAAAGACTTTAGAGGATTCTACAACTCGTAGCCATCATGTATCGTTCTCTACCAGTTAGCGTTATCTTCGAAGGATATGGTGGGAAATATTTTATAGTCTCTCATTGTTTGATTATAATCCACTGTTTTTATTTGTAATACTCTACCTCAATGCATTTGTTATTTTGTTTGGCCCAAGGTTTATTTGCGTTCTGAGTTTTTCCTCGTACAACTTAGTGTTGTGTGATTGTTTATAATTTTCCTCATTTAAATTAAATCGCCTATGTTTGAAAATAAAATTCAGTGTTATCTAATTGGTAAACTTTTAATCACATAGACCTAGGTTGTCTTATTATACTAAAACTTTTCATCACATAGAATTAGGTTGTCTAATTCTTTGTCTGTTTTTTTATCACGTTATTGATGTTAAAAAGGTACATGTCAATAACTATAGTGATAAAGAAGAAGATGATCTAAGAACTTCATATGATAAGTGTAATACCCTGTGATTTTTGGACCAATAATTTAATTATTTTTGGGAGAAATAATATGATTTTAAGGGGAGAATTATTAAATTGGCATTTGAGGTCAAAATTTGAGGATGTTAGAAAGTAATTCCAATGATGATTCTGAGTGTGCGGTTGATTCCGGAAGGGTCGAGATAGTCAAAATGACTGTACTCGGGTCTTATTTGGGTTCCGAAATATTTTAAGTTCGTTAGACTCTAATTGGAGTAACCGAGTCATTTAAAGTGTGTATTATCATTTAATGTTGGATATCTTGGATTTAAGGCTTAAAAGCCCTCGTGTGAAGTCATTCTCACTTAAGAGAAAGAGAAAATCCCTAGAAACAGAGAGAGAAGAGGAAAGGAAGAAGAGAAAGAGAAGAAAAGCTTGAAGATTCCAGCCAATTCGTGATTTCGAGGAAGATTCATCCTCTACAACTTAGAGGCAAGTGATTAAACTTGCTAAATAATTCTTTTGCATCTTTTATTTCATGATTTGTGGATAAAATTATGGATTTTGGGTTTAAAATGTCAAAACCTAGATTTTGGGTAAATCTTGCATTTCAGGTGTGTATACGGATTTGAGGGTATAAAATTTGTTGGGTTGGGTTATGTGATGAATTTTAAAGTTATATATATGATTGGGTTGAAGATAAATGGTTAGAATTTGATAAATATGATTTTTAGGATTCTTGGCTTTGATGAAAAATAGCCATTTTCGTAGCTTCTGAATAGGCTGAATCGATTCCGCCCCTAACCCGAATCGATTCGGAATGTTCCAGCTTTCAAGGTCCGAGTGACCGAATTGATTCCGACCCAAAGCCGAATCGATTTGTCCTAAGACAGATGCCGAGGTCTTTTGGCTTGAATCGATTCGTATTGAAGGGATAATCAATTCGCTGGCCCGAATCGATTCGGATTGGGCCCAAATCGATTCGAAAACAGTGCAGTTTTGGGGATGTTTTTCTAGGGTGAGTTTCGTTCCGTTTCGTTAGGGTTTATCGATTGGGAACCTTCACATAAGTTATGAGAAGTATGTTTTGGAGACTTTTAGGAAGTTTCCTTGATGATGAAATTGTTGGAGTCATATTGACTTATTTCGAGAGAAAATCGATTGGAGATTATCGTATCGACTAGTGGGGAGGCCCACTATCAGTGAGATTTCTATTTGGAGATAATTATGGGTCTATAAGAGAGAGGTAGGATGCAATTAGTGATATTGGATTTTTGAATTAAATCACAAATGTGATAACATTAAGGGTTCATATGATTAATTGAACCATATTATGGATTGAGAATAACGAATGTTGATCGATGTGCATACAGATATAGAGAATATACTCAACGTTAATTGAATTGGGAGATTATTCATACAAATAGAAGTTATGATGAGTAAACTTCAAGTGAGGGATCGTATCGTGTATATAAAGTGGGAAAGTGTGCGAGTCAGCAATGGTTAGTATATCGAGAGAAAGAAATATACTTATATAAATGAAATTAATTCATTTATGCATACGAGCGTAATAAGAGTATGTATATTTATATGGCGTGAATTATATATACCTTGTGTGATGGTATACATTTATATGATGTGATGGTATATGTATATCTACTGTGTATGATATATATTTATGTGAAGCATACCCCCTCTATGCTATCATGGGAAGTTGTGCGATGTGGGTGAGGCCCCTGGCTTGAGGAGCAGGGAGCATATAGTCCCCAGGTCATAGCGTCCATTATTATTGTGTGACTTTTATTAGGGGTGAGACGTGGTGGGTATGTTTCGTCTCACTTTTGGGAAGGAACTATGCCCGCTTCTCATACGTTGTGATTTTTTTTTACCAAGGCGGTGTGAGATTCTGACCATTGGTAACCAGGATGACACGTGAGCGATTCCCTGATAGATGATAGCATTGAGAACCTGAATCCTCGAGTTATAGCTCGCTAGGATGGTTGTTATTATACTTGTGTGAATAGTATATTATTTGTATATGATTATGAGCTGTCATATATCTGTCTCTAATGTAAAGAAACATAAGAATAATGATTGAATATCATTCCGGGAGATTTTATCTGGATTAAATTGTGATGAATATATTAAAGTGAATATGAAACGTATATATCAAAATGAGTATATATTACGTTGGGTACCGAGGGCATAATGGGCCCCAACAACCAACATTGTCAAGGAGTAGTGTATCGGGGGGGTTCCTTGTTTGGATTTCGCTTGCGAGATGTCCCATGCATGAAACGCAGTACAATGTTGGGAGTGGGGAGAAGTTTAGTCCCTAGTACTCAGATTTATATATTAGTATATCTCGGTAATCGATAGTGTCAAGGAGTAGTGTATCGGGGGGTTCCTTGTTTGGATTTTTCTTTGCGAGACGTCCCACGCACGAAACGCAGTGCACTGTTGAGAGTTGAGAATAGTTTAATTATTTATATTAATATAGTAAATTATGGTTATATGCATCATGCATTGGGGGCATAATGAATCTTGATAATCAATACTGTCAAGGAGTAGTGTATCGGGGGCTTCCTTGTTTGGATTTCGCTTGCGAGATGTCCCACGCATGAAACACAGTGGAGTATTGAGAATTGGGAGAAGTTTAGTCCTTAGCATTCAATGCTATTAACTCTTTTATGTCAGTATCTAGAATATGAGAAATTATAACAAGAGAATACGTATATGATTATTTATATGTTTAGTAAGTGACGCACGTTTGGAATTATGGTAGATTTGGAAGTTGTTGGTTAAGTTTTAGATGGTAGTTTTTATGAGTATAAATTTTGGGTGTAGGTTAGATTCTTGCCCGATTTAGGGGTGGGTATATAATTGAGGATCATGTGCATACGTTTAGGTGCGTGCTTTAGTAGAGAGGTGAGTTGGATTTTTCTGGAGAGTGCGAATCCACTTTAATCATGTTATAATGCATTTATAATTATTATGCATTTTAATGCACTTGCTAAAAAGGTTTTTGAAGAACCTTATACTCTTGACTCACTTGAGTCTACATTATATAAGTGCTCATATAGTTTGGAAATTGTGACAAACTTGCTGTTCCATTTCCCTAGTCTCCAAAGTGCCTCAGAATCTTCATCTTATGCCACTCTTGATTCATTGGAGGTATAAATATCAGTCACACACCTAGGATTGCATACATTGTTCACATTTTTCATCATTTGATTGTGTGTGAGTTAAATCCCTTTCAAATTGGCTTTTAATAATTTTTGGGATTTTTTAAACATTTTTTAATAATTGTTTTCATAATAAATTTTGGATTATAAAACTTTTGGGGTTGTTGTGTAATTTTTGGTTTTATGGTTTTACCCCTGGAAGTTGAGTTGGGTAGGATCCGAAAGCGCTTGAGACTTGAGGGTGCCTGTGTAATTATTTTGGAACACGCGTGTGAGGACAAATCTGAGACTTACACATGTCGTCCTTATACCAACCTGATTTGTGTTTCTTTGTAGACACATAACTCGCGTTTGATCTCAGCCCTTGGATTCCTGTTATCAACGCTCTGCATGAGTTTGGTCCCAATCCCCGTGTAACCTCTCTTGACCAATCCAAGGACGTTTAATCCACCCCTTATATTATACCGTTGGATAAAAGTCAAAAGGCAAATACTGAATCTCAGCCCTTGGATTTGCATCGACCTTCTTGATCTTTCCAAAGCCCGTATATAAGGAGGCTTACCCTCAGCCTTTAGAAGACTTTTTCCACTTCGTCTAAATAGAGAGAAGAGAGAGAATAGAGAGAAGTAAGAGGATAGAGAAGAGAGAAGCCAGAGAGGGTGAAACTCTAATCGTCTAAACCCTATTTTGAAAACCATAACCTATTTCAAACCCTAACTCATATCTCCTAAACAGTTTTACCAAACACTATTCCTGTGTGTTTGAGTGTGTTGGTGGTGGTGGTTTTGAAGGGTGTTTGAGGTTTTATTCCTTTAAGTTTAAGATCTTGTTTCCAACTTATACTTTGCGCATTAGATCTATATTTCTATTTCATAGATATTGTAGATCTGATTATTGCATGTCATATTACACCTAGCTCTGCATAGTTTAATTTCTCATCTTGAGAAATCACCTTTGTTGATTACTGTTCTATAAATGTTTTAAAAAAATTAGAATTAACAAATCTTCTTTCTATTTCTAGTTCTTATGAAACCAAACTGTTGACCTAGTTGGAATCGCAATTGGTGGTTTCCAATTTCAAAATCATTTTCAAAAACCTCTGAAATTGGATATGACCTTGGCAGTCTTACGACCAAGGTAACCTTGGATTTAGGGATTAGATTCAAGGTCACATATAGTTATTATCTCTAAAGAAGAGAGAAAATGAAAACATTTCATCTTTGATATGATTTTTAATTCATTAGGACTGTTTGTATAAAATAAGTGTGTGTGTGTGTGTACATGCATGTGATTAGTAGCACGTTCACAAACACTTGTCACACTACAACACATAAGTGTTGGGTATAAGATCTTGAATTTAAAGAGTCGACGTAAAGACTGGAACAAAACTGGAGAAGTTAGCAAATTGGGAAAGCCACATCAACAAGCAGAACTGCAGAGAAGTTAGAATCAACCAGTGGGTACATTTATAAACTTATATAGGACTATTTTGTGTGCATGCGTGTTATATAGTTTGTAACTTGAGAATTTTGTTTTAGTGGATTTTTGGTTTGTGACTTAGAAGTCACCGTGGATGTTTCCTCAGTTGGGTGAGGTTTTACCACATTAAAAATCGTTTGTCCTTAATCTTTCTACATCTCCTCATCTCATTTTTGTGGTTGTGCTGAGTTTAATTATTTTAAAATGATTTACTAAACCTGTTAACTAATGTTGAATAAATCTCGTGCATGTTTTATTAAACACATCTTGTATTAATCTGTTTTTTTTTTTTTAAGAAAAGAGTTTCTTCAAAAAATAGTTCGGAGTTACTTCAATAGTTTAATCTTGTATTAAATTGCCCAACTAACAGCTTTTTCAATTAGTATCAGAGCTTGGGAAATTTCTTTTCAAATGATCTTGTGTTTCTGAAATTGTTTTCTTAAAATTAAACAATGGCTGAGAAAATTGAAGGATTTAGTAACTTGACCATACCTCCTCTCTTTGATGGAAACAACTTTGCTTACTGGAAAGTAAGGATGGTTGCTTTCATACAAGGAACCCTTGGAGATGATATCTAGGATATTGTTGAAAATGGATATACTTCTCCTACTAAACCATCCACTGACGAAAGTAATGAGAGGATTAAAAAAGTATTAAGTGAATTCACTCAAGAAGAGAAACAAGTTTCTCGAAACAATAACAAAGGCAAGAATGCCATTTTTATGTCTATAAATGAACATGAGTTCAAAAGGATCTCATCTTGTACCACTTCTAAGAAAGCTTGGGATACACTAGTTACTGCACATGAAGGTGACACTAGAGTTAAAGATGCTAAAACCCAGATACTTGTCCAGCAGTACAACTCTCTAATTATGTCAGACTCTTAATCTTTTGATGAATTTTACATGAAATTAACTGACATTGTGACCAAATTGCATGCTAATGGGATTACTTATGATAGACATGAAATTGTCTCTAAAATTCTAACATCATTACCACATAAATTTGATAACAAAAGATATGCTATTGAGGAAATCAGTGATCAAAATCTCACACCTGAATTTCTCAGCAGTAAACTAAGAACTATGGAATTGGAATTTGAATTTAAGAAACAATTAACTCAGTCCCACAGGAAATAGACTAGTTCCAATTTGAGTTTTTTTTCTAAGTTGATGAAACCTGAGTTTACTATCCCTAATAATGACTCTGATGAGGAATGTGATATAGATAGTTTGGATAATCAAATTGCCTTGATGTCAAAACAGTTTAAGAAAATTGTGAATTTTAAAAATAAAATGGGAACCAAACAAGGCAAGTCAAATTATCCCACTCAGTCTAATCACAAACCTCATGAGAGAGGTCAAGACAAACATCACAAGGATATTCATACCAGACCTAACAGAGACTTTAAGAATACCGAATGTTATAGATGTGGTAAATTGGGTCACATAGCACAAGATTGTAGAGTTAACTTGATAAATACCAATAAACATACTAGGACCAAAATTTGCAAGACGTGGGATGATTCAAGTGATTCTGAAAATGAGGAACCTGAATTATCTGATGTTTTTGATCCTTGCACGTCTTTCTATGCCAAGATAATCTATAATGATGATATGCCTTTGCCTATGTATGAGAATGATGATAATAGCTCTACTTCTGTTGTTATGAATCATGTTGCTACTGGTTTAGATGCTTTAATTTCTCAGAACATTGTTAGTTCTACAACGGGGTGTGTGAGTCAAAGAGAAAGCGATAATGACGATGTCAATGTGTGAGTGAGTTATAAAATTGAATCCTTAGGGGTCACTTCACACACTACACTTAGTGATTCGGACACTGAAGACCTCCCTGATATTCACACACTTTAGGCTAAGACTCTCAAGAAAATCACTAGACTAGAGAAGACTGTGAAAGATCTCACTAAGAAACTAGAAGACCTAAGTCTGATGGTCAAACTTAACGCTGAAGAGTATACTACCCAATGTTTAACTCATGAAAATGAAGTCAAAATTTTTGATCAAAAATTGAAAATTTTGATTGAAATAAATGATACTCGGGAGAAAAAATATAAAGGGACATTATTAGAATTGGAACAATCTAAAGAAAAGATAGCAACTGTTTCCAAAAAATTTGTAATGTTTGAAAATAATTCCAACTATTTTGATGGATTTGTTGCTGATTCACAAACCAATTCTGATGATCGAACTGGAATAGGGTTTTGCCCAAATTTAAAGACACAAACTAAAAACTTTGAAACTATCAAGTTTGTGTCAGGAGGCAAAAGACCTATAGAAACTTGCCCAAATTTCCATTCCGTAAAAAATGAGTTTGATGAAAAACAACAAAAGTTTGATATTAGGGAATCAAGTTACTCTAAGTGTAAAAGTCCACCTAAGACTAAATACGCCTGCCCTCCTATTAGGAAGAGTGATTCTACGTTTCAAACTGTACTCCCTAGGAATAAGGTTCAAAATCAAAATTCCATGAAACCTATCTTTAGAGACCTTTCTAAGGAGATACCCTCTTCAAGCAATCTTTATTGCTCTTACTGTGACATATACGGACATTCTTTTGAAGGTTGCTACTTTAGATGTTTAGCTAATCCTGTCTATAATACTCCTGTATACAAAAACTTTAACTATTCTAGGAGAAGCCGTAACAATTATGTTCTGCCTAGACAACCAGACAAAAACTCTAACTATAGAAAAAGAAAGACTAAACCTAAAAGAACATTTTCTAGAAGAATTCCTAAGCACTTTTCTAAACCGAATGCTCATATTTTCCATAAAACTCATTTGCATGCGCAAAATATTTTTCAATAGAAATCTAATGCTCGCAAGTTTTATCAAATAAGAGCAAACATGCCCAAAACTAAAATTCGAGCTATTTGGGTTAGAAAAGATGAGCTATTGCCCTATATGAAGTGTAACATTGTGATTACTGCTTTAAAAGTTGAACATACTCCCTCTGGTTGGTATTTAGACTTTGGGTGTTCAAAGCACATGCCTGGGGATGATACAAAACTTTTAATCAAAACCAGCTTTGTTAGAGGAAATGTCATTTTTATTGATGGTGTATCATCTCAAATCGTTGGTAAATGAACACTCCAAGAAAAAGGCATGCCTGTTCTTGAAAATGTTCTTCTAGTCAAAGGTTTTAAGGCTAATCTACTGATTATATCGTAATTTTGTGACTCAAATCATACTGTCACCTTTTCAAAGAACAATTACAAAATTTTAAATGAGCAAGGTGAGTGCATACTTACATGACTCAGGACTCCTAATAATTGTTTTACTGTCCAGAATAGTACTGAGGTCTGTAACATTGCCAGAATGGATGACAATGAAATACGGCATAACATGATGAGTTACATAAATTACGATAACCTTAGTAGATTGTCTTCATAAGAAATAGTTAGTGGAATTCCAAAGATCAAACCTATCTCTAATATTGCCTGTGGTTCATGTCAGGAAGGAAAAATTATTAAAGCACCTCATAAGAAAGTTAAAGATATCCTGACCTCTAAACCTTTGGAGATCATCCACATGGACCTAATGGGTCCCTCTCGAACTGTTAGTCTCTGTGGACACAGTTATATTCTTGATATGGTTGATGACTTCACCAGATTTACTTGGGTGGCCTCCTTAAAACAGAAGTCTGATACTTTCCAAACCTTTTTGAAAATTCTTCTACGAATTGAAAATGAGATGGACACTCAAGTAAACAGAAGTAGTAGTGATCGAGGTGGAGAATTCATATATAGTAGTATTATAGAGTATTGTGACTATAGTGGTTACAAACACGAATTCAGTGCTCCTAAAACTCCCCAACAAAATGGAGTTGCTGAGCGTAAGAATCGTACTCTTCAAGAGATGGCACGTGTCATGATTCATGCTAAGTGACTACCAAAATACTTTTGGGTAGAATCTATTCGTACTGCTTGTCACATTATCAATAGGGTCTATCTTAGGAAGAATTCTAAACAAACTCCTTACGATTTATGGTATGGAAAAAAACCCAATCTTAAATACCTTAGAACCCTTGGTAGTACGTGATATGTCTGCAAAGACAGAGAACACTTATCCAAATTTGAGACTCGTGGAGATAAAGCTATCTTTCTAGGATATTCTCCTAACAGTAGAGCGTACCGTGTCTATAATCTTCGCACGAAGACCTTAATGGAATCCATAAACATTGTTGTTCATAACACTACTGTTGAGAGTAAGACTGCAGAACCAACTATTATGGAAGAGTCTGAAAATGTTTTAGAAAATAACTCTCCAGAAATAGATGATTCTTTACCAATTGAGACACCAGAAGTACCTAACTGGGTCTTTAAAGATCATCCCATAGATAACATTGTTGGTAACCTTAGTGAGCCTGTTCGTATAAGATCTTAATTAAGAAACTATGATCATTTTACATGTTTTGTTTCCCTTGTGGAACCAAAGAATGTAAATGAGGCATTGATTAACCCTCATTGGATTTCCGCAATGCAGGAAGAACTACTTCAATTTGTCATTCATGATGTTTGGTATCTTGTACCTAGGCCTGATCATAAAAAGGTTATTGGCACACGTTGGATAATTAAAAATATATCTGATGAAAGTGGGATAATCAGTAGAAACAAAGCTAGATTAGTTGCTCAAGGTTACTTTCAAATTGAAGGAATAGATTTTATAGAGACTTTTGCCCCTGTTCTGTTCGTCTTTTCTTTGCAATAGCTTGTTACTTGCATTTTACCCTTTATCAAATGGATGTCAAATTTGCCTTCCTTAACGGAATATTGACTGAGGAGACTTATGTAGAACAACCAAAAGGGTTTATTCACCCTCAATATCCAAATCAGGTTTTTCATCTTAAAAAGGCTTTGTATGGCCTAAAATAAGCGCTAAGAGCCTAGTATGAGCGTCTTTCCAATTTTCTCTTAAATAAAGGCTTTAAGAGAGGTGGAAATGATCAAACCCTTTTTGTCAAAAACTTTGACAAACATATAATTATAGCTCAAGTTTATGTTGACGATATCACCTTTGGATCGACATCTCCCTCATAAGTTAAATCCTTTTCTGAAATTATGCATAAAGAATTTCAAATGTCTCTTATGGGGGAGTTACAATTTTTCTTGGGTCTTCAAGTCAAACATAATTTAGAAGGTTTATTTGTTTCACAATACAAATATGCTTTCGAGATTGTCAAAAAATTCGGCCTCGAAAGTGCTAAAGATGCTAAAACTCCCATGAGTACTAGGACCAAATTATCTAAGGATGAAAGTGGTAAATCCATAGATCCAACTCTATATTATAGTATGATAGGAACCTTACTATACCTTACTGCCTCACATCCTGATATTATGTACGCAGTTTGCGCGTGTTCCCGTTATCAAAATAATCCTAAAGAGATCCACTTATTATGTGTAAAGAGAATCATTAAATACATAAAAGGCACTCTAAATTTAGGACTTTGGTACACAAATGATACTCCTAGTACTATAATAGGAAACACTGATGCCGACTGGGCTGGGTGTATTGATGATAGTAAGAGCACCTTAGGAGCGTGTTACTATATTGGTAACAATTTAGTTGGATGGAGTAGTAAGAAACAAAACTGCACTTCTTTATCCAGAGTTGAATCTGAGTACATAGCTGCAGGAAGTTGCTGTGCTCAATTACTTTGGCTTAAGAAAATGCTAAGTGATTATGGTATTCAAGAAGAATAATTATATCTCTATTGTGATAATCAAAGTGTGATCAATATCTCTAAAAATCCTGTTCAACACTCGCGAACCAAACATATAAAAATCGAACATCACTTTATACACGAATTAGTTGAGACTAAGGAATTAGATATCAATTATCTTCCTACAGATTTGCAACTCACACATATGTTTACCAAACATTTGGATTACAATAGTTTCTTGCTTTGCATAAATAAATATGAATGATTTGTGCTGAATAAACTCCTTGACTTAAGTAATATTCCCTTTGTCCATTTGAGACAAAATGGGAGAGAAATTTGAGTCTTATGAGTTCATTATTTGTACCTATTTCTAATAAATTTGATCTTAGTGATTATTTGCAAGATTCTGTACAGTTGTATTCAACATATGTTTTTAGGGTATTGGTTTATAAATAGTCGAGTTATGTAATTTTCTTTTTCTAGGAAATGGGTAGATATAATTTTTGTATAGGAATAGGTTTTTCTTATTTCTATGTAGCCCTACGAGTCCTAGATAACTCAAAGGAGATTTTGTCTCATATTTCCAAAGTGGGAGATTAAGGCACCTTATACTCTTGACTCACTTGAGTCTACATTGTATAAGTGCTCATCTAGTTTGAAAATTGTGACAAACTTGCTGTTCCATTTTCCTAGTCTCCAAAGTGCCTCAGAATCTTCATCTTATGCCACTCTTGATTCATTGGAGGTATAAATATCAATCACGCACCTAGGATTGCATACATTGTTCACATTTTGCATCATTTTATTGTGTGTGAGTTAAATCCCTTTCAAATTGGCTTTTAATAATTTTTGGGATTTTTTAAACATTTTTTAAATAATTTTTTTCATAATAAATTTTGGATTATAAAACTTTTGGGGTTGTTGTGTAATTTTTGGTTTTATGGTTTTACCCCTGGAAGTTGAGTTGGGTACGATCCGAAAGCGCTTGAGACTTGAGGGTGACTATGTAATTATTTTGGAATGCGTGTGTGAGAACAGATCTGAGCCCTACACCTGTTGTCCTTATACCAGCCTAATTTATGTTTCTTTGTATACACATAACTCGTGTTTGATCTCAGCCCTTGGATTCCTATTATCAACACTCTGCATGCAGTTGATCCTAATCCCCGTGTAACCTCTCTTGACCAATCCAAGGACGTTTAATCCACCGCTTTTATTATACCGTTGGATCAAAGTCAAAAGGCAAAGACTGAATCTCAGCCCTTGGATTTGCATCGACCTTCTCGATCTTTCCAAAGCCCCTATATAAGGAGGCTTACCCTCAGCCTTTAGAAGACTTTTGCCATTTTGTCCAAATAGAGAGAAGTGAGAGAATAGAGAGAAGTGAGAGGAGGGAGAAGAGAGAAGAGATAAGCCAGAGAGAGTGAAACCCTAATCGTCCAAATCCTATTTTCAAAACCCTAACCTCTTTCAAACCCTAACTCATATCTCCTAAATAGTTTTACCAAACACTATTCCTGTGTGTTTGAGTGTGTTGGTGGTGGTGGTTTTGAAGGGTGTTTAAGGTTTTATTCCTCTAAGTTTAAGATCTTATTTCTAACTTAGACTTTGCGTGTTAGATCTATATTTCTCTTTCATAGATATTGTAGATCTGATTATTGCATGTCATATTATACCTAGATCTGCATAATTTAACTTCTCATCTTGAGAAATCACTTTTGTTGATTAATGTTCTATAAATGTTTTTCAAAAACTTAGAATCAACAAATCTTCTTTCTATTTCCATTTCTTACGAAACAAAACTTTTGACCTAGTTAGATCGCAATTGGTGGTTTCCAATTTCAAAATTATTTTCAAAAACCTATGAAATTGGATATGACCTTGGCAGTCTTACGAGCAAGGTAACCTTGGATTCCAGTATTAGATTAAAGGTCAATTATAGTTTTTGTCTCTAAAGAAGAGAAAAATTGAAAATAGTTCTTCTTAGATCTGATTTGTAATTCATTAGGACTGTTTGTATAAAATAAGTATGTGTGTGTGTGTGTGTGTGTGTGTGTGTGTGCGTACATGCATGTTATTAGTAGCACGTTTACAAACACTTGTCACACTACAACACAGAAGTGTTCGGTATAAGATCTTGAATCTAAAGAGTCAACATAAAGACTGGAACAAAACTGGAGAAGTTAGCAAACTGGGAAAGCCACATCAACAAGCAGAACTGGAGAGAAGTTAGAATCAACCAGTGGGTACATTTCTAAACTTATATAGGATTGTTTTGTGTGCATGTGTGTTATATAGTTTGTAACTTGAAAATATTGTTTTAGTGGATTTTTGGTTTGTGACTTTGAAGTCACCGTGGATGTTTCCTCAGTTGGGTAAGGTTTTACCATGTTAAAAATCCCTTGTCCTTAATCTTTCTACATTTCCTCATCTCATTCTTGTGATTGTACTGAGTTTAATTATTTTAAACTGATTTACTAAACCTATTAACTAATCTTGAATAAATCTCGTGCATGTTTTATTAAACACATCTTGTGTTAATCTGTTTTGTTTTCAAGAAAAAAGTTTCCTCAAAAAATAGTTCGGAGTTACTTCAATAGTTTAATCTTTTATTAAACAACCCAAGTAATAACTTTTTCAGTTGTCACACCTCGAGCCCTGACCCGTTTATATTTTCTTCTTGCTATATATATTGTATTATTTTAGGTATTCCTCCGCAAGGACGCCAATGATGTTGTATATCTAGTGCATTCGAGGAAGCTGCGGCAGTTGCGGACCGTTGCATGATTTTGATATAGCCGATTACTATCTTTTGTATATCTAGATTAGGATTCATTTTTTTTATATCGATTTTACACCCAAGATTTGTAGTGGTAGCATTTTTTTTATATTTATCTTTCTTTAGATTATTGTATTGTCTGTGACCCGACAACATATTCAGGTATTTTCTTTTTGTATATTTGATTGTACTCTAGTACTCATCTTTTTTTTATAACACGTGTGTGTTCTTTATCATATTCTTTAGTTGTTATGTTGTTAGTTGGTTACTGCTTTGTATTTTTTAAAAATTTTGGCACCCTCTTTTTGTAGTATTGGATAGTTAGCCATGTTTATTTTAGTATCGTCAGTAGATGCTGAGAATGATCCACTTAGATTCCTGATTATTTTAGTATAGAGCTAGCCACCCGTTATTATTTTAAGCAGGGTGTCACAATAAGCTAGTTTTAAAATCGAAACTTTTACTAAAATCAAATGTGAAACTTATAACTAAAGGTAATTTTTTAGGAAAAAAAAGTCTTTGAAGAAGAATGAAGATCATATCTCTTTCTTTTTACTATTGAAACTGATTATTAACTTGAAAAAATCGAAACCCTTGAAAATGAGAAAACCAACAGTTTATTTAGCTCATTCTTGTAAGAGAAAAAAAATGAAAATTTTCAACTTATAAAATCTCATGGACATTATTTTTACCCTAAAATTAAATCCCTTGATTTATTCTTCAGTGACTTCTTAGAATTTCTTGATGAACTTATTGAATATAAAAATTTGCCTATGTTTGAAGATGAATGTGTCTCCACTTTGAAAAAGGAGAGGGATGATTTGATTGTTTCTTGAGACTCTTTGAAAATGAAGTTTTAAAGTTGCGAAGAGTCCAATGTCAAACTTTTGAAATATGTCGAGACAACTATTAAAGACTTGAATTATAGGAAATAAGGTATTTCTAATGGAGTTGCATTTTGTGTCAATGCATCACCATCAAATGATTCTCCTTGTTTCAAACCTACTTCCAAATGTTTTTCAAACTCAAAGCAATATGGTGATGTGAATAATTTGAAGAAGAAAAATTTCGTCACGCCAAAATTTGTGAAGATTATTTCCAACGTACAATCTCGCATTTCTTGATATAAATTGAGTAAGTGCAATCCTTGTAATGAATTAGGTTATATTAGAAATTTTTCTTTTTAGTCAATCCAACTTTGTATTCTAGTAATGATAAGAAGTTTAGGATTTTTGGGGGATAATCGGGAAGGAATGAAAAGAAAACATGCTCTTCAAGTTGCCAACAAAAAGGGTAAAGTAATTCAAAATATGAAAATGGATACTATGAAAAGGGATCCTAAATTAGTTCCCTCAATGTCCACTAGATAAAGTCATTTCTTAATTAGCCTAGAACTTTTAGAATGTTTTACCCCATTCCTTACCTCATTCTATTATTTGTGTTGTGTTTATTTATCAACCTTACTTGTTTAGTTTTGATATATAAGTCTTGATCATGTACTTGTAGCTTAATTGACTCATAATGCTAGATCAATGTACAAATTCTTGCATATGATATTTGTATATTGGTTTCGTTTATGTCGATACACTTTAAATGGAAATCTAAATCTTTACAGTATTAAAACTGTTAAGATTTATCAATATGGAGCATATGAAATAAACTCAATGCACTTGACACTACACAACATTCTTGAGAATTTTTTTATCGGAAGATTAAACAAATTTTTTTTATTTATACTTCATGATTTTCAATATGTTTGTGATTTGAAAAAGGAGTTTCATTTTTATGCCTTCTGCATGTGAGAAGTTTCTTCAAGTTTGATGTTGAAAATAAAGAGTCAAAATCATTCAAAATAATTAGAGATGATGTGGTTAGGGCAATAACTTCAGTGTGTGTGTGTGTGTCTTATACCTTTAAAATAGGAAATCGTTTCCGATCCTTGAGCTTTTGTGAAAGTTGCCACATGATTTTTTTTAGTAAGCGATGTCTCAAAGAGTTATATCTATCCAAAATTTGGTAACACCAAGGATATGAGGCTAAAATATTTTAATCATAAATCACTTAAAATGAGGAAGACATCGACTAGTAAAACTTATTTTTATGTCAGGAAAGCCATTGCAGGGGATTGATGGTGGAAAACATGGACCTTTCTAAAACATGATCAATATAATATAATGCTATAATACTAATTTTTGGGGGTTGATATTAAGAAAAAGTTTTCTTCCTTAAATGATGATTCATTGGAAGGAGAGAAAAAAACTCGATTTAAGGTATAAACCTAGGGTTTTAAATCACGATACTTTTTCCGATATTATAGGTTATCTAAATGAGGATAAATGTAGTTTGTTGAAGATGAAGAGGATACTTTTACTTGACCTCTAAAAGCTTTCTAGAAGTCGCTAAAGCCTTAAATCTTATAGGAGAGAAATCACTTTCTTTCTCCTCACCTCTTCAAAGAAATGTTAATAGTATTTTCCTCTCTCACTCTCTAACCCGTATGATGTGTTATAATGCTTAAAACCCTGCCTTGGACACATATATATAGGTACACTAAGTGGACTTGGGCTAATTAGGGTTTCCAAAGTGTTTGGGCCTACTATTTGGGCAATGGAATATACTCGGGACTCAAGACCAATAATTAATTTGGCTTCCAAACAAAAATATAAAAATCCGATATTACATCTCGTAATATATTTTCTTTGCTATTTAATGATAACTAATTCCACCAAATAGTTCTAATTTTACTCCTATTTAATTATCTCAAAATTACTCGAATAGTGGTGTATTTGTTTGTAAAGTTAGAGAGAGCATAATATGATTCCCCTCGCAGAGTATACAATACACTCTTAGTGAAATTTAACTCGCCTCTAATTAATTTTCCATAACATCTTAATTATTCCTTGATCTAAAAATTAACTTATTTGATGTTCTACCATATAAATGTTCCACTGATCAGGTTTACACGTAGAATAAAAACTTATTAGTTTCGAAAGGCGTATCACAATCCAGTATGTCTCCCAGACACTATTCCTCTGGAATATGATCTTATACATATACACATAATGATTGCCCAACATGAGAAGATACGAAACCCACAATTTGGATTGAACCCATAAAAATCAAAGAAATAATTGTTTGGACATTCCAATCCTTATAGTCCTTGGGATTAAGAATCTATGCACAATTTGGAAATGATGTGAAATTATGTAAATATAATCATATCAGCACCTAGTCTTGAATCACACCCTTGTCCCATTGAATATGTGGATACCTATTCTCAATTAGCCCATAAGAGTAACCGACCAAGCCCATAAAGGCTAATTAAGTGTTCGGCCCAAATTATGAGCCATGATTATTAAATTAACCCAAGATAAGGCCAAGTCTATCCCTTAGAATCTCGAAGAGATATTCAAGGTATTCATGGCTTATCATGGAGGTTACAACAACATTCTGTGATCAATATATTGTAACCTCTGAACCGTGGCATAGGGGCATGTAACAGAGATACCCTCTTAAGAGATACTTAATAAAAAAGCAGTATACCTCCCCGTGGATGTAGGTAATTTGTCGAACCACGTATATTGTTGCGTTGTGATTGCATGCTTTTCTTAAACTTCTGGTGGTTTCTTTCTTCTATAATTTGTGTTGTGTTTTTTATAACAACAATTAGCTCCATATGTGGGAAGCGACTATTATTTCTATGAAAGAACTCATCAAATGGAAAGCCAACAACGTCTCACCATAGTAGCAATGTCCCTCAAGCAGGTGATATCCAAGAATAGCCTATCCCTCAAAGGGTGTGTTCCGAGATTCGTCATTCAAACCATAGACTCCGCTAAGAAAGGCAGATCTATGAGGGAAGCCAGGGGATGCCTAGGTCCACAAAAATATATAGATTAATTGAGGCTTATGAAGCTAGACTCTAAGAACAAGAAGAGGCCACACGCTGATAGGAAGATGAAAATGCTCACCTGAAAAGGTGACTGGAAAGAATGGAGAGAGAGCTCTATCGGAATATGAGGCGATTCCATGACCGAACTCCTAGCCCTCAGGCGAGCAAGTCTCGCAACCGAGGAAGGATCCCCAGGTATGGCTCAGAAATAACGCAGAGAAATAGTTCAAAAAATGATCAATCAGGGCAATCTCTACAAGCTCGATGCCACAAAAGTCATGGTCGGTAGAATGATGACATAAGAAGCTTGGTTCGGAGAGAGATGGACTAGCACCCAGCTCATCACGGTGCCATATCTACATGAGAGTTAGCTAGAAGAGAGCTTAAAACCTAAATAAAGTCCCCTTTTTCAAGGGCAATAGAAGAAGAAGAGGATTTAAAAATGTTTGCAATCCCTAGGTTCAAGATCTATGATGGGACGACTAATCCCATTGATCATATCCGGCAATATCGACAAGACATGACCTTATGGAGTCATAATGATGTGATCATGTGTCGTATCTTCCCTTTTAACTTGCACGATGTGGCCCAGAAGTGGTTCGAGAGATTACCACACAGGTCCATCAAAAACTTCAAATCTTTGGCTGAGTTATTCACAACTCTTTTCATAACAAGTAGATCCCACCCGAAGCGAATGGATGCACTGATTACTATGAAAAATAATCCACAAGATAACCTCAGATAATACACCAAGAGGTACTAGGAACTAATTAATAAAATTGAGGATTGCTCGGAGAAAGTCGCCGCAGCGTCCTTCAAAATTGGTTTATCGAGCTCTTGCCTACTGCACCAGTCCTTAACTAAGAAGGAGGCTACATCCATTGATGACTTAATGGATCGTATAGAGAAATACGCCAAAGTCTAAGATGTAGCCCATCTTAATGCAAGGAATAGTGGTCGCATAACGGCGAGAAAATGAGTGGAGAAGAACGAGCCTTAGAAGAAAGGGAATAATAACAGGGGCAAAACTGGCTCCAAAAATGGAAACAAAAACGATCCCCCTCAAAGGCATTTCAGGCTGTGAATATAGTCTTCAAGGAACCAATACATAGGATTCTCACCAAGATCAAAGAAGAGCCATTTATCAAGTGGCCAAGGAAAATGGGAGGAAATCCCACCAAACGAAATAACGCAATAAGATGCACATTCCACAAGGAGGGTGGCCACAAAACTGAGCACATAAAGCCCTCAAATCTCATCTCGATGAGTTGACCTAGGCTGGTTATCTCAATAAGTTAATTGAAAAGAAGACAAATAAGGAGAACCAAATGGAGAGTAAAGGTTCGATAACGTCTTCGAGGAGGATATCGTCCACGATTTCATAGTAATCCACGGAGAGTCAGACCTCAAGCAAATACAATGAAACGCTGATCGAATGGAAGTCAAGAAGCTCACTACAGCCATGCATGACTTTCAGATTGATCGCGCCAAAACTCAGGTTGAGAAGCGTCGACGATCGAAGGACGTTGATTATAACAGGCATATTGTATTTGAAGAAGAGGACTTAGTTGGGGTTAGAACCCCACATCATGATGCGCTAGTCATCACACTCGGGATAGCCACCTGGGATGTCGATAAATTACTTGTCGACCAAGGTAACTCATCCGAAGTGATGTACCTGGAGTTGTTTCGAAAGTTAAAGCTGACTGTCACCGACCTCATGGAAGCCACCGTTTTGTTGATCAGCTTCATTTGAAAAATCACAATTCCTTTGGTAAATTTTTTCCTTCCAGTTAGATTAGGAAACATTTCAAAAATGATTGCATTTCTTAAAGTTGACATTGAGTCTCTGTACCACGCCATCCTCGATAGAGGGTAGATCCATGCAATGAAAGATGTACCATCAACATACCATCAAGCTCAAGTGTGTCACAGATCGAGGAGTGGTCGAGATCCACGATGACTAAGCTATGTCCAGAAAGTGTCTTATTGCCTCCATTCGACCCAAGCAGGATAGGAAGACAGATAAATCGAAGAGTCGGGAGGAAGCAGAGGAGGGGTTGCCACCCTTCAAATAGCAACTAAGGTATGGACAACCGGGGGTGGAGGAAACCAGGCTCCACTCCTCAAAAAGGGTCGTCGAAGACCTGAAAGAGGTCGTAGTTGGAAGTAGCTCAAGTGAGAAGAAATTTCTAATTGGTACCTCCTTAACTGATCGCGAGAAGAAAGATTTAGTCCCACTCCTTCAGAGCAACTTGGATGTTTTTGCATGGGAAACCTACGAGCTGCCTAGGATAGATCCTGCCATCGATTATCATAGGTTGCACGTTGACCCACCCTTGAAGATAATCACATAGAAGGATCTTCAAACAGTGCCAGAGAAGGGAAAAGCAGTAGAAAAACAGGTCGGAAAGTT
This sequence comes from Sambucus nigra, assembly GCA_949130495.1. Classification (NCBI taxonomy): domain Eukaryota; kingdom Viridiplantae; phylum Streptophyta; class Magnoliopsida; order Dipsacales; family Adoxaceae; genus Sambucus; species Sambucus nigra. The sequence goes on from OX422220.1 coordinate 191,907,173, forward strand.
ACTGGATGAAGGTACCATACGGGAAGTCCAATTCCCTAAATGGTTATCCAACCCAATGGTGGTTCCTAAGTGAAATGTAAGTTGTATAGTTTGTATTGACTTCACTGACCTCAGTAGGGCCTATCCAAAGGACAGCTTCCCTCTCCCAAAGATTGATCAATTGGTCAATGCAACAATAACTAATGAAAGGATAATATTGTTATACTCTTACTTTGGATACCATCAAATTCCCCTTTACGGGCAGACCAAGATAAGACCTCCTTCATAAGTCCTGTTAGTTTATATTGCTACAAGGTTATGCCTTTCGACCTTAAGAATGTATAAGAGACTTATCAGCGACTGATTACTAAAATATTCAAGAAACAAATGGGGGAGACTATGGAGGTGTAGATCGACGACATGCTCGTCAAGAGTAAACTCAAACCTAATCACCACTCCGAACTGGCAGGGAATTTTGATACCCTTAGGAAATATCGAATGAAACTTAATGCCAATAAGTGTTCATTCGATGTCCAGTCAGGAAAGTTCCTTGTTTACATGGTCAGCGAGAGAGGACAAGATTAATGCCATTACAAACGTCCATCCCCCTAAATGATAAGGGATGTCTAGAAGCTCACCGGGATGCTCGCTGCACTCAATCTCTTCATTTCCAAGCCCTTAAAGCGATGTCAACCGTTCTTCCATCTATTAAAAAGAAACAAGGGCTTGACATGAAACAAGGACTACTCTAAAGCCTTAGAAGAACTCAAGACCTATATCAACAGACCACCCTTGCTCGTGATCCCTAGAGAAGGATATCCTTTATATCACACTACTAAAACGAGTAACCTCAATAAAGTATATAACACTATTAATACACACATTCATCCCCCTCGGATAGAACTAAAGATAATCATGCTACACTCAGGAAGATATTCACATAATAATAATGTTTGTAGTTATACACATTAAACTTGTCTCATATGCTAATCTAGCAATGAACAAAATATATTGACTCGCTCGTGTCACATAAAACACGCCTCATCCTCTGAGGATAAAACTCATACTTCTACCTTTCCAAACGCCTTGACTGTATAAATGGTCTATGGACGTAACATGCTTGTCCAAACCAGAAAAACACTACTTTACTCGTTCTCCTTTACTAGGCACCATACTCTTGTACCCTATAATCTCTTTAAGAAAAATTTAGCGCGTGTGATTTCACTCTCCACAAAAAACCTCAACACATAATCCACTTATCACCTGTCATACTAACCATGTTAGGATTGTCATTCTCTCGGACTTTAGTAAACTCGATTTATGATGGCTACCCGCGTTATTCACTTAGCCTTGTAGGCCCCAAAGAACATGTTACTGACTACAATAGTCCTTACTAATTCTACCATCTCTTGGTAAGAATTCAGCTATCTGAATCATTTAAATGGGTCCCCTGATGTGTATCCACACCCCCTTGTGGTCCTACACTACCACTGTTGTATCCCGTCTTATTCTTGACTAAATTCTTTGATTCTTTTAGCTTCCCACACCAAGAAGCATTATCATCTTCATTGATAAAGTACGACATTGTCAACCTCTGAATCGACCGTCCAGCAGAATTTCTTTTTTTAAGTGTTATCAACTATTATTACGAGTCGATCTCCCATTTGGATTTCTTTCCTCCATTTGTATCTACATCTTTCGATACAAGATTCGCTAACGGTTTAGATTCATATTCACAAATGCACCGCTGTCAGGTCCTCCTGTGATGAGTTCAGAACAACATTCACTTATCATCCTGAACATTTGATGAAGGAACTTGCGGTCAAACTGTACCTAAGATTCTCCTATAGGCATAGAATTCCACTTCTAAAAGTAGTGGCTGACTCCCACCATGATAACCTTGTTCCGACAAGCCATCAAAATTTGTCTCCAAATTTTCACTTTCAATTAGCCACACTCCGTCCTATGTCCAAGCCTTTGGATACTTTACCTCCTTGGGCTAACACACACAATTTTCGCATTTTTAGAATTTCCACTGATAGTTCTCTACAACTCTTCGTCGGACTTTTCCCAGTCATACCACGTTGGGTGAGTCTACTCTCGCACCTCTTTCGGCTATAGAAGCACTTGGAAATCATAGGCTTTGCCCTAGCCGTCGTTACAGTCCTAGCTTCCCGTGCCATAATAGGTGTGACCTTAACTACGGTCATCATCCTCGAACACGCTCTAAAACCTAAACTAAGCCTTGCCTCCTGCTGTCCGCCCAACGGACCTTGCCTTCCATATTTAATTATTTGAACACGCCCGAACGCAATTAAGATTCACTAAGGTACATACGTTATAGCAGGAGAACATAATCTCACTATAGAAAACAAAAATCCTAAACATAGGGCTCTATATCAAACAAAGTAACGCTAGAAGCATAATAAGCCGCACAGATCCTAAGGACACTAGAACCTGATGCTCTGATAACACCTGTAACACTCCGCTAATTAAATACTGGGTGATCAGTCCTTTATTAAATTATAACCAAGGTGAACGGTTGGTTCATTCTTAGCATCACTGTCGAAAATTAAACTTTCCTATTTAAACACTCTAAATAATTAAGCTAAGTGTCAAAACCATTTAAAACATTATTTCCATTTCATAAAATCCAATTATAAAACCTTTAATAATTAACAGTTTAATAATCACACAATTATAAAGATTGAAAATGTACACCTAATAATTTAACCATTCAACCAACTAATACCAACTTAAAACCATAAAGGAAAACCATCCTGATAGTAATTAAATCCCAACGAGTAAAATACTAAAGATAAATGAACATCATTTAAGACAAATCCATCTGAATAAGGAAACGGGCAACACATGCCGAACTAATTAAAATTGAACTAAGAATGGAATAAACAAGGAGATCGTCTAAGCAAATGGCCTGCAACTCCCACATAAGATGCAGCACGTCCAGTTCAAAGCACCTAAGAATGACGCCCCTATGGCTGGGCACCTGTAATATATACATATATATATACAAGAAAGAAGAGATAACAGGAAACGGGTCAGAGCTCGATTGTAAAATAGTTTAAAGTTTAGTTTAGCAAGTATTTAAAATGCTTACCGGCTAATGTAACAACCATGTTAGTATGCGACACTCTCTTGAGAATTCTCACCTCTCGTCTAGTGTGCACGCCTACCGTACTATTAACCTCAAAAGTTTATTTTAACTTAACTTTCCCATAAGGTTTCATCCCGAGAAATACTATGGCCAAGCTAATCAATTTTTGAAAATTAATCTCTCTCATATCTCATGTTAATTAACATAACTCAGTGATGTTACCAAATTCCCAAAACACTTATAATGAAATTGGAGTATTCATTCATTTCTTAACTACTTTTATGCACAGTAGAAAGTTCCCACACTTAAGTGTGTGTGTGTGTATATATATATATATATATATGTATGTATTAATCACTCGTATAATATATATACTATCGGCACCCCATATAAAATCTATGGTGCTGGCATACTGTGCTATCAAGTCCCCGTATCAATCGTACTAAGGGAAATACTAGTTCGGAATCGCTCTCGAACTGTATTAACATAAAACACATACAAATGGAGGCGAAGCATAGTTCCAAGTCACTAAGAGGTCAGCACATACCCTCACGTCTCTTAGGACCGTCTGACTATCAATCAGATAGCCCGTGCCAAGGAATTATATGTTCTAGAGTACAAGTCAATATCCCCCTTAAAGGTCCCATCGAGATAAGACTGTTCCAGCGCGGCAACCTCCGCGATAGCAAGTAGCGCGGGTATGATTATACACAAGCATAATATAATTATGTACACACATTCATTCAGTTATATATATATCAATATTTTCAGTTTTCCCAATTAGGTTCTCACGCGACCAAAAGATAACAAGTATTAACCTTACATTGTACAACTTTTACCCAATTAACTCACATAAGGGATTTATTGCTTTTACTTTTAATTAATCGTTGCATATTTCCTTATCATCTCTCGAAGTACTCTTTCTTACTAAATGTAATCTCAGTAGGTATACCCTCTCTAATCTTCTGGTATAAGTCTTTCATGAATCTTTAAATTCTTTAGTGGACGTACGCATCATTTCTAATGTGTAACAAAACTCCCCGTTAACCCCCAATTTCATCCCATATTAAATCTCACTTAACGGAGTTTACGTAGACCCTACTGGTCCTCTTCATAACCCATTTTACACCATAAATAATAATCAAGTGATCCTTACGAATTTTAACCGGATTAAACAAAAAGGGGAAAAGTATACAGTTTTCCAGAAGGGATCGGTCGATTAAGGAAAAAAGGTCGATCAATCGACCATCGATCGATCGATGTTCTTGGGTCGATCCATTAATCAAGCAGTTCTTGCCCATAAACTGCAAATTAAACCTACGGGTTTCATCTTCCAAATTTCTCCAAAACATCATTATCGATTCCCAAACAGCAAAATAGCATTTCTACTAGTTCTCTATACATATATGCATGATTCTCTACGTGAAACATGTACAAATTCATCAACGAGATTGTATTAAAGGGGCAATTTGTCTTAATTATCAAGAACCCTAATTTTACACTAAATTTCCATTGTTCTAATTCTTTTTCCATATTTCTCACTTTTAAATCACTCCAATTTCGTGGGTAATCCTCTACATGTGATTGAGATTTCCAGAATATATTTATTCCATCTAAAACATGTCATTTGATTCTCTAAATCCTTAAATTTTTCCATGAGACATAGGTTTATCAATCCTAATCTAAGATGAGTGAAACAATAACTACAAGAAAAGAAAGATAGATACTTGCCATGGAATTTAAGGTTCTGATTTGACGACTTTGATTGGTATAGCAGTAATCCTCTTCTTCCAATCTACGCTTTGGTGGTGGTGGGGTTGCAAGATTGGTGGTTCTTGGCCTTGAACACTTGGAAGGCTTTTCCCTTCATCTTCTTATGGCCTTTTTCTCTTTTGGTTCTAAGAACCCTAACTTCCCTGGCACTCCATCTGATATAACCTTAATGATTTTTTTCATTATTAAAGGCCAAAATAGAAAATTACCAAAATGCCCTCCCAGATTACCGGTTAGGCCTAAAAACGTCCCGAGACCCAAACTAAACCCCTGGGTACACTTTTCTGACTATCTCGACCCTTCCGGATAAGTTGGCGCACTCGAAATGACCATACTGGTGACTTATAATTTATTCACTTATAATAATAATAATAATAATAATAATAATAATAATAATAATAATAATAATAATAATAATAATAATAATAATAATAATAATTTAGTCCTGACATGACACAGGCGCGTCCCGACTTAATTTCCATAATTGTCATTTCATTCACTCGTGACAATCTTTTTTTATAAAATCAAATCTACTTATTACTTTACTCAATAAGTAATATTCAACAAATCAACAAATTTCAATAATTACTAACTCTCGTCACGCTAGTAAATATTTAAAACAACTTTTCGGATTAAAATTAAATTAATTTTTCTCAATTAATTTAATAAATCCCTAAATTTAAAAGGCATAAAAATACGGGGTATTACACAATGATGAAGCATTACTCACTGAACTTGACTTAGCTGATGAACGTTGAGAAATGGCTCTAGTTAAGTTGGCATCCTACTAACAACAGCTAGTCAGACAGTACAATTAAAAAGTCAATCCGAATAAATTTCAAATCGGGGATTACGTCCTAAGGAAAGTCCTCGCTAGTGATGTAAAACCATCAGTTGGAAAACTGGGACCAAATTGGGAAGGACCTTTTAAGATAGTAAGGGATGACCTGCAAGGAGTCTATCACTTGGAAATGCTGAAGGGTAGGGCAATACCAAGGTATTGGAATGTGGTCAATCTCAAGAAGTTTTGCTTTTAGACTTCCTTTATCTGTGCATCATTCGTTTACAAACTCATGTTGCTTTTTATTTGCAGTTTCGATTAATAAAATTTTGTTTGGCATTTGCATTATACATATCTTAGTTATCATATGCACCCTTTCTAAGTAATGGACTCTACCCTTTTTATGAATACAATAGATTTCCTGGACTACAGCGAGCTAACTAACTTTCTTCAGTCAATGGATCTTATAAACAAGCCCTCTATGATTACAGCACAGTGTTAGGTCTACCCTAATCAAAGAAATCCGAAACATGATTAGCAAGGTTAACAAGTAACCTTCCTCAGGCCTTTGTCTAAAAACACATTTGGCCTCTCAGGTGGCTCCGGCAATAAATAAACACCTACATGGGATCCTTAGGCAACATGGCCAACTCAAGTTGGTCGCCAACACAGTTTGGCTTCAAAATACTGCTCGGGAGGATTACCCATTTGCCATGTTCATTCTTTCCATCGCCCTACTTAGGCTTAAGGTAGTGTGACGACACAACCTAAAAGTTAAAGTGGACAGAAATGATAAGGCTGAGGCATATTAAACTGGGGAATGCTCAGATACAAGGTTGCTCTAAATGCCATTTAGCCGATTGAAGTGCCCAAAGTGATTAGCATTTTATATTGATTATTCATAAATGAAAATAAATCAACACATGTTTAGTCGGGATACGCCCAAAACATAAATAGTTAATTATATTTTTGATTTAGAGTTACATGATTACATTTACAATAATAAGAAATTTATCAAGTCCTACAAAGGTCTTGGGCGACGAGCAAGATAATCTTCTATTCGATCCCTTCGACCATCATCAGGATGAGGAACAAAGTTGTCCACATCCCCCTCTGAGCATGGCTTTAATAGTTGCACCAGAATGGAATCTATGGGGATCCAACGGTCGTCTCTCTGAAAGGGATTTAGCTCTAAATATGAAGGAGTAATTTCATGTCTATACCACAAGGTAGAATTTTTTAGGACCATCAACTCCCTGAGGGACCTCTGATAAAAGCTAGCTCCTCAGCATCCTTTAGCTTTGCAGGGGATTCTACCCAGCCTTGATTATGGCCAACTGCCCACCCCTATTGAGGACCCTTTCGAAATAAGTGTCATAATCGTGTGACATCTTTTTGAATACCGACAATAATAAATATGCTCACCGAATATCCCCCTTTATCTCAGCAATCTCCTTCTAAGAAACATCACCATCTGATCTAGATTGACACATGGACGATAAAGAGGACCCTAGAAGAATTTGAGGAGCGCTGCTCGGGGTGTTCCGATTAAGGTGTGAAACTTCTCTTCTCGGAGCATCATTTTCCCTCTACAGCAGCTCTGCCACTTGATTAACTTCAGATGCATCCAGAAGCTTCTCTTTCAAGGCATACATCTCTTATTAAATAGAGGCATCGATCTCTTCCATTTCCTCAAGTCTATCCTTTAGTCTGGCAACGACTTCAGATTGGTCTTTATAGTCCTTATTCCTTTCCCTAAGGGACTTACAAATCTATGTGAAAGCTTGGCGTGCTTGGGCAATTATGTTTGGACTAAGGATTTGACCCAGGCGAGAACTTACAGGGATATAGTTATCTAAATCAACAGGATACAAATAGAGAAAAAAAATGACAAGAGCATCATGAATTAGTGAAAACAAAAGTGTGTTATTTTTCATTCAAAACAAAGTGGCACTAACCAAGTATAAATTAAAATTACATCATACAAGTAACATAAATAGAAAAAAGACTAAAAGTCTAGTTGGTAGCTTCAACCTGCTTAGAGGAAGAGGGACCGTTTCCCTTACTAGTTGCAAGGTCATCAGCAGCCTCGCTTGCACCAGCACTAGGTACACCACCTTCTGCTGAAGCAGAGACCACTCACTGGTCAACAGATGAAGAACTTACAGTAGGGATAATAGCTCGAGCAGTAGGGGAATCCTCATCCACTATAGGTTTGGGGATTGGGTGGTGTTGGAAGAATAGGGGAGTCGATAGTAACGCCAGTAGCGATCAAGGTATGATCCTAATTTTTCTTGAAGACTTTTCGATCGACATAGGCAATTTGGCCTTCAGCATCTTCATATGCTGCTTCTCCTCCTTCGTTATACACGCTCTCCCAAACAGTAGACGTCTCTGCCTCTAGCTTCTTCACCTTCTTGGGCAGCACTTTTTTCAATTCCGTTAGCACTTTATTCGCTTATGATATGGCCAGCTTGTCAGAATCACCAGATTATAGGACTCGCACAGCTCAGACAACTCTTTTGCCACGTCAGCCTTCTACCAATCAAAAGAGGATTTGGCATATGTCAAAGCTTTCTCGAAAGACTTTAAATACTCTTAGGAGGACCTTAAACTCTCTTGAATCTTGGTATTCCTCCTTTATATTTCAGCTTGTCCACACAGAAGGATAGTGTAATAAGAAATGAATTGCAAGAGAAGACAAATGTTAATTAATGCAGTACGAAGAGATCGTGAGATAGAAGAATACAGAGAAGAAAAGTGTCCTTACCAAATTAAGCCCTTGAGATAACTTCAGGGATAACTGGTCAGGCCCAATGCTTGACGATCACTCGTGGTGTGTTACGAGCACTGCCTTTTCTAGCAGTAGTGGGGAAAGATGAGGGGTTGCCGCCACTGAGGCCCCCTCAGCAGGAATAGCAACAGGCACTATAGAGGCCATCGAGGCATGCTCCTTCTTTCTTCTCTCTTATTCTCTCCTCTTCCTTTCATCCCTCTTCTTCTCTTACTCTTTCTTCTTCTCTTCCTCTCCCTTTCTCTCTCTCCCCCTTTTCTCCTCTTCTTCTTTTTTCTTCCTCTCTACCTCCTTCTCATGAGCCACTATTTTGGAACCACCAACAGAATCTCCAGGCTTCTGTTTCAAAAACTTCATCCTATTGGATAACAGTTCATCATCATCATCATCATCATCATCATCATCATCATCATCATCATCATCATCCCGGATTATATTCTTTATTCTTATAGGATCCATTTCCACCTCACTAAATCTCTCTTCACTAGATCCTACCTCGCTGCTACCACCTCTACCACCTTCAGCAACACTAACCTCTAAGTTGCTTTCCTCCTCGTCATCAAGTTAGTTAGGTTTAGAAGAACTAATTCATTCTCCTTGGATATCAAGGTGAGGTATAGTGTCCACTTGACGAGCAATGAAAATGGTAATAGTATTTTTATACTCCAACAGAAATGCGGCAGACCCAGGGTGCTCACCCTCAACTATGGAGTCCATTATCTTCTAAGCCTTTATCAGCTTAGCAGCCCGAATCTCTCGAGGAGCAGGTTTTTTATTTTTATCCTTCGCTGAAAGAAGGAAAGAGAGGATAACATTAGAAAAAACACATCAAGATGATCAAGAAAGAAAGAAATGAAAAAGGTTTGGCAACAACCTTTTTTAGGGAGGAAGTTACCAATTTTTAGCAATAAATCCTTCAGACCAGTAGTCCTTATGGGAATCAGGTAAATTCACTACCAATACCCTATCAGGGCTCCTTGCTTTTAGATATAGAAGACCCTGCTTCTGCGAGAAAAAGTATAACAATAGAAGATTTCAACTAACCCTAAATTAGTGCCATAAAGCTAATTTATCCTATGGACTCCATTGACAATCTTCCAAACATTTGGAGAGCATTGAGCATGAATTGTGTCAAAGTATTGAAAAAAGTGTAAAAATAAATGATTTGGGGGAAACATCAAACTCCCTTGAGATAACATGAGGGCGCGTATCCAGTGTCCATCCTCAACATCATGAACGTTATGGGGAACTGGGGCACACCCAATATATACCCAGTCAGGGATATTGAAGCATTTCCTAAACTCAGGCAAAGATTTATTGTCTATCATCGCCATTGAAAAACTCTGAAAACCCTAGATACGGTGGAGTGAAGAACAACGATGAAAATAAATGAAGAAAAGTAAGGGAATAGAAGACTTACGAAGTCAGAATCAAGCTGGAAATGTTGAACGACCTTGAATTCAGGAGACGAAGAGCAAAAGATATCTTGGGAAGAACGAGATGCAAAGAAGTTGAAGTGATGATCAAGTTTGTCCAACACTTGAGTTTAAACACTCCAATGATGGTTCACGCAGTTCGAAGAAGATCTGCCACTCCAATGTCTAGAAAAATGATGATCTGTACCTCCCCTAATCTTATAAATTTCAATTGTAGCATCAGGAGGGAAACGCTCTCTTTAAAAAAAATCGGGCCCAATTTGTCGCCCAAAAATTTAGGGGAAATTATGGGTACCTATTCTTGATCCCCCATAAAGGCTTATTGAGTGTCCGACCCAAATTATGAGCCAAGATTATGAAATTAACCCGAGATAAGACCAAGTCTATCCCCGAGAATCTCAGAGAGATATTCAAGGGATTCATGGCTTATCGTGGAGGTTGCAATCGCATTCTGTGATCAATATATTGTAACCCCTGGCAAGGGGCATAGGTGCATGTAACATGCAAACCCTCTTGAGAGATACTTAATAAAAATCAGTCGAGCTCTCCGTCGACGTAGGCAATTTTCCGAACCACGTATATTATTGTGCTGTGATTGTATGATTTTCTTAATCTTCTAGTGATTTCTTTCTTTTATAATTTGTGTTGTGTTTTTTGTCACCACAGAATACATTCCTGATGTACTGGCACAATCCTATTTGAATGATCAAATAAGTTCTTGAACCATCAAATAGGTTTCCGTAGTCAAGATAAATTACTGAGATTGTACTCGCACATTTGTTGATAAGATATCAACTCTTTATCTGGACTTCGAACTTTTTATTTATACTAGAACAGATGTTCCGATTTCTATGATCTAACTAAAACCAACTCACCAGAATTCCTACTAATTTGAATTGACCTAAATTCATATAATATATTTCAAACAAATAAAAGAAATTATCACAAACATGATTCTTATTTAAAAAAGAACTTCACTAAGCGAGTATTGCACAAACATGGTAAGATCTTTGTAAAAACATTTGCAAGATTGTCCTGAGATGCAATGTTATTCATATGACGTAGCGTCTTTGTGCGATATTTTATGTTAAATGATAGTTGAGATCATTGTGGTTAGCCTTCTTATGAGTCCTTGGTTCTTTCAAGTTATCAACCACTCCGCTTTTGTCACATTAAATAGTAATACTGGACTATACGAAAGAAACCACACTAAAATCACTTAGGAAAATTCAGTGCCAAACAACCACCTTAGTACTCCTCCCACTTATGGCTCAACCTCTTTATGTAAACACATAACTTGAGGTTGATTTATTGAGTCATTATTTGAATGAAATCTGAGTTCGGGTACCCTAAAGTACAAGACTATTCATTGAATAAACCAACACATAATATCTACCCCTTGTCACGTACTTAAGAATTTACTTTACTACATTCCATTACTTTTCAATTGGGTGAGATTAGAATCTGCTGCCCATGCTAATGGAAAAGAAAATGTCTGGTCTCGTACACAACACCGTGAGGCTGCCCAGCATTGGAGCATGAGGTATATTCTTCATCCTATCTATTTGACCACGTCTCTTAAGAGATTCTAGGTTCGAAAGGGAAAAAAAATCCTTTCTTGGAATCTCACATGCTAAACATTGGGAGCATAATACCGATATTAGTGGCTTGGGATAAGACCAACATCCTATTGTTTTTTATCACACAAAAGCTTGATCCCAAGGATGTAAATGGTTTCTCCTAAGTCCTTCATATTGAACTGATTGGATAATAACACTCTTATGATGTATAACAAAACGACATCATTCCTGATTAGGATAATATCATCCACAAAGAATAAAAAATACCATCATGTTTTGTCATGCTTTTTTTACACGCAAGCTTCATTTGAGCATTGATTAAAACATAAAGATTTGATTGACGGATTAAATCGGATGTTTCAAGAACGTGATGCTTACTCAAGTACATAAATGGACCTTTTAATATTTCACACCTTGTTTTTCTATCTCCTTGCTATGAATCGTTAGAGTTTCAACATATAGATGAACTCGTCAAGACTACCAATCAAGAACCCATTCTTGACGTCCATTTACCAAATCTCATAATCCAATTGAGACATTGAAATACTTCAACTAGGCTACCAATGAGTAATTTTCCTCAAAATAAATCCCCTATTTATGAGTAAACCCTTTTGCAACAAGTCGTACCTTAAATGTTTCCATTTTTCCATCTGCCCCTCTGTGTCCATCCCGAGGGTCTCTCCAGGGGGTCCTGGGGAAATGCATCTCCCGAGGTAGATTCCTCCTTCCTTCCCCTTTTTCAGCATGTGCACGGGATTGTGTCCTTTATTGGGGCGCTGGACCATCATCGATGTGGAGTGATATATTGAGATAGAGTTGCCAACCTATTTTGTACAAAACTGGCAAAAGAAATGTTTCCGTGTCAAGAGAACGATATCAAGGACAATACTGATGCTTGTGAAACCAAGCAACTGAAGGGTCCGGGGACTAAGTTACGGAATGAGAAGGTGTTAGGCACCCATCCCACTCTTTCGGTCTCTCATGGGAATGTGTCAATATTCTCCTGTAGAACTCTGTGATGTGTGTGCTTATGTGTATAATACAAATGGAGGACGGAATCACTCGAACCGCGTCATGGATCAAGGCGAAGTGAGTTCATCTTCAGGAGTGTTCCCAAAATAACAATAAAAAATATAATGTAAGGGTTTATCGATTCGTAAGTCATTATGGAGGAACGATTGTGTATATCTTACAAGACATAAGAAAGAAAGCATATAAAATATATATATATATATATATATCATGAATATATGATAAGAACAAAGTAACTAATGTATATGGGAGGACTCGAGTTGAGGGATTTACCCAAGACACCTACATAGCTCGTGAGGGCATCAAAGTCCACGTAGTTAAAAGACAATACGAGGTGGGATCTAACCAATAAATCCAACTGGGGACTTTATTATATGTGTGTGTGTAGAAAAAGGTGTTTCAATCTGAGAAAATGTGTTGTGAAGATCCCATTTGGAATTTACAAGTGAACCCTCTTTTTCTTGTCTTTGGGGTTTTCTATGAAAATAAAGTACAGGCCAATACAAATCGTAAAAAGTTTGAAATTAAGATGTTTGATGTAATGAAGTAAAGTACTAAAGTAAAAATGAATCAATTGATGCAAAAATAAGAGAATTTAATGACAAAGGGGAAGAAATATACCTCCTTATGAAGACTTAAAGTGGATGTTGATTATAGATGTTCTAATCTAAATATGAGGTGATGGTGGTTTAAGGAGGTGGGTGGGAATTTACTCAATGGAGTATGAATATGATGGAAAGAATGTGGGAAATGGGATTTTCAAGGAAAGAACAACTCTGAATGCGAGGGAATTATCTTTGAATTGTTGAGAGGGATGTTTATCGGTGCTCTTCAAATTGAGGTCATGAACCCTATTTATAGGGCCAGGGGGTGTCGATCGGCATGGTCCTATACTTGCCTATCATCATAGAAACCTAGATACTCTGCCAATAGGCAGGGTCCTGGGGTTTCCATTCAGTAGTCTAAGGCAATTTTTTAGTACAGATGATCATAAAATCGAATCGTAAGTCAAAATCATACACGGGGCTAACCGTTGGAAAAAAGTATTAAAAGTCCTTTAAGAATCCATTGAGCCACTCCCAAGTTCGAGAGTTGACCAAAGTGAAAGGGGCCCGAAAGTGCCCATTGTCACTAAATAGGAGATTCTCAGAGGAAAATGGATCGTTCGTCTGAATCGTAAGGCCGATTCATGCATAAGATGGATTATTATAAAGGGCATTCAGTTCACTTCGAGATTTTATTCATATTCATTCGGTTCAAAGAGTTAGCCATGGTCAAATGGGGTCTAAAAGCACTTGATGACCATTCGAAATAAAATGGGTGGTTCGTCCGTACCATAAGGCTGATTCAAGCACAGGATAAACCGTTGGAAAGGGTATTCAAAGAACTTCAAAAATTCATTCAATTTAGTTCAATGTGAAGAGTTGACATGAGTCAAACGGAGCCTAAGAGTACCCAATATCCTCTAGACAAGTTTTTAGAGTAAAACGGACCGTTCATCCGAGCCTTAAGGCTGATTCATCCACGAGATGGGCATTTAGAAAGGGGATTAAGATCCCTTTGAAGATTCATTAAGCTTTCGCTCAGGAAAGAAAGTTAATCAGAGTTAAATGGGGCCCGAGAGCGTTGGTGGCCTCTAGATTAATTTTTTTATAGTAAAATGTATCATTTTTCCAAACCATAAGGATGATTCACGCACGTGATAGATCGTTGTTAAGGGATTTAGAGCCCTTTGAAGATTCATTGAACTTTTGATTAGATGAAAAAGTTAAGCAAAATGATACGGGGCCTAGGATCACCGGGTGGCCTCCAGATCACTCCTCAAAGTATGACCTATGGTTTGCGATGAATGAGTGAGTGCTATGGACCTAAGGAGGTGTTTAGGGGGTCCTAAGATAGGGATTCTATAGTGAGCCCCTCGACGGGAGAGCTTAGAATAAGTGAATCCCGTCGAATGATAAAAACCATATCGATGTTGGGGAAGAGGATTTTAGGTCGATTATGAGGACCTAGAGGATGAGTTTAATCAATTCAGAGGGTCGAGGTTAGTTCGGAGGACCTATGGAGACTGATTCAGCAGGTTAAGGTCAGTTCTGAGGACCTAAGGAGATGAGGATGATATATTCAACAAGTTGAGGTCAGTTTTGAGGACCTAAGGAGATGAAGGTGACTGATTCAACGGGTCGAGGTCAATTTTGAGGACATAAAGAGATGAGGATGACCTATTCAGCAGGTTGAGGTCAGTTTTGAGTAGTTAAGGAGATAAAAGTGATTGATTCGTCAGGTCAAAGTTAATTTTGAGGATCTAAAGAGATGAAGATGATCGATTTAACGAGTCAAAGATGTGTAACGATTGGTTCTAAGGGGCTAGGGAGACCAATTTGGTGGGCCGAGGTCAATTATGGGGTCCTAAGGAGATGAGGATGAGAGATTTAGTGGGTCAAACTTAACTTTCAAGTTGTGCTGGGGATGACCAATTTAGCGAGTTAAGGCCTTTCTGAGGAGCTTAAGTTGCGACAACCGATTCTACGAGCTGAGGACAATTCTGAGGACCTAAAGTTTATGAGCCGAGGTCAATTCTGAGGACCTTAAGTTGTGGTGACCAATTCTGTAGGCTGAGGTAAATTCTGAGCACCCTGAGTTGTGATGACCAATTATGAGGGTTGAGGTCAATTCTGAGGACCTAAAAGTTATGACGACCAATTCTATAGAACGAGGTCAATTCTAAGGGTCGAGGTAAATTTCGAGGACCTTGAGTTGTGACAACCAATTCTGCGGGCCGAGGTAAATTCTAAGGACCTTAAGTTGTGATAATTAGTTATGCGGACCGAGGTTACTTCTAAAGACCTTGAGTTGTGATGATCGATTCAGCGGGTCGAGGTAAATTTTGAGGACCTTAAGTCGTGATGAGCAATTCTATGGGCTGAGGCTAATTATAAGGACCTTAAGTTGTAATGCAGGTAGTTTCTCTCCTAAGAAATTTTAAATTATCTTGGGGCGCATATGCATTCATGGTGTCTCTAGAGATCGTTTTGTTTTGAAGCTCCACTGGGGATGTTTTGGCTGGGGAATTGTAGTGGACTTGGATGCGGGAGCATCGTTGGTTCTGCTTGTGCAATATGTTGAGGATAGGTGAGTAAGAATAGTCTGGTTGGGGATTATTCTGGATATAAGGGCGTAATATTAATCTGGATGGGGATTTTGAGAGTTAATATGGGTTTTAGTCCTCCCAAAATGCTTTTCTTGAGAAAAATGAGGTTCCATATCTTTCTGGGATTTTGGGGAAATTTTCTAGGCAGTTTTGGATTTTTTTGGAATTTTCTAGCATTTTTGTATGAAATTTGGAACGGGATGATGACAGGCAGTCCCGGGGGTGATAATCGACAAGGGTATGAAATCCTGTGCTTCCTTGGGAAGGGAAAAAGACCATTTCTATCTGGAATGGTCAAGGGGTTGTCGATCGGCATGCCCCTTAGCCTTTTATAAAAAGAGGTACTTAAGCCATCAGTTAACTTTATAATAATCAGTCAATCAATCCCAAAACTTTTAGGGAAAAGTAATCTGTTATTCTCACAATTAACATGGCACTCATACGTATGTAGCAATAGTCACGACTCTCAATCATCTAAGACCAATAGGTCGAGTATAAAGTTTCGTGGAATAACACGTCAGTCTACTTCCAAGTCAATACTGATGCTTAGAGTAAAAATAGCACAAAGTACTAGGGAAAACTGAATCAATAAGGCATATGATACCAGCTATTAGATGAGAAGGGTTAAAATTGATCCTTAAATTTAAATATTGGTGATAATTCAAATACTTATGATGGTTAACAAAAATATGTAGTATGGCAGTATAATAACATGCACATTCTCAAAATAAATGTGGTTATCATGTAGTGATATCAATAGCAGTATTTCAAATACACAAAGTATAATACAGAAAATGTAGCAAAAAACTACTTGTTTGGCATTCAGTTGAATTGCTATCACATTGGGATATTAGGAAGAATTGGGGCTTGATTTCCTATTATGCAATGTGTGGTATATGAGTATTAGGGGATAATAAGTCAATTTTATATTTAAAAATGTCATTGTTAAAGTTCCAGGGGCTTATTTATAATTATCTTAGGACTTTAAAATAGTGACCTTAAGTTCATTATTGAACTTTGTTGCAAGAGAGTTTTTATCTTAAAATAGTTTGATGTGTGTATGGACAAAGTATGGGGGTTTAAATGCATAAGTTAGAAAAGTTGATAGGGGTTGATTTGTAATTTTAAAGAAATTTCTTTAGTAAAAACCTTGGTTTTATATAATTTTGGCTAGGAATATCCAAACATGATCTTATTTTATACCATTTTGATCAGAAAAATTTAATAAAATTTTGGGGAAAAAATCAGAATTTCCTGATTGCCCACGCGCGTTTCAATCTTTGATTGCGGTTTACTCCTTCGTTGTTATACCATTTGAGATGATTACTTAACAAGCTTAACCTAATTTTTCATGAGGAATCCAAATGTATAAGTTTCATGGATCGACATTCGGTATAACTCAAAGTTCTAAAACTATCTGTTTTCTTGAAAATTTGACGTGACTTTCATGGATTTCTAGAGTATGGAAAGGTCTCTTTTGACTTGGGGGTTTGGTTTTTACTATAAATGAGAGTGATTTGTTTTTTATAAAATACAAAAAAAAATTTGGTTTATTATATTTTATGAAAGATACAAAAAGATTTTTCTTTTATTTGAGTTGATATATGTTAAAAACCAAAAAGATTCTCGTTTTTTTTTTAGTTTACATGTTTGATGTGGCCTATTGGTTTGCTTGGACCCCCTTCCTTTCATTATCCATGTGGCTAGGTCATTTGGTCATAATTATTATTGCTTATAATGATATTAACCATTGTATTATGGGGCTGTTTCTAAGTTGATATGCATTTTGATTCCACTTTGTATATATGCCATCTTTTCGCACATGCACGAGTTTATATGAATGTTTGACACATCTTGCATATTTGAGTTTGGTGAGACGTTCTTATCTCGATTTTGTCATCTATGCGTAAGTAGACATAAGGAGGAGATGTGGATGTAAGAACCATTTACCGTGAGGATTGTAATTGAAAAAAATGATGAGTGTTCATGGGAAAGGGTTGCGAGAGTGTAAAATTAACTCGTTGTTAAAGACACCATTTAAAAGAGCATGAAATAATTAAAGACAATTAAAATCATATGAAAAAAATGGGACAATTAGTTTATGTTCATTCAAAATAAAAATATGATATATATTTGAGGGGTTTTGGATGGATAATTTTAACGAGTTTGCACCACGAATCCTAACCTTAAAAACAGCTTGCAGGTGGGTCATCACCAAATTTGCCGAGGTTGTCTCCTCAATCAAATCCGAGGTGGATGCTCCTGACATGGAAGATCCCTTTAAAGAATCGGCTTTGATGTATGTTGAGTCTCTACCTGTGGTTGGGGGAGATGAGGTGATGGCCGAGGATCCACTTGAGGTTGATATAAATACCCCTATCGTCCAGACTGAGGCCGGTGGAAATGCTGATGGATCATCCATGGTTATGGATTAGGTTCAAGGTGATGGAAGAGTTAGAGGGTCAGCCTCAAACATGGAGACAACTGCATAGGGTGGTTGTCTGTGACTAATACCCCCTTTTTGTAATAGCTTTGCAGGTTCTTTTTTGCATTTGTATTTAAACATTTTTTAGCACTGAGCTCACTCAAGTTTATCATATTATTTGAGATAAATGAATAACATTTCTTCTCGTACTTGTAATTGTCCTTATTTTCTTGCAAATCTGAATGTCATTATCGTGGCTTTAACAAGTAACCATAACTACACATCACAAGTCCCCTCTCATCATTTTGAGAGTGTATGTGTAGACACCTCATTCTGTTACCCCCTAACTCTCCTTAGGTCGCTAGTACCTCCACTCATCACCGCAAACCCAGGTCATGTCCCCAGCACTGACTTGGAAGCCATCGGGCACTCCCCGGCTCGATTTGACCAAAAGTCAAACTCTTCATCTCGATCGAGACTCAATGAATCTACAAAGGGCACTGAATACCCTTTCCAACGGTCTATCCCATGCGCGATTCTGACTTACCATGCGGACGGGCGATCCGTTTGCGTCCGAAACCCGACCTAGAGGCCACCGGGCGCTCCCGGGCTCTGTTTGACCTAAGTCAACTCTTTAGCTCGAATGAGGCTGAATGAATCTTCAAAGGGCACTGAAAACCCTTTCCAACAGTCTATCCCATGCGCGATTCCAACTTTCCATGCCGACGAATGTTCCGTTTGACTCCGAGAGGTCATCGAATGCTTCTCGAGACCGGTTGACCAAACTCAACTCCCCGAACCGGGTCAAACTCTTTGGAATGTCTAAGTACATCTCCTAACCTTTCTAACGGTCCATCCCATGAGCGATTCAGACTTACCATGCGGACAAACGATCCATTTGCGTCCGAACGATTCCCCGTCTAGCAGACTGACAAACGCTTCCGAGCCACATTTGACCCAAAGTCATCTCCCAAACTCGGGAGCGGTCCAAAGGACTTTTGAAGGTCTCTGAAATACCTTTCTAATGGTATGTCCCATGCGCGATTCTGACCAACGGTTTGCCCTCGACGACCAATTTTCTAAAAAATCCTGAGGCGCACTGCCAAATGGCAGGTCCCAGACCCTACCTATCGGCACCTGTCGATAGGTAGTGCCATGGCAATGCCGATGGGCAGGCCCCTGGGCCTATAAAAGGAGACCTTGGCCTCATTTGCAGGGGGAACCCAGATCTGATAAAAATCCCTCTCAACGAATCCCAGAAACCTCTCTCGAAGGCAGCGTGATTTCAACTTCCAAATCCCTTTTTCACTTCCACTTTTCATCATCCCTTTCATCAAACTTGATGAATTAACCACTCTCCATCATCATCCAAGTGCAAGGGCTGCTTTTCAACATTCCAGATCAAGCTCAAAGTCTCCAAGAAGGTCCATCTTTCTCACCTTTCTCTTCAAATCTTCTTAAGTTTGCAATAACTTGTTTTATTACTTAAGCACTTTTATTATCTTATTTCACATATCCTAACATAATTTTTATCTTGTATTATTACACATCTCCTATTTTCATATAAATAAAAACCCAAAAAACAAGAAAAAGAGGGTTTGCTCATAAATTCCACATAGGGATTCTCACACTTTTTCCACACTTTTCTCACATCTAAAACACTTTTTCCACACACACACACACTCTTACAAATAAGAGATTTCTCCATTTGTATTTATGGGATAAACCCCACCCCTTGTTTTGTATGCGAACTACGTGGAATTTGATGCCTTTATAGGCTACGTAGGGGTCTCGGGGTAAAACCCGAAACTCGAGTCCTTTTCTCACTTTTTCTCTTATTTTCTATCTTCTCTTTATCTCATTTTCTATTATATTCTATATATTCGTTCTTAGTGGCGTATTATTCCACATATGTTATCGTTCCCTTATAATGATCAACGCAAGGGTAATCGCGCAAATCCTATTTTCTACATTAATCTAACATTCCTACGGATGACTCGCTTTATCTTTTCCATGATACAAGTCGAGGATTCCTACCTCCATTCTATAAATACACATGCACACATATCACGGGGTGGGGGGGGGGGGGGGATATAAAGGAAAATAGCAAATATTCATGAGAGACCGAAAGGGCGGAATGGGTGCCTAACACCTTCCCATTTCGTAACTAAGCCTCCGAACCCTTCTCGAATCATTTTGGTTTCGCACGCACCAGTATGTCTTTGGATGCCATCCTTCGGGGTGGCTCCCCCTTTTCTTTTGTCTGTTTTGAGTAAAATAGACTGGCGACCCGGAATCTCTCTACATTTTCACACCTCATAAATCGACGCCGACCGAAGCGCTCTCCCGAGAGGGACGCGTGGGACCCGAAGGATCCTTTTCCCTCCGCGGCGGGGATTGGGGATGGCCACAGTGGCGACTCTGCTGGGGATTTATATATTTTGTTGGCTTGACTCTATTTACATGAATGCTATATTTTCTTATGTTTCCCCCCATATCTTCATGTTCCCCTTTCTCATATGTACCCCATGCTTATGCTTCTATTCACACACTTGTACAAAATTCTCCATGTACACTTCACACCACGTGCACCTAGGATCTCATATATCCATGTGTTGCACGCATCACCCATCCATACTTGGGGTACCTTTTGAGGTACTTGTACTTTGTTCCCTGTTTGGCATAACCAAGAAAGGCATCCTCTTCATAAGATACTAATAAGAGAATCATGCATGATTCACACGACATCACCAAAGAGCATTGCTATTTACCAAATTTTACCCAGTAACTGGAGGGGCACTTCGTGATGGGCACTGGTCCGACAGGTCGCAGTTAGCCTAAGAGATATGACTCTCACCTTCCATTGGCCAAATACCTTCGACGTATATCGAACGGTTCCCCCGTATCGTACCGCTTGACCGAAGTCATGACGGGAGGTATATCGCAGGGAATTCATTCACGTACGCCGAGTATATCGAATTCTCTCTCACACGTATCGTCCCCACGAGGTATATGGTGAGGCAATTCACGTACACTCAGGTATATCAAATGGCTTATCCACACGTACCGATTGCCCGCAAGAGCAAGACGTATATCGTGGAAGTCACGCCAAAGGGGGGAACCCATGCCGATTCACCCAACCAACTGCATACCCGCATATAGGTGTCAAACCTAGGACACGCACTTTAGATTGTCAGTTTCAACCCAAAACTCTGCCGAAATTCCGGGTCGACCTACCGCCCAATTTTCGCACATTTTTTAAAACAGGACCCTGTCCGCGAGCCTGGTTACAAGTCCAAACGTAGCTTTGCATATATTAGAACCCCCACTTCTCCAGTCTCGGGTCCAGTCCGGCATTGCATTTAAGAGAATTAAATACAAGTGAGAACATAATAATTATAATAATCATGCTGAGTTCCGTCTCCAAAAACATTTCTCCCTTCTTTATTAAAAAATCCAAAAACATTTCTCCCTTCTTTATTAAAAAATCCAAAAACATTTCTCCTTTTTGATAAAAAATCCAAAAACATTTCTCCCTTCTTTATCAAAAATCCAAAAACATTTCTCCCTTTTTATCAAAAATCCAAAAATAATTTCTTCCTTTTTTCTCAAAAATAAATCTCATCCTACGCCTTCTCAGGTCGATCGCACGCCCTTGGCCTGGCTCCTTATTGGCTTCGATCTTCAGTCAAATCACCCCGGAGTTTCATCCTCTCCTCTACTACTTCTTTCGAGTCCGGAATCCATCCATCTTCCATGGAGAATGCAGATCAAGCACCAGTCATAAAACCGGATCTGTCGACATTCCTAGCTCAGCTCGTGGCTAAGATTGACAACCTCCAAGCTGAGGTCCGAGAAATGCAACGAAACCAAGTCCCTATTCCTCAGGAGCCTGAGGCCCTATTCCCTTGTGCTATGGGTCCCTCCGAGCCTATCTGGGTCCCGAAAGAATATCAGCACTCTCCACGTGCCCCTCCGGCTAATGGGCTGCCGCCTTCCCAGCTTCCAATGCCAAACATTGCCCAGCCTATGGCTAACCTGCCTGTGGTCGCTGATCCAAAGGAGGAGGAGTTGAATAAAGTCAAAGAGGATCTCAAGATTCTCACTAAGAAGTTTGACCAAGTCAGGATCTCTGGGAATTACATGGACTATGTCTCCTTATCCTAAAGCGAGGTTACCCGAGAAGTTCGGGGGGAGTGGTCCCCCAATTGTTCATCTTCGCAGTTATCACCATTCCATGACTCTCCTAGGGGCTTCCGAAGAAGTAATGACCCAACTTTTTCAACAAACTTTGAAGGATAGTGCTCTTCGATGGTTTTTGTCTCTTGAGGAATCCAGAATCCGTAGCTGGGAGGATGTAGCCCGAGAATTCATGTCGTAGTACAAATACAATGAAGAGCTCGAGGTCACCCGCCGTGATTTAGAGATGCTCAAACAAAACTCTGGAGAATCAGTCAATAACTTCATATCCCGATGGAGGGAAAAAGCAGCTACCATGACTAATCGTCCATCTGAGGAAGAACAAGTCAACATAGTGAAGAAGAATTTCTTGCCCCATGTCCGAGCAACCATGGGAGGACAGTACTACCCCCATTTTCGAGCTCTCAGAGAAGCAGGAGTAGAAATCGAGGAAGGTCTTGCCAAAATAGAAGTTGAACCGAAGAATGTGTCCGGACAGTTCACCCCTAGAAAGTATGACAAGCCTACCAGTGCTACAGTCTCAACCATCAACAACATCTCTCAACCAACCACATCATGGGCACCAGAAAGTCGCCCTGCCCCCGTCCGGAGCGAATACACTGAGCTCCATGCTCCCCTCTCCAAAGTCTACCAAGCCCTGTTAAGGCAAAACCTTATAAAACCCTTGGATCCCCGTCCATTACCCAATCCACTTCCGAAAAATTTCAAGATCGATGCTCATTTCGCCTTTCACCAAATAGCTGGCCATACCACCGACCAATGCTTGCACCTTCAAAACATAATCCAAGATCTCATCGATCGGGGTACCATCTCCCCACCAGCCAATCCTAAGCCAAACACTACTCATAACCCCCTCTCGAATCATGCTAATGCCATCTTTTTAGAAGAGAACCCAGAATTCGACCCCTCGACTCAAATCATACCAATACACTTTCCTAAACCTCTCCAAATTTGCCCATACTTCCTACTACACCCCACTAGCCTCGCTGATCGGGCACTATCACTCCTTACTAGAGCATGCATCGTTGTCCGTACCTGTTCCAGAAATGGAAGAATGGAATTATCAGAAGTCTTAAATCAACTCCTAGAGTTCGGGCTAAAATTTCCCTCACGGATGAATATCGATTGCCAGAGGTTCAATGCACTATTTTTGGAAGCGTGGAAATGGGCCCGAGAATCAGATAGTTGGGTGGTACCAATCCATGAAGTCAGTTTAGATGATGTTGTCCAGATCATGGAGGAAGCATTCAGGAAAACAAATATCATTTGCAGTATCACCGAGTTATTTGGTGCTTTGAAGCTACAAGGTCACCTGGTCCCTTCACCCTTACACATCCCTACAGAATGGGAAGACCTATATGAGGAAGCCGTTGAAGTTATAGAATGCATTGACTTCACGGGGGAAAATAGAATTGTTACCACCGGATGGGGGAAGAATTCGAAGATTCATATGAAGAACAAGCTTCAGGAAGAACTGGCCCAGTAGCCGACTTATGTGGGATGATATCATTTGAAGAACTCCTCGGAGAAATAGATAGGGCGGCAGAGCAACCTGAGATTGACGAGGAAATAGGATTTAAGTTTTTCCCTTCTTCAGTAAGTTACATGACCAGATCTGGGAGACATTACAAAGTTCCAAGCTCGCTACCAGCAAATGATAAGGGAAAGGGCGTTGAAAACCTTCCTATGCTAGAAATGACCATCGAGGAGAGCAAGATCCTCGATCAACTGAAGAAAACTCAAGCTAACATCACTATATGAAGGATTTTCATGTCTTCCCAGCTGTACAGAAATGCTTTAATCAAGTTGCTCACAGGACCCACAGTTCCTCCTTCTACCACACCAGAAGAAGCAGTAAATTTGGTCGGATCCTTGACCTCCACCCGAATGCTGTCATTTTCTGAAGAAGAAATCCCCAGAATTGGGCCGAATCACAATCATGCACTCAACATCTCCGTCGAAGTTATGGGAAAGGCCGTGCCACTCTCTCTTGTCGATAAGGGATCCGCCTTGAATGTTTGCCCGTTGAGAACCTTCAAATGTTTAGGTCTGAAAGAAAGCGACCTCGCTCCAACCTGCGCCGCTGTGCGTGCCTACGATAGCACCCATCGGGAGGTGATGGGATCCATAAAACTTGCAATAGGGGTTGGACCTATAAACCCTGTCGTCGGATTCCAAGTCATTGATATCCCTGCCTGTTTTAACCTGTTACTTGGACGACCCTGGCTCCACAGTATAAAGGGTGTGTCTTCCTCACTCCATCAGAAATTGAAGTTCTTCGCCGATGAGCGAGTCATCACCATTTTGGGCGACGATGACAATGTCGAGGGTGCAAGCACCAGCAATCCAATTATCGAGATACAGCACGGGTCAAATGATATGCTCCTATCAGGATTCCGAGTTGAGCCACCTCTACTCGCGGCAGGGGATGGTTTCAAAGAAAGGGTTTATTCAGAATACGACCCTCATGGCAACGTCAATGTGATTCATATGTTCAGAAACATGCACTTCATGCCCGGACTGGGGCTAGGACAAAGGCAGTAAGGGATACTTGAGCCCATCGAACTGAAGAAAGCTTTCCCTCCTTGCTGCTTGGGGTATCAACCATCAGAACAAGAGCTCAAAAGGATCCGTCAGACTCGATCAAAGAGAGGGTTAGACTGCGTCCGAACTATCTCAGGAGATTCCTTAAATGGATGATTCATCAAAGAAGGCGAGGATTTCCCCTTTTGAGGTTTTCCAGAACCATGGTACGACCACACAGACAAGAAGATGAAGCCTGGAATGGAGATCTTCTTCCAAGATAGCTACCCATGGGCCGAAAGTTTCCCATACCGTGTACAATCGCTCATCAAAAATATCGAAGAGATTGAGAAAAGTGATTTCGAAGAATCCTTCAACTTACAGATACTGGGGCTGGCACTCTGCATGGTTCATTCAGGCACTACATCAATGGATCCATCCCGTCTGATTAAAGCTACTAATACACCTATCCTCAACTGGCATGCTGCGCCAGTTCTACCTCCTGAAATCTCCCCTAACCCCAATGTTTACCCTGTTTCTTCTACTGTTGTCTATCCTTGCTTAAATGTAATCGAGACCTCTTTTGATGAGGTTCTCAATGCTGTTTTTCCTATCAATGAAATAAATGAATATTTTGAGTATCTTGCTGTGCCTTACATTAATTGTTTAGATTCTAATCAAACTTTTGATGATGATGATTTTGCAAATGAAAAATTCTTAACAGATTTAAATAAGGTTAATAACAAACAACATAATCGCGTTCAAGTTAATGAAGAAGAGACTGTTGTTATTAATCTCAGTTCTAGTGGCCAACTGCGCGAGATTAGGATAGGGGCCACCCTTGACGAGCATGAGCGCGCACAACTCGAGGAATTGCTAAAGGATTTCATGGATGTCTTTGCATGGTCCTACGACGATATGCCTGATATTGATCCTGAAATAGCTCAGCATGAGATCCCCACTCTCCCAGATTACAAGCCGGTTAAACAAAAATTAAGAAAGCTGCGCACCGAATAGTCACTCAAGGTCAAGGAAGAGGTGGTCAAACAGTTGAACATTGGCTTCATTCGTGTGATCGAATATCCCACATGGCTAGCCAACGTTGTACCTGTACCAAAATCAGGAGGAAAGGTTCGAATGTGTGTGGACTACCAAGATTTAAACAAAGCCTCTCCGAAGGATGATTATCCGCTACCCAATATCGATATGATCGTGGACAACACATCCAGTCATGCTCTCAAGTCATTCGTCGACGGGTTTTTCAAATACAACCAAATCAAGATGCACCCCGACCATTAAGAAAATAACACATTCATCAACCCATGGGGAACCTTTGCTACACCATTATGCCATTCGGTCTCAAGAATGCTAGGGCTACCTACCAGAGGGCCGCTACAACCATCCTGCACGATCTGATTCACAACGAGGTCGAGGTTTACGTGGATGATATGATTATCAAGTCCAAAACTAAAGAAGGTCATGCTCCTGCTCTCCGAAAGTTCTTCGAACGACTGCGGCAGTATCAGATGAGACTCAACCCATAAAAATGCATCTTCGGCATTACAAAGGGAAAACTCTTAGGATTCATGGTCAGTGAGAAGGGGATAGAAGCAGATCCTGCCAAGCTAAAGGCCATACTTGAGATTCCACCACCCCGAACAGAGAAAGAAGTTCGAGGTTTTCTTGGGAAATTATAATATATTAGCCGGTTCATCAGCCAGCTAGCCTCCATCTGTGAAACAATCTTCAAGCTCCTCCAAAAGGATTCAACCAAGGTTTGTAACGACGCCTGCCAAGAAGCTTTTGATCGAATCAAACAATATTTGACCCAACCTCCAGTTCTCATGCCACCACAACTTGGTCTCCCTTTGCTCCTATACCTAACCATAACCGACAATGCAGCTGGGGCTTTGCTAGCCTAATACCTTGAAGACTCCCGCAAAGAAAGAGCCATCTATTATGCCAATCGCCAAATGGCCGATACGAGGTCAACTACACTGCTTTAGAAAAGGCATATGTCGCACTTGTCTAGGTTACCCAAAAGTTGCGACACTACATGCTCGCCTTCCCTATCAAACTTGTATCCCGAATGGATCCCATCAAATACCTGCTTGAGAAACCCGCCTTATCCAGCCGAATGGCCCGATGGTTGATGCTTCTAATCGAGTTCGATATCGTGTACGTCACACAGAAAGCCATTAAAGGAAGAGACATTTCTGACTACCTCGCGGATTACCCCGTAGAAGAAGCTAATGTCTGGATCTCTGAATTCCTAGATGAGAATATCCTTTGCACTGCCCAAGACCACCTCCGATGGAAAATGTTCTTTGACGGTGCTGCCAACAAAAAGGGATATGGCATTGGAATACTCCTGGTTGCCCCAGATGATTCTCATACTCCCATCGCCATCAAATTGAATTTACCCTGCACTAATAACATGACGGAATATGAGGCATGCACAGTGGGCCTCAAGGTCTCTCTCAAGAAAGGTATTCAATACCTTGATGTCTACGGGGATTCTGCCCTCATCATCGG